>OX383284.1:10000000-11250000 GCA_947523025.1 Dryobota labecula
GTTCAGTAGGACTGAGAATCGGCTACTATCAATTTTTTTTTAAGTTTTAGGTAGGTAGGTAGGTAGGGTACGGTAGGGTAGGGTAGAGTAGTGGAGTTTATACTATAGTTTTTGACAGAACGAAGTCTGTCGGGTCAGCTAGTATGATATAAATTATGATCAATACTATGTCCTAGATCTTTACAAAACTATCTGGTTACTATTTTCACAAAGGCCTACGCGACGTGAGCAAGTTGTTCAGTAATTAAACAAAGTGTTATCTGTCACTTTAATATACTGATATACCTTAGCTCAGCAGGAAATATGAGAACATTTTTAAGTCTCAACTTAATGAGTTTAGCTTTCCGTAAGTATTGCAACATCACGCGCCTACTTAGAAGTGTCATTTCAGCCCATCCTTACATAAACCGCAAGAACAATACTCGTAGGTAATGCCTAGGTGTTGTGTAATTGTTAACGCGACCCTCCTTAACATCCAACTCATTCAATGGCAACAAAGCTCAGCTCCATAAAACATCGTAAGTCATGGCTCAGCATCGTCGGCGGCCGTCCGACAAACGATATGTCACGGCACGTAGTACAATGCAAACAGTCGGCGTCTGTGTCGGCGCTTGTGATGCTCTGTGCCGGTGTCACAACACTCGCGACACACAAATGTGGCGGCCGCGGCGCCGCGACTAATCGCGCGACAATACTCCGCGCTGGCCCGCTGTGCCGCACCGAGCGATCAAAGACCAGCGGTGGCGACAATGCCTTTGTGCGCGGGCGGTCGCTACACCACCACCAATATGCTCTTCCTCCACCACTCTAGTGCTGACCCGACGAGCTAGTAGCCAGATACGCAGATAGGCAGCCTACGTCGCATCAATTAGTCAGATTTGTATCAACACTCGTAACACAAGTAGTACATATACGCGCCCGAGATACGATCTGTTGATGCAGCATCGGCGCGATTGCGAATCGAACTCAATCAACTGTCGGGTTTTATTAATCTATTCTTCATTAGACACTACCGTCTGATCTGCCCGCTTTCAATTGAAACAATATTTAATGCTTTGCCGGCCCAGGAATAAAATAAAACGGTAGAACCATAAACATTCCACATTTATATTCGACCTCTGCCGGCCGGTCGGTGATGCGTCTCCGTCGCACGCGGCGCTGCGTCCCGCTCGCGCTGCGCCGGAGCGTCTGCGGGCTCCGCGCACCTCTCTGTTTAAAGATCCGAGAGGGAGATAAAAATTGTATGGCTCATAATGTTTTAACAGTCTCATCGTTTGAGCGCATCAAGCCGAGGTCCAATTTAATTTTCATCCTCGGGTTAGTAATAATTGAGTCGATTCGTTCTATGCGGCGAGGAGTTAGCGCAGAAGCCGACGCGTCTGCTTCAGGCCCACGTAATCGATTCCTTTTAATTGATTATTTCGACTCTCACATCTGGTAGAAACGAGTACATACGTATTCAAGTGTCTATAAATGAGAACCAACCTCCATTACCATTAACTTTGTACGAAGGTTAATACATTTCACAATTGATCAAACAGGTATTAGTTTTAAATTATAAACACTTCTACTGACATCTAAGCTGCCAACAGAGCAAGGTGTCAGTAGACTGTGAGGTCAGCGTAGGTTAAATTATCTTATTTGTAATTCTAAAGTTGATGCTAATACTTTTTAAATTCTTTAAATAAAAAATAAAGAGAATTTTGCGATGTTATTATCTCACACACAAGAATTGGTCACAGTCGTCAACAATGGCAGCCATACCGGGCTCCGGCGAGCCACCTACATCACAGAGAACGTGTGTCGGCGAGCCACAAAGCCTCTCCACATATACAAATAAATAACATCGGAACAACAAATATTTTAATAACCAGCTCTAAAGAATTGTTGAACGCTTCGTTACGAGTACATGCGTGACACACAGGGCCGTCGCTTGTTGCGTAGCGGCGCGTACGCCACCTGCGTACCCTCACTACGACGACACCCACTCCGCAAGCAGTTGTCGCCCCAAAGCACACACGCCTAAGTACTGATTTTGTATACAGTTTTGCACGTGCAAATACGTAAACATGGACAGACGGCATGACCAATGTCAGAGTATATGGATTCAGTGTTGAATAGCGCTCTTTTCGAAAACATAAAGTTTTATAGCGGCATAAGAAAGCCGATGGAAAATTGGAAAGGTGAGCGTGAAATCTATGGCAGATGTATCGTCACAAAAAGGACACGCAATCGTCCTACGTACATATCTCTACCACACTCGTTGTACTCAAACTGTAGCGCGAGCCTATACTGGGCTGTGAAAAAAAGAAACATAAACATAAATACGTATACCTAATTTTTTTTTTTTTTTTTTAACTAGGACATCTCAGATTTAACCATGAGAGGTTGAGACTCTTTAACCGGACTTTCCTGTGGTTGCCTTAAGCTCTTAACGAAACTTAATGCCTCCAGCCAGGGCGTCAAAACTTATAAACTAAACGACTGCGCGCTAAGGGCATCCCCTGTGGGGTACGAACCTCGGCTTAGGGCAGAGTCGGAGGGAGGATGACAAGGGACCGACGGTGGCTGGATAAAATCAGGGTTATGATTATTATCAGGGGAATTTAAAGCTACAGGCTCAGCTATAGCGCGTGCTGGCGCTTCGCTTACGGGCAAGGGTCGGGGAGGACTATTTAGTCGGGGATTTCGCGCGAGGCCTCGGCGGCGAGGTCGGAATGACGGTCGTGTATTGTGTAATCTCTTTCGAACTGTACTCGTTTCCCTACTGCTCTTCTGGGTCAGTGCATGCCGTGGACGGCGGTTCATACTGATACGAGAGGGGGTATAATTGGCGGCCTGACAACTAGAATGTTGCGGTGAGTTGCTGCGGAATCAAAGAAACGCTTTGAAATGCGCTTCATGAATTGAGCTATAGTAGGGATTTTGAGGTCTAAATGGAGGTTTTCGTTTCGAACCAGGGGCAGGGGGCTCCCGTGATCTTACAGAGGAAACTCGGTTTTGGAGGGTCTGCATCTTATGGATGAGATAGGGTTTAGCATGTGCAAAGACTGGACTCGCATAGGTCATGATTGGACGGATACACGCGGTGTAAATGCGCAATTTGCACATGAGTGACAATTTGCTTTTTGCATTTAGGACGGAATGGTAATATATGTACCTATAATTACAACAGAAGCTTATAGCAGATAGAGACTTACCTATAATTTAATACACATAAATACAGTAGCTTTTTTAAATTCAAATTCTAATACAACTACCCTTCATTTGCATTGATTTTATCATCCGGATATTAATTAAAATTGCCAGTAAATACAAGTTTGAATCAAAATTGCGCAACGCGATATTTAGGTCCGTTAATATTTCAGATTTGATAACATAAGAAGTAATAAAAATACTTCGACATATAATATGATTTATGTTGTTGACGAAGCGCAGTCGCAGTCATTATTAAAAATCTGTCGGTGAGACGAGTCCGGTATAGTTTAGTAGCAGCGGCTCTCAACACGACAATCTTTTATTATTTTTCATTAGTCTTTATTATCGTTTATCTACGCCCATGCTATAAATCCTCTATAAAAGTTTCTGAAACAGTTAGCTTATTGCCAACATTAAAACACCCAGTGTCATAGTAACCATAATAGCATCCAAACGGGAGTTACAATGTTGTACTGAATTTCATAATACAACTCCTTTGCTTTTACGAGGATAATGATCCCTTCCTTACTCATCTGTTTGATGAGTAAGGAAGGGATCATCATCCTCCCTTCCATTCTCACTACTCAATTCGTGGTTTCGTAATGAATTTCAAAAAAGAACATTGTCACGCACGCGCGTTTTACTATACTATACCATAGCGTCGTATCCCGCCATTTTTGTTCGATATTAGTATTGCAAAAACTGTTTCAGAACCTTTTATAGAGGATTCATATCATGGGTGTAGATAAAGTCTTGTATGCAACTGTAATAATTAGGTATTAAAACACTCATGTGATACTATTATCACACTCGGCTTCGACTCGTGTGATAAACCCACAGTCGTGTTTTAATACCCCTTATTATACAACAGTTGCATAAATAACTATTATACCTTCAAGATCATTAAATAAGACAGGAAAATGACAACTACACTACTTAAATACGTAATCAAAACTTTAGTACTTTTTATATCTGTCCGTCTGTATTCCATTCTCATCTTCATAGTTATGAACACAAACATATCCAAGTTTGTCAGATTTTAGGAACAGTCTGCAACATGACCTACATTTGACATAAATAGTAGTATTTCATAAGGAGATTCTCCATCATAATGAATATGTAAATATCGGACGTCTCTGTGGAATTGCTTAATTAAGTGGATATTAGACCACTGATATACAAAGTCTATTCAATAAAATAAATATCATACAAAGCTAATAAACCGGCTACCTACTGAGAGTGACAAGTATTTTGTATGTTATGATATTGACATTAAACTGATATTCTATGACATCTTACGAGTACGGACGGATTTTCTATGCATATAAAATGTTTTGTGTCAGACACAGCGCTGCCTTAACTAACCACTGATGATAGAAATATATTGCAGTCTTAATACGTTCCCCGAAGGCTGTAAACACTTTGTTTTCTACACAGTAGGTAGGTATGTTATACTTAATACTCATTTTAGTAGTGTGTGTATATTTAGTATGTTTACTTTGTACTTTACACGTGCCTTACTTCGTAAATAATGTGTTTAACAATATAAGCACAACCTATATGAATGAAATATCATGAATCGTTATTAAAGTATTTATTTAGTCATACCTGATAACTCGTACGTTATACATTTTGTTTAGGAAAAGATTGTTCGGGACGGAAGACATATTTTAATTATTTTACGAAGACTAAACACTCATGTTTCTGGGAATCCCAGGAAAAAAATCATCAGTATTAAAACTGATGCATATTTGAACAATTGTGGTAATCAATTTTGGTTATCAACGGTCATTGGAAACAGGGATCTGGTATAAAACCATGCAGGGTCAGCCTTTTCGTGTGCCCTGGTTTATGAATAGTAATTTAAGTAGAAAATTGGTTGTTACAGCTCATAGACTCAGATCTGGACACATTCCATCTAATAAGTTTGAGTTCATGATGAGAAAAACTAACTCACCTAATTGTGTGGAGTGTGGAGTTGTGGAAGACCTACATCATTTATTGATGGACTGTGTTCGATATGAGTCTGATAGAAATTATGTGTTTGAGGCCTTGAAGTTGAACCGACTTGACTTAGGTACATTTCATAGAATTCTTTCTTAACCAAATTGTGATGATGCGAAGAGTTTGTTCGGGTTCATGGCCCAGATGTAATGCAATAGCAATATATATGTTAGTATTATATGTTTAGGGTATGATGGGACTGCCATACGCCTTGCGGTTATAAAAGTCCCTAATAAAAACAGAATTTAAAAAAAAAACTGTTTTAATGGTATTGATGAACATTTTAATCGTCTTCGCTCGTAGTACTTTAGAGATATAGACTTTGCATTGATAATTAGATACGTATAATGCAAACTCGACGCCTACGTTGGATATGATAGCATAGACGCTACGAAAGGCGCCCAATCTATAAATAAAAAAGCTTTTATGAATTCCTTACAATTATAACTGTGAGGTTTATACACTACTTTTTTTTATGTATACTATACTATACTTTTTCTTTACTAGCATCATAAAATAACTTTATTAGTTTTGTTACCGATCAAGTTACTATACTTTCGCCGCTTGTAATTGTAATTGTAACTTGATCGGTAACTATATTTTCGAGCCGTTTGGGGTTGAAACCCTCGGGCCGTGGGATCCCAGTGCTCATTTATTGTTCAATGAAATCTCCAAAAGGCTGGTTGACACTTCCCGTGACCCAAGGGCTGGCTTTTATCTTGGCCAGAGGCTAAGCATTGCCATACAACGTGGCAATGCTGCCAGTCTCTTGGGTACATTACCAGTCGACAGCGATGCGGAGGAATTTTTCGACGCCATATTTTAGTTCATTTTGTTATTAGTTTTATTTAGTTTAGGTTAATTTATTTTTAATTATCTTGATTTAATTTATACAATTTAAAAATAAAATGTAAGAATACTTAGTTTTGTGTGGTAGTAAATATCATCAAAGTTTGTTTCCACTATGTAAGGACCGCCTGAAGCGGTAAAAGCCTCCTCCAAATGTTTCCATTCATCTCGTAGTCTGGCTGTTCTTGCCCAAAATTTGCCGGATATTTCTTCAATTGTATCCTCCCACCTTCTGAGGTCTGCCTCTCTGTGGGTGTTACCACACCAATCGATCGATCGTCGATCGACATGGTCGACGTAGATCGATTGTTGTCTACTCCGTTAATTGGTAAATAATCCATTCTACCGTCGATCGATAGCATCGATTGACGATCGATCGACTGGTGTGGTAACACGCTTCCGTTTCTTATTTCTGGGGATGCAGTTCGTCACGACCTGAGCCCATTTTTGTAGTTCTAGGCTCTGAATGTGGCCTGCCCATCTCCATTTTAGTTTAAGTATCTGCTGCAACAAGTGACAAACAATTACTTTCTATACATTAGCACAATCCCTTATGAATTATCAACAGCAATCAGTCAGGTAACCGATATTACGTGTGATCCCTTGTTCGGCCTTTTTGACGCCACCCTCAATCTTACAAAGACTGTTACGTCATCATTTCGGCGGCGAACATTAATGGAATGGATGATACATAAAAATCAAAGCTCCATAGATTCTATTAGGTATTATTAATTTATTAGGTCTATTCATTACCTCCTAACATATATTCTAATACCTACCAGTAATGATCTGTCGTGAAAATTATTTTATGATTTTTAAATTACAAAATGCATGCAAATAATTTTATGATTTTTTTTCTCGTCTATCCCGTGTGGGGTATCGTTGGATAGGCCGTTCGTAAAAACATTGCGGGTTTGTGAAAGCCATTTTTCGATTCAGGGATCCATTTGCCTAATATTAAGCTTTAAAGTGAAAATTTTTGTTAGAGTCGAGTGTCCCCTCCCCCCTGCCAACTAAATGGTTGTTTCTGGATATGTAAAAAAAATCACGGCAGTACCTGGTATATATCGACACCTCCCAAGTACAACTAAGTAACTGACCAATACAAATTTTATAGGAGAGCGAATTGAAGGTTTCAATTTCTTTAAATCGCCGTAGCTAAGCCCCTATATACATACGTTTGAGAAAAAAGTATGTGGGGTTAATTGAAAAAATAAAATAAACTTGTATGAGGTAAATATAGGTATATAGATGCCAAAAATGCAATAAAAACCGTTTCGTGTATCTGGCAGATACATACTTATACTTAGCGGGTGTCGATATAACGAAGTTAAAAGGAAAACTATCACGCCCTGGCTGGAGGCTTTAAGTTTTTAGGAGCTTAAGGCAACCACAGGAAGGTCCGGTTAAAGAGTCACGATCTCTAAAGATGAGATGCACTAGATAAAAAAAGAAAGAAAAAAACTATCACAGCTAAGTAGGCTTTTCAAGATAACGAGTAATAGTCAACCAACTTACATTTACAGTTGAAATGTATGGAAGAACATGTTTTTCAACTACAATGTTAAGTTTGGTCTTGGGATGAATTCGGCCAACTACAGAACCCTTCATTGTGCGTGGTCCGACACGCACTTGCCCAGTTTATCTTAAGAGAACAAATTGCTCTGTAAAGGCAGTTGTACTAACCTAGTTAAGTTAGGTTTTCTCTAACCCCTAAAATATTTTATTAAACTAAAACTTTTGCTACAAAACATCAAACGAATTTCTCAAGTAAAAAAATAACTATCAGGAATTTATAAAAATACTTTCAGGCCTATGTCCAGCAGTGGACTGCTATAGGCTGATGATGATTGCAAGAGCTTTCAATAAAACAATACAGCCAGCTTCGTTGTGTAGTTTCATGGCGAATTATTTGATATCTGCGCCTGCGCTGCGAGTGGTAATAAAAAGTGTGCGGGGTCGGCAGACATGGCGGCGGAGGAGACCAGACACGGAGGCACCGACTCAGGTGTGTCACTGTATAAGTACAATAAATTACATATCTACGGAGATTTAAGAATAATCGTTTGTGACAAATCTGTTTCAATTAAGAGTACCAACTCCTAAGCAATAATAAAACATTATTTATTGGCATAAACAGAAAACAGAAAAAAAAAATACTCTAACTCCAGAGCTAGGTTAGAGAACCTGTATATATATATATATATATATTTTTTTTTTTTTTCAGGAGCCAGTGACTTGTTCCAGTAAGGTTACAATTATGCAAGTTTTATGCAGCATAGGTATACAAGTAGTTGTTCCGGGTCTGGCTGTCGTGTAATGTTTGTAAACGCACCCACAATACAGGAGAAATTCCTAGTGTGGGACATTTTTCAAAAAAAAATAAAAATAAATTTAATAGCAAAAAGCAAAAAAAAATAAGCAATATATATTTTTTTAATATATAAATATATAATAAAAAATCAGTATGGTTCTCAAGTGAAAAATCTACCTGACATAAGTAGATTTTTCACTTGAGTACCATAGTGCTTTTTAATTCAAGAGGATTAACTCCTTTAAAAACATATTATTGATTTTTTGCCACTTGTGCCTGCCACTTCAACAATTTTGGAATGTTCTTGTATTGCACTCGTTATTACGTTCTACCGTTTTGAATTTTGAATGTCAATTTTACTATATATTCATATCTTTTTTAAATTTTAATCTGAATGTGTTAATTAATATTTTATATACTTCGATTATTTTATATTTTGTGAATGTGAGAACGTTGTAGGCCTAGTAGAGTGTAGATTTGTTGGCACTTTTCTATTTTGTTAAGTACCTGGTAATTGTTGAAAGGCCTACACTGTCCTCCCATACCTATTATCACTGTTATTTAATAATATTGTAAAACCAATTATTTTTAAAAGAGTAACCGTGGAGTTTCTTGCCGGCTCTTCACCATAGGAAACGACTAATTGGAACCGTGCACCTAGCTTCTGACGTTTCCTAAGTGCCCATGTAGGTTTACGTGAAATAAAATATTTTGATTTTTGATATTTTGATTATAATTTTTATTCTAATGATATTAAAAATAATATTTTATTATTTTATTTTATTTTATTTTTGATAATGATATATTTTTAATTCTAATTTCATTTATGTTTTTTTTTTTTCATTGTTTCTAAATAATTTGTCTATCCTCATTACGAGTAAACACTCTTTTAAAAAAAATATATTTAAGAAGCTATTTTTTATGTAAGTGCTGTGTACGCCTGTAAGTGACTAATTCACCATAACTTATGCTTATATTATTTTTTATGTTTCAAATAAAATAAAAATAATTAAAATAAAATATTATCTCGTGACTGAGAAGGAATTATGAAAAACGCCTCAACTAACTATATCGGTAAGTGTGTCTAGAATTTTCTAATATCTTTTATAAAGTTTCATATTGAGACACGAAGCAACAAAATACGATCTAGAGGAATGTGGCCGTTTTTATTTAGATCGAATTTTGTTGCTTCGTGTCTCATTATGAAATTTTAAAAAAGGTATTAGAAAATTCTATATAGACACACTTACCGATATAGTTAGTTGAGGCGTTTCTCATAATTCCTTCTCAGTCACGAGATAATATGTTTTTTTGTTATTGGCGCTAGTGGACCGGCGTTAATCCTCTTAATTTTAAACTGAGTGCCATTTCACCAACGAAACTGAACCCGATCAACACATAAACCACGTTTAAGAGCTTTCAGTGTCATTATTTTCTTTGGAATATTCCTTCCATTTTCTTCAAATGTAAAATGACAATGTCATAAATCAAGTGTTACCATAATTTTTACTTCTCATTTTTATTATTTATTTAACAATAATTTTAATCATAAATTTAATAATGAATGTTTAAAATAATTGTAATTGTTTAAATATTAATGTAATTCTACTATTTTGCTATTTAGATTACAATTTTTATTTGTTTGTCGTAAAATAAATTCAAGCGATGTATGTTTATTGCATAAAATCCAAAACCTACTGATTGGGAGAAGACACTGGCTCCTGTAACACAGGTGTTTTACCTAGCGCAGGAGTCAGGGCTTTCACTTTGTTTGTACACATTTTGTATGCCAATAAAGAATTTATTATTTAAAAAAAAAAACATATATATATATATTGACACTGACAGTTCTTGAACTCGGTTTTTATGTGCTGATTGCGTTCAGCTAGCTTCAATAGTGAAATTCGCACTTAGTCGTCTTTTACGACATCCACTGCAAGCAACTGTAAGAAATTGTGTCGCTACCCAGTTATAGTAGTAAACATATAGCAACCAAACAGTCATAAATAATCATTCATGCAGCTACGATCCTACAAACATAAACAAAGCCGATGTAAGCAAATTAGAAAACTCACTTAACACCTTACTGTTCAGTTCTCATTAACTTGACGAAGCAAAAATAAACAAGCCCAAGGAAAAGCAATAGCTGATCGTAATAGCTTCGCTTACAAATATCGATCACGAAATAGCCCGCTTTCATCTCATAAAGTTTTTCGCGTCTTTTTGGCCCCGAATCCATCAATTCTCGTGATGGATGGACCATTGGACCCGACTCGGGCAATCGAAATTCAAATTCGCTAAATCTTCCCACACGGCATCGAAAACAGGTCGGGTCGTTAACAGTGTACGCACGCCGAACCGAACCTTGTGTTTCTGTTTTTTTCTGTTTGCTCTGGAGATATTCGCCCCGGGGCGGTGCGGGGTGTGAGCAGGGCGAGCGGGGGTGCGCGGGGCATGCGGGACGGGGGGCCCGAGTCGGCGCAGACGCACGGGCAGCAGAGGCGTGATTACAGGGCTGTGCGCAGCTAATCACTCCAGCAACACGGCCCGAACGATACGAGACCTGGTATGGCTGACCGAAATTTACCAACGCATGCCAGTCCTTGAATTGTTGAGAAGTCCCGAAAAAAGTTAAGAAGATACATGTCCAGAATTTGTCGCTGGAATCGCTGTTGCAACTTTAAATATACAAGCGATTCTTTAACATAAGTTTATTTTTATATTTATATTCTCTGACCTTACAGAATTAAGAAGTGTACACCCACTCAAAATCCCACATACACTCCTACTTCCCAAAAAATGTATCCCGTACTTTCTCCCAGCCATACACGTCCGTCCAGATCATTGTTGTTAATAACAAACAAGACAAAAGTCCGCCGCTAACTGCACACGTTTCTCCACATCGCGCGTTTTTACCGGCGCGGCTCGATAACGCAGGGAAATATATATGATGTGCCTTGACTCTTACGACCAGACACGAAGATTGCTTAAACAGTTTCAACCTGCCTATCGAACATGTTTATGCCTTTGTAGACTTGCCCTTTTGTTACTTTTGTATGGAAATCGCATATTTGTTGTGGGTATGTGGGATAATTTGGAATGTATAGCGTTCATCGTGCTGGCAAAGTATAAAAGTGAGAGAATGAGGTTGTTTCACGTGCCGACAAACGTAATTTTAAGTACTGCTACGGGGGTCTATGCCGGGCCTACGGCTACGGCTGTTTGTACAGATCTAAAGATCAATTAAATTGTATGACGTAAGTATGTACAAGTACACCTCTAATCTTAGGTACTGTAGAGGTAACTGGTGAACACCGAGCACTATCAGATTCTCAGAATCAGTAAAGTAGATGCCCTTCACAGACAACGTGTTGGGATTAAAGGTATATTTGTTTAATTACACAAGCCTTCACCAATCTCTGTATAATTATGTATATCAGCTACCTATTTACATAACCCCCAAATTAATATTTATTGCCGCCTCTAAATTATAAACCACATTAATTTTAAATCGAGTTAGACATAAATAGATTGACATTTAATTTGTTATTCTGATGAAATGATACTTGAACTTATCGGTTAACGTCGTTGCAGAGGTAACCTATATCATATGTCAAAATCGTGCATCGATTGTCGATCTACGTTGTTCGATAACCATGTTTATAATATTTATAATGCTCGTAAGTACCTCACATATTATAGGTGCACTTTCACAAAATTCCTTAGCGAATAACATTTAATAGAGGTTTATTTTGAAACAAAATATGCTGCTCCTAAACCTTGAATTGAAACGTTATTCAGTTCAAATTTCAGTAGCCTTTTGTGATTTTACGTATCATTGACTAAGAGTCAATGTTGCATGCATTAATGTTAGAACACTCAAGCACCCAAATGTGCTTGAGTGTTCTAATATTAATGCAATTCTCACTACTTTACTTTTTGAACAAGAGGTTCAAAAAGTTAAAAAAATAAACTCAGCAACTAACTCAGTACTACGGGCTGTGGGCATAAGTCTTTCATAATACACCAATAATAATAATAATAATGCGCGCAGCAAAGGAGTGGAACTCTCTGCCTGCGTCTGTGTTTCCGAACGCATACAACCCTAATCTATTCAAAGTGAGAGTGAACAGGCTTCTTCTGGGTAAGCTCACTCCATCGTAGACTTTGTCTCTGTCAGCCAGACCTAGACTAAAGTCAAGAGCAAACTCATAGTAGAATAAAAAAAAATAAAAAAATAAGCACTTTTAAAACTGCATGGACACGGTCACCTGCGTTAGGAATACTTATTGAATGTACACTAAACAAATAGACAACTAAATACCTACCTATTTATATAATAATGTAATGCATACCTATGAGTACATGTACGTGACTACCATCGCAATTTAGTATCTAGGTATATACCGAAGAACACAACTTTGTAGTCCGCAACTAACAAACAAACAAACATACGAATTATATTGCAGGTGAATAGTAGGTAAGTATACATAACGATTGTTTTCTTTACGAGGAGACTAAGCTAATACTCAAATGTTAGATAATGCTACCGGAGCTACCACTAATTTACATAGAACAGACAAAAACTTGATTCCCGTCCATAATAATTGCCGTCTTTTAATCTAACTAAACATAATCTCTGGTAATTTGAATACCAGTTTTTGTTGTGCAAAATTTACCGCGAATTTATGCAATTAGATGTTGTTCTCCTGTCCCAAGCGCGATCTCTTAATTTAATTTTGTTTAATTTTGGACACATTTTATGTTAAACAGAATAAATCAAGAGCTATATTATAAATAGGTGTAATAAATAAGTGCACTGACATCGAAATATCAGGCAATTTACACAAAACACCTAGTTAATTTAAGCAAGAAACGAGGATAAACAAATAAAAGTTTGAAATGTTAGTGATTATGACTATAATTTATAAATAAAAATTTTATGAATATTCCGAAAAAAATGAGAGCTCTACGACAGTTTTGTTATTCAGATTCTAAAATACTATTAGAATAGTGAAACGTTATGTCAACTATAATAAAAAATAATAAATCTTATTCTAATCTCATATAAATAATTTTGTAAGTAGGTAATAAATGCACGTTCTAATTTTATTTTGATCAACAATCATTATGCATTTAGGTGCGTCGTCGGAGCCTGAGGCCGCTGCGCCCGCGCCACTGCGCCGCCTGTCATCGCGACAGGCATCAGCAACGCTTGTCAAATGTCAACATTTTAAAGCCACAATATTGAAGCAATTTTAATTCAATCGTGCGACATTCTGTTCGCATTGAGGCGGCTCTGCGGTCGCACTCCTACTCATTACGACTTCATTTTGTTATAACAACAATGAAAGCCCGCGTTTTGCGTTTTATTCATCCGCCGAGCTTGACAGCGCCTTTGTGTGGGAATCAATCTTACGTCGCTTGTAATGATGCAAAATCGGTTCCACTGAATGACAAAGAAAGAAGCTGCCGCTAATGTTGTTTATTCGTTTTTTTTACCCACGGAGTTACTTATTGAATAAAAAAATTGTTCTATACAATTTTACTTTAAGTTAAACACGCATAATGCGGTTGATTACTATTAAAAGCTCGAAATTATATAGTAAACCGGCGTCTCTTACGAATAAGTTGATGCTCAGTGCTTTGACTTGTTCACACTAATTATTCTGCATAGCAATAATTTATAATGTTCCCATGGTCTCAGCAATGAGAGGATAATCTCAATAATAACATGATCAATGATCGGAGTCATCTCTCATTAAAATGTATTAACTCAACGATAAGTAATTGAAGTAATCACTATACAAGACGCAAATAATACCGAGTGCTCAGATAATTGTTACGGAGTCATGTTTACTGTAATATATCAGATTGAGACCGTATTATTAATACATCTTTGACAGGCTTGCATTATCTTGATTTATTAACGGAGTCTTCTTGAAAGTTCATTAAAGGATTAAGAATACTGGATCAGGGACTGATTAAGTTTCTAATATTACGAATTCAACTTCTTGCTAGGATACAACATTCGTATACAGTTACAACTCTTTCACAAATCATGAATCATCTTCTCTCGAAGATTATAGACCCGTATCCGTGTTGCCGGTTTTCAGTAAGGTATTTGAAAAGGTAATACTTAATCAAGCTCAATCATTGTAACACGAATAAAATCCTTTACGAACAACAGTATGGTTTCCCCAAAGGACGTTGAGCGACCGATATTAAATTAACATTTTTAAGACACATTTTTAACGCGTAGGAAGAGGCCCAAGACGCCATAGAAATCTTTTGTGACCTCTCCAAGGCATTTGATTGCGTCGATTACGAAACCTTACTCTTGAAACTTGAGCATTACGAACTTGGAGAACTTGCGCTTAGTTTAGTAAAATCTTATTTAAATGATAGACAACAGCAAGTTTAAATAAATGGTACCAATTCTCTCGGTTTAAAAGTAAAAATGGGTATTCCACAAGGCTCGATATTGGGTACTTTTTTTTTTGTGTATATTAATGATCTACTCCATTTATTAAAAAATTAACCACAAAATGTTGTTATTTGCTGACGATATGTCCTTTATTTTTAAGGTAGATAGACGTGCTACAAATTTTGATGACGTAAATAACGTTCTACTGCAGGTCCAAACTTGGTTTACCGCTAATAATTTAGTATTAAATGGAAAAAAACCAAGTGCATAAAATTATCTTTACCAAATGTCAAAAGTAGCGATTGTGAGATAGTACTGATTCAAGAGAAACTAGAATTCGTCAATAAAACTGTTTCTCTGGGGATCACGCTCGACTCAAGGCTACAATGGGGTCCTCATTTAACATCTCTTGCAGGACGGCTAAGTTCAGCAGCATATGCTGTCAGAAAATCCGTCAATTTACTGATGTAGATACCTACTGAGGTAGATCATGTCTTACGGTATTTTACTTTGGGGACGGGCTGCAGACATCGAGTCTATTTTTATTCTGCAAAAAAGAGCCATCAGAGCCATATATAATTTCTGCAGGCGCGATACTCTAAGAGAACTGTTTAAGTATATTAACATCATGACGATGTTTTCGTAGATATATATATTGACAAGGTACGTCAATATATATATCTACGAAAACATCATGTACATAAGAATAAAATTACATCCTTTTAGGAAAAGAGGGGAAAGATATAATTATAGTACTAGAAATAGGGAAATCAGTTCAACCAGGTTTCAGAATGGCTAAAGTAAACTCATATTTCATGGGGTACTGTTTAAAATGTTACAATAAAATTCCTACCCTAATATTTCAATTGAATGAGACTAAATTTAAATCTTGTATAAAATGCACACTATGCAGGCAGGCAAATTATAAATTGGGGGAATACATCGCTGATAAAATGCTTGGCTGAATGCTGGTCCTGCTACCACAACTAATTGATTAACATTTGAAAATAATGTTGGAGCTGCTGAAAATTGTAAGACTATCTTTGCATTGTAGAAACTCAATCTCCTTTGTATTATATAATTGCATAGCACACGTGTGAGTACTATGTACTATAGGGCTACCATTTACCGGGTAATATGTCTTTCACTGACTTGAATGTGCCCTGGCGGCTGAGAGTATGTCATGCTCACTGAGATGTCTCGCTGATGGTGGCGCGTGTGTTGGATCATTTAGCTCCCTTCAAAATGGTTGAGCTGAATGGTGCTAATCCATGCGTCATGTTCACGAACGGGCGCCCTCAGTTAGGACTCTCTAGGAGGTCATCTCTTAACTGCTACGGCTTATTTGAATATTTGATATGTTATTTTTTATTTTTTTGGTCCTGTTGTTGTACCTACTCTAGGCGCTATTAACATGTACGTTTTAATTTTTTAAGGTTACTTCGTTCTCACATTTAGTTATAAATTCAACATTATAGATGTAACTAATATTTTTGTGGCATAGTAGCATTAGTCCCCAGTTGCGGTTTCAACCGAATAATAATACCACTTTAAAAAACATGATTCTATTGCCTTTTCACCCTATTATTGGATCTGTGCGTAAACTCAGTACAAAAAAATTAAGGTACAGATGCCGAGAAAAGTGTTTAAAAATTTATAAAAGTCCATATTAAAAGATTTTTTCAAAATTAGAATGTTACCTTTACCGTGTAAGGTTAATCAAAATATTTCTTAAAATAGATAAAATAATGTAGTGTGTATCTATAAATATGTTAGTATTTTTACTTAGGTATAGCTAACAATCACAATCATAGCACTTAATCATAAAATCACAGTTTTCCTTTATCCTAAGACTTACTAAATGTATTAAATCACCTACTAACAGTTTCTCCCAATTACGGAGCTTAAAAATCACGTGTATAGTATTTATTACTAGTCAACCAATGGGTACCTACAGAAAACAAGAAAAAATATATACTCGTTCTACTCCTAAAATACGAAAAATGTAATAAAAAAAAGTTTATGGTCTTTTTAAATCACAAAGAGCTGTATCATAATAATTAATTAAGAGCTTTCATCCCGCGTTCTAGAGGGGTTTCGTGCTTATTTTATTCAATTTAATAAATATCCATTTTTTTTTTTGCCAAGTACCTACTAGATCGATGTAATATAATTATTTTTAACATTTATTTTATAGTAAATATAAATATTTAATCGTAATACTGCTAATAGAAAATAATCGACAGTAATTATGTCATTTTTTTATGACTAAATACCAAAATAACTGTAAAAAATAAAAAATTGCATACATACATACATAGAAATACCAATAATCTAGAACTTGGCTGAAAAAAATACTTTGATTTAAATTTAATAAAATAATCACGTAAAACCTCTAGAAATGCGTCGTGGCCAGCTCGCGCAGGATGAACGCTCAATATTGTACTACAAATTATTGTATACTGTTTCTTACCCTAAAATATAATATGGTAAAATTTATAATGTTCAACACTTCAAATAATATTGTATTAAATTGAAACATACTGTGACGGTATCAACAACGCCACATGCGAACTACGCATCAAAGACCTGACATCACAAATCCTGCACCGCGCTATCAGAGTTTACCGCGCGACTAGCATATATACAACATCCCGACATCAACCATCGGGCAGTTGCCCACCAGACACAACACCCGTCTGGTCGGAGGATCCTCCATTTACTATAGAGTATGAGTGAACTTTACACCCTGTTCCTCATACCTCTAAATACTTATACACGTTGCTTGTGTTGCTTGTTTGTACTCGAAAACATTCTAGATTTGACTTTAATAACGGCTACGAGTAACTTAGGTACCTAAGAAGCTAATAATTTAGTAACAGTTTTGAACACGGCTGTACCTTGTTACAAAACCGTGTGAAAACGCAACTAGATTTAATATAAGAAAATTCGGGTGAAAACGCAACTAGGGACTAATTCTACTAACACATTTTTGGAACAATTTAATTTAAAGAAAGAAAGAAAAAGTATTTATCACAAACGAAATTAAACACACAATGATAAAAGTATAGTGTCTATGGAGTTTCTTGCCCGTTGTTCTCCATAGGTGCCTACTAAGCTTTAGAATGGGCATCTAGCTTCATTTTTATTACTGACCGACTCCTTGACAATTCAAACAAAAGTGCCAGTAAATGGTTTAATTGAAATAAATTATTTGAGTTTGAGTTTGATATCCTTAAGCTTTCTGCTTTGAATGAAGGATCATGGAGTGGAAGAAGTAAATTGATAAACAGAAGAAATACATTTAGTTACGAAGCAAGACGATATAATAGCGGTGAGTTACATTTCACAAAACCAAATAAATCCCCAACAGTTTAATCTGTAATAATTTATTTCATGACATAAATTGATTAGGTTATCTTAATGAAGGTCAAAGATAAGTCACATCGTAGTTTTATAGAACTTACATAATCAGCCTAGAATGGTCCTAGTTAATATCTTGTCCGTCGAGATACCTTAGCCAAAGCCTGAATGGACTACAGGAGTAACTAGGCAACCTAGGAGCGAGCCTATATCACATAATTATATGTCATATTTTGCCCCTTGGCTCAAAATAAACACGGTACATGTCCGTAGAAAATTACCATAAAATTAAAAGTACATGGTAATAGAAACTCTAAATGTGTGGCGGGTTCCTGCGGTAATGCTCGCAATCATCAGTGATTACTTAGAAACTAATTTGTGGAGGCGGCGCGAGGTGCGCGGGCGCCGCTGAAGGCGTAATGTGCAAATAAAGACAGGGTGCGAGCCGGCACCGACGCGCGCCGTTTGTCAACCTGTTTCTAGTCCGTTTGTCAATATTTGTTAGAGGTACCCTGTGTATACAGGGGATTAGGTGGTTTGTGTCAATATGTAGTCAGTTTGTTGCCTTTATTGGATTACACTGAGTTTGTTTGCCTCTTACTTATCCCTGAATACATAAACACTTATACTAAGTTATTATGTACACATACTGGTAGTAATATCTGCGTTATTAAATCAGAGGACAAATCCCGTAATTAAAGAACATTCGCATTCTAATCTGTCTCATTCTGTTTTTTTTGACTTTTGATTTTTGACATGTTTTTGACATTGAACGTCGCTAAGATATAATAATATCTAAAGAACGAGAATTGGTCTTCGGGCCTATGTTCATTAGTTACCACTGAGAATATTTGTGGCCTATTGCTGTTACTTGTTTGTGTGTCGAATCAAATTAAAATGTCTTTATTCAGACGACAAAGATCCATAATGTCAGTTAGAGGGCGCTCACTGGAGTGGAGTTTCTATTCTCTCATGAGCGCCCTCATGGGAGAATAGAAACTCTCTAGTCACAGTATTCAGAAAACTGTTGTTACTGCCCCGTGTTCAAGTTACTAATAATGCGTAATTTTTTTTTTTTTTTTCGGTTGAGCACTTGAATGCAGCGTTGCGAAAGAAAAAGAAAATCACTTCCGAAGCACGTTGTGGCTTTGCCAATTTTTTTTTTAAACTTCATGTACAATAGTGGTACATAGGCGGACTTAATGCCACAAGGCATTCTCTACCAGTCAACCTTTGGGTTAAATATAAAAACAGTGGTAGGGTACAAAAATAATGACAAAAATACTAACTTCTTGATTAAGAGAATTTATATAGTTTTATTGATACTAATACACATATACAAATAAAATAAACTAATAGATATTTTAACAAATACCACCTAATAATAATTACTATGACTAGACTATCATTTGAGAGTTATTTAGTCTGACTTAAGTAGTGGTTACGAACTTTTCTTTTAAAAGTAAATTTGTTTTCAGCTTTTTTAATGCCAAAAGGTAGCGCGTTCCAGAGCTTTATAGTAGAGATAGCGTAAGAATTTGACATAAAACCGGTACGGTGTGAAGGAATTTGGAGAAGTAGATTCTTGGAAGCTCGTAGGTTACGACTATGAGAACTGCCCAACACTTTGAAATAATTCTTTAGATAATCGGGAGCACATGGATCGTTCATAATCGTGAAGAGCAAGCAGAGAGATCTGAGGGACCTCCTGAGACGGATAGGCAACCATTTAAGCTGAGAACGGCCATTTAACTGTACCTTCAGCTCCTTGAAGACTTTATGTTTTAAGTTGGAGATAAGTTATGCGTTTGAGATGGTGCAGAAGGAAAACTGATATTTACTTGGTATAACACATACCCTACCAGTTAATTATAAATCTGTGCATGTACATGTAGCAGTTAAGCGAAGGAGATTAGTTTAACGATAGGTACTTGTAGTAAGTAGTAAGTACGGGCTACTTTATTGTATTGATTGCCTCACTTAATTCCTGCGGTTATAGCTGCTTACCTGGCGCTTTATGCATCGATGGAAGGAAGTAGAAATATAATCACTGACTATTTTTATATTACAGCTTGATGAATGCTAAATGATCTTTTATTGAAAAACCAAGAATATAACTTCCTATTTGGGTGATAGGTGAGTTAAGATTTAGGTAGTGTATGTAGTAACATACACTACCTAAATCTTAACTTATGAAAAAATTCCTATAATTAAATATGCAGTGGCATCACAAAAGTGGCAACCTCTTTTTTTTAGTTCGGTTAAAAATTACTTAGTACAAAAGACATAAACGAGATTTACAACAAAAACAATGTTTATTACTCGTACTTTCGATCTACCCTGTATACAGCGATACTTTTAGGCCTGTGTTCACCAACATTCAAACCACCGGTTAGGTATTTAAACAGTTGGTTTATGTCAAATTTCCTATGAAATTTTGAGTAAACAACTGATTAAATATCTAAACAGTTGATTTAAATGTTGGTGAACACAGGCCTTAGTCATTTAACTCTAACCTAAACATCAGGATACGTGAGATAACCGTTGAATTATATTCTACTTTAACCAAATCGTCATCTGCTGTCCTCAGACGTATAATCAAAGTGCCATAAGTAGACGAGCTCATATGTTTAGGACCACATCCTTTAGCTTTTTTACCACCTTTTTTGTCGTTTCAAAGCTAAGCGGTACCGATGAGGTTATTTTCACACTAAATTAACAAAACACGTAACGCAAAACTAGTGTCAGTTTGGAAACACGTCATTACGGCATCAGCCGTGAGCACATCTAAGCAAGCCGACTCCACCAGGAGATTGCACAGCTTATGAGAGAAAATAACAGCTAATAACTCTATTTTTATAACAAGAAAAAAAAGCGGCTAAGTGCGAGTCGGACTCGCCCATGAAGGGTTCCGTAGCAGCAAGTGCGGTTTACTATTTATGACGTATTAAAAAAAAACTACTTACTAAATCTCGTTCAAACCAATTTTCGGTGGAAGTTTACATGGTAATGTATATCACATATTTTTTTTTTAGTTTTATCATTCTCTTATTTTAGAAGTTACAGGGGGGGACACACATTTTACCATTTTGGAAGTGTCTCTCGCGCAAACTATTCAGTTTAGAAAAAAAATATTTTAGAAACCTCAATATCATTTTTGAAGACCTATCAATAGATACCCCACACATATGGCATTGATTAAAAAAAAATAGAGTTTCAGTTCTATGGGGAACCCCCAAAATGTTTTTTTTTTTTTTGTGTGAAAATCTTAATGCGGTTCACAGAATACATCTACTTACCAAGTTTCAAGTTTCAGTAGTTTCGGAAAAAAGTGGCTTTGACATACGGACGGACAGACAGACAGACAGACATGTCGAACCCTTATGTTCGGTTTTTTGCCATTTGGCTACGGAACCCTAAAAAACAGTTGTATGTAGGTATGCAAGAAAATCACCAAGATCTAATAAGAATCTATCCTTCTATTAATCCAGTAGTTATCAAAATAAAAAGCAATCAACATCTCCGAGTTCGCTAATTATTAAAAGCAGAAACGGTAGTTAACATATTTAGTTATTGAACGTTTATAGATCCATTAATTAATTGCAATAAAAACTAATAAAATCTACACTTTATCACTGTTGTAGAAACGAAAAATAACTTACACAATTACACGCAATTTAGTAATGATAAGCACTTAAATTTATGCAAATGTTTCTTTCAACTAATTGATAGACACCATTTATTAGTTCGCGTGCAAACATTAAATAAATCGCTGACCAGTGACTAACATAAAGTTACCAACCATTTGTCTAATGGATATCGATACCCACTTCCTTACATGCAGCCATTACCGTTCTGAGAACTTTAATCACGAAACAATTATAAACAATTGCTGAAGCAACAATGACGGAACAAAAAATATCACTACAAGTGAAACTACACAATATTGTGCATGTATCATGTCTACACCAAGTAATTAAAATATCAAACACTTAAGTTATAGAATTTAGGTGTTTATCATGATAAAATAAAAACTAGATACAAAAAACGAATGCTTATATTACTCATTCAAAGGAAACCAAACAAGATGAGACTACACGGGGCAGCGCGGCGTCTTTCCGTCACAAAATGGCTTATTACAAGGTAGGAATGCAACAATAACAAACAGGAATGAATTAACAATAGTTACCTACGTGTCAAGTCCCACACACTCGGCATTACAAACATGCTACAAAAAAGAGGTCGCATCCTAAACGCACGCCACAAAAACTACGGCGTACAAAACGGTATCGGGCGGTGAGTTCAAACGTACCGGCGACCACTCATTTCACACCATCAGCCGGCCGCCGGCAAGCCATCTTCTACCCTGCCATACGTGACCTAATGACAACTTGACCACAGTAAACCACGTAAACGTCGCACACAACGCACAACAATATAGACTCTATCCACAACGACACAAAGACGCAAGTGCCATCCCAATAACTTACAGTTACGCCTTGCTTTACAGTTTTTCCAATAATAGAGCAGACACAATGCCAGATTTGTGCAAAAAGTGTTTTTAGCAAACCATTAGCAGTTAATGGTTTAAGGACACTGTATCTAGAACGACGGTTACTCAGTGGTTTCTTCAGCCGTATTTTAGGATTCCGTACAAATGATACAAGTAGTGTTGGATCATTCGGTTCCCTACAAAATGGTTGAGCTGGATGGTGCTGATCCATGCGTCATGTTCGTGAACGGGCGCCGTCAGTTGGGACTGGTCATCTCTTGACTGCCAGGGCTTATTTTTAATTTGTAATTTTATATTTTGAATTGTTTTATTAGTTTTTACATTGTCTCACATATAGAAGCAACAAGAATAATTGTACCCAGGATTATGTAATATCTTGATTTAAAAGAGTGTCCTTGGAGTTTCTTGTCCGTTCTTCTCCATAGTGATCTATGTATTGGAATGGGCATCTAGCTTCAACTTGCCGACTCTGACTAACTGACCGTCTCTTTGACAATTCAAAAGTGCCTGTAAATGGTTTAATTGAAATAAATGCTTTGAGTAAACATGTCAATACATACTTACCTTTCCTCAGTAATATAAATAGTTTATATATTTTAGCATATTTATTTATTTAAGTTTATGTAATTTGTTTGCATTATATGGTATACAAGCTTTAGCCCACGGCTCCGCCGGCGTGGATGTCGGTTATCGCTTAAAAAAGTAGCCTATGTCCTTCTTTCTCCATATCCAAGGCTATATCTCTGCCAATTTTCAAAAATCGTCATGAAATTCTCGACATGACGATTGGTTCAGCGGTTTAGGCGTGAAAACGTAACAGACAGACAGACTGAGTTACTTTCACATCTATAATATTAAAAGTATTGATTTAATGTTTTAGTTTAATACGTCACAAAAACTCTTCTCTTCTTCTTTTCACACACTATATGTCTACATTTATTTTTCATGTCTTCTTTCGCAGGACTGCTGGAAGATTTTTTAAGAAATAAGCAGTACCAATGTACTTCATACTTATATGTCGTATTTTTATCTTTTTTATTGTGTGTAGCATAAATAATAAAATAAATAAATACATGTTAATGCATAAAAACATGGATTTTTCCTTTAAAATTACGCATAAACCCCTTATTGAATAAAACCACTATTTTTACAGATGAGTTCACCCGTGTTCCTTCAGTTGCCTGTGTGCCAGGGCTACGGTATCCCTTGCGGACAAATCCGCAACGCTGGCAGAGTATATTTGATCCCTTACATAGTAGTATAGAAAAATACTGCTACAACGCGAAAATTAGTGCTTTTACGACTGATTTTACTGAAAGAAAATACCGTAAAAAAATAAATACACATGCAGTTTAAATTAACTTAAAATTGACGATGATGGCGACATCTCAAATGTTATAGGTACGTATATTAATTTTGTAACTTACAACAAAATCTTTGCAGCCGATTTCTTCAGTAATTAAGTAAATAATAATATAATAATAATTAATAGTCCTGGATTATGGGACCAAAATCCTTATGGGTTAGAAAATGTACAGGAACCACTTAATTACAGACACCATACAGCAGATACCATACTCTTCTAATGGACACGAACACCGGACGTGTTTGAAGGGCTTCCAAGGAGAATTGATTTTTCGTAGGAAGTTATTACAAAGCATCAATTTCTTAATAGATAATTAGGTAATAAAATAATGTATTAATTATGTACCGTAAAGTTGAATGCAGCGTCAAGCGTGAGACGTCAGTCAGTGTTGACGGAAACGAGCGATGAGGAATAACGCATGACTGAGCGGCGCTATTGTGGTTTCGTCACAACCAGCGAACCAGCCATTTAACAAGACAAGCTTACCGAATTTCACCAAGTTAAATGTCAATTTTAAGTAATTAATTAGAAATCTTAAAGGCTGCTAAACAAGGTGTTTGCAATTATATTTTATTTGTGTGCCAATAGTATGGCCATGTTTTCTTTTTAGTTTTCAATTTCTAGTTAGTTTACCAAATTGCGCATTTGTTATTTGTGTGGCAAGTATTTTTGCGAATCGTTTGCTTATTTATTTAATACTTTAAGCACAAAAAAATGTACAGAGGCGGACTTTTGCCATAGGCATTTTCTACAACCTTTGGGTGATGCAGAGACAAACAGTAGTAGGTGCAATAGCGAGAATTGAGGAATAAATATTCATTTAAATATAAAGATATACATAAACCTATTAAAAACTATAAATTCAATATATAAATATAAGCACAAATAAATACACATAAATATGTATACTAAAACAAATAAGACAAATAATGGGAAAACATTACCGTTATGATGATACTGCCAGCTTCTTGCGAATGTGCTCGCGAACTTTTACTAAAGATAATCGGTTGGTTGCCATCCTGATTTTCTGGGGGAGCGCATTCCACAGAGAGATAGACTGTATGAAGAAGGAAGAGTGAATGAAGTCGGTGCGGTGAGTGGGACATTGAAGAAGACGATTGTCAGATGAACGAAGATTTCTATTGTGGTTGGCGCAAATGTACTGAAAGTGGTCTATACTCCATTTACTATAGCATTAGACAAATAACGGCTAAATAACGACAGTTATTGTGTAATATTGTTGAAATTACTGCATTGTCGAGTTATTTTTTTAATGTAAATGGTAAATAGATTACAGTGCTTTGTATTTATCGTGAAATAACGGAGTTTATGAAACGTTTACATCGAAATAACGAAAGGGTGAGAACAGTTATTTGTCTAATGTTATAATGAATGGAGTATAGATAACGATAGGAAGATGGAGAGTCAAGAAATGAAAACAAGGTGGTCAGCGCCCTTTGCTCTCTGCGCTGGCGTATTGGCAACCACTTTAGAAGCGTTCGATGCGCAGAGACATGATCATATTTACGCAGATTGAAAACTAATAGAATGCTTATGTCTATGCTCTAGGTGTAACATGTGTATCAGTATGTTTACAAACGCCGTTTGAGTCGCTATATGGTAGGCCTCAATGACCTGTGGTCACTAACAATAATTAAGTTGTAACTAAATCTTATCAATGATTAAGCTTGCCGTGCAAACCACACACGATTATTATAATACTTACTATCATTTATTACAATAGTTTTTGCTCTTTGACATCATGTTTATTTAATCAACTGAAAATCGCTGATTGCTCTGTTGCAGTGACTCTTTTCGCTGTTCTAGAGCCAAGTCAGAGTTTCATCTCTATTTTAGATATAGAATTACATGTACGATATAGCAGTACACATATCTGCCTAAGATTGTAGAAAAATATGTCTTTCCTGTTCTTAATTCAAGCCAAATTTCAAATTAAAAATAATGTTATTAGTCAGAGGGATCACCTGGGGTCAAGGGGATGCAAAAGTATGAAGTGCCAGATGACGCTAATTGGTAAACTTTATCAAAAAATAAATAAAGCAGTTCTTCTTAATTTTTATCAAGACATAATTATTGTAAGACCAACACTAAAAGATCCAACCAATAAACCAAGTAAAGAGCAGGAAAAGCATAATATGGGATAAGAAAGAGTATCTAAGACAACACATAAAAAAATTAACAATAAATAGGTGCGTGTAAATCGGGTTTCGGCCAAGAGTTGTAGGGTTGAGGGCGTGCCTTCGATACAATCGCCGGAACCACACGGCGGGATGCCGCGCCATGACGCCGACATTCACCGACATTCGCCGACACTCGCCCATTCACCGACACACACCGACACCGGTGACAATACGCCGACACCTTGATCACCATGACGACATTGTTCTTCTTCTATTGGACGATTGATACGGAGAGATGTGACATACATGTGTTGATATTCTATTGATAAGTGGATAAACATGAACAAAGGGTACAGTACAGGGTATGTACAGTGTGTATCCGTTTAAACATATACGACGTCTTGAGATTGTTTCAATGGTTAAATTGAAAATCATAATTACAATAAGTATTTCTTCTATTCACTTTCAATCTCCACAGTTTCTAATCTTAAAAGCACGTCTTGCAAATAAAGTGGAAGAAGCCTCTTGACACATTTAATGAAAATTATGGAAAATGTTTGAGCATAAACATCTTACATAAATCACATATTTTGTTCTCACAATACTCTCAAACACATATTACTAAGCAATCAACAGATGCCAAGTTATTCAAAAGTGTTGATTATTAAAATAGTGATTAAAGCTAAAACATAAATTTAAATAAAGGAGTCAAGAACAGGGGATACGAAGATCAGGATGTACATTAAAGTATTGAAATTAATAGCTTATATGATTAAATAAAGTAAATTAGCAATTATATAAAAGAAATAAATAACATAAATTGTGAAGATTTGATTAAAACAAAAGTTTGTAATGAAATAATGAATTTAGTGATCGTGCAACGCGACACGGCTACAGCTGCACGGACAGCTTATAAATTTCACAAGTAAATGGAAAAGGAAGCTGCGTCTACTTAGAATTCAGCCAACGTGCTTATTGTACGAATTCGAAGTGGATATCGTTGATATAGGACCAAAAATTCCGTAGCGAATTCACATTTAACCCAGATTGCTGATTAAAACCTATTTGGAGGCTGAACTTGAACCCTACATCAAAGAATTAAAGTTCAGATTGATTCGCTGATAAATTCGGGAAAGGCTCGAGGCGATGCCGCGGCAGATATAATTAGCAGTTACGGTGTCGGGAAAGCTATAAAAACGGCAAATCGAGGGACGGACGGATAGGCACAATGTGTTAGATATTAATTTTGAAATTATAGGCTAGCGTTGCATGCAAAGGTGTTCGGAGCAAAAACATCAACAGAAGTGCTAAGAGAGGACGATTATTATTTTAGGTTCGGGTAATAATCCGTCCTGAACAGCTGCCTCTACAAATATTTATTGTTTGCTATGTGATTTAGATTGTTTGTAAAAACTTCGTAAGTAAACACCTCGCACTCAGACGAGGAAAAAACTGTTTAACCCGTCTAACTAACACAAATTGGCTAATACTGTATTGTTTGTCTAGTCTATTTTATGTTTTACGTCTGTTATGTTTTCTTGCTTCTTCGCCTTCACAGGAAAATTGTTTTTTAGGGTTTTTTTGTCTGTCCGCGGCTTAGCTCAGTGAATCTTAGTACTAGAAAGCTTTAATTTGGTGTGGGTAATATACAATACATATTAATCACGCCAACAAAGTGCTAAAATAAAATATTGCATTTTTTTTTTAGGGTACCTCCGCTACACGTAATGTGGGGATGATTTTTTTTTCTCGTCTATCCCATGGTTGGGGTATCGTTGGACACGCCGTTCAAAAATATTGCGGGTTTGTGATAACCATATTTCGATTCAGGGATCCGTTTGCGTAATATTAAGCTTTAAAGTGCCCCTTTTTATTAGAGTCAAGTGTCCGTCCCCCCACCTGCCAGCTAAATGGTTGTATTCGGATATGTGAAAAAATTCACAGCAGTAGAATATATAACGAAGTTAAAAGGAAAACTATCACAGCGAAGTAGGCTTCACAAGTTACCGAGTAATAGTCGAGCAACTTACATTTGCAGTTGAAGAACATGCTTTTCAATTACAATGTTAAGTTTGTTCTTGTATCGGTATACGCCGCCTAGAAGTACATTATGTACACATTGCCTAATTTGTAATCTTCTTCTTGTGGCTTTTCTGCTTCAGATTGATTAACAGACTGCATAATTAAGTTTCTTAATTTAATTTTTCAATGCATTCCACATTTAGGTCACAATCTTTTCTGCATGGACGATTTCATGATACCTAATTGGTTCTGTCGAATTTATATACATCATCTTTATGAGATGGTTATCTTGAGGAGATAACCTGTTCCTTAGAATTAACTTAGCTTCATAATTCCTACCCTACCTGAAGGCCAATTCTCGTAATGAAAACACTCAAATCAGGGGGCCAAGTCTGCTATTACAATAGTGTCAGAATGGTCTCTTCATTGTGAGTTTTTGACAGATTTGCCATACAAACACTGTCAAATACTCACAATGGCGAGACCATTCTGACACTATTGTAATAGCAGACTTGAGGTCCTGGTCACAATCTCGTCACAACGACAGTAAAATATGTCAAAAGCTTGTCAGAAATGTATTAAATTAAGAGGTAATTTTGACAGATTCAGATATTAAAATGTAAGTTCTTAAACCGTACCGTACCGCGTGGTGCCGGACGTAAAGAATAGCACCACCCCATTTCCTCCCGTGATGGGTGTCATAAAAGGTGACTAAGGGACTTACTAGAGAATGGGCAGCAGCGTTCTCTATGCATTTTTAACACCATACTGCGATCACCAACCCGCCTGCCAAGCGTGGCGATTATGGCAAACCCCCCCCAATTGGGGGAGGCTTATGTCCAACAGTAGACATCTTTGGGCTGAAATAATGAATGATGAAGTTCTTAAAAATACGGGAATTGCCTCTCTGTTAGTTTCATGACTTCTAAATTTTTTGGAATAAAAAAACAGTTTCCATTTCAAGGCTCATTGTACTCTCTCTTCCAACGATATTTTTAGAGATGTTTTGTGTTTGATGTTTTGTCTTTAAAGCCCAATAGAAAAACATTAAGGAGACTTCATAGTCAAAATATTTTATTTCACACCTACATGAGCACTTATGAAACGTAAGAAGGTAGGTGCACGGTTCCCATTGGTCGTTTCCTATGGAGAAGAGCCAGCAAGAAACTCCACGGTTACTCTTTCAAAAATAATTGGGTTTTACAATATTTTCAAATAATAGTAATAATAGGTATGGGAGGACGGTGTAGGTCTTTCTACAAGTACCAGATACTTAACAAAATAGAAAATAGTTAACAAATCTACAGTCTACTAGCCCTACAACTTTCTCACATTCACAAAATAGAAAATAATCTATATAAAAGATTAAAAAGAAAATATATAAAAATGAAAACCTATTTAAACCAAATGATATGATGACTTACATTTGATATATATGTGAGTAGTGACTGAATGATAAGAATAAGTAGGTATTAACGAAAGTTTGTCAAACAATCTTATCTAAATAAGAAATCGTCGTTAAGGTTTTCAATATTCTTGCTCGACAGCATGTCGACAGCCTACCAAGTTTGGCCGACATTCAATAAAACTAGTTTTTTTTTAGTTTTTCTTCAAATTAGGGTTACAATGTTAAGACAGTACGTTTAGACCTTTTTAAGTAGGTAGCTACGTTGGACCACATATCATTCAAAGATCTCTAGAAGTCAAAATGGATTGCCAATTTGGACATAAAGAGGTTTTCAAAGAAATTATTTATTTCCTACAAACATAAGTCATTTTGTATGAACATTTTTACTAAATATTTCCTTAATTTATATAAAATTAATAAAACTCACATCATTTAATGTAGATATGTTTTGGTTGTTTGGTAAATAAATATTTAAATTACCAAACAACCAAAATTTCCTGACAAACAAGCGAATTTATTAAAACTTGACATACCTAAATATGAAGCGTGTGCCACAAAAGCCTACATGTTTGTTGGTGACGTCACCACATAATGTATCGGCATGTTTCTACATGTTATCAAGGTACAGACGTACATAGGTACTCACGCATGCAAAGATAACCCATGTGTGTATAGTTTTTATTACAGGAATTTCTAGGCATTTCTATAGTTTGTATAAAACATAATAATTTTAAACTTGATCTTTTCATACTTCATTTTTATATAGTTGATGACTTAATATGTAACGTTCTTTTAAAGGCGACGCATTCATTAATATTTTTTTAACGTTTTATTCTGTTTTGTAACCACCATTTTTGTGAATAAAAAGTCGTGAAATCCCAGTTATGTTATTAAATTGATGATTATATAATTGCTACTTATGTAATTGTTGATAATAATAATATATGTTGAACCCGTCAAGCCTACTTTTCTTCATAATAACTATATACTTGACCCATACCTATCTACGTAAACCCTATCCTTTTGTTAACAACAAGTTTCTTTTTAATACTAGTTGAATCGATAGATTTTGAATCCTCAGCACTTCTAGCAATAAGTTAACATTTAACAATTCTTATTGGATTTCTCATTGGTAAGAAATACAAAAAATCATTCAAACGTATACATACCGTTACATCAAGCCTGTATACCCCGACGGGTTAGGCAGAGATGTACCTATATAAGGTACCCACACATTTCGCCAGTAATGTTTAAGTCCCATGTAATACAAACTTATTGCTCACTTGCGATGGAACTCTTGTGCAAAATTCCAAGCTTCTAGACATAGCGGTTTAGGCTGTGCGTTGTCTGTCCGTGCATTTAAGATATAAATAAGTAAAACATTCGGCAGCCAAGTAGCCAAGTTTACCACGTAGAGCAGAGGGTTCCCCAAAAGAATGAAGTCGCAAGTCGGCCGCACGCGCCTGTCTGTGTATTTAGATAAGACTTTGAAACTTCTTGTTGAGTTTTGATGCGGTCTCACCCTCATCATACAGAGCAATTCTTGGGCAAGATTAATACTAAACTGAAGCCATGACGAGCTGCTACTTCCTTGTAAAATAAATGAGAATTTCTTAATTTTCCAAAATAGACATATGAATGAAATAAAACTTTTTTTTTCCGGTATAGCATTTTTTTCAGCTCACCCATGTCTACATTTGCCGTTTCTTTGAGTTGGTCCAGGTAGGTAATTCGTCCGTCCTGTCCTTATTCTGTTTTGACTCAAATATAACAATAGATTACTAAAATCCATGGCCTGAACTCCCAGGTAGGGATCATTATTATATTACAATCCTACTTATCCTACAGGATAGCCAGTTATTTGCATTACGTTATTTCCTAAAATATAAAATATGGGAAATTCCCAAAGAATTTTTAATAGGAAATAACGTGCGTAGATAGCCAAAATAATTCGATACATTTACGTGCTTCCTTATTTTTACATAATACTTCCTTCCTTATATACAAAATAGGTAAAATGATGCAGGCTGCCTATTTAAAATAGTACAATTTCCAATATATTCAAGTTTTAAATGTTATATTTTATTTAGGACGGCTAATTGACAAGAAGGGAAGAGGAAAACATTTGCTCCGACAAAGATGTCGGAGCAAATGTTTTCCATTCTTCTTCGATTCTTGTCCGATGTTGCTAAGAAGCAACATCGGACAAGGGCAGGCAGAAGACACATCTCCACATTCGATTCCAATATTCTTCAAGAAATTGAGTAATTTTTAAAATTGTATTTTAGTAGAGGTATATTGAAATTCCAGTTATTTCCCCTTGAGCGAATATCAAAAAGAAACCTAATCGATTCGGGCCTGAATCTATCAGTAAAATAATCCCCTAAAATATATTTTTTTAACTTTTTTTTCAAATTTATCCGTGTTTTCATCAATATGAAATGGCAGGTAGGTATATTGTAAAGTCTGTTAGGTACAATAAAACTGTTTCTATGTAACAGTATTTTTGGCGCTTAAAAAAATATTTTGTTTGTATCGTATGTTTCCTAGTACGACCAGTAACATAGCACAGATACCTATATCAGCGGGTATTTATTTCCACATTTCAATTGCTGCAGTAACCAAACGAGTTCCTTTATTTGCTCACACGATTACCAGTAGTTATTTCATCATAACCAAACCAATAAGATATTCAAAATAGCTCTACGTTTTATTGCCCTGTTTTCCCCCAGTTCTAATTTCATAAATTGATCCCACAAAAAGCAACAGAAGAATGGAACCGCTCTATTGTGTCCTCCATCATTAGATTAAAGGTTTTTCACTGTGAAAGAGGGTCAAAATGTTGAACAAGCCTATAATGCGCATTATGGTGTGTAACGAGCCGGCGGGTGAGTCAGCACTTCAGGCCAATATCAGGAACTCCACGACTAATAGTCCACGAGCGTGGCCCGACGCGCCGCGTTACACCGTGAAACAGACCACCAAGAATACCCCTTTTTACAATTTTCTACCACTTTTTTCTTTTACCACACACGAAGAATACCTTATCTACCAAATTACATGTATACCTCTAAGTTAATCTGTATATTTTAAATGGTAAACGTTGTTTAAAAACAGCATTGATTAATTTGACCAGAAGTGGCAAATTTATATTTTAAAATTGAGAAATTTGGAAACAAAAAAGTGTATTAAATAAAACCAGGAAATATAATTAATTCCATTTAATATTCCTACTCAATACTTATAACAATTTAACCAATATTTACACAAATAATTTGATCTACACTATGAAGAGGAAAAGATTCAGTTCTCATCACTAAATAAATAACAATCTTATTCTACGTCAGCTATCATAAAACAATATACTTTTTACATTTACTGCTACTAATAATATAATTTATTCCTATTAGAAAAGAAAGAGTGAATCTGTGTCTTTTAGTAGAACGCGACATGGTTTGCATTTTACAAAATATTTGTAACATTGTCTGCCGTCATAGTCATTTATTTGCTCTCTGAATTTTTCATTTTATATTTACACGATTTTTCACAATGATACAATTTTATTTAACAGTTTTTCACAACTTTCGTTTGTCTAATCATCAATAGTTTACATAAATCTTAAGGTGAGATCACTTAAAACACGATATGATCCGCTCTACGTGAGATGAATCATCTGTGGAATGTTCAACAGTAGGCCAATCGCACTTAGCCTCGATGTTACTCGCTTTAAGATAATAAATAGTTATATTACTAAATGCGTTGTCGGTATGTAATCACTATTGCCTACCTAGTGATTTATAGAAACCAGAACACAGCTCATAGTAGAGACCCATGAGCTGAAATTAAACAGCCGTGTTTACAAGTGTTGAAATTAAAACTTTAACAATTAAATACTACAAAACGAATGTTCCACATAAAAATATAAACACTATACAGAATGATGAATACTAGTGGTGTACTTACAATCTAACATTGCACGAAACATTGTCGCAGCTAGTGTGCGCGCGCGGCGGATGTCACGCGACGGGCAGCAGCGGCGGCGGCAGGTAGCAGGGGCGCAGCGCGTGAGCTGCCGCCAGCAGCTCGGCGTGGTAGCGCGCCACGTACGACGGCACCGGCATCAGCACCGGCTGCGGCGGCGATGGCGATGCGCGCGGCTCGTCCGGCTGCAGCAGCGCCTCGATCGTGAACGCTCTTCGTGGCCTCTCACGCGGTAACATGGTCATAGTCGCCATCTCCGGAAGTTCCGCCGGCTCTGGGCTTAGTTGTGGACCCAGCGGTGGACTGTATAGACTGGCACTTGGCATAGGCGGTGGCGGTGCGCTCGCTTGTCTCGCTAAAAATGCTCTATTAAAACTTGCCAGAGCCGCTAACTCTGCGTGCAGGCTCTCTTTATCATCTTTCAGCAGCTTGAACCTCTTACGCCTCCGGAGCAGTGAGCCGTTCTCGAACATGTCGAAGGCCTGCGGGTGCAGCGTCCAGTAGGCGCCCTTGCCGGGCCGGTCCGGGCGGCGCGGCACCTTCACGAAGCAGTCGTTGAAGGACAGGTTGTGCCGCAGCGAGTTCTGCCAGCGCTGCGTGTTGCGCCGGTAGTACGGGAAGCGGTCCGTGATGAACCGGTAGATCTCCGACAGCGGCAGCATGCGCTCCGGGGAACTCCAGATCGCCATCGCCGTCAGGGAGATGTACGAGTACGGGGGCTTCTGGTCACCGTAAGATTCACGCGAGGGCCGCGGCATTGTCACTTCCCCCGAAGTCCCGAGAGGACAAGTCAATGTTATTAAAGTCAAAAGCAACAACACACGGATGTACGAGCACGTCAGTCCGATGCAAGGTGTGTAGAGGAACTGAGGCGCGGCGAGCACGACGCTCGGCCCGCCCGCCCGCTGCCGGCCAAACGCGGCGGCCGCCGAGCGCGCACGTGATTGGCGCGCACGTCATCCAATCGGGCCCAACCACTTTCAGGTATGATGTCGGCTTTCGCTCCACTAACAAGGAATTTAAATTGATATTATGTTTATATTGCCTCCAAAATCTTTTGTGATGACACCGCTTTTTATTTAGCATATGTAAATTACGATGATACAGAAAAAGAGATTTGAATTATACACAGATTTAATAATGAATGAGTATTATTAAAATCCTTCGCAATGGTAATTTTATAAGCGCTATTAGACAGTATAGTATAATAGGTAAGTACCTACCTATTAATATGATATGGATATGAGTGACCTCTTGTCTATAAGTGTCCCATTTATGTTCTGATGACAATTACAAAGAATACTTGAATTAGTCTCTGACGTCTTAGTTTTTTCTCTTCAATTACCTAGTTATCCCCACTGCTGGGCAAAGGTTTCCCCATAATTTTCCAATTTTCTTTGTGTTTCGTCTTCTTAAATTTATTTTGCAAAAATTGTCGTAAAAATTGTATAGGGTTGTGACTCAAAAAAAAAAACCAGTGGCGTGAACACTAGGTTATTAGTACCAGGAAAATGAATAGTAGTATAGTAATATAGTAATCTAGTATTCCAGGAAAATGAAAACGATAATGAAAAACTACGAATCCCTACATAAGAACGTTACATTATTTATCAGGTCAACAGTTGACACGCGTAACTTACTTATATTCTAGATGGAGAAAACCTAGAGCGTGAGTTGTCAAATCGATATCCCCTAATAACATAGGGAGGCCAAGGACTACCGTGTAACGGTCTCCAAGTCACGGGGACAATAAAATAACCATGTTGTTATGACCTACATTTATGTTACATTTAAGGTAAGAATTTGTTGTTAATAAACTTCATAATTTAGGCTTGTTGGGGCTCAACTAGCCTAAGTTATGATGTTTATTAACAACAAATTCTTACCTTGAGATTCATAAAACTGGGTTTCTTATTCATTCTTATTATTTAGCTAATTATATTTCTACAAGAAGATATAAAGCATAGTGCAGTGATTATTAAAATCTTCAACATTTTTAATGATGCCTTGTTAAAAATAACGGAACTTTGTGCTTCATATTAAGCGCATTCATATGTTTGTTAGCTTATTTCAGATCTACATTAGCATTTTAGATTATAATAATAGCTCTGTTTTGTTTCCAGTCCTGTTCAAATGTTTTTTTCTGAAAAATGGCTTTAAATATTTGGTCTAGTTAGTTTGACTTTATGTTTCCGTTATATATTATGCTGCTGCCCAAGTGTCCATCACCTTGTCGTAATCGACATCCTCAAAATTCTGTTCTAGAAGGAATTGATGGTGTGCCTCTGACTACATACCTAATTATTTGAATGGAGTCATGCAGATGCACCCATTTCCATTTTTGCATCAGAAGTGTTATTTTCCACAGATTTTTTTACGTTGAGGTTACAAATTAAAACAGAAGATGAGCTTCTTGTTGAATATCGTAACTGTTTATCTCCAAATATTGGCATAATTCCGATGTTTCTAGCGACGACGATACAGTTTCTCTTTCTCAGCGTCGTTAAATTATCACCATAATCGCACTTAAGTTAAGAAGCTAAGCGACCAAAAAGTGCTTATTGAATATTTAATTGAATAGATATTCTAATTGGTTGCGTGGTTGGTGTTACTTGGCATGCTAATCTAACCTAAATTGTCCAATCCAACGATTGGACTCAGTATTGACTTTTAGAAAGCAAAAACGTTAATAGACGCATCGATCACGAAGTATCGTTTTTATATTATTTTTTATTGTTATACCGTTTCCTAAATTCGTGAATGATTGGGAGGTGAACGATCTGCTACAAAAACATGGCGGTGACATCCGTCTGCCCGCGCAAGCACAACTCGGCCATGCTTAGATACATATTTTTTATGATAGCTCAGATCCAAATAGTAGCTTAGTTCACATTTTTGGTTATGCATGATAATGAAGAGATGAAACTATACATACCTACGCTATTGGTCAGCTATTCTTGTATGCCTTTTCAATTTTTTTTTATTTATTAATACTTGAAAACGTATCATCAAATGAAACTGTAGTATCCGGATCATCAAAAACAAGTGAATGCGCTTCCGTTCTGTTCCAAATCTATTCAATGTTGTTGTTGTTAGGTAATTATTTAATGTTTGGCTAAAAACAGAATTTCCTCGTTGCCTGAAATACCATTGTCGTGCGTGATGAAAACTTTTTTTTTCTTATATCGAAACCCAGCTTCAAAATCCCTTTATTGCGCTAGTTTTCCTTACTTAATTTCATGATTCTCTTTGTTTGAATACCTTAAGTCCGCCTATGTACCACTATTGTACATGAAGTTTAAATAAATAAATAAAAATAATCGATTGAAGTCATAAAATCAAAATCCAAAGTCATTTATTCAAACTAGGCTGAGAATCGGCACTTTTTTAGAGCCCCTCACCACTTCCTAGTGTCTAGCAGGGAAGAAGAAGTGGCGCAACAAACTCCCCAGCAGCACAGCAGTGTATTCAATCAGAAAAACTTTGCAATAGTATGGAAAGTATATTACGAAACACTAGGACAAAAAAAAAAACTATATTAGGACGTTAATAAAACAGCAATTATAATATTTTCAATCATTTATAGCGTCTGAATTGAACTCGTGATATATTTTCGTTTTAAAACCAAGCCCACAACCAATACCGATAATTAAGCAGTTTTTTTATACCTTTTTTAAAAATCTGATTACCTTTTTTTTTACTTTTTTAATGTGTTCTTTTAATTTTTCGTGTTTTAATTCATTTTAAATCCAAAATTATACGTTTTAAAGTGGTGTTAAGAGTTTTTCTTCAATTTCTGACGCTACATAATGAAAGAAATAAATTAATAAATTAAGTTTCATTAAATGAAATTATTTGCCATATATAAGCCAACACACGCCAATATACCAACAATAACATTGAACAAGTTTTTTTTTAAATTAAACTTAATACCTAAATAAAAGCCTCCAGGCATATAGGGCGTGCCCGGTTACATATGCAATGCTGGATTATGTCCATTATTGTCCATATAGCTGTAACTTGATGTCACAAATGATAAACTAGGACCATCGTAGTAAAATCAATAAACAGTTATTACTAATACCAATAACAAAACCATGGTCAGCAAGACGACCAGTCAACATACAAGTAATACCCGTTCACGAGCATAATGCAAAGATCAGCTATTACCTCCTTCGCCATATTTGAGGGAAGGAGGTAACCCGACCCCCGACGCTACCGCAAGCAGTGCAAGGAAGGAACATGGAAGCATGACCAACTTGCTGCCGGTTGCTCAGGCAAGAATAATATTATCAATTGTCGAAGTCGCTAGCTAACCGCATATTGCAATACAACTCATTGAAAAACAATGGAATGAGTAGATTATGTCAATAATGAATGAAAATCGAATTATATTAAAATAATTGACTTATACAGTAAAATAAAATGAACAATTACATGAACTCATATATAACCTGTCAGTAGGTAAGCTAATTCTGGAGAAAGAACATAAATATTGTATTGAGTTAATCACAGCGACCAACTTACTACTCGTTTAAGTAGTCGTTGATAGAATAGTATGCCTTTGAACAAAGGAGGTTTTTCTTTTGCTTTAAAAGCATTCAAAATCAAATCTAGTAAAAAAGAAGGTAGCTTCTTAACTATATAAAGTTATATCAAGTCCAACAAATGAGTTATGAACCTTATGAAGCCGATGAAAAGGAGCACGTAGTTTTCCTTTTTTTGTTAATATTGGGAATATCACTGTTTTTGTTGTATAAGTGTATATTTTGCCTAATATATAAGATGTCGGTGAAGATCTTTAAAAAAATCTCTCAGAGAAACTCTGGCATCTAGCTGGTAAATTGCTCGAACAGCTCGTGTTTAAAGAACCAATATATTTTGAATATCAGCAGCTTTCCCCACAGCAGAATGCCGTAGGCCACCAGTATGCCACTATGAAAATAACTAAAATAGACTAACCAAGCTGTATCTACGTCAGTGTAGGATTGTCTTACTTTCCTGACGTACGCAGCCGAACTGAGTCGTGCCGCTAGGTTTGATATATGTAGGCTCCATTGCAATTTTGCATCTACTGTTATGCCCAGAAAAACTGCCAAGTCTACAGTTTCAAGCACCTCTTTATCTAGGATGATTTCGGGGCCTAGATTTCTAACATTTGTTAAGGCGAACTTTATACATTTCGTTTTCTTGGCAATGAGACCTAGGTTATTTGTCGTCAACCAATCCGTAACCATTGAGAGGTATATTTCCGAAGTCTTCGAAATTTTACTTTCTAGGAAATTTTTACTCTGAAATCGTGTATAATCGTATCAGATTAGTAACGGTCTTCCTCTGCTCTAATTCTTTTAATATAATTTCAAATCGATTTTATTAAATCATAATTCTGCTTTTTTGTCATCGAAATTGCAATTATTCGAAAATCTCCAACTGTAAAACGTTAAAACCGTGACGTTATATTATACTAAAAGGATGGAATCGACGTAACCGAAAACTTCCTCAAAATTCGAAGCCGATAAACCGTTGATGTAATATTATAATTGGAATTAAAGTATCGATACGAATATCTCGGACATTTTCCCTTAAATGGGAATTAACCGACTTATGCATGACAACGTGGCCTCAAAAATAAATCTTGGCACTTGAATTTTAAGATATATTTCTGGTTGTTGATGATGTATTATTAGTCGTTTTAATAACGTGTTTACGCGGCCATGCGAGTATCGTAGGTCCGAGGGCTGGTCGCTGGAATGGTGCGAATTCGTCACGGATGCTTATCGAGAAGGCAGTCGATAAAGGCGGCCTGTCGATGTTTTATTATTACAGGGGGCCGTGGTAATCATGAGCTCACGCTCTGCTTTCGACAAGACCTCGTGGGACTCATTAAACTGTTCGCCGGCGCTTTTACAACAGAAACGTTCCCGAAATATAGGTTTAGTTACGTTAATGTTCTCCGAATTCGTTGGTAAATCCAATGACGATGAATACCTTATATTTATACTTTTGTTGGCTGAGGGGCTCGTGACTAAAAATAATAGCAGCGCGTTATGTTGCTGGGTGACCATTTTCTCACGAAGATTCCTTCTTGCCACAAAGAGCACGCTTAACCGCAGTTCCTGGTTGTGATAAGAATATCTGAAGCCTGAAAGTCTGAGATTTGGTCTATTTATAGAACATCGGTACTGCCCCGTATAGGTCCGTCGCTCCATGTAAAATATTGGTATATTGAGCCACATTGCATCTTACCTAGCTGGAACAATTCTAGGCGTATGCTATTTTTAATGCTATTTTTACGCGTATTATTTGTCAAAGTTAATTATTAGAACCTTAGGTACATTTCTAATCATTAACTTTGACAATGTAACAATAAAATTTGTTGCCTCAAGGAAAACTAAATAATTGGAACAATTACACAATATCGGGTGGAATTAATTGATTTTCCTTAGTTTTTGCTCAGTACAGTTAATACTTATCAACTATTCGACATAATCACGTGTTTAAGGTCTTTTTTTTTAATCAAAAATTCCTTAACATCGAACAAGTGTTGGCACTACACGGCAAATATATTTTAGTGACGGCGGCTATTGAGCGGACTCTACACAATTAATTCTAAGCAAGTCCGCAGCTACTCAAAAAAGCTCTCAGGGTGCTTTCGTCATTACTTGCATATTTTTTGTTCCAAGTAGATCGATTTTTTTCGCGCGCCCTCGCGGTTTAGCCACAGGGTGATTTATGATAAAAGTTATAAGCGGCACTTTTAATATCAACGAGCCTTTTAAGCCTTGGCCCTTTGTAGATGCCGACGGGAAGATAACCTAATTAACAAACGTTATATATCATTGGGAGAGCGAGCGCAAATATGAGATTTTATTTATTAACAGGTCTCGGAAAAGTGGTAATGTATGTGGGGGATACGATGCGGGGTCGTATATTCATGGACTCTTAATTGCTTCTTATCTTGCATCTGCAAGTCGACGAGATCACAATTTGTATGTACAACGTGGTGCAGGTATCGATGGGGTCCGCCTTCACCGCGCTCGCTGTGGAACCCAATCCAAGGATACTCCCCCTGGACACCACTTGCGGTTTTATATTAAGCAACATCTACATATACCTATACTCAATATCTTTACTGCTTTTCCATAATGTGTACTTAGATGGTAACTATATAATTTAGATCATTATGGACCCTGTAGGGCACAGCAAAAGGGTAGGAGAGAGGAAGCCCTGTTTTAGGTATAGGAACAAGTTTTAACTTACTTACAATCAAAGTCAGTAGATCGATAAAACATACTAACATTTCACTAATCTATTATTTATGTATTATTTTATCTGCAAATGTACCTAAATATTTTAGATTATTTTTATATACCTGTTTATATGTATTATAATTCTGTTTATTCATTTATACAAATTCTTTATCTTTGAATAATGATTACTTCTTATTTATTTATTATTATTTTCATATCATTTATTAATAATTACCGTATCATTAATACATTTTAAGCATACCTATGAATTGCGTGATTATCATTATTACCTACATAATAAGTATTGTGAGTCATTTGCGAAACCTACTGTAATTTAAAATTAAACAGTGAGTCAATTGGACACTTAAATACAATATAAATGTTATATACCTACCATGTGTGTACGAACCCAGTCATTTAAATTCAATTTATCATTGTTAACCAGCTTTGTTCGATTGAGGTATTAATCAAGGACTTTGGTAAACGGAAATTGTAACAAAAACACATCGATGCTCTATTTTAACGCTTTCTGGCTAGCATTAAAAACAGTGCAGTAAGACAATCGAACCGAGAGCATAAAGTATGGAGCAACTCACGTAACGACTCGGTATTCGTAAGCTCGACCAAACCATCCTATACCCGAATAAATCACTCATCAGTTTACCACAACCGCCAAGAAACTTTTAAGAGAAACTGACCCTTTTTCCTCTCAGAGTGAAGGTGAAAATCGTATGTTCCCATACTGAGCTAATAGTTCTCGCTGTAAGGCATACGCCGCATGTCGGCGTTAAAGAGAATCCGATTATTGTTATTGAATTACATATCAAGAGATTGCGTGTACCGGGACACAGACGCACAATATAAAAAGTTCAATTACTCAACTCTACGAGTAATTAATAGGTTATCAAATTAGTTACATGATTTATTGTCGCTGGCTGTCCAATTGTGTTTCTAAACGTATTATTAAAATGAACTGTATTAGTCTCCTTATTTGGCCACTTCGTTAAATACTAAGTTAATTTGGAGCTGGTAAAAGCCTTCAAATACATTATGCGGTGGGTATATTTGGAGACAGCTACCACCTCCGAATTATACATTATCTCGATAAGAGTCCATGTAAGATACTTACGTAGAACTTTGTTTACTGAATCTGTGTTCTAAGTGGACCGGAATAAACTGAGCTTAAATACAAGTAGGTAATTTTCATCAGCTTTTCAGAATGTGCTTGCATGACGTGTTTTCCACACTTCATCTTATTTATGTACTTTTAAGGTATTTTTAAATATTTTGTCATTGTCCTGTCTGGACTGTATCGTGCTAAAAAGGCATCATTTAAATAATACCATAGTTGCGTAACTAGTAGCGGATTGCTAATACATCGGCTCGCTCTGCGCCTGCGCCGACCTGCCCGTTTAGCTCAGTTGCACGAGCATCATGCAACGCCTCGCAAGCGTGGGATATGTAATTTTGTAATGAACCTAATGATGCTCATTATCTGCTAAGACAATTTGTAAGTGCCCCAAGTAATTTAGAATTTACTTTATAAATTAGTGAAATTATTGTGCACTTATCTAAACTAATTTAATTTACCTACACACGATTTGAATGATTGTATTATTTTCATTTATTTATTATTTATGAAGGTTAATGTTATGCTGACAATAGAAATAAATTAAATCGATTGAGCTGTATACTTTTGGCATCATCATCTTCTTCCTGCCCTTGTCCCATGTTACTTGGAGTCGGCGCAACACGTTTTCTTTTTCAATTACCCCCTGTCAATCGTCACTTTATCATTCACTCCCTTCTCTTTCATATCATTCTTCACACAATCCATCCATATTGTTTTGGGCCTTCCTCTCCCTCTCCATCCATCCACATTTATCTTCATCACTCTCCTCGTCACATGCGTTTCCTCCCTCCTCATCACATGCCCATACCATGCCAAACGAGGTCCTTTCAACTTTTCTGTCACCGGTGCCACTTTCAAACTTCCCCTTATATATTCATTTCTGACTTTATCCATTCTCGGCACTCAACATTCTCATCTCCGCTACATGCAATCTTTTTTCATCCGTCCTCTTCACGGCCCAGCATTCCGATCCATACAACACGACAGGCGTTATCACAGACTTGTAGATTTTCCCTTTTAACTTAAGGGGCATCCGTGGGTCGCAAGTTGTTCCTGTGACCTGCCGCCATTTCATCCATCCCGAGTTGATCCGGTGCGTTACGTCGCGGTCTACTTCACCATCCCCTTGGACAAGCGACCCGAGGTACCGAAATGAGCTGTATATTTTTGGCATGACAGATACAATTTTCTTGATATTGATAAAAATTACAATCAGACAAAACCATGTTCTTTTTTCATAATACCGGTGAATATTTTGTAGTGTTTGATTTATTTTTTTGTTATGTATGTTTGTAGTGTACAATAAAGTATATATAAATAAATAAATAATAAACCAGACTTTTGTCCTACATGGTAGATATGACTCCTCATATTCCTTTTTGCGGAGATCCAATTTAAGTAACACTGCACTAGGTTGTCAAGATAGAAAAACGAATATAATGTGAATACTTACCATTGAACCACTGCTTTTCCTCCACTGTGTCATAAGAGCGTGGGTAGACGAGCCTCGTGTCAGCGCTCCACCTGCAACGTAAGTTCCCCGACAGACGGGCCTTTATTTATGTATGGCGACCTTTAAGAGCCCCTCGAATGATATCTGTTATGAAGCCTCGTCAATAAATATGTAACACATGAGAAACTATGTTCTAAAAGTAGATGTTATGTGCGCACCTGTTTTCAGTCCAGGTGTTCAAAATAAGAAAGACATAAATAAAGAAAGGTTGGAAGAATGTTCACGACGATGATCACTGAATTATAATTGGTACAACTTGTGAGATTCACACTATAAAAAATGGGATAGGAGTTTAATAAAATAATCCTGAAAATAATGTTTGTAAATTTATTTATTTATTTATTCCGTATTACATTTAAGTTGGTGCAAACATAAACTCATTAGAGTTTTACCGTGCACCAAAATCATCGATCACATAATTTAGAGAATTAAAAACATAATTAAAATTAAACAACAAAAATAACAACGAGGGTATTCAGCGAAATATTTAATTTAGCTATAACTAAACAAACGAGCGAACATCGCATCGGTAACCGAACTGACCGTCCTTAAAATAAAAAGTATGGAGAAATGTGGCTTAGATTGGTACAGGTTGTTCCTAAAAAGTATAATGTTTTATGTAATAATTATTTTTTCTATATTTATTTTTGTTACAATATTGTTAGGTATTATGATTTTTTACTGTTTAATCAATTATAAAATTTATTTTCATTCACTTAATATATATTAGATATTTAAATTTTGTAAGAAATGTTTCTTTAATTTGTACTTTCTGTTTTTCGAGAACTTATTTTGTCCCTCAATGATATAGGTAGTATATTAATAAGGTAAGGTATTACATACTTTAACGATATCTTGCCGTGTAAATTTCTATACTTTGGAAGTAACAACTTAGCATTGCATTGATGACTTTATACGAGTATTAATTTCATAGAAATAGAATTGGGTGGTAAATAAAAAACAAACAACAGTTTTTTTTTTTTTTCCGCAATGTTGTGTTTCGTGTCAATTGTAAATGTTGTTCATAATGATGAGCACCTATAATGATGATCCCTTTGGGCTGTTGTACTTTTTGTGATCAATATCTAATTTTTCATAAACTTAAACAAGGAAAACAGAACTTATATAATCTATGGCACATTGATGGACAGCGCACCAAATAACAGTTGTTTCTTATCTGATGGGGAGGGAAATATTTCTGGCAGTCAAAGAATAATAAAAGCAAACGATTCAGAATTGAAATAAAGTAGATACTGACTGAAATTAACTGAATTCTATAAAAAACAACTACCAAAAAAAATATTTAAGAAACGAAAAAATCCTAAATGAAGTGAATGATGGAACTAGACTTGTAGAAATATCTAATGGTAAGAAATCTCGTTAGTGAAAAATAAATCCAAAAGCCATAATAAACCATTAACTAATGAAAACATAAAAACACAACTGTAGTTAACTGTAGTTAGTTATAACACAAAAAAACATGAAAAAACAAAACAGTAGAAGTTTATGTTAGTTTTGCTGAAAGCAGCGGCTGAGCAAACGAAGTCGCAGTCACGTCAAGTCGATGTTATCGCGATCCACACACACTACCACATACTGGCAAGAAAGTACTAACTTACGACACTTTAATCACTTATTTGCTGTACTTTGCGGTGCTAAAACATGTGCAGATAACTATGCTTCAAAACAAAGCAGCAATGGATATCAAATGGAAGACTATCGTTGCCCAACCCTAAGTTAGTAATACAGGGGAGCGGAAACGGAAGCGCCAGGTTGTACTCGTAATGAATTTGCGCGGGCGGGCGCCGCCTTACGAAAATAAATTGCCGCATAGTTTCCTTGTTTTGTTTTAAAACCAGGGCCTCAAGTCTGCTATTACAATAGTGTCAGAATGGTGTCGCCATTGTGAGTATTTGACAGTGTTTGTATGGCAAATCTGTCAAAAACTCACAATGAAGAGACCATTGCAACGTTTGTACATTAGTAGACTTGGCTCCCAGTTGACTTGAATGAATAACGGACTAGTATGTGTTCTCAAAAGTGTATTGTGAACATCAGATTGCAATCGTAACCTCATTATTATTTGAAATATAATCTTTTTACAGTTCAATCGCTGAAAATTTTAGTTTCACACAAAAACATAGATTTCTTATCACATTGTGCCGAAGCAATGAGCAATCAAAACTGCAATAATCAAAAAGGTATTAACTTCTGAATGAATCTCATAACTGTTAACTGAAATACATCTGCAATGTATTCATAATTTTTTGTTACAGAAATCTGATTTATGCTATCGTGGATTAAGACTTAGTCTTTTTATAACGTTATAAATTTAATTTGCGCGTTAAAAAACGTATAAAAAAGCTCTTTATTAAGCTAAACAAAAAGTGACTCACGTGATGGGTACATAAAAAGGTAACAAAGCGGACCGTTACACGGCAATTGTACGAAATTCAATTTGTGTAGCCGGACCGCACCACCGCACCGCACCGCACTACAGCGCCTAACACTAGCGCCGTGAATAACAATTATTGTGTTGATTACCGCACCGCGCCGCGTCTAATAATTCACTCTATGGCCTAAACTCTGTAATTACGCGGATGGAAACGTCGGCTCACCGTTTGAGATAAAAATCGTAGTGGGCCAGTGTGTGCCGCGCGGCTCCGTTCCTACCGCCGCCCTCAGTAATTGTGGCCTTTCATACAAACAACATAAACATTTATTTTGTTATGATCAAGCAAGCGTTTTGTTTTACACAGATACATATGATATTATTGTGTTAGCTTTACTAATGTTTATGCACTCGCCACTTGGAAAACTTATTTTCTTCATTTTTATGACGTGCATAACATAATATAACCTAGATTAAGCTTTTAATAATCTTATATTACAAAAGTTAGATAGAAATAACACCATCTCCTTCCGTTTTCTTAAGTGACAGAAGATGATCTGAAAAACGACAAGGAGATGTCACTGGGATGAACGGCGGGCAATGATCGAAAAACAAACGATTTGAAGACCTAAGCTTAAGCTGTCTGCACACCAACGCCAACGCTAATCGTGGTGCTACCGAAGGCAATACGCGATATTTATTTATAAGGTTTGTTCTATAGCATTAGCGCTATGTTGTACTCTGTGCTTGTCGACGTCGCGGGAGGGATATACAATACGAGTTAAAAGTACCGTTATGTAAGCTGATCCGTTTGTAATATATACCTACGGTGGCACCTCTTCCTAAGTTACTATTCCCTAGTAGCAATTGCCGTTGGCTTCCATACGCCAACAGTTGGGAATGTATTGGCAGACGGTTAGTTATTCCGGCAACCTAAACTTAAAATAGGCCCATTGTCATAAACATGCACTATTTTCCCAACGGATAGCCAACGACGGGCCTGCTGTTACTATTCCTACTGTTGGGTGATTTTTGTAGGGATTTAAGTTATGATGACAACATTGGGCCAACTAACGCGGGCTAAATAAATAACTAAATGCCAACAAAAAATGCTACTAGAGTTATTATCTGTGTTACTGGGCAAACTTGTGCACGTAAGCAAAACGGAAGCGCCTTATCGAACATGATTGACGTAACAGTTGTATCACGCTATCATGTATGACGTCAAACATGGGACACGAATACTAATATTAATCCTTTACAGTTCCCAATTCATTGAGTTCTTAATCAATTAACTAAAATAGTCAATTATAATAATTCAAATGCTAAATATTATAATTTTAATTAATACATTATGACGCTTTTCCTTGAGCCAATACTCAAAGTATTATTTATTTATTTTATGACGTAGGCACTATGAAATCACCCGCGGCGGGCTGATCGGGTTTCGGGGATCGAGTTCGCTGAAAATGCCTTACGGCGCGGCGTAAGGCTTTTCCAGTTTCAGTTCACTGTAGCGAGTTGAACAAACTGTAGCGAGTAGCGAGTTGACAAACTGTGGCATTGATGACACGTGAAATCGTGTTTCAGTTTCAGCTAACACTTGCCAAAGTCGACTTTGAGTATAAATAATAACTAGCTCCTGCCCGCGACTTCGTCCGCGTGAAATTTCTTGTGCCCCCGTTTCCCAATCCGTTCTCAGGATATCATCAAAAAAGTCGTTCCATACAAAATGTACGAGATAAAAGAATTTTCATTTTCATTTCAATTTTTTTTTCCTGACATTTTTAATTGTTTTCTGCTATTCGGGGCAAATCCAACAAATCAAAGATTATACAAATCGTTCCAGCCGTTCTTGAGTTATAAGTGGTGAAACTAAGGGTTATTCCACCATTTATATATTTTTATACTTTTTACTTTTAGTTTTTTTTTTATATATTGAGATAACCCCACCACCACATCTCTACCCTGACGTCGTGGTGGGGCTTGCCCGCTCTAACTCTACCGGCACAGACCTAGGGTAAAGTTTACTTTGCCGGAACAGGTCTAGAGTGTGGACCCAGACCAAAAGAGATACATAAATCTGCAGGGCAGCATATGGCGAGCGTTGGGCAGTAGCGACCCTATCTTCCGGGAGAAATCTTGTTCCTCACATCTGGCTTACGTTTATTGGCAGGTTTGAGTGAACACTGATGAGGAACAGAGTTCCTACTTCATTCTGGCCTTAATTGGCTGACTTAAGCGCAGATTAGAAGGAAGTATTCCAGTAAGATTGATTGGGATTGTCCTGATAGCAGTGGAAAACCTCTGCAGTCCATGACATGTGTCTCATGTGTTTGTGTATCTCAGGACATGCTGCCCCTTTGTCGGTACGTCACTATGTGCTAGTTACCGTTTCCGGGAGCCCATTATTGAGTACGCAAGTCACCCTCTGCCATTTTATCTGTGTATTGTATATATAAAACATTGGTCAGGCAGGGGCCATAGTCCTTCCACAGATTTAGGTAACCAGTCCACTTTAGCCACCCAAATTCATAGTCCAATATCTTTGTTTCCATATCCTGCAATAGTCCTACACCAACCGGGGGATGTCCTTGGGTGCACTTGCATAGTGCTTACAGGGATAATCGCCTCATTTAATTGAAAGCGTCTAATGGGTATCTACAAGTTGGCTTCGGCCCCTCGTACGCCTTCCAAAGGTCCGGGACCCCAAAAAAACATAATTTCAGACACACAGTCCATAAATTGTTAAAAAGAACAAAGAAAGTTTTTAGTAGTACACACAAAAATAAAATGAAAAGGTTTTAGTAATTAAAAGTAGGTTTTAGTATTTAGTGTGTGAATGTGACATGTTCAATAATAGTTCCCTTAACGATACACTTCGCTTTGAAATCGGGTTCAGTGTGGCGAAGGCTTACATGATGAGTGTGATGGATGACATTCCTAATTACCGTAAAAAATTATAGCCCAAGAGGAAATAAACGTAAATAATAGCGTGGTGATCACAGACACAGTGTTTATACCTACCTACTAAGTAATATTAATTTGTAAAATGTAATCTCCAATTTACCAATACCTAGACTGTACATGAGTTTTGTAGTCAAGCAATCACATTAATGCATGTTTTGTTTACGTATCAAAGCTTATAAGTAGTTGGTAACATGAAGCGTATCATAGTTCCGAATAGCTAGTTTCCGAGAATGCCTGTTTGCGGCGCGCCGCGGCGAGTTCAAATTATAGGGGCGCACACCGCGCCTGGCCCGAATCTACGCTGCCCAAACAATCGAATTAGCTGTAATGACTCCCATGCACCTAGTAGTTTAGAGTTAAACCCCTTTCTGTGCCAGATACTTTCACTTGTAGCAGTAATATAATATCGCTACAATAAGAAATATTGTTTTTGGTGTCAGAAACTATTGAGATTTGTAGTTCGACTGTTAGTAAAACATACTAAGTAATCACATGAAAAGATGATTCAGAGATCAGAGAAACGTAAATCTAAACATAATATTATTTTGTTCTATTTAAGTTTAATTTACATTAATTTAGTTCGTACACCGATACCCATGATTAATGTTCACGAAGCGGCCTAAACTAAAAGATAAATTAACGTCATTTTAATACCTACTCCCATACAGGCGCTGTATCCAAACAAAAAATCCTATTAGTCGGCCGAGTTCATTCAAACATTAGACAAAAAGCCGACATCGGCTACATAAATACTTATGGGCCGCTACCAATAATTACCGTTTATTATAAAGGGTGAAATAAAGCGCATTCCAAACAAACGGGTACATGCTACATTCGGTAGTACGTGTCACAGGTCGTGTCTAAACTCATCAATCTTGGCTCCATTTAATGTTGGAATAGAACACAAGCGTGAGTGTGTGAGTGCGAGCCGCGGCGTGAAAAGCTCCGGCGACGAAACAAAACTGGCTCGCGTGCACAATGAACGAGTGAACAAGAACGATGCCGCGCAAATGGAATACGCCCGGCGACGCCATTGTCGATACACAAAAGAAAGGCAATCATTCGACATGAATAAATATCTTTGAATAATGGGGGCCGCGCTGCCTATAATGAAATGTTTTATGTATTGGAATTATCGCGTATAAATCGCGTTTATATGACGCTACACTTCCTTGTTAATGTTTGATTCGCGGTTTCGTTATCATATTTAGGTTAATCCGCGCCGCGGTTCATTAACAGTTCGCAGTATTGAATCAATACAGGTACCTACTCAAGGAAGACACAGACTAAATGATATGTTAAAATTACCTTATTAAAGTATTGAAAAACCTTTTGACTAAGTAAAGTGTTATACGCTAATTGAACGCCTTTAGCAGTTCTACTTATTGATAAAATCGATTGTGCGCGTATTTATTCCCTTGGGTTTTCTCTCGTCGTGGACTATCGTTGCTAAGGTATTTAGAACAGCGTTTTCGGGACCTCAATATGGCATAGGATGATGATCCTCCTGCGGATATCATAAATTGCTGGAATAGTTATCTGTCCCAGCTTCCTCTCTTGAAAAAACATAAGAGTTCCTTATATAGCAAAAGTGCTCACTTTCGCTGTCTATCGAACTTTTGTTTTTAAGGAATAGAATCCCATCGGGCTCACGGTTTTTTATGTACCTACCTATTATTTGATACCTTTCGAACCATTATGACCAAAACTTCGAAAGATCCTTATACAGGATTCAACAACTTTTGTTGTATGACTTTTTACAAAACATAATACATTTACTAAAACCAACCTTTAAGATTTGGTTGTTCTATTTATTATTTTAATCCTGTATTTTGTTGTTACCTACCTACGACTGCCGTGCTCTGTCGCCCCTGCCTTTTGCAATAGACACGGCAGTTTGTTTTGCTACGCATTGAGTTCGTAACATTTAGAGCGTTGAATTAAAATATTTTTACGTCACACCTGGCCATAATGTGAGTTTTACCGCACGGTACGCGTACAGTAAAACTCGCATTGTGGCCAGGTGAAGACGTAAAATTGTGTACTCACCACGGGCAGTAAAAAGAAAGCCCTCTATCCCTTATTTACAACCCTCGTCTGCGGCTCAGGTCACAAATACCTGAGATTTCAGGCTTTCTTTCTTTTACAGCCCTTGGTAAGTAATGTACTATTATTTTTTATGATAAATTATTAAAAGTCATAAAACAAAAGTTGTTGTTCATGATGTTAGTAATAAGTCCTGACAGGTTGTTAGTTTTTTTACCAATTACACTGTATATCTTGTGTAAGCTAAAGCTTACGTAAAAATGAGTACCAACATAGAAATCACAGTTCCCAAATTGCATCACAATACTATCGTATAATATAGTATATAATAAACATGGCAATTAATTAGAACCATTAGAACACATAACTAATTAACTTTATGAGCCTATTACTTCAAACAATACATAATTAACTGTTCTCAGTAAACAATAGTCATCAAATTTTTAATTTATCATTTTAATCCCAACATTGTTCTTAATTAATAGGTATCAGCTTTGAGGAAATTGGACTGTAGGGGAACATTGTGTGTCCCTACCACAGAGTAGGAACAGAGGCAAAGCTTCATACAACCGCGCTATGATATTACACTACTACAAGCATGACGCGCGTGTGTGCGTACTACTGGCGGCTTTGTCGCGTACGAAGAGAAACTGGTTTCTACCGGCTCGGACAGTTGAATCGCTCAAGGCTGCGCCGAGCGTGCTGTGCCAACCCTACCAAAATAGGTATACATTTTGCACGCTCTTTAGAAGCTTAATTTGCCTCTGTCCGTAGGTACTCTGTGTCCCTACCTGTGTTCTTCGATCATACAATATAAATAAGTAGGTTAGGCAAAAACTAAACAAAACATTTAAATAGATCAACGCCTAAGAATAGCAACTCTTTCGTTATATTATAGGAAAACAGGGGCCTAAGTCTACTAATTTACAAACGTTGCAATGGTCTCGCCATTGTGAGTATTTGACAGTGTTCGTATGGAAAATCTGTCAAAAACTCACAATGAAGAGACCATTGCAACGTTTGTACATTAGTAGACTTGGCCCCCAGATGTCGTGTCATCAAGAGATGTCGGCTATTTACGGAAAAGAGATGAGTTAGGAATTCCTAGCAAATTGCTTTTTATTCATTAAATCTTCTTTGAAGATAAAACTACAGCCTTATAGAAAAAGACAAAACAGCCGAACCGATTTCGATGAATGATATGTCTTTAGATTCATCTTTATTGCGCGAGTGTCCCTGGCTATATTAAGATGTTTGGCGCCAACATATTTGTGTTCGTAGTAGTTAAGAGGGAACATAGAGATGGAGATACATACATATGTACATACAGGTCCAACAGGAAATCCTCTTTTTTGGCTTCGCCGCAGTCGGGTAAAAAGATCCACAAGCTATCTCAATAAATTTAAAACACGATTGCTTCATTGCTTCTTAATCAAATCACGAAGCATCTCATCTTTCGGTCGCAGCGTCCATCAGTTAATTTTTCCGGTGTGTTTCCGAATCTAATAGCATTAATTAATGCTGCGCGGGAGTGCGGCGGAACGAAGCGGTGAGGAGGACTCAGCTCACGCTCCTCCACCACTAAACCAATTTAATCTAATTTAATTTGAGCCAGGCTTCCTCCGGACGGACGAAAGGTTTTCGAACAGTCACGCGACCTCTATAAGTTTTTTCAAGCAATCGGTTTCAGGCGACAGACATTGCAGTATTATGCTATGTTACAATATGGGACTATTGATGTGCTTTCGAGTTGTTAATTTAATAAGATTTATGATTATATCTTCTCTACAACAGATTTAGATATCTAGCTGATTATTAGATTAAAATAACGTATGATAGTTTTACTCTATCAATAGAAATCTTTAGAGATACGCACCAATCTAGCGTAGCATCTCGTAGCACGTCATAGCACTATAATGAATATAATTAAAGTTATATATATTTCTTTTATTTTTTATTTATTTATTCAAAATCTGTATTAACAATAACAAACATAAAGTCTGCCAAACTGCATAACAGTTTGTCGGCAGTTGTTCTCGTCTAGCAGTGGATAACAAATTTTGAAAATTAATGTGCTAAAACTTAATGCTTAATGTGCTAAGTAAACTATAAAATAATATACCTACAGTCGAAGACATTTCCGCAGACGTGAGGTTGGTTGCAAACATAGCTACGGACACAATGAGAGATAATGTTTTTGTAGAACTTTTTTAAGTTGATCCTTAGAATTGATCCTAGTTGATCCTTTATCCTTTAAATACTATAATTAATTTAATCGCTAACTAACTATGTCAACATGCATTGTCATACTCGTACCAACAATACTGTATCTCAGAGGTATACAATAGTAACTCCACTTTTTTCGAAAATTTGTTTCTTGCACCATTAAAATCGCAAGAACCAGTTCTACTTATTGGTGTATGACATTAAGAGGCTACCGAGCGCACAGTGGCGCCCTCATCGTTATTTCGGTAATTTCTTTTATTTTAGAATGAAAATGCAGAAAATAAGCTCGTCAAGTTGTGCTTCACAAGACTATACGTTATTATTACTACAAACAGTAGTTTTAAATTGTTATGTTTTATCGTAATTATTAAAACGGAAAATAGTGGCCACTATTTTCCGTAAAATAAAAGAAATCACCGAAATAACGATGAGGGCGCCACTGTGCGCTCGGCGTAGTCTTAAGTCCTATGACATCTATGAAAAGAAATATCCAATCGTATATGACATTAAATCCACTTACGTCTAATGGGTATAGGACCTCAAATAACGTTAAGATTAATCTAATAATAATAAAAACTACTGTTGAACTCAACAGTATTAGTTTTGCAAAACAATAAAAATAAAATAAAAAAATCAATAGCATTCGAAGTTTCACTCAGGGCTTGTTACGTTACCAAATAACAAATTAATAACCGTTACGTAACGTTAAATTTCAATGTTATACCTACTAACGTTACAAAAATTTAACGTTACTTGATAACATTACCAGTAATATAACGTTAATTAACATTAACAAAAATACGATAACGAACGTTAATTTAGCTACGTTGCCGTTCTGTATGTAAGAATCAGGCAGATTCAGGCAACTTTTTGATCGGCATGGCATTAGAGAGGCGCGAGGGCGGGCTCCTGCCGCGCCGCACGCCTCAGGCTCCACCACTTACATCTCACCCGTTTAAAATAACGATAAAATTAATAGTCGCATAAATAACGTTAAATCGATTATAGTTATTTTAATAATAACGTTAACTCTGTCAATACAAGGTAACGTTATGAAAATTTACCGGTATTTAAAGCCCTGGACTTTCACTCCGCGCATTTTTGCCTCTCCTGTAAAATTTTCGTTTCATCACATAATGTTGTATACCTCTGAGGTACCTACAGTTAAAGTAAGATTTCAAGATACAGTTAGGTACTCCAAAATAACAATCGGTTACGAAAATAGAATGTATTTATCTAAACAAAGGCTTGGCAGATCACGTCTTAACAATCTATCAAGCTAAAAAACCTCTACAACATACGAAAGTTCCATCCAAGGCCAGTTAATTATAACAAAAGCTAGCAGACAGGAATTAGTTCTTTATTTATCTGCTATTGAAAACTATTAAACACATTTACCAACTACGTACCTAATATTCCATGAATTGTTGATGTTCGTAACCACTTAGGCCGTGTCTGTAGCACCAATATTCAAATACGTAAACACTAAGAAGACTCCCACAATAGATGATACAAGATGAAAAACCACTATAAATTGAAATGAAATGAAATCGTTTATTCTGTAAATAGGATATCGGAATCACTTTTACAGTTTATAATAAAAAAAATATTAAAAAAATAAGCTATATGGAGTCGACATTTCCTATCTGACTACCCCTGAGAAGAAATGGCGAAACAAACTCAGGGGTCAAAGTCTCTTTTAAAGTCCAGACATAATCTTGGTCAGATCATGTGAGGACCATGTAGATCCGTGTCTGAAATGGTATTTTTTTTTTGAGGAAAGAACCACACATATTTGAGTGGACCTGCCCAGTTAGTGCAAGCATTTGTCAGCAGTAATCGTGTAGCTCAACGACTCGACGAACAATACCAAAGAAAGGACATTTGGGTAGGCCGCATAAACTACTCAAAATGACAAACCATCATTAAATCTAACAGAGAAATAAAACAAAAAGAAAATTAAAAAAAAAAACTCACATATAGCTCACATTCAAAATTATTAAATTAATAATATAATTTTCAAAGTAAATATTCATGTCATTTTGTATATTATACCTAGTATTCAGAAATGATAATATGTACATATATAAAATGGTATATAATGATGATTTTGCATAATAATTAAAATGTCAAGTTTTACGTTTTTATCACAGAGCGAGCAGCTCAATCCCAAGTTTTTTGTCTTCTAAATAATCAGAAATTAAATCTATATCTCTTATTCTGATCAGCAAATATCGGACGTGCACAGGCTACTGCTGTAAGGATATGAAGCAAGTCACGTTTGATGAGATCATGACCAACACATACAAAAAACTTTTTAAACAGTAGCACAATCAAAGCACCGCGTTCCCACATGAATCAATACATTCGACCGCTATTTAGATACATGCAACCAAATAAATTACTCTCGAATTAGATCGCTCTACTACACCGCGTACACCATCATTTTGCGCTTCATTATAAATGAACAGTACCCCAACAATAATAAGACACACATCAATAGCTAATTCAATTTCATCTCAACAAATTGAATTTGTTCTACGATGTGAGCGACATTCTTGTTCGTACAATGAGTATACTAACAATAAAAGGCCGAATACCAACAGCGGCTACCGGGGCTAGGAGTGACCAGTGCGACCAGCGACCACACAGCTCGTCGTCACGTTTCCAATGAGATCGGTCCCGCGATGACACCCTTGAAATGTTTTTAATAGCGTGATTTATAGAGCAAATTAAACATTTGACTTGGCGTGAATTTGACGCTGAGTGGATCGGTCACGCACGGACACTGCGCCCGCGCTGCCTCCGCCTCACAAGTACAGGCGAGCACATCCTTCCTATGAGAATAATATTTTTGAAGTGAAAACTTCTTTAGCCATTTTTAGCGATTTTTGGTAGGAGAAAATCTTATGGGTTTGCGTCACCGAAATGCGCGACATGCTTGTGACGTGTTGCGCCAGACTATCAGTTATTCCAAAGTTTTGAGTTTTCACTCATGTCGGCAGTCCTACATACAATATATTTTTTATTGTTTCGTTTAGCAGGTCCATATTCGATAATTATAATTCAGGTAAAATGTGTACCTACTCATGTCTTTCCCAAAAAATAACTTGATGCTTATTATTAGTAGAGACCGAATTTTTGGCGACTTTGTAACACATTTCAAGTTGAAATTGAATTTTTCAACTATTCTAAGTTACATATATGTATACATATAATTCAGTGTCTATTAAAATTAGTAATCGAACGATCTGTGGAGCGTGTTGCTGTTATAAAGGTATGAGGAAAAGGTGTAAAGTTCACTCACACTCTAAAGTAAAGGGAGGATCCTCCGACCAAACGGGCTTTGTGTCTGGTGGGCAACTGCCCAACAGTTGTTTTTTTTTTTTTAACTAATGCATCTCTGACCTGTCTGTTGACCTTGAGAGGTCGTGACTCCTTAACCGGACTTTCCTGTGGCTGCCTTAAGCTCCTAAAAACTTAAAGTCTCCAGGGCATAAAACTTAAAAACTAAACGACTGCACGCTAAGGGCACCCCCTGTGGGGCACGAACCTCGGCTTTAGGGCAGCATCGGAGGGAGGACAGCAAGGGACGGGTGGTGGCTGGATCAGATCAGGGTTTTGATTATTATCAGGGGAATTTAAAGCTACAGGCTCAGGTAAGGCGCGGGCTGGCGCTTCGTCGAGCAAGGGTCGGGGGGCCAACGGTTGATGTCGGGATGTTGTATATATGCTAGTCGCGCGGTAAACTCTGATTGCGCGATGCAGGATTTGTGACGTCAGGTCTTTGATGCGTAGTTCGCATGTCGTGTTATAGATCCCGCCACACTGTTCTACCGCTAACAATAGTTGTACATCATCTTTTTCGGGTGACCACTGAAAATCAGCGCTGTGCTGTGGATCCCCCATAGCATAGCAGCATGCTGAGTAGAAGCCTTCTTGTCTCAGTCATGACGTGCAGCTGCCAACTATTTCAGTTTTGTGCTCGTGATTATAATATAGATCTATTTTATTTTTCTGTTTACCTACCTACACGAGTTAATTATCTATTTGTATGCACGTGTTTCTGTAACAAATAAATCTATTTTTCATTCTTTCTTTATTTCTTTACATACTAAAATACATTATATTAATAACGAATTAACTGAAAACCATCCAAAGTACAGGTACACACATCAAAATAAGTTTGTGATCACTAGCATAAGCTGATATAATTTTTTAAATTGAACTTTATCATGAAAAATTATTTGTTGTGTGTTTTATTTAAATAGAAATACCCTGTTTGAAATTAAAAAATAAAACAATTTTTTTATAAAAAAAAAATTGAGTCATTAATCATAATGTAATTGTAACAGAAAGATAGAAAGAAAAAGACAGTTTAACCAAACTTAAACAACAATTTATTAATAAAAGGTTTATATTCAATATAATATACATAACTCCTCCCCTGGCTCGAACACATGCGGTGATCCTCCTGGGCATGCTGAGAATCAAGTTATCCAGCATTTCTTGAGGTAACCTGTCCTATTCTTGAATAGCGACTTCCCTGAGCTCTGGCACTGTCTGGGGACGTGGCTAACGGTTCCAAACAGCTCGCTTAAGAGCATCCCACGCGCGTTCTATTGCGTTTAAGTCAAATTAAATTATTTAAAATTTGATTTCGATTTTTCAAAGTGATCGCAAACTTTTTTTAATGTGTGTACTCGTAGGTACAGACACACTGTGACTGAAATAAACATAAGTACACCTTAGGATTAGCAGCCACTGGATAGGCACGAAGCCTTCAAAACAGTTTTTTTTTTTTTTCATGATGTGCCTGTGCATCAAGTAAAGCTATATTTAAATTACTGAAAGCTTTTCTTGGCATTCCATCTTTTCTGTCACCGACTGTACAGAGGTATCAGAGCCTCCAGTCCGGTGGTCGCAGCTGATTAATACGCGTCGCTACCGTCTTCCACGGAAGGTTTTTTATATCGGCGACACCGTGCATGCGCGTGAGAACCGATTTCCACCGCTGTTTTCAGCACCAAATAACGGTATCAGCATCGAGAAACCCGCTGCTGTAAAAGAACCCACTGTGAAAGTAGCAAAACCTAATAAAAACTTCTCTAAATCACGTAGGTCAAACGAACCGCGAAAATACGTTTGCTGTTCTGGGTATCGGCGTGGTTTTGTTAACTTACAATACCATGTTGTTGTGACAGCCTGTTGGTATTACGTTTTGCGGCTGTCAGCAGCCAAGCCATTGTGGAAAACGGTTGAAAACTATTTTAAGTACTTACAAAAACAACGTTCTAAAAATGTTGTTTATGTGAAGCCAAGTATTATAGAGAAGTGTTGCTTTCTATTTTTAAAGTTTAGATTTTAAGTGTTAGCTGTAAGTTGATTTTTCAATTGTTTTCAAACCACTATTGTATTGGGGTCATCCTGTAAAGATACTCGTAGTGTGTGTACTCGTAAGTGTAATAAATAAGTGTCTGTTCTATCTTTTTCTTAGCACTCTGTTTTTCCTTGTCGTAAGATCGACGTTGTTTATCGTGCAGTGGCAAATTATACAAATAGGGTGATGTTATATTAGGACAATTACCTATTCATTTATTTATATAAATATAAATACATTGAAAAAGAAAATTTAAATAGAAATAGAAAATATTTTATTGTCCTAGTAGTAAGTAAGTGGTACCGTGTGGTGCCGTACGTAAAGAATAGCACCACCCCATTTCCTCCCGTGGGTGTCGTAAAAGGCGACTAAGGGATTTACTAGAGAATGGGCAGCAGCATTCTCTATGCATTTTTAACACCATACTGCGGTCGCCAACCCGCCTGCCAAGCGTGGCGATTATAGCAAACCCCCCCAATTGGGAGAGGCCTATGTCCAGCAGTGGACGTATTTCGGCTGAAATGACTATGATGAATGAATACAGTAAGCAGGTTCACAGGTTTTATGCAATTTAAGATGACATGAGTAGCTTAAATACTTGCCAGTGAGCACCAACTAGACAGTTAGAAAAAAAAATAAAAACATACATACATAAACTCACGCTTTCTTACCATGGAGGTAAGCAGAAACTACAGAACGCCACACACTATTAAATAAAATAAAAGAGTGGTAATTGGGTGATAAAGTAAAATATGTATTAGGCACAGGCACTAGCTTTTGCCAGCGGCATCGCCCGCGTGTATGTCGTAAATTATCCCCCGGGAATTTACTATCGGGATAAAAAGTATCCTTTGTTTTATCCAGGTTATTAACTATCTGTGTGGGAAATTCCATCCAAATCCGTTCAGCCGTTTTTGCGTGATTGAGTAACAAACATCCAAACGTACAAACTTTAAGTTTAAAGATATTTATTTCCCATAAGAACTATATAACAGTTCACAATGAGATACAAAGTTACTTCTAAATAATAATATTATATATAATATTTGCCTCTGGGGCATTGGTGACGTTATAGGGTACATACCTACATGTTTTTTTGAGTTTGCTCTTAAATATATTAATACTATCACATCTATTTATATCTTCCGGTAAATCATTGAACAGTTGTGTTCCCTCCTTACTGTTTTTTTGCCCTCCACTAAAACTTTCACATTTATATTATTAAAATAGAATGTAAATTAAGTTAAAACCAAAAAAAAAAACCATCAGATCACCTTTTGTTTACTGACACTTAACTTTTATAGACCATACCTACTTTAAAAGTCTCTCCCATAGCGCTCAAATACTAAATACTAATTTAAAAGTGGCTTCAATACTCGTGGGCCAGTAAAGTGTGTGTTGTAAAGGAGTTCAATCAGCTGCCTGTCGTCCAATATTTGTTATAGGCTGCGCAGCCGCAAGTGCCCATTGTGCGGCAATATGTACCTACCGAGCACTGAGTAGTGAGCTGAGCACCCACTCGTTATACTTTTAGCCCCTGATTTTTAGCTACAGGGTGGTTTATAATGAATTATTCTTCATCAGCTCTCGCGAATTATAATAGTAATAATAATAGCCCCACCGACGTATCTCTACGTTGACGTCTTGGTGGGGCTTGCGCGCTCCAAACTTTAGGTCTGTGCCGGTAGAGTTTACTTTCCCGGAACATGTCTAGGATGAGGAGCCAAACCAGGAGAGATACAGAAACCCGCAGGGCAGCATGTGGCGAGATATTGGGCAGTTGCGACCCCACGGACTCTATCTCCCGGGAGAAGTCTTGTTCCTCATCTCTGGTTTGCCTTTATTGGCCGACTGGAGTGAACACTGACGAGGAACTGAGCTCCCACCTCATTCTTGCCTTTATTGGCCGGCTTGAGTGGAGATTCGTAAGAACAAACGTGCTCGGAGGAAGGAAGTATTCCAGTAAGTGCTTGTAGGGATCTTGACCATTTTCCGGGCTCTGGGATTGTTCTGAGAGCCGTGGAATACCTCTCCACTCCTCGAGCAGCTCAGGATATGTTGCCCCCTTGTCGCTACGTCACTATGTGCTAGCGACCGTTTTCGGGAGCCCATTACTGAGTGTGTAAGTTGCCCCCTGCTATTTTATCCGTGTATAATAAAACATTGATCAGACAGGGGCCATAATCCTTCCATGGTTTTAGGTAACCAGTTCATTTTAACCACCCAAACCATCTTTGTTTCCATATCCTGCAATAGTCCTACACCAACCGGGGGTTATCCTTGGATGCACTTGCATAGTGCGTACAGGGATAATCGTCGGTTGGTGCCTCATTTAATTAAAAAGCGTCTAACGGGCCTCTGCGAGTTGGCTTCTGCCCCTCGTACGCCTTGCAAAGGTCCGGTACCCCAGGGTCTGGAGATATTTAAACATATAAAAACAAAATAATAATAATAACGGGTCGATCGATCTGGTTAAGCTACGCTTGCCGCGGTTGATCCGTAGATGGATGACCATCTTTACATACCAAGACCCCTCCGTGCCTCGGAAAGCACGTTAAGCCATTTCCCAGTTGTCATTCGTGGATCTTTGACAGTCGTTACGGTTCGTCAGAAGCCCGAAAGTCTGACAATCTTACCAAGGGGTATCGCATTACCCAGTAACTGGATCGTGCAGGTCAGATAGGCGGTCGCTCCATGTAAAATACTGGTATTCAGCTGGATCCGGTTAGACTGGAAGCCGATCCCAACGTAGTTGGGAAAAGGCTATATATGTACGTACTATAAGGCTATATACTAGGCAGATGATGAGCTCTCGCGAATTTTACTGACTAAAATTAACCAACCAATGGTTACCTAATTGGTTAATAATTTGAGATATTTTTACTAGTAAATTGTATTTTTTTTTTTTTTTTGGTATAATTATTATTTATTTCGTCTACGCGGCTACGGTGCTACGAAAACGTAGTTGTACGTACCTACTTAAAAACGTCATTGCTTGAAATAATAGTAAATAGTAATAGATTATTTTTATTTTTAACCGACGAAAAAACGGAGGAGATTATCAAGTCGACGCGTATATTTTTTTTTAATGTATGATCACGCATAACTTTTTACAGAGTAGTCCGATTTTAGATAATTTAGTCCATATGGTTAGTAAAAATTTTACTTAACATCTAGTGTTAGTACAGACACACAAACAAACAATCAAACAAACAAAATTAAAATTAAGCGTGGAGTTGCGTCCACCTCCGCCATATCGGGGAATCCCAGCGATCTGCGAACACACTGAGAATACTGTTGGTGATGCCGCGAACCCGCGACATCAGGGATGGACATCTTTTTCTAATAATGGCGGCAAAACTATCAATGTTGTTGTCCGCAAACATCCCTGACGCACTACAACACCACGGCAGCCGCAACAGTACTCTCAGTGTATTATTGTATTGAACACGCAGGTCGCTATATGCCCGCTGAGTGAAGTTGACCCACAGTAATAAATAAACAAGGAGCAAAACTTTAAGACAGTCCCTTTGATCACATCATTATCTTGCCCTAATTCCAATTTATTTGGGGTCGACGCAACACGTCTTTTTCTTCCATACTTTGTCATCTCGGTAGTCACCCCCTTTCCAGCCCATATCGACTTTCACACAGTCTATCCATCGTAGGACAGTCTGTCATCGATAATGATCGTAGTTTTTAATATATAGGTAAACCTTAGAATGCCTTCCGTTAAAAATATCACATGATTTTAAACAAACATATGTTTTAATGTTCAAAACACTAAAAAAGTCTCTCTACTTCCTCATGGGTTATCAAAAACCAATATGGCCTTATAGTATATTCATTGACCTAATAATAATAACAATAAACATTTTTATTTCGGACATAATCTATTTACGAACAAATTCAAATAATAATTTATAATTTAATTTTTTTTTAACAATTTTCTTAAGATCTATGTTAGTAGGTACGTAATACAAAAACAACTAATTTCCCCGTGACTATTCCCACCCAGTGTGCATTTGTAAAATGCTGTTGGTGCTACCGCGCAGTCATTGGAATAGCCAATGATTCCCAATAAAGGCTTGATATAGTATAATTTTTGGTTAGGCACTAACGTCATTACAATGCTTAATCTATGTGTAATAGGTACATACATATAGATTAAGTACTACGTCAGTAGGAATGTTGGTTGCTGTGCGAATTTGAGTGGCTAGGCCAGACCACTTTGAACCGCAGAATACCAGGAAACCACAACCACATCGATTTACTTGATTATAAAGAAAATCATCAGATATAAATCCCTATACCGTTTGAATTTTAAAGTGTAGTTTTAGTGAATAACTACAGCTCTATACTTTAGGGTTGATTCTTATAGAGTCTAGAAGACATATATATCGGTGAAATAAAAATCTCTGGACGAAAAGATAAATTTACACTAACTCAACTGATTATCTTAATGAGGATTTTATTTGGAAAGAGGTGCCTCATCCTTCTATGAGACGTGACCTAATTAAATCTTGACATGGGGGTACAAATATTTGCGATTGCTGCGTGTGAGGAGCCTTAGGACCATCAGCCGGTCGATTCTGTAGAAATCTCTGAAACCTTAGGTGAAGTGATCTCGAAGTGAACTGTCATTCCATCTGAGACTAGGGATTGACACTATTCACAGCTCATTAGTTCAAGCTCACTTCACCTAGGTTTTCACGGTGAGATTTCTACAGAATAGCACTACAGGTGTGACTGCCTCGGGATCTTCACTTCACTGAAGTCTCGTCTATTTTTTGTATTTTTTTTTTAATTTACTTTTTATTATTATTAATGTTAGCTTACAAATAGCCCCTCAGGTTATTTGTAACGTTACAAAGTGAAGAACCGTACCGTGTGGTGCCGGACGTAAAGAATAGCATCACCCTATTTCTTCCAGTGGGTGTTCGTAAAAGGCGACTAAGGGACTTTCTAGAGAATGGGCAGCAGCGTTCTCTATGCATTTTTAACACCATACTGCGATCGCCAACCCGCCTGCCAAGCGTGGCGATTATGGCAAACCCCCCCAATTGGGGGAGGCTTACGTCCAGCAGTGGACGTCTTTCGGCTGAAATGATGATGATGAAAGTGAAAGAAAAAAGATATATAGTTAGTTGGTTTTAAAATTGAGCTTTTGAATTGCGTATGTACTATGCGTGTGGCAATGGACAGAAACGAACAATACAAGGATCGGGTATTTTAACTACTTCTTTAGTTCTTTGCTTAAAGATTGACCACTAATGACCCTATAACAATAATAAGCTCGCCATGTTTGGACATGTCTCAGAATGTAAATGACCTCTTAACTCAATTTAAAGTTTAAAAAGCTTTAGGAAATGATCAAAATTAAGATGCATTAATTTTGAATCTATGTATTTGAACACAAGATTTTTTTAATTTTAATCCTGCTGTAGGTTGCATGGGTACCTAACGTAACAACTGCTCTCATATTGGTGTTGGCCACGATCTGTCGAGTGAGCGTGTGAGGTGGTGTCAGGTTACTACGTACCTAGTAGGTAATAGGCTCATTCGTTCCACAAGTTCATAACCCGCAAATGTGTCGCAAACCTTATTAGGTACTGACATTAGACATGCTGCTGATGTTTCCAAAACATCTATGGTACCTACTGCCATTGTCAAGAAATTATTTTGTCAAAGCAGTTTTCCTTACAGCACTGATGAATTTCTGAATGATAAATTATTCGACTTGTGTGAAATTTGTAGATTTTAATCCTAATTACTTTGACTTCTAACTGTCTAATATTTTATTATACACTTGTATGACGAGCCGATGACACTATTTGTAGTAAGTACATTTGATATAATTTAATTGATTAAGTTTTAATTTGATATGTTAATTTATTATTTATTTATTTATCAATTTAATAGTTTACATACATTGTATACATTTAAGTTGGTGCCAACATAAACTCATTAGAGTTTCACCGGGCACCAAAAACATCGACTACATAATTTAAATAACATAAGAAGTACTTGCTCAATAAAACAGATAACAAAAATATAACGAGGGTGTAAGCGAAATAATAACATTTATCTATTACTGACGAGTGAATGAATAAAAATAACTGAAATAATAATACAATAATATAATAAAAATAAATAAATAAAATACTAATAATAAATAAAATAAACAAATAAAGTATCTCGACTTAGCACATGAGGTTGTCGACGTGTGGAATGTGAGCTCAGCTATCATTGTGCCGATTGTCGTGACGGCCAATGGCCTACTGGCCAATGGCCTACTGGCCAAAAGCCTCGATCAACATCTCTCGAGGCTTTCGTTAGGCGGTTGGATCAAGGGCCTGATTCAGAAGGCAGTACTCCTTGATACGGCTCGCATTGTGAGCAGGTTCCTGTCTCTGCAGCCCTAACCACCGGTAGCTTGGACCCTGCTCCCGACTCCGGCGGACCACTATTTTTGATATTTTTAAATGTTTTTTATATCTTTTTATTAAGAAATATTTAAAAATGTATTTAAATATGGACATAAAAATAAATAAACGTAATATAATAATAATAATAATATTTTTAATTTGACGTAAAAGTACACATACAAAGTGAAAATTAAACAAAATATTGGTCAATGACCCCTATGCTAGGAAAAACCTGTGTCGGAGTCAATAATATATAATATAATATTATATTGCTCTGAATAAAGGCCGAATTTATAATACTTATCAAAATAACCTTCTTATTATGCAGCCCAGTGGTAACAGCCGCGACTTACGAGTTGTAGGTCGTAGGTTCGAACCCCGACAGGCGCTTTACTTTGTGTAAATTACTTCATCACCACTACTCTCAAAACGGTGAAGGAAAACAACGTAAAGGAAATCGGCAATTATCTTGAGGATAGTAATATATATAACACACTAGCAGCCCGTCCCGGCTTCGCACGGGGTAGACAATTATCATTTTAAGACTCATTTTTCTACACCTTCGGTTACATTGTTCAAGTTTTACCAAGGATCCCTAATTTTTTTCAAAATGAAATGTAGCCTATGTTAAATTGGAAGAATGTAGCATTCTATTGGTGAAAGAATTTTTTAAATCGGCCCAGTACTTTTTGAGCCTATTCATTACAAACATACAAAAATAGGTACAAATCTTTCCTCTTTATAATATTAGTGTAGATTTACCCCCATAATTTCGCAAACGATAATGACAAATTATAAATAATGTGACGTCTCAACGGATTTTAGCGGTTCTCAAGTTTAATTATATAATTAACAATTATATTATTTCAAGGAAAATGTGTCGGTTTCCCCTTTAAATTATTGGTAATATAATTAATATTAACTTTAATTAAGATAAAGCTGCTGTAAGTATAGGAAATATTTCAAATTAATATACCTACCTACGCCACTAGAAGACGTCGAATGCTAGTTATTTTATTAGTATCAAATTTTATATCTTTTCCCTGGTTAGGCCGTATGTAAGTAGCAATGTTGAAAAGGATACATAATAAGCCATAAATATAATCTATATACTTACTAATATATAAAGCTGAAGAGTTTGTTTGTTTGTTTGTTTGAACGCGCTAATCACAGGAACTACTGGTTGGAATTGAAAAATTATTTTTGTGTTGGATAGTCCATTTATCGAGGAAGGCTATACAACATCACGTTAGATCCTTAGTTCCGTGTGGTGCCGGACGTAAAGAATAGCTCCATCCCATTTCCTACCGTGGGTGTCGTAAAAGGCGACTAAGGCGACTAATTTCCTAGAGAATGGGCAGCAGCGTTCTCTATTTATTTTTAACACCATACTATGTCCAGCAGTTGACGTCTTTCGGCTGAAATGATGATGATGATGATGAGATCCTTAGGAGCCAAGCGAAAAGAACAAAAGTCAGAAAGAACGCTAAGTGATAACGAAGTTATAGCGCGGGCGAGCGACGGGATGCGACGCGATGGGTGGCCCGAAATTTAATGCGGACGAAGTCGCGAGCAGAAGCTAGTGTTATAATATAGGTACATATAATGTTCGCACTCCTTGGACACAAGCCTCCTCTCTGTCAGAGGCACTGGGCCATAATCCACCACGCGGGCCCAGTACGGTTTAGTGGATGTCACGTGTCTTCGAATTTTTGGTACCGGTATCCTCGCGATATTTTCCTTTACCTTTTTGAGAGCTTGATGGTGATGAAATGAAATACACAAAGTAAAGCCTGCCATGAGTTCGAACTGATGACGTAAGTCTATACTACTGTAGATATTACTGGGCCAACACAGCTCCAGATGGATCAAAATCAAAAGTCGTTTATTTAAATTAGGCTGAGAATCACTTTTCGAACGTCAAAATTACATAAAACAGTCCCCCAAAACGCCCGCCCTTCACCACTTCCTAGTGCTTTAGCTACTGCGAAAAGGATACACATAAAAATATATCTCTTTTAATTACTAACATAGAAGAAATCTAGCAGGCTAACCATCAGCGACCTACTTAATATCTAACTGTCCTAAATAACCTAGTTAAGACTGCGCCGAGCGCACAGTGGCGCCCTCATAGTTTTTTCGGTGATTTCTTTTATTTTAGAATGAAAATGCAGAAAATAAGCACGTTAAGTTGTGCTTCACAAGACTATACGCTATTATTACTACAAACAGTAGTTTTAAATTGTTATGTTTTATTGTAATCATTAAAACGGAAAATAGTGGCCACTAAGCTCCGTTTTCATGATTACAATAAAACATAACAATTTAAAACTACTGTTTGTAGTAATAATATCGTATAGTGTTGTGGAGCACAACTTAACGTGGTTAATTTCTGCATTTTCATTCTAAAATAAAAGAAATCACCGAACAAACGATCAGGGCGCCACTGTGCGCTCGGCGCAGTCTTAATTCCCAATGGTAACAATAACATACCTAGGTACTTCAACAGACTTTGTTGTCATACTAAATACCAGATATACCTAAAGAAAATATAAAGACAGTACCTATATAACGCGGCAACGAATCAGTGTGTACATAAACCAGCTCCACCATAAGTTAGGGTCATGTCCCGGTGACATCGATGTTAATTCCTAAGCGATGCACACAAAAGGTGTTCAGCGACGGGGATCGGGAACGCCCGGGGGTAAACGGCACTCAATTTAACCATTTCTCTATATTAATTACCAAAACAGCCCCCGGCCGTTGCGCCGAGCATAAATAACAAAAAATGACGTGTACGTCACGCCGGCCGACTCCACCGATTACATTAGCATCCCCCATTCTCAAGCTTAAACGAGTTTAAGGGAGGCGATTTATCACACATTTAAAACGTAACCTCGCGTATAAATTGTATAAAATCCATAAAAGTGGTTCATAGACAACACCTGTCCTTTGGATATGGTCTTCGTTTTTCCTTGGTCTTACATGCAAATAGAGCAAGAGAATAAATAAGGTTGTAGCCATGTATGTCGAATAAATAGCTTATGAATTTTTATTCACCAGAACTTTTCATAAGCGATCGAATCTTTTTTTTAAATGGTTTAATTTTGGTTAAAGGCTTTTGAAATGATTTCGGCAATTCAATTTGAAATATATATTTATTATTAAATTTAATTATTTGACACTGTTAACAAAACATATTCATTTTAACACAATAAAGCTGATGTAAAAAATCAACAATAAAATTTCTTAGATAGAATACAAGAAGAAATGAAGTTGAACATTTTGAAAACATTTATATTCTTCTAACATACCTACTTGCAATAGACATTTCAATATTTACATAAATGATTATTCTAACTAAATTAACCGTAGGTACCTACGGTTAATTTAAATTTATATTTATGTATATTAAGTACTACTACCTACTAACTTACTTTTTCTGCCTATATCGAATTATTATTAAGTACAGGTTACAATACAAATAAGAATACCGAAGGAGGCCTATTCCGGTTTATGCGAAATAAACCGGAATACGCTTCCTTCGTTAGAGACAGTCTGATGGAACACCTTGACTTCACTCTACGCAGCTGGACATCAGTCAATGCACCTTTGTTTTCTCTTTATTTATATTGATCTATAGTCTATATCATACTATAAATAAAATAGAGGGCAACACACAGGGATAAGTGGAAAGCTATGAGGGAGACCGTTGCCCAGCAGTGGGACAAAACAGGTTGAAAAAAAAATTAATATTACGTAGGACCGATCATTAAAAAAGGACGATGCTATTGATTAGTTTTAATTATAAAATGCTGTACCTACGTAAGGTGCAATGCACTTTGTAAAATATAAGCAAGACATGGCTGAAAACTTAAGACCGATTTCCGTAATTTAGAACCGTCAAAATGTCAGCGACATTCCATGTCAAAAATTTGTCAAAAATTTATGAAACTTGCAGGTATTATTGACACATTGCTATTGAGATTGCAAACGTTCTTAAAAATACGGGAATAGCCTCTGAAAACGCTAACTAATGTTAATTAACATTAGGTTTATAGGTTATTAATTAACGTCCCACCTATAAACGCAATTAGAACTCTAAAGTTTCATTAATTGTACCTAACGTTATTTTATTACTTTATTGATGCTTATTCTGAAGCACTAATTGCCTAAGCGACACGCTATCATTATGAACAGGATACCTAATATTTTTTAGAAAATATTTTGAATACGAAATGATCAATTAATATACAACAAGGTTTTCTTATTTTATTTTGTTTCAACGTTTTCCTTTTACGTACTTGGCACTTTATTATGACCATGCATGAACATGACACTAAAAAAGTAGCTAGGTAGGTACCTAAGTACCGTTTTTATAGTGATCGCCGTCGGTTATTCAAATTTTCAGGCGTGAGCATATCAGCTGTGTCTAAATAAATACCTAAGCTACCTATGCAGCTGTTTTCAAACTTAGGTTTAATTATGAAATCAGTAATTAAAAATTAGTTTAATGATGACTTTGTTTTTGTGTTCTATGTGGCTTTAAATAACTCTTCTACATAACAATACCTCAATAATATGGATTACATAGCTAATTTATTTTTACAATAACATAACACAGAGACTCTAAATTATAATGAATGCAAAGGTTGCTGGAGATAAAAATGCAGATTATCAACAATGTTTTGAAAGTTAAGCCTTAACTGAAGATGTTCAAGTGGCGATGGCGGTATGAAGGAGGGCCACATGGCCGCGCCCAGCGCCACCAAGTCTGGCCGGTAGGGCACCACCGACGCACGCGCAACACTCACGGGCACATCACTAGCCTTGTCCACTCTACTGCTCAACAAACTGTCTATGGAAAACGACTTCCTCCAACTGTCCTTTGTATCAGTCACTGTATAAGAATTAGGAATCACTGGCGCTTCAAACACTTGTTGCAGAGGAGGAACCCTCATATTTAACTGACCAGCAAGGAACTGCTGATTGAAGTTTGCCAACGCAGTCAGCTCTGACTTAAAGCTATCCTTCTGATCCGTATGCAGCTTGAACCTCTTGCGTCTCCGAAGCAGAGAGCCGTTCTCGAACATGTCGAAGGCCTGCGGGTGCAGCGTCCAGTATGCGCCCTTGCCGGGCCGGTCCGGGCGGCGCGGCACCTTCACGAAACAGTCATTGAAGGAGAGGTTGTGCCGCAGTGAGTTCTGCCAGCGCTGCGTGTTGCGCCGGTAGTACGGGAAGCGATCCGTGATGAACCGATAGATCTCCGACAGCGGCAACATGCGCTCCGGGGAACTCCAGATCGCCATCGCCGTCAGAGAGATGTACGAGTACGGGGGCTTCTGGTCGCCGTAAGATTCACGCGAGGGCCGCGGCATGTTCGACAGTGCTAAATGCTAATGATATGTGTCGGGGCGGCGTGGGCCGGGCGTGGTTCACGGGGCGGGGCGCGCGAGGCTCCGCCCCCGCCCGCTCTCGCCGTCAGATATGATAACGAGAATGCCACTCGCCGAGCAAACCACATCTCCCCCTGGGACTATCATTACTAACATGATTGACTGTGCACTTACCTCCTGTTGGTTTAAACCTGCATAACGTTAAATAGACGTTTTCTACGCGTAGCCTTCAGCTTAAATACCCACCTATCGATAAAAACCTACCTAAGTACTAAGTAGGTAGGAAGAATCTAGGCTACTTACTTACATTGAGAATAAGTACATACTTAGTTTCTCATATAAAATAACTTCTTAATATTTGTACTAATTGTTCTGCTATAAAAAAAAACTTCATAGGTAGGTACTTATTACATACCTACCCACATATAGGTACAATTTGGAAGGGACCTAACTTTAACATATTGATCATTTAAAATAAAAGGTACCCATTCCACAGTTCTCTTCGTCGAACAATGTAGATTAAGATTTTTATTTTTATTAGAAAATTATTTTCTTTAAGTACCTAATGCAATACGGCGTGACAGCGCCATCTGTTATCGAGTAGCGAAACCAACCGCGTTAAAATATTTTAAACTGGATTTATGTATACGGCAAGGAATTTTTCAATATTTTTATAACAAAAATACAAGGGCAGTCTTTGCTATTATTTGTATGTTTAATTATGTATTGTACTCGTGGCTACGAGCGTGATTTTGAAAAAATTGCTAGATGAACGTCGCGCCGCGTTTAAACTACTAACGAAATCGAGATCGACAGATTGCTCAACAACGGTATCCGGTTCATATTCAACCTGCGGAAATATGACCATGTGAACATGTGTGAGCTCAGACCTATAATAGCTCGCTATTATAGGTCTGAGCTCAAATAGATGCCTATTCGCCAAAGACGAAGTTTGCGTGCTTTGACCACGCTTTTCTCCCTTCTCAACTCTCCCACCCCTCCTTCTTAAGTCTCACTTTCAATATCTATGTTCTTCACACGCTAAGAACCTGCGTTCTTCCAGCAATCTTCTCCTACTCTGTCCTTCTCATACTTCTGACTGTGTTCATTCTTCTTTTCATATTCAGTCCATTCTTCTCTGGAATGCGGTTCCTCTGGATATCAGGACGGCCACCAGTCGGTATGCATTTAAGCGGAAATTGCGGAGATATTTTGACAGCAGTGTAGTCATCTCAATCATCTCTTCTCCTTGAATTTGGATATATATATAATAAGTAGGTATTTATATATTATAGTAATTTGTATGTATATTATAAGTTTATAACATATTTATGTACTTGTGTATCTATTTTATTTGTTATATTTTTAATAATTTTATTATTATTATCTCCTCTTAAAGAGAGCACCTGCCATCTTATCTCTTCACTACCCTTGGTTGACTGGTAGAGAATGCCTATGGCATTAAGTCCGCCTTTGTACCTTATTGTGTGTGAGAAGTTTAAATAAATAAATCGTAATTTTTCTTTTCAAAGGTCAAATCTCTATTGCATTTGAATAGTTAAATCGTTAATATAGAAATTCTTGTTGTATAGTCTCAGTTGCAATAAAACTAAACTGTTTTCGAATGTCGCAAACAACAGCTCAGACTTAGGTACCCGAATGTACGAATAGCAGAATTTGATAGGGACATGCAATATCCAAAAAGGTACTAGTTGTTTACCTAGGCGAAAGGTACAATAAATATTAGTTGTCCAATCTTAATAGAAATATTTTGTATAGTGAAGATGATTGAGAATTCTAAAAAGAAACAAAAAAATATTGTAACAATCTTTATTTTACATACATAATTCTCTTACACATGATAAATTACACTGATCAACAATAAAAGATCACAAATCTCGAGGAAGGGGTATAAAAGTCGTCATATATAATAATAAAGTTTCATCTAAAAAGGTTAGATTATGTACTTCATTCTCTCTATGTTTCTCTCTTCAATTTTTAAATGTTCACAACTTCGATGTGAGCTCAGGAACAGCCTTGAATAAGTCTGCGACGAGACCGTGGTCACTTACCTGGAAAAAAGAAAAGATTATTGTTAGTCTTGGTTAATCGTATACATGTATTTTCTCAGTAGAGTTCAAATCCCCCACATTATTAACGTAAGCAGATGGTGAATAACTTAAGATAGGTCCAGATAATCATCCAAACTTGCGCGTTAAAATATTTACATTAGCAGCAGCATTTCCAGCAGTTACTTAGTAGTATAAAAGGCGCGTAGATCAATCACAATACCAAGCGTAGCGCTGAAAAGTCCATTGCTACCGGCTTCCCTTCGGACGATCCGAAGAGCAACTTCACCTACCAAAAATAGCACATTCAGTAGTGTCTACGATTGCCAAATAATCCATACTATCCATACTAATATTATAAATCTGAAAGTAAATCTGTCTATCTGTCTGTCCATTACGTTTTCTCACCTAAACCGCTGAACCGATCATCATGAAATTTGGCAGAGATATAGCCTGGGATAATGGAGGACTTAAGCTACTTTTTTACGCGATAACCGAAATCCACGCGTGCAGAACCGCGGGGAAAAGCTTTAAGTATTGAATACTACAGGTATTCAATACACCATAAAGGCTCGCGCAGACAAACAACAAAAACGCAAATTCTTAGCTTTGAATTCTAACAACAACACAATTTCAAATAACCCTGCGACACGCCGCGATAATCGCGAACAAAAAAATCATACAAAGCGATCCCGTCATTACGTCACTTAAGGGGGAAGCGCTAAAATAGCCCGGGAAATTCAAATATTCTTATGTTTTTTGCAATTTGCAGATCAGTGATAGGTTGTATGTTGATCAAAATATGATTTGCGACCAAGTATGTATTTACAGAATTATAATCATTCGCCTTAAGTAACGTGGCACGGCCTGATAAGGACAACAGTAACTCGCAATCTATCGGCGGTTATGACCGAGACAGACATAGAAATATGCGTCGGTGAGAACCAGATAGAGGAATATTTTACGTATTTTATTTTATTTTCACCTGTTCTTTTGCATTTTATTCGATTCTTTATATTCCAATATTAATTTAAAATTATTAGTAATATTTCTGTAACACATTGAAAGTTTTTTCGTGTGTCGATAGCGTCTCGTGGGTTCTGCTACTTGACGATAGATGGTGTTAAATTCAGTAAATTAAAGTAGCGATCTTTATTACTGCTTTAACAAATTGATTTTGATTATAATCTATTTAGAAACCTGAAAACAATATTTCCCTGCTTCGAAAATTCAAGCTCCGTCACTGCACACTACGTCTTACTATGTATGTTTTCCGATATTAAGGTTTAGATCCATAGATTTATTTTTACTACCATTTATTTCTTGTACGCATTTTATTTTATTTTATGTTCACCTGTTCTTTAGCATTTTATTCCATTCGTTATATTCCAATATTAATATTAAATTATTAGTAATATTTCTGAAAAACATTGAAAGTTTTTTTTTGTGTTGATAAGTGTCTCTTTGGTTCTGCTACTTGACGATAGATGGTGTTAAATTCAGTAAATTAAAATAATGATCTTTATTTCTGCGTTAATAAATTGATTTTGATGTAATTAATGTATTTATAGACCTGAACAATTACTTTACGACTTCCCAATTTCAAAAATTTAAGCCCCGTCACTGCACATTACGTCTTACTTCGTATATTATCCATAGATTTATTTTTACGACCATAAAATTTTTATATGATTAAAAAAAGATGTCCTGCAAAGTTTAAAAACAAAACGGATTACATAACTACCGATTTTCTTCCCAAACCAATTTAATCATAAGTACTTAATTTGATAGCTTTAATCAATATCAATCTGCACTTGTTTATAACTAAGAAGATAAGGCACTGATAAAAAAATATTCATCCTTGACTTGTTGACATATGGATAACAAACTTCACATAATATTGGCTGTGTTACAAATATTTAATTTTGTATGAATATCGAATGCGCAGCGAAGCAAGTTTAACATTGTTATTTGTTGTAAATGAATAAATGATTTCAAAGCTAATAATACATTTATTTAATCTAGGTACTGCCCCCGGCTTGGCCCGCGTGGTATTATTCTTAAATAAATCCTTAGTTACTCCTTATAGCATAAGCTATCTACCAGTGAAATTCCCGTCAAACTCAGTCCAGCCGTTTCGGAGATTAGCCGGAACAAACAGATAGACAGATAATTTTTTTTTTTTTTTTTTTTTTATAGGCCATATAGGTACCGTATAGACTTTTATATGCATAGTAAAAACTGTTATTTTGACATTACAAACAGACACTTTAATTTTATCAATTTGTATAGATTTAATGTAGTCTGAATTAGTTTAAAAATCTGACGGAAAGCGTGGGACAAAGCTATCCCAGCTCTACTGTGACAATTTACTCTTTATACAATTTTTATAAATAACCTGATAGTTACCTGGAAGATAGGTGCCTCAGGGTCCTTGTTGATGGCGACAATGGTCTTGGAGTCTTTCATACCAGCCAGATGCTGGATAGCACCACTGATGCCTACGGCGATATATAGATCCTGCAGGGAAACATTACATTAAAAACCTGCAATCTTAACTATTCTGCTAACTATACAATGTAACACTGACAACGCCTTTATTTCTTTAGCTGTAAGGGCAATTTTCGTAGTTGCAAGTGTTACTAAGTACGTGCAGTTCAGAGAATATTTAGGCCTTTTGCAATCGCAAGTATTTCCCCTTTTTCTTTTTCTAAAAAGCCAACATATCATATCACGAGGTTATACTATGATTATGTAGATTAGATAAAACAATAAGTAACTTACAGGGGCAACAATCTTTCCGGTCTGACCGATCTGCAGGTCGTTGGCGACGAAGCCGGCGTCAACGGCGGCTCTGGAGGCACCAACTGCAGCGTTGAGCTTGTCAGCTAGGTCATACAGCAGCTTGAAGTTTTCGCCTGACTTCAGACCGCGACCTGTTTGCAAATATTTCAACTAGGAGCAAACTTTATGGCAGAAAAAGTGTTGATTATATTTAGAATTTATTTATCCGCCAATGACACAGAACACTGCTTTATCTCTCACTCCTTAACTGTATGTCATGAGACAGCCTATTGTGCCATTGTTATTGGATTTTAAATGGTGATGTTCCACATAAAGTCATGGAGATAAAATACTCATGTTTATAATTCATATTAGTAGCAGCTGTTCATTATTCAAATAAATTGTTTGGAATTCAATTTGGCTACTAACAAGACTTCCTATTGGAAGTATAGGCATGAAGTTCTTCTAAGATGCCATAAAGATCTTATATGACTAAGTGAGTTTTCTTACCGCCAGCAACAATATTTTTAGCACTAGTAAGTTCAGGCCGGTCTGACTTGGCGAGCTCCTGGGACACGAACTGGACGAGGTCAGTCTTGTAGTCGCCCTCGGGTGCCTTGTCCACCGCCGCTGAACCACCCTCTAGAGGCTCGGGAGGGAATGCCGTGCCTCGGACTGTGATCACCTTGATAGCGTCTTTAGCTTCCAAAGTAAGGACAGCATTACCTAAAAAACAAAAACGTTTTTGAGCATGTATGTTCTGAGTAAAATATACTTTGAAATGCCTAAGAATTGTTCTTTTATTATATAGAGTACTTTGAACTCTATGACGATATTGTAAATAATAAGACAAACACAATACAAAAGAGACATCAGTATTCCACAATTTATTTCAATAGTGTTCATTTAAATTCCTATATTTGTAATAACATGAGCTTTACATAAAAATAACATTGCATTGCTATGAACTGTATCATTTAAAATCTCTGTAGATAAAAAACTACAATATTTAATTTAGTTTACCTGCATAAATAGTTCTAATAAAGGTATTAGCGTCCTTAACACCAATGATATCAGTGATTGGTGAGACGTCCAGCTTGGCTGCTACTCTAGGTAGGACAGCCTTGCCGAAGGCAGTGGCTGGGGCCAAGATGTGGGTGAACTTGAACTGCTTCTGGGTGGCGATGATGAGGGGCGCTAGAGACTCAGCTGTAAAACCCTTGAACACATCTCCTTCGGCCACCAGGACTTTTGAAATGCCTTTAGCTTTAGCGACAGCTTCAGCAGCCTGAAATGGAAAATTATAAATTTTAGAAACAGCTTGATCCAGTTCAATGATTTTCATACACATCTCATACCTTATTTAATAGTTTGACTTATTTTTGGCAATAACTTTCCATATACAATTTTCCAACAAAAACAATAATCTCTGTATATAAAAGTTACTTAATCGTGAATTATTCCTAAATGAATTGTAACATGACCAACTTACCGGGCCACACTTCGTGCCAGCCACCAGCACGGCAACATCTCCTCCGATCTTCTTGGCAGCACTCAAAGTGTTCTGTGTGGCCGGCGAGAGGACTTCATTGTTGTGCTCTGCTACCACTAAAGTGCTCTGCAATCGCCTCAACTGGAAACAACAGTATTTGGAGAATCTTTAAACACAGTAGAAGTTAATCTCAGGTAGTGACGGTGTGCTTCTTCCTGTCTTTTTTTTTTTTAAGTGCAGTTCCATGGCAACAATACAGAATGATCTAGAAAAAGCTGGCCTCATCACACATTTATGGATCATAACAACACAGAATTTGACAACCTTGAAATATTGAAGCAGCTTTTGTACATGCAGATAATTTCAAAGAAAGCAGACATGCAATAAATACATGAATAACTGTTACTACACGAGGAATAATAAGTCAATTAGATGGCTTGATAAAAACTAAACTTTAGTCTGCTTTATAACATTTTGTTCTTGGCATTACACAAGGTTACAAACGTAAAGTTTGTAAACCTACTGTACGTAATTATTTTTTAGCTTAATTATGAATATTATTAGGTAACCTGTAAGCAAACATGGAAATCGAAATTTGCTTGATAGATGGGTAGACAAGGGTCAATTCTAACTAACCTGCGTTGAATAGAGCAAGTGTCTGCTGCACGGAGAGAACATATTGTATGATTTAATATGCTGTAATATGTACACTAACTTAAATTATCACTATTTACAATTTTAGTTTTCAAAAAGGTTACAAAGTCCAATTCACTGTAATAGTGTACTTTACTTCTACACATAAACCGACATAGACAGACTATAGATAGAATCTCGTAGATAATCCACTTGTCAACGCGTTTGACATTAACATTAGTGGCACAGATGGCACACAGATATCTCTCTCATTCTTACATCTTTGCAGATTTTAGAGAAAGAGACCAAATGAAACACAATGCACTCAATTTTTGACGTTTATAGAGCGAGCCCATACTAGGAGAGCACGATATAAAACGATATTTCATAAAATACGATATATTTTCGCGATATATCGCATCGATCCGTTATTATCGAATCATCTAGTATCGATATAAAAATCTATATATTTCATCCGATATAATATCGTAAGAAGTTAAAGCACATTCAATTCTTTTTTTATTTGGATCGTACAAGCCTCGTGGCGCCCTCATTTTAGGGGCTTTTTCATGTTAAATTTCATGGAGTGAAATCACTTGTAACGGTCACCGTTAGCAATAAAAGAGACGATCCCGTATGATTCCGTGTTTAAGTGACACTCAACGCTGCACCTCCCCACCATGACTTCGCACGCTCCCAACACTGATTCATAGTTGGCAACTTAAATAAAAATAAAACGTAAAACCCCGAATGTTTGAAAAACTGGCCTTCGCAATAATCTTGGGCGATAACGAAACGCAAAGACACGAAATACCACACTACCAACCAACCAAACGTTTCTTCTGTGAGGGCAACACTAGTTAGTACTAGAAAAATTATAATCAAATAAAATTTTGTTTTTACAGGGTCTAGACAAAAATTACTGGGATTTATAAAGTAGATTTGTATCTTAACCTTGTTTTTATTCATATTTAACCTGATCCCTATCTAATATTTATTGTTATAGATTAGTCACATGGTCACATACAAATTACTTATGATATATCGAAAATATCGATATATTGAACGATATATCGCAAAGTATCGATATAACACTACGATATATTATATCGAAAAAAAATCGATATTTTTTTTACATGAACATCCCTAGTCCGTACTCTACATTTTTACGCACCTGTTTTGCATATAGTTGTAACCACAGGCGGTACAAAATCATAAAATTGCGAATTAGTTATAAAATGCTTTTATACTTAATTACTTTCACAAAGACACAACAGTTTCAGATTTGAATTTTTGAGTGCCCAAGACAGCATTGTAAAAAAAATACAAAAAATAAGTTTCATAAATATAGCAACCCTAAAAGTGACAACTCAATCAACTTAAACGTAAACTTTTTAAAACCATCACTTGTTGTTGCTCGTGGTTTCTTTCGTAAATTTTATTTCATTGAAATTGTACCAAATAAACTGCATCATTGCCATTTGCCACTTTGCAGTTTACCTTGCCAGTATTCAATTAGCTGTTACTACAAGTAGTTATCGACTTTGCTTTTATTTAATTTGTTTTATTAAGGAATAATGACACCAACACCGCTACCAATAGTTTCTATAACTAGACGTGAAACCTTTAGTTCCTGCCACAGGTTGCACAGGTAAGCATAATTTTTCAAAGTGCATAGCTTGCAGTAGTACAGTAACCGATATACGTATTTATTCAACGTAATTTGAGATTGTTACACATGCAACAAGTTCAATTCAACATAGATTCCATAGGGCGAATACCTATAAGATTGACGACGCATAGTTACTTAATAGCGAGGACTCCTGGTCCCTGATTCCTAAGCTAATATCAATTCCTTCATTTCAATACCATTCAATTTTTTTACTTAGAAAATATTCTGTAATAATAAAGTTTAATACTCATTCAATTAATTTGTTTCAGTCCATTTTTGTCTGATGAGGAAAACAAAAAATTATATGGAAAGTGCAACAACCCGAATGGACACGGACACAATTATGTTGGTAAGACTTGAATAATTCATAAAATTTATTGGGCTACAGTTAAACCACCTTGCCTTTTTATGAATGATGATTATTTAAACACTTTTATTACAGTTCTGGTGACAGTCAAAGGCCCTGTCGACCCTACCACTGGCATGGTCATGAATGTGCATGAACTCAAACAGTACATGCAGATCGCAATCATGGACCCACTTGACCACAAAAACTTGGACCATGATGTACCATACTTCAAGAGTCAGGTAACCATATTAAATTTATAAACAAGTTCTAAAAATTGTTATACTAGAAATAATGATTCACAGCAACAATTAATGTATTTTTAATTACATTGTGAAAAGTTGTGTAATATTTTAAGAGCAATAAGGTCAATACTTATCTTGAGTCTCTAAGCAGTTGTTTATTAAAAGTGATTGTTAAGCAATTTTTTATTACAACCTTTGAACTCTTCACAATTGATTAAAATTGATTTCCTGTTTCCAAAGTCATGTGATTTTTTCTTTTAGGTAAGCACTACTGAGAATGTTGCAATATTAATTTGGGAACAACTCCAGAATGTGATGGAAAAGCCACAATTGCTCCATGAAGTGAAAATATTAGAGACTGAGAAGAACCATGTGGTGTACCGTGGTGGTAGCACTTATCCTAGGAAGAAGTTTGACTCGTCTGGCCTACATCCCAACCAACACCATAATGTATCCTCTGACTCGGACTAATACAGTAAAGTTTGTATTATAAAATTGGACATATTTAAAAGAAAAGGATCCAATCCACAACCTGGTCAAAAATGAGTGTACCAAATTGAGTCTAAATATTGTTTGATATTATCAGTGAGTAAAATAGATCCAAGCAAAAAACAAAAGTTTATCATTTTGATTAACCTCAGAACCAGCCCACATGCACGGAAATATAAAATATGTTATATCTTTTAAACTTCAAACATCAATATCTCTAAAAGAACTTTGTGTGGATGGATTTGGAACCTTTTCATTTAACTATGTGCAATTATATTTGATAAAATATTGGAAATGTTAATGACTGCTATATTAATGTATACTATGTATAGGGATCTGATTATACTATAATGTTGAAATTAAACATTCCAGCCTTATATTTTCGTCTTTTATTTTAATTTTGGGTACATGAGGACTAAGTAAAAAAAAAAATTATTTATGTCACCAAAATGTTTATTAAGTAGGTATCCCATCTTTATAATTTAGACTAAACTGAATACATTAATTAAAATTCCACCATTTAATACTAGATCCTAAAAAATCAGCTTTTACTATGCCATACACACAGCTGAAGCTGGAATCAAACACTAATATCCGAAATTCAGACTAACAAAAATCACCTAACTGATAGGTACTGGTATATGTATAGTGTTATTTCATACAATAATTTAGTAATAGCAAAAAATTGAGATTCATAGTCAAGTCATACCTAATAAAATGAATATTTTCGCTTTTATAGAGTTTTAACAACACACAGCTCTACAATTTTGGCAGACAGTTAAAGACCCTATGCCTAATATTGGTAAAAGATAGATGCCCAATAATATGAATTAAAATTATAATAAGTTTTAAAACGAATCTAAAATACTTTAATTAATAACTTCAACAATATCAGAAACTAAATATAAATGATATATATATATTTTAAATATAGACTACCTCAAGACTCAAGTTAAACTAATTTTCGAGTAGAGTTGATAGATTGCTCGAGACAATATATTATTTGTGTCTTGTCAATAAATTTGATTTTATACGTTACATACGTTTTATAGCTCATCTTGGTAAGTATGGCAGGCACATCACTTTGTAAACCTAATTCGAAACCTTGCTGGCGCCATGACGTTTAACAGACAGTTTTTATTTGTTTAAAATCTCAATACTATTTATTTTCATGTTCTACAATAAATTGTTTAGTGTTTCAGACATAATCTTATTACATTCCATCATAACATCAATATCACTGTTATTTTGTACTACCCATTGCTTCAAATTTACAATCTAACAGTACCCAAAATAAGTAGCTACACACTTATACTATCCTACATTAATATCTCAGATATATTTGACATCACTTATTTTTATGTAAATATTTTACATGTCTCTTTTAATAAATAATTTAATAATAAACCAAACATTTTCTGATTTATTCAGCTTTACTGAACTGGCACTGATATTTTGAGCGACTTCTTTGAAAATGTTTGTATTATTTTGTCATTTAGTCATAAATAAAATGAAATGTATTTAATATACAAAATAAAATTTAAATATTCTAATGTATTTAAAAACAATAACTATAAAAGTAAAAATATTATTATAAAAATTAAATATATAAATAAACATTTTATAAAACAGTACAATACAATCACAGTCAACAGCTGCAGAAGGTTAATCTTCTAAGATACCAAATACAGACTTCTAAAAATGACTAAAATATTCATTTAAACTCATAAATATGGGACATACAGATTACAGATATCTGAGTCGTGCTACACACTTGTTCAGGGTCGCCCCGGGTCTATTTTATTTCTTCAGGATAACAAACAATTGCGCAATAATGCTTAACATTTAGATACAAATATTTTATAAAACACTTCAGCAATCACGCAACCAGCATCGTCTATGGTCGGCATGGTTCGGCACGATTCGGCACAGCCGCACAGTGGAACGAATGTATGGGAGCGGTTGGACGTAGACATGTCCGAAAAAAAAGAGTAAAATTATGCCAAACTAATGATGCCATCTTATTCGATTACTTAATGCCTTCATAACTTGTGGTGATGAATTTCTTCATAACTCCCATATTTCGGGAGTAATTTGAGAAAATGTGAAATTTTACTATGAAAATGAGTGTATCGAGCTCTCTCCCTCCTGATTCCGGGCTTGTTTCAAGTAGCGGTCTCTAATATCATAATGCTAATACTAAGAGCTATATTTAATACTAAGACACATAGTGCGCCAAATGTGCACTTTCTGGGATAAAGAGTGATGTTTATTTTATAACACAATTTTTTTATTTTTTGTTTATTTTGTTGATTAAAACCGTTTTTCTAAAGGTTTACCTTATTACAATAACATTTCTGAGCAGCCAATTAGAGAAGATATAAGCTAATTAGGATATATAATTAGGGACTTAAGGTTTACATATAAAACTGATGCACTAATGATTACTGATAAGAACATTGCTATTATTTAATTACTAAATGGCTCTTAATACACTAATTTAGCATGCATCATTTACTAATTATCACAATAACTAATTACCTTGCAATATTTAACAAAGGATACCTGGGATACCTGGATTTTATATAAATAGGTCACTATTAGTAACTTTAAAATCAGTGTTGATTTACACCTCGTTGCATCCAAGCTAATCTCGCAATGTATTTTCCAAATTTTAATACAAATCTTGATATTCACGTTGCTTTATGCGCACGCGCACATAAAGATTTACGCGACTTTAACTATTTGTTCAGTGTTTTAAAAGATAACAGTTGTGTTCAGTTATGTGAAAGTGCTGAAACAAGTTTAAAAGACTGGTGTCGTCGATTTTGCTACCGCATTTATGCAAAATGGACACAGTCTGGAAGAAGCACAGATAAGTTTCGGAAGAAACATGAGATTTGGCTACAGGCTGCAATTCAATGGCCGGAATTACAGAATGAAAATATGGAACCTTCTACAGAAAATATAAGTGACGTCATCGAGCCCATAATTTCTCCTGCTAAATCTGATGCTTCAACTTGTACACATCCTAGTCCTCGTAAATCTTTTGAGGACCTTAGTAACCGGCAAAAAAGAAGACGCACTGAAGATAGTCTTTCATGCAGCAGTAGCAGCGCTGAAATTATGTTTTCGGCCGAAAGGGCGCTTCAAAAGGCAGGACAAAGCGATACAGCTTATGTTATGAAATACTTGACGGAGAATCCAGAAGAGGCCTCAAAAATCAAAGCCTTCATTGAAGGTAAATCAATTCAGGTACGGGAAATATCCCCTTTGAAGGCATTGGCTCTTTATGTATCGATGAACTTATCGAAATGGCGCTATAACACTCTTCGGGATTTCAACACTCAAGAAGGAGCTCTTCAATACCCGAGTTACTACATGTTGGTTAAAGAAAAAATTAAGTGCTATCCGGCCAAAGAAGATCTCACAGTTACAGAGAGCTCTGCAAAAATCAAATTACAAGCCTTGATGGATTTAACCTCAAGAAGACTTATTAGGTCGTTAGAAACCCCTGTTGATCCCAATCAACAGCTCGTATTGACCAGCAAATGGGGTTTTGACGGATCATCTAGCCAAAGCATTTATCATCAAAGGACGAGTGAAGATGAGCAAATCGATCTTGCTAGTAATTTTATGATTAGTCTTGTACCACTGCGGCTCGTCTCAAAAGGTGTAACAATTTGGGAAAACGAGCGACCATCTTCCACTTCATTTTGCCGGCCAATATTGTTTAAGTTTATAAAGGAAACCAAAGAAAATGTGCAGAGAGAGATGGCTGAAATCGAAGCAGAGATTGAAGCCTTAACTCCATCCACCATCACTGATGGAATTAGTGTCAAACACCAACTGCTGTTGACAATGATTGATGGTAAAATTCATTCCATTATATCCAATACAGCAGCTTCAGTGTGTGACATATGCAAGGCTTGTCCTAAAGAAATGAATAATTTAGAGTTAATCAAAGATAAACACGCAAACGAGGACATGTATAAATATAGCTTAAGCACCCTTCACGCTTGGATTCGCTCAATGGAATGCTTATTACACATTTCCTACAAATTAGACATAAAATCATGGCAAGTAAGGGGTGATATAGCAAAAAGGCAAGTTGATGACAGGAAGAAAAGAGTTCAAGAGGCTGTAAGAAGAGAAACGGGCTTACTTCTCGATGTTGTGAAACAAGGCAGTGGATCCACCAACAATGGCAACTCGGCAAGGAGATTTTTTGAAAACTACACTAAATCTGCTGAACTGACCGGAATAGATGCTATGCTTTTAAGAAAAATCTGTGTGATCTTGCAGTGTATTTCATCAGGAGAGAAGATCAACGTAACTAAATTCCGAGAGTTCTGCTTTGATACTGCTAAGCTTTACGTGGAGTTATACCCATGGTATTATATGCCTTCTTCACTTCATAAAATTTTAATGCATGGGCCAGACATAGTTCAGAACATGTCAATTGTGCCCATTGGTTTTCTATCCGAAGAGGCATCTGAGGCTAGAAATAAAGATTTTAGAAAATATAGAGAGGGGCATTCTCGAAAGCATAGCAGTATCTCATGCAATGAAGATATTATGCACAATCTTTTACTGTCTTCTGATCCACTTGTTACAAGTATCCGTCCAAAAGGAAATAAGTTTGTAAAAAAATCTTCTTTTAAGGAATTTTATGAGCTTACGGATTCTGAGAAAAGTGATATCGAATTTGTTAACATAAATGATTTAGCGGACATCGATTCTGAATTTGAATTAATTGATGATGATGATGATGACGAAGATAATTAAATGATGTTATTGTTTTAAAATGTGTAACTTCGTCGAGCTTACATCTTAATTATTTATTGTACTTTTAATGAAACTAGGTAATTTATTATCAACTTACTTAAAAGTCATACTCTCATCAGTTCTTGTGAATATTTTTGTTAATATATATTTCTGTATATATATAATATATTTATAGACCTCTTAATAAGTCTGTCTGCGGTTTAAAGTAAATACAAATGGGGAAAAACGTTTTTTTTTTTAAATTTTCATTTCCTTTTATCCCAGAAAGTGCACATTTGGCGCACTATGTGTCTTAGTATTAAATATAGCTCTTAGTAATAGCATTACGATATTAGAGACCGCTACTTGAAACAAGCCCGGAATCAGGAGGGAGAGAGCTCGATACACTCATTTTCATAGTAAAATTTCACATTTTCTCAAATTACTCCCGAAATATGGGAGTTATGAAGAAATTCATCACCACAATTTATGAAGGCATTAAGTAATCGAATAAGATGGCATCATTAGTTTGTCATAATTTTACTCTTATTTTTCGGACATGTCTACGTCCAACCGCTCCCATACATTCGTTCCACTGTGAGCCGGGCAGCAAAATAGACATTTTATTTTGCCGCCCGGCCTGTGCCGACCTCAGTCGCACAAACATCGTAACACTTCCGAATTGTTTCTAAAAATTACAACCGTTAAAAATATATATTATGGCGTAATTATCATGAACATGTACCTAATGCGATCAACGTACATATCTTTTTTGTTCCCATTACGCCGATCTCTTCAACTGCTATACCCAAAGTCTCAAATTCAGATAATTTATGTAAACAAAGGGGATACATATCAAAAAAATATCTTCGTAATGGTAATTCTCATAAAATGGCGAAAAAAAAGGTTCCATTTTCTTTTAAGTACTGATTTATGAAATAATAATTAAAAAATAATCATACCGTAATGATTTTTATAAATTTTCGGTTTTAAACAAAGTTATTAAAAAAAGGAGATTTTCTGGTATAAAATATTTTATGATACTGGTAACAATGCAGGAGATCCAAAGATTTTCAAAATTTTTACATCTTCAACAACACAAATATTACAACTCTCATTCATATATTGTAAGTAGCATATCTAGCCATATGTTGGATAAAAACGGATATTAACTGTTACGAGTGGAAATCGATTTCGAGATCGAGCAGTGGATTTAAAAGGGCTGATTATGACGATCATATGCCGTGTCTCAGACACTACACAAAACATTGTTTGGCAACAGTATTTTGTTTCCATATTTCTTATAATTAATTCACTTTAATTATATATATACAAAAAATTTAATGATAAATGTTTTGTACCACTGTCCTGTCATTTTGACAGTGACATTTCTTGACATTACTTTGTTTACTTAAATTATCTGAATTTGAGACTTTGGGTTATAGACAATAAGTGCATTATAAACTATCATTTAATAAGGTCAAATCAAAGTTGACAAGTTAATCAGCCTTCTAAGAACTGTGGTATGAAGCAGGTTCAGACCTTGAAACTAAAATAACTAGATAGCTAGATTTTTGTCTGTTTTGTAAGGATGTTTCATGGTAATGTATGGGATACCAAGTTCGAATTCGTTTACTGGCCAGTACTTGAGTTGTGGTTTCTGTTCGGGGCTCTCTTCATTGACGTTGAAGTAAGCGAAGAGTACGAGAGCAGTGTAGCCGGCGATGAAGATGAGTACGTGCCACACGCCGTGCATGTACGGGAAGTCTATGGACAGCCACGCGTCGCAGAACATGCGGTCTATGATCCAACAGAATATTGCCAGGAGGCTGACGGCGACACAGCGCAAACCAAGGCGATAGACGCGCGAACATTTCACTCTGGAATATAGAAAATTCATAATTGATTATGATGAAAAAGTAAATTGTTTGGATGTCTCTTTGATCTAGTCGTCACAAACGCGACTGCTGAACGAGAGGTATTTGTTTCGATTCCCAGGGCGAGCAATCTTATTGGATTTTTCCATCAAGAATTTCTCTGTAGCAGCCCAGTGTCCGGACTTAAACATAACTGGCGAAATGTGGGTGTGCACACGGCTATAAATCAAGCTATACATTTCCAGTATAAGCTAATCTCGCATTGTATGAGATTTCCGTACAATGAGAGATCAGTTTATACTGGAAATGTATAGCTTGATTTGTATCCGTGCGTACTCCTAGTTCCTACCCGTACCTGGGTGCCTACCCTTTCAATTGGGGTATATTAGCGTGATGTTATAATGTTGATGTGAGAAATTAATGAATAAATGAAGTTATACCGAATGTTCAAAAGTACCATCGTGGTCTCGGACATCGGAGCGTTCGGCCGCTATAGTAAAGTTTATCTACGCTCATCAACCAACAGCATCGCAGCATCAGATTTTTGCTGAGCCCCTTTTTTTATAGACGAAAAAAAAAAAGATCGTTACAAACCAGCCGAGGTGGTCAGACATCGTGAGAGTCAAAATGGCGGATGTACCTTAATTAATCGAATTTTCCCATTTGCCTAAATATTGTACTATTAAGTATCTCGGTTTAAAAATATTGTACATTCTTCAGAACGAAATTGTATCCAAATGTAGGTACAATTGCCGTATTGACGTCAGAATGGCGAGTGTTTGAGAATATATCAATATGTATTCATTACTCATTAAATATAATTAGATCGAAAAATATAGTAATAAAAATAAGTAAGTAAGAAAGTAGTTGTTTTATTTCTCAAGAACTAATCTAGTGTGGGTGTTTTTTTATTAAGGGTACATTTTTCGCTATAGGTATATATATTTTTTTTTTTTTTTGAATGAGTAATGGAGAAATATTGATATATCACTAAACACCCGCCATTCTGATGTCAATATGGCGGTTGTACCTAAATTTTGATACAATTTCGTTCTGCAGAATGTACAATTTTTTTTAAACCGAGGTACTTAGTAGTACAATTTAGGTACATCTTTTTGGTAAATAGGAAGGTTCGATTAGTTAAGGTACACCCTCCATTTTGACTCTCACCAGACATCTGTGATCATTGTAACAGAGCTTGAGAAATTTATTTAAACAAAACTTTATTTATTGGTCGTCGCAAACAGGGGCGGCAAACAGATGTGGTCATCGTGTGCACGGGATATTGTTTTCAAGGTAAGTAGTTAGATTTTCGTGCCCGCGATAGTAGGTACCTGGTCAGCTCTCCATACAAAAATCCAAGAGCAGGCAGAGCGAGAGTCATCAACGCAAAAGCGTTAGCTGCCGGGTGCATCACTAGGAAGCCAGTGGACACAACTGATGCCACGACCGAGTAGATAGCCAGGCGTCGTCTGAAAACAAACAAAGGATTATTTTATAATAACACTATTGCTTACTGAATAACGATTACCCTAGTAACATGTTTTCGCGCAATCAGAACGCATAATTATGAATCATGCACTATCTCGTCATACCAACCCGTTCACAATAGGTTTAGTTGCAAATAGGGTTTTATACTAAGTAGGTAGACAATAGACTGAATGCAGCTGGTGATATAATTATTATTACATTGAATATTATTTTAACCTAGATAACGCACGCCCCACGAAACAGTGTTTTTGTAAATCGATTATTCGAGAGATATATATATATATATTATATTATTATTGGTATTATTATTTTTATTTTATTATTCGATTATTGATTCATTATAATGTATTTATATGCTGCAACTTTTAAGTGAAGTATGTTAGCAATTTATTAGTGTGGAATAGCTCGGAGCTATAATAATAACTGTAAAACTCGCAACAGTACGGAATGTTTGTTTAATGGGTCACGCGAAATAATATCAACGATGTTTATGAGCAACTTGAGTACCTAACAAAATGACCTAAAAGCTTGTCAATTTTTAACTAATGTAACATTTACATACAAATGGTTTATTTGAAACTACATATACCTAATGTATTACCTACTTCAAAGAAAAGAGTCAGCAGAAGCTTGAGAATATTTTCTCAAGCTAGGCATTTGATTTAGGTATTGGTGAATCTCGTCATTGGCAAGCATGCAGTTGACTCTTTTATAGGACATCGCAATGGGGTCAAACTGTGGCTTTCTAGTTATAGAAAGACCCACTATCATCTACTTAATTAAACATTTGTGTTTTCCTTTGTCAAAGACCCATTTCCACTGATAACGCGGACGCAACAAAACATTTGTAGAAACGAGTGATAAAAATAATATAGTTGCAACCGTAGCGGTCGTGCAGTGACGCAGTTGAAAGTCAAGGTTTATTTGAGGCTAGTATGAGATGAATCGATTGACTTTAGGGTCGGAACACAGACGATACATTTTGCATTGGCATTAGACGATCAGCGATTTAGATAGATCATTTATTATAAAAAGTAGAATCCCTAGTGTGTTTCATATAACCATCTCGATTTTACGTATCGAGCGCATTCGGCGTTCCGATTGGCACTTCACCAATCGGAGTGCTGAACGCGCTCGATGCGTAAATTCGAGATGGTTAAAATAAACTCACACTAGGGCCTCAGATACCGCGACAGCCCGGTATATTCTATTCATCTTCCGAAAAGCGGCGCAACTTTCGGCGCACCATTCGGATGCCAGTAGCAGCAGTGGTGCTATTTTAGCGCTTTCGGGGCTACATCTACCGCGATTTTAGAACTGGCGACTCCCATTGGAAAATCTAGCGCTATAACAAAAAATTGGTACCTATCTTGATAGTTGATAGGCGGTGGCCAGCATATCAAGTTAGCACAAACCGTCAAATGTTCTCGTTCGATTTTGAACTTAATCGTCAACATTTTAAAGTTGAGACCTGTCAAATTTCTCCAAACTATTTTACGTTAGGAGAAATTTGACAGTTTCGTTTAGCTTGATGTGCTAGCCACTGTAGGTACTTTATTTAATTGAAACCTACATAGGTATTTATTTATTAAGTACCATTTATTACGAATAATATTTTGTCAGACATACCTAGTAGGTACATATATTTTGTCAGTACTTAATAGTAGTATTTTGTAGACAAATTGGCAGTACCTAACGAAAAATATAATAAATTGGGGTTAGCCCAGCGCAATGTAGGTACAACAGAACCACAGACAGGGCCATCTGGACCTGGAAGTCTTCAAAATGCATCAATAAAAGCAACCGACGGCGACGATGACGATTTGTCGATTGACTACCTATTGATCTCGACTTTTGGATGCATTAAAAAAATAATTATTGAACAAATTAATATTACGTCGGTGCGCTTGCCAAATCTGATAAGTGCATTTGAAGAACTTTTCAGGACAACATAAAAACTGTTTTTTCGTAACTTATTATCTTCTCAAAATATAAAAACAAAATATGGCCAATAATATTATTTTTTGCCATATTTTGTTGTATTTTGTATTTTCAGAAGATAATAAGTTATGAAAAAGCAGTTTTTATGTTGTCCTGAAAAGTTCTTCAAATGCACTTATCAGATTTGGCAAGCGCACCGACGATTAGATGTAATATTAATTTGTTCAATAATTCTTTTTTTTTTTGTACTTAATGAATTATCAATCAATATTTCTTTACGTATGTCTAACTCCTTATTTTAGAAATAGCATAACATCTAGCGCTTTTTAAAAATCACACTTGTCTAGCGGAATCTAGCGCTTTTTCATTCGAGTGTTGGGCAACACTCGAATGGACCTGGCAGCACTGAGTAGCAGTAACCTAGGTACCTGAAATCCTATACAATGCGAGATCAGCCTAAACTTGAAATTTTCAAATTGTTCGTCATGGGTGTCGTTTTCCTGGTTTTCGAGGGTGCTAAAGCCGACAGTGAGGTCAAAATGTAAATCCATTTATATTTTGACCAGAGAAAAAAGTCACATGGAGGGCGGTGTCGCATAACTGTAGGAACGTTTTTTCGCGTGACGATTTCTACCCGTCAACTCCTACCGCAAGCTGCGATAAAAGAACTTCGTTCCAATAAAACACTTTCAATTTTACAAACATTACGAGTGCCAACCGTAACGCTCCAATGGAGAATAGGTAATTATTTCTACATATAGGCCTAGTTTCGTTACTGTCCATATTTATACTGTGCCATAATGCTAATCCAATTACATATTTTTAAACTTTTGAAGAACCAATGGCAAGGCTATGAAAATAAACTACGATAGTATTTTATTCATTGCATTTTATTAAGATAAGGATTCTTTATATAATGACGCAAGCATCCACTGATGTATAGTAGCCAGCACATCAAGCTACACGAAACTGTCAAATTACTCCAAACGATTTTAAACTTTAACATGTGGTTGATTAAGTTCAAAATCGAACGAGAAATTTAACAGTTTGTGGTAACTTGATGTGCCTGCCAAGTGCCACCATACCTATACTCCGTTTGAAATAAGATTAGACATTTAAATAAACTTTTTTTACAGTACGTTCAACTGATTTTGACTTCTATTGCGTTGCACACTGTAAAATTTTGCTTCAATTGCGGAGACCTATATTTTATCCCTTCATAGAACCAGCGAAGAACTAAAACTTCTGAGAAGGAACCATGGTTTTATTATTTTTAGTTTTAATGTTATTTAAAGTTATGCTGACGTCAACAATAAACTGTTTTTATTTGAACATTTCAAAATAATAATATGATTTACATAATTCATTTCTTTATTACAGTAACAATACCATACAAAAAAAAAAAAAAAAATTAAGAGTATTCTTTCTACCTATCTATCTATCTATATCTAAGTCTATACAAAGTTTAGGTATTGCATCTACGATGTACAAAGAGAAATTGTTTTTTTATTATTTTCGCTAAATTGCGGTTTTCTCCGTATTCCTATCGATTCCGTGTCCGATTTTAATTCTGAGCATGCATAATATAGTCATTACCAACACAAAATAAAAAGAAAAAAAAGACGTGTGGCACTCGGGCACTGCCGCGGTAAAGCTATTGCATAGCATTTTGTATCAACTTATGCAATTATAATTATTTATTTATTTTATTTATGCAGTATTTCTTTTTCTTTGATATTAATTCAAGTTACACTTTTTGAGCGTGGTGACCGATAAGAAAGTAAAGTCAATCCATAATCGGCCCAGAACTTTGGAGAACCGTTTAAAAGTGGTTTTTATAAGCTATGAAGAACGTTAATGTTTAATGTTAATTCTAGCTAGATTTATAAATAAATTGCTCACATACCTCAACAACCTTTCAAAAACTTTTGAATTACGATGCCTGCCATCTAGTGGATAAAACCGACAACAAAACACAACTGAGACCACCAACAGAGCAACGCTTGTCTCGATTATGAATCACAAGCCACGCCAATGTCACCTCTAATTAGTTAGTTCTACCTGCGATTACTAGATGGCGTTGCGTTGCGCGGTAAATCCACCACAGAGTTTCGTAGAGTCGTACAATACATCTAATCGCACGCACACAACGCCGTGTCGAAGACTGCCGAACTGAAACGACGTTAGACGATGCACGGCCTTCAAGCCACACCTCCGTGCCCGTCGGAGTGGGGAGCGCGAGGTTTTTTCGTTACGGAATTTCTGGATTCGGTCCCCGCGCTCAAGGCCCGCGATAGAAGCTATGCAATAGCTTAAAAACAAAATAAATAAGTGCTGAACGTCGTAAAAGTGTATAACTACGTAAACAAAGTCAAATACTATTCAAATATAAGCATAATAACAACTTTAAAATAGACGAAAGTGTTGAACCTAAAGTAATTTTAAATAAAAAAAGAGTGACAAACTGTTTTGACAGCGAAAAAATTCCATGTACATGAGTCATTTCCAACCGTCTAGTCAAGTTTAAAAATTGTTCAACTGGAATGGTATCAACTATTTGGCAAGCTTTAATTAAGTCATTGTAGCCTTGCGGTGCAACAGGGGAACTGAATGTACTCTTGATCGACTGGTCTTGAGTTCAAACCCCACTATCAACAATCACTTTTTGTGAAGATCATAATTTTATAAACTAATATTTATAAGAATAAAATATGCAGTACACAGAAAAAAGGAACTGCCAGAAATTATTAGATCACTAGAGGGTACTGGTGTAGTAAAAAAAACAAAAACAGCGCTTTGTTGACAAAGTTCTTGACAACAAACAAGACAAGAATATGGCGCCCGGTAGCTATGGCGGCTGAGTAGCGTAGTGCGATAGAGTCGAATAGATGTTAAAGCGAGACAGCGATAGCGTGAGGTTTTTTCGTTACGGAATTTCTGGATTCGGTCCCCGCGCTCAAGGCCCGCGATAGAAGCTATGCAATAGCTTAATAAGTTAACAGTAGGACTTCGGAAATATTATATTTCTATAGTTTCCATAGAATTTCTATGGAAATAGGCGTGTCAGGAGTCTTACAAATACTTAATTTTACACCAAAGAAAACCATTATATTTCATTTTAATACATCAAGAAAGATAGTAAATTGGCAGTAAAAGTTATCCAAGAATAGTTATAGTAAAGAATAAAGTGACAGCCCAAACCTCAAAAATAAAAATTCAGTAACTCAGAAGTCCTGCATTATCCACACCTGATTTTTTTTTTATAATATAGCATATTATAATATAAAACTATTCACGTCTAAAAGAAATGCGAATACAATGCGTCCAAATCAATAAAAAAAAAAAATCTTTTATTTACGATTATTACAAAAAAAAAACACTAAGCTAATTGATATAACAGTCCTTTTTAAGACCTCATCTATAAAAATTGCAAAATCATATATTTGGGACGAAATAATGCATTTCTATGGTCTCTATGGAGTTTTCTCGAGTTTTAAAATAATTTTAAAACCAAACATAAAAAAAATATGGTTCCTTCCCAGAAGTTTTAGTTCTTCGCTGGATCTATAGGATGAAGGGATAAAATATAGGTGACCGCAATTGAAGGAAAATTTCAGTGTGCGTTGTGGCATAACAAATGGCAGCTGCCAATGATCTTATAATAATATAACCTCATTGGCAGCTGCAGTAAACAGTTGATTTTGTAACCGGCAACAGCCTACGGAATAGAAGTCAAAATCGGTTGAACGGACTGTAATAAAGGTGTATTTAAATCTCTAACCTTATTTCAAATGGAATAAAGATTGGTCCACTAAACTACCTTGCGTTTTGTTTTGTCCTACGTATAGTAGGTTTTTATAACGCGAGAATACAAAAAAATTACCGAATTTTTATAGCATCGCAGTTAGTGGAATAGATATTTATTCGTTTTAAGTAGGTATTTATCAAACATTATAAATGATTATACTTACTTTTTATATTACTTAGCCATGTATTTATGAAAATACAACGTTTTAAAATTTCCATGACGCGACGTAAATATGATGCAATAAACGCTAAACTCTAGCATAAATTATGTACTTACCTACGTTTTATAGCTCTAATTACCAAATTCACATTCACTTTATAACAAAATGTGTGAATTTGCGTTAATTCATGCTAAGAAGAAGAACAGTAACAACAGACAAAAAGTACCACGTTTTTTTTTTTTTTTTTAAGAACAAGGAAGTTACACTTCATTATACAACAAGAATGGAGGGCCTCTTACTTTTTGACATAATTCAAAGGTATTTCTTTAAGTAGTTTATTTTTTATTTATTTTCCTAGCTATGTGAAATAGGTAGGTACACACGGCTTCATATCAAGCTATAAGTTTCCAGTATAAGCTGACCTCTCACTGTACTGAAATCCTATACAATGCGAGATCCGCTTAAACTGGAAATGTATAGCTGGATATGTAGCCGTGTGTACCTATAAAACACATTTAAATAAAGATTGCAAACGTTACAATGAGATATTGCAAATAGGTAAGACTGTAGGTAAATATTTAACCTTTTCACCGCCACGGACTATAATAGAAGTTCCAGATTTTCGTGCCACCAGCGCCACGACTTCATATAAAGTTCTTCATTTTAACTATCTTATAAAAATAAATTTACTTTATTTTAAGGTTTTGTTTTCTTTTATTATTTAATAAAGCTCTGTCTAATACCCTATTTTTAATTTTTCTACACAAAATAAGTCCTTATTTGTCTTAAAATCGGCAAAAACCAAAAACTCCGAATGTGTTCATGTCCCCAGAACGCCAAGAACTACATATCAAGTCGGCTAGTGATGGGACGCGGAAGTTATCACTGTTTGATTTCGCCCGTTGAAATATTTATAAATATTACTATCGAAAACAATTTGAGGTCAGTAAAATATGAACATAGTCGACTACTTTATAACAAAGGCAAAATAGATGAATAAGATCTTCAGTTGGGTGCCGACCCGGAATTAAATCGTTGTTGTTATTGTTTAGCAATCCTCGTCGATCATTATATTCCCATCTCTACAAAACAGTTGGTTGTCAGTGCCCCGAGCGCCACGGACTTCTATATTAGTCGTTCTGTGGCGTCATAAGCGTAAGGCTGTCAAGGTCACTTTGGCATAGTGCAGGAATGAACGGGTGAGCGCGCACGCATCTTTTTTCCGACTTCGTTTGTAATAGATTACAAAATGTGACGCTATTCAATTTTATAATATATGGGATGATCCGTGGGAATGCTACATGATCATATTTATGTACTTGTGTATTTATTTTTATTTGTTATCTTTTTAATATTTTTATTGTTATAATTATCTCCTCTTAAATAGAGCACCTGCCATCTTATCTCTTCACTACCCTTGGTTGACTGGTAGAGAATGCCTATGGCATTAAGTCCGCTTTTGTACCATGTGTGTGAGAAGTTAAAATAAATAAATAATAATGCTCGGTACGACCTGGCGCGGCCTTTCAGTTATCGGGTCGTGGGACCGCGGCTTAAAAATGCCCTGCCTGACGGGTAAACGTTACACTACCGTTACATGAGTAAATAAAAGGACAGAGACAAAGCTTTATAAAACAGTGCTGTGATAGCTTAGGAATACTGCTACAAGTGTGTTATAATTAAAATACATACTTTCCATTTCGAAAAACAGTGAAAAATTGTATTTACATTAAAAAAAAAAAACGGAATAAACAAAAATAGAAGAAAGAAAGACCTTAAACGACATCCCTAACAATAATTGAATTTACCGTGCTCTGAGCGCCAAGGACTTGAAATGAAGTCGACGGAAGATGTCATGAAACAAATAGAGATGTACCACATTTCTTATAGCTCTAATTGAGTTACGCATGTTTCCTTAATACTTATAATTTATACTAGTTTTTCTTAGTAATGATAATGTGAAATTAAACAAAAATGGAAATATTAAATCAGTTTTTATTTATATCCGTAAAATTATAAATAAAACTTATCTTAGGGTCAATTTATACTAGCGCAGAGTCGAAGCGCAGCGAAGCGTCAGTCTAAAGGATAACACAGCAAATTCACCCTTATCTCTACAACGTAACGCGCGCGCACCAATCAGCGTTTGTTGCGCTCCGACGCGCGAATTCTGTGTATTATGTTGTGGAGGTAAGGGTGAATTTGCTATGTTAAGTTTCAGATTGACGCTTCGATGCGCTTCGACTCTGCTCTAGTATGAATTGACCCTTAACGCGTATAAATCTCATTCATCGATATGATGATACCCTCATCACTACTGTTTACTATATATTTCGTTATACATTTATAGCTTGGCGCTGGCGAGGCATCGCGTTCTGTGTACGTGGGCGGTGAAAAGGTTAAATTGATGAATGGTTCAAATCAAAATTGGACGTAGTTATTGCAAAAACGTTCCAACCCACAGCAAGTTCAAATTGAGATAATGATTCGGGTTGTTTTCTTTTTTATGTTAACACCAGCTATGACTGTGTGATGTATATATCATTTTAAAGAGGTGGATAAAAACGATTTTATCATTGGCTTGGTTTTCATTATTTATACGCTAGATCCCAAGTAGCAAACTTTTCCTATAATAATCGACTTATAAGAATAAACGTCATACAAGAATCTAATAGACGTTTAGACTAAGGCAGTGATCTTACAACAGCATTTAAAAGAGGATTTGCGCTACAAGTACATACGAACTTATAACTAATTTTATAAACGTTTACAGGATCACTTTATAAGATTCTTACTAGAACTTGCAGTCTTATAAGCGCATTTTATAAAACTAATTAGGAAGTGTCGCTTTTCGTCCTATAAACGCATTTAATATGATTGTTTGCTCTTGTTAACGTCTTGTTTCGTTCTTCTATAAGACATGCACTTCTATAGATGTCTTAGATATAGCTGCTATAGGTCAAGGATATTATAGGATCAATTTGTCTTAGTCATGACTTATAATGGATTGTTAGCACCAAACTAGCATGCCCTCCGATTTCTATAGGTAAGATTCTACTTAAATGTGTCCTACATTTGCTATTACTGGAGTAAATCATCCATTTTGCTTTCATTTTGTAATTTGTTAGAGAAAATAGAAATGGATTTAAACAAATGGAAAAGATTTAAGCGTAGTGGCAGTTATCGAAGACGAGCTTCGTTATCTATTTCGTAATCAATTTTAAGAAATGTAAAATCCTTTCAAATTCCTAATTCTGACACTATTCTGAAAATATTCGTTCTGTTTAAAACATTACCATACATATACTGGCATGCGGGGGGTTCTTTCTTTTGTATTCTCTAAAAGAACCCAAAAACTTGAATATCGTGGCGAAGTAGGTATATCCTGTAGTAGTCTTAACTTTGACTAAGTTGGTTTATAACAGTTTTGATAATGCAATATTATGACACGGGATCCAGATCCTATGGCGGCTCATAATTTAATAAGTATTTGTTAATTATTATCGAATAAAGTTAATAACAAATATGTTTAGTTTTGAAGGGGCATGAAGGATATGTTTATTATCATCGAACACTTTATCAATAAAATTAATTTCGCACGTTGAGTAGACATTCTTAACACAACAGTCAAAAGACAAAAGTTCTAACCTATTGTAAATAGATATTAGAATGTGGAATTGAAAATATTTTTTTTTCTTTTTCTAAAACACCGCAGCACGTCACCATTACAAAAAGTCATCGAATGAATGCTCTAGTAATGGCATCGCGCTGCCAACTGTTGGATCAATTACACCAGTAGCAGCACTCGTCATATCGTTAGAGGACTAGTCGCGCTTATTCAATGCGTTTACCGGATCTTTATAGGACAATTATATCTTGTAAAAACACCTAATAAGATAATAATAAAATCGAATTGCACTTTACCGGACCGTAAAAAAATGATTATAATGATTATAATGGTCCTATAAACTTCGCCCAAATGCGGTTCTGTAAACGTTTGTAGAATTCCAATAGGACAAAAAAATACATCCTCCTAGGATATTTACATGACCAAATTTCGCTACTTGGGATATTTCGTAAAAACCAGCTTGGAACGTTTTGGCAAAAATCATATGTATGAACATGACCTGAAATTTATTTTGCTAAAACGTTCCATGTACGGTTTTGCTAAAATTGACGTTAATTATTTATTTTTTATACAAATCTCATATTTATTAAATTTTTATACTAGGTATACATATTAAGTTGACAGGTATTTAGACAAAATTTTGTAATTTGATTTTATGTGGTAGTATAATATACTAAGACAATAGGTAATAAAATTAAACGAGCAAACAATGAGAAATTTTTTATTGTTAAATATTTATCGTTTATTCTTCAAACTCTAAATCAAAATCTGAATCTCCTTCAAACCCGTCAACATCGTCAGAATTTTCGTCTGAAGCGCTTAATTTTTATACAATTTTAAACAGTCGGTCGATGGGAATATTATTTAATTTAAAGAGAAACTTAAGATCGACTAACTTGGCAGGTGCAATTGGCTTGCTATTAGGCTACAAAAGTTGCAAGTCTGTTTGTTCTATCGATTGTACTTCTCCTTTAACTTTCTTGTCAATTTTGAGTTCTTTAAAATCTTCATCAAATGATGTCCGTTTATAAATCGAATACAGTTAATCTTTTTTTAACAATATTTATTTTGTGTTGTTGATATATAAACATTTAAAAAAAATACAAAAACTGTTCATCAAATTTGTTTCCTTTTCTGTCGTTGGACATTTTGCAGAGCTCTTTCAATTTTAGAAAAAACCGTATCGTTAGGTAAAAACGAATGACCTGAGCATGCGACATTAAAGACTATCGAAATGATTATAGTATTTAATGTCGCATGCTCTGTCAGGATCGTCTTCAACGTAAGAACGATTTTAATGTTACAATTCTGTCCGCAAGTGAGTCATAATAACTAAAATATAAATTATGCTTAAAAATGATCCATGTACAGACGCCAGCACATCAAGCTACTACAATCTGTCAAATTTCTTTAATAGATTTTCAACTTTATCACTACAGTATAAGGTTCAAGGTTGATTGCGAAAATGTGACAGTTTCGGGTAGCTTGACCTGCTGGCGTCTGTACATACAACGAAAGATGAGACTTAACACACCACGTGGTTTGACTTGCGCAGTACACGATTTTAGGTCTGTTTAGCGGTATGAGGTCTGTGCGCGGGACGGGATCGGTCGTCATCGGGGCGATGGAAAAGGCGCGGGAGGCGCGGTCTAGTCTCATCTTTCATGGCACGCATTGTATTGCCTATTGGATATTTATATTCGGTGTCTCTATTCAAACACGAAATATTTTAAGAGATACACATAAAGGTGGTAAAGAAGCCATGGAAACGTTTATTTCTTTTTTCTTTTGCAATTTAAATTCCATGAAAACATTTTCGCCAAAACGTTTCAAGGTTATGTGAATCTTTACAGCAAAATTATTCATAGGTATTAATAAAGATTTAAAAAAAAAAACGTTTCAGAGAGATTGATGCGTTTTAATTGTTTTTAGGTACAAATGTGATGCGTTGTGGGTTGGAACTTTGTACTTAAATCAAAGAATAAAAGACGAAACGTTTTTGCTTAAGATGAAGGATGTTTTAAAAAGTAGCCTAGTGCCATTAACTCAATTTTGACAGACTTGTGGGTTGGAACGTTTTTGCATAACAATGTCCAATTATCAATAAGTACAGACTTTTTTTTTGGCAATTGAGCCGGTGTCGATACAGACCATAGAAATATAAAAAACAGGAGAAGTGCAGCAAAGGGGCGTGTCTGTGTCCGCGCGCAATGATCAAAATGCTCGCAAAATAGGCAAATGGCGGTCTCCGCGAACTAGTGCGCTTTCGACCGTGATCGTGACAAATTATAGGAATGCCGTGTTGTTCAGTGATTTCTTGTAAAAACCGAAGCCAAAACAAAATGTTTGTACATCATGGAATCACTTAACATAAGTTAGTACAAGTATTTAACTATATGTATTTGTCTTTAAAATCATGAGAAACAACAAGTCGTAAAATATTTCTTGCTTTTACTACGATATTTTTGTTTTCATACATAGCAGCGACTGTATTATTTTTGCAATAAATACAATGCTTCTTAACCACTACGTAAATATGACGCTAAGTGATTGGACAACGCAATGTCAAAATCACAAAACGATATTTTGTGTATGCGGTTCATCGCGTAGTACGGCCGCTGTGTTTTGCAGCAAGCTAATGATGTGCATGTGCAGATCCATACTAACGTAAGCTATCCACAATAATGTCGATTGTCTAATGAATACATTGCTATTATAGTTTATTCTTCAATTTGTCAACCGTTGTAACCCGGTTGGAAGACCCATGTGAAATAATGTTTATAATTATGTTTTACACATCTTTATTTTCTAATATTGTTTTTATTTTTTAATTTACTTAATTATATTTTGTTTTTAGAAAAATATTGTTTACTTATATTATTATTTGTATACCGTTTATTATTTATTTTATTTTCAGGTCCCGCACAAATATTTTAATACAATAATAAATGGAAGAATCGATAACTTTTCGATTTAGTCAATCATTAGCGTATATGTAAAATAAATGGCTTTTGCACAGCACAACTATAGAGCCCGATGTTTTCGTGTGAGTGAGTTGTACGGTGCATGGTAAATGCACGTTGTGTTTGATGCGATAAGGTTTATAATTGATTGTGTAGTAAGTTACGATTTATGAATTGCGAGTGTGTGCGTGACTTCGTATCTATTGCTTTTACTGAACTGCATGTGTAGTTGTGGCGAGTGGAAGGGATAGACTGGAGACATCGGGTTTCTGTACATTTTTAGCTGCCGGGCATATCTCCTCCTTTCTTATATCTATGATACAGACCTATAGAAGTCTGTATTGATAATTTTGATGACATGGTTTCATAATTTACCATAAGCACAATTAGAATAGAATTATCAGCATAATGTTTCCACTGCTGGGACACACAATTATTTCATAATATTATGTACCTTAAAACGTAGCTTTAAAATCTTGCTGTGCCTGACAAGGTCCATAAATGTTTCTATTTATGAATACTTACCACCTGTATGTGTACATTATGGAATGCAGTAAAGATGAATTAAATTGAATGAAAAACTTGCATAGTAGGTACTCAACTCACCTGTTACCGTCTAAGAATGTTGGGAAATGTCTCTTTGGCAAGAACATCGCGAATGCTGCCATGCAAACCCATAGTATAGCCAACTCATCCATAAGCTGCCCTGAAAAAGGAAATAGCATTGTAACAAATACCTAGTTCTAAAGCTCCGTTTACACGGTGCAAGTTTATTGACTGGCACCATCTAAACTACACAAAGAGAAGACATTCAATAAAAAATTAATGAAATATTTGGCAGTTCAAATACAGGCAATACTTGAATCAATTATACAAAGACGTGCAACTCTGTGTTAAGACGAGGCAAAACTTGTAAATGAGGCTTTAGAAACCTTTGTTATAAACTGCTTCTCCTTCTTTTGTCTGAGATAAACATGGTAGGTGTGAGTCATTCAAATTTAGCATTTATTTGAAATTGTGTCAGAATAAAAATGAAAAATAAACTTGATTGTTATTGTTAAAAATATTTTTTTAAATAAACTTGTACTAGATGGACATATAATACGAAAATTACCTAATACGGCACACCTCTAGAAATAAATACTGTTAAATTAATGTTATTTCATTGATATAGGAGCAATCCAGATGTGTATATACAAACACATTTTGACATTGTTATAATAATATTATACTAATATAGTAAGAATAAATTTATTGAAACCATAATTTTATTACAGGATAGTAAACATGTTTATGAACTTTTATTAAGTAGCTAATTAAATAAAATACTTTTCACAGGTCAGGTGAATTCAGTAACATTTCTACATGTATTTTTATGACTTGGCAACAAAATAATAATATATAGACGAAATAGCTTGTGATCTTACCTACTAAACTCAAAGTGGCATGGAAATAGGCAGAGCTTATACCAACCACCATCAACAGAATCCAGAGTACATTGATTGCTGGGTTAAACAACTTTGAATACTCTTGGAACAGGTGAATCAGCACAGGTGGCAACAGGAAGAACAACACATTGCTAATCTAAAGAAGATAAAAATGTAAGTACGCCATTGCACTCGCTTCGGTTCGTTCAATAAATTAGAGGGCCAGGTTCATTGACCATTTTGGGCAAGCATGCATGACTAAGCCATGTCAGATATTTTTACAGATATTTACAATAAGGGCCAAAACCTTTCATTATTACGTCTTTATAATATTCCAAGGCCAAATAACGAGTTTAATATAAAACTTACAAAATAATAAATGCGCCAAGAAAGAAAATCCTTTGTCTGTGCTCAGACTAAAAATAGAAATCTTGCAAATTACTTACTGTGTTAACAAATTCGGCTATTACCGGTGAGATAGAATAGTTTGATTCACACCAGTCTACCGGTGAACTTCCACGTTGTAAATGCGACCACATTGTTTTTGAAAATAATCTATTTTTTGTTTACAATCTTTCAAACAAAAAGACGCACAAATATAGGTAAAATATTCCAATTATATATTACAGGACGAAAGTAAACCAAACTTACAATGTAAATACATTTACTTTTTATTGTCAGTTTAACTTTAAAGTCGATTGATTAAAAATCTAGTGAGATTACGATAATTTTATTAAAACGCACAACGAAATGCACGTCTACTCCAGAATCAATGTTGACTTGGCACTGACAGTGACAGCTGACAGTAGTCGCTAGTCATGTCAGTGGTAACTAACATTCTCAATGACAGATGGACAGCCAGTTACTCGTTCAGAACCATGGAATTAGTATATTCAGTACCTAATAAAAAAAGTTTTCAATATATGTACAGGCTGCCCGGTATAATATCTCGGCAGTTGATGGCGGTGCGCTCTATTAGAGAGCGAACTAATAACGTTGGATTTGCAAACGTTTTAAATCTCTATCTCAGTTCATGGCACCTTCTTGCCGCTCGTTTCACAGTAGGATTCGGTTAAAAAAAAAACTTAAAACTCGCGCAGGGTTATTTTCTTAGATCATAATACTTGTGATGACACATTGACCGTACCGAACGGCCCAAATAAAGTCTACTATATTTGGTAGACTCACTTCTCACAAACGTCAGTATCATTTGAATCACTTAAGGGTAACGTGCTCACGAAAAATAATTAATTATGCCAGTTTGTGCTGTCAAATTGTGTCGTAATTATGTGGGAAAACCGTATAATAACACCAAGATCACTTTTCATCGGTAGGTTTTGTTATTGAACCACAATTATTTTAAGAAAACACGATTTTTTATTCGTTATTTTGTAGGTTAGTCTGATTAGCCGGTGTTGTCAGTTTATTACTAGGGAGTTATGGCGAAACTATGGGAGACAAAATACAAATATCATTACTTCATCATTCTAAAAAAAATATAATAAGATGTCACCATATTTGTAAATCAGATAACGTAGCCCAGGCAATAAAATTAAATAGAAAACTGTTCCGAAAACAAACACAAAGAGATGGGTTTTGATTTATAAATTTTTTGTTGTAACTAAATTAAATAAAACACTAATCTACAAAATAATAACTCTATTTAAGCTATTATGTTTAAATTTCATCTTATTAAATAATGGAGAAAGGGTAAGTTAATAATTTGGAGCAGGCATCCCTAAACACGCACACCTTGACAGTTTGACTACAATAAGTACACGAGCGGTACTCACACGTATCACGCAATTGGAGACAGTTTTCGGGCATCGTTTGTTTGCATTGCTCCATCTAGACAAGTATATGATCTAAGGTTATTTTATTACTAGTTAATGTTAAACATCCCTGAAGAATTATCTTTAGATTTAACCACATTGCTTCCATATGTAGATAGCCTATACGTAGTACCTGCATAGATACCGATGCCATAGACGAGAACTATAAGACCCGGCGCAGCCTTCATAGGTAGATTCCCAGTCATTTAATTAACAATGATTTAGTTTGCAGTTTTGCAATAACCATCATCGTGTTCCTGCCCTTGTCTTAGGTTACTTGTGTCGGCGCAACACGTTTTCTTTTTCCATTCTCCCCAGTCAACCGTCACTCTATCATTCACTTCCTTCTCTTTCGTATCATTCTTCACACAATCCATCCATCTTTTTTTTTGCCTTCCTCTCCCTCTCCATCCATCCACGTTTATGTATATTAATCACTCTCCTCGTCACATGCGTTTCTTCCCTCCTCATCACATGCCCATACCATGACAAACGACGTCCTTTCAACTTTTCTGTCACCGACGCCACTTTCAAACTTCCCCTTATATACTCATTTCTGACTTTATCCATCCTCGTCACTCCACACATCCATCTCAACATTCTCATCTCCGCTACATGCAATCTTTTTTCATCCGTCCTCTTCATGGCCCAGCATTCCGATTCATACAATACGACAGGCCTTATCACAAACTTGTAGATTTTCCATTTTAACTTAAGGGGCAACCGTTGGTCGCAAGTTGTTCTGTGACCTGTCGCCATTTCATCCATCCCGAGTTGATCCGGTGCGTTACGTCGCGGTCTAACTTCACCATCCCCTTGGACAAGCGACCCTATTTACCGAAAGTTTGGCAGAGATATAGCCTGGGATATGGAAAAGGACATAGGCTACTTTTTTACGCGATAACCGACATCTTCGCGGGCGAAGCCACGGGCAAAAGGTGGTAGTCGTAGTAGCCTGGCTAGTTACCACGGTAAAGGCGTTCCGGCGAGAGATATGGGCACAGGACTGGACAGACTGCCAAAATTCCAAAACAGGGCCTCAAGTCTCCTATTACAATAGTGTCAGAATGGTCTCGCCATTGTGAGTATTTGACAGTATTTGTATGGCAAATCTGTCAAAAACTCACAATGAAGAGACCATTCTGACACTATTGTAATAGCAGACTTGAGGCCCTGGTACTCTGTTTTGGTCCGACTCAGTCTCAGGCCAACGGCCTCCAATCTTTCCCACCACACCTCCAATCTGCTCTGGACCTCCAAGCCGCTCTCGGCATCGGCAACCAGAACAATGTCATCGGCGAATAGCATACACCAGGGAGCCAGTTTTGCAATAACCAAACCTGCGGTAATAGAGCATTTTCGTGGCTGTATAGATCTTCATTTAAGAAACACTTTAGGACGGTGACATTTTTAATTTCCATAGTTTCATACAAAATTGTCTGTCAGTGAATATTTATTTATTGCATTATGAACTTGCGGTAATTTTTATGAAAAGCTTCCGACTAAATTAAAGAGTTTCCAAACAGTACTTAGTAGGAAACAAATCTCACATTTAATCGCAATGGCGAATAATGGTTCGTATCAGAAAAAATATGCAATAGGTATTGTTTTATGTAGGTACTTATAGCAGCGCAGCGCTGATATAAGTACGTCGTGATAACGAACGTTGTGGAATAACACATTATCAGCCTATATAATGTTCCCGCTGTTGGGACACTGGCCTCCTCTCAGTGAGCGGTGGGCCGTAATCCACCAGTACGGGTTGATGTCACACGTCTTAGAATATTTGGTTCTAGGTCATGCCGGTTTTCTCACGAGGTTTTCCTTCACCGTTTTGAGAACGGTGTGTAGGTAGTCACGGACCTAGGGCGGTGCGAGCGGTGCGCCAACACCGGGCGCCGCCGTCACCGGGCGCCGCCGTCACCGGGCGCCGCCGTCACCGGGCGCCGCCGTCACCGGGCGCCGCCGTCACCGGGCGCCGCCGTCACCGGGCGCCGCCGTCACCGGGCGCCGCCGTCACCGGGGGCCGCGCCGCCGAAATCAACCGAATCGCTGGAAGCGATTCGGTTGTTCCGGACACCAATGACCGACCCGTTACTACGAGTATGTCGTTATTGACCGACGATCGATCGAACTTTTTGAAGTTGTTCACTGTATAGGGAGGTTATGATTTTCACATGCTAGGCACTATTCTGAAGACTCGCGTGAGATCAATCCATTAGGTAGGTAAACATTTGGACAGAAACCACGCGACTAGATAAGTGCACCATAATCCAAAAGGTATGCTAAAATTTTCGAGCTCGCTCCTGCTGCCTAGGTTCATAAACAGAAAATATTCAGAATTATTATTTTCTGCATAATTATGTCGACCAAGTAGCTACTATTTCTCTATGGATGGTCAAAATAATAGCTAATAAGATCTAACATATCTGTGGGAGGGTGCAAAAACCTACTATCGCATCTCACGATAAGGTAAGCGATGAGATGATGCGATCACTCCCCTCCGACCCTTGCTCGACGAAGCGCCAACCCGCGCCGCAGCTGAGCCTGTAGCCTTAAATTCCCCAATCAATAATCATAACCCAGATTTGATCCAGCCTGTCCCACCTTGCTGTCCTCCCCCCGACGCGACGACCTAAGCCGAGGTTCGTACCCCACAGGGGGTACCCTTAGCGTGTAGTTTATAAGTTTTGTGCCCTGGCTGGAGGCTTTAAGTTCACTTAAGGCAGACACAGGAAAGTTCGGTTAAGGAGTCACGACCTATCGGGGTCAACTCCGAGATGCCATAGTTAAAAAAAAAAAAAAAAATGCGATCACTGATGGCAGATTGGCAGGTAGGTGTGTAGACGCTTGCCTAGAAGTAAAATATTCACTCGGCACTTGAAGATTTCGATTACCTGTACATGTAGCAAAACAAAGACGTAGGTACCTACCTATGGTAAGGAAACTTCTACTATTTCTATAGAGTTCTATCAGTATCATTGTCATTTACAAATTCCAGATACCGAAGTTTTCCTAACAGAAACAGAACTTGAAAGTGAATCGAAGGACAATAAAAATCTCGATTACGTTGATGACTTTCTTAACTTGAACGTGACCGTTCAAAATGAAATCTGGCGTGGTAAAAAGCTCCGTGCAGAAAAACCAAAACCAGATGAAACGGAAAATGAATACTTCGTACCCGATATCAAATTTTTTGAATCTTTTGTAAACCAACCTCGAGTAAGGTGCTGACCTCGTTTTAACATTTAGATTAGCCCTAGCTTAGATACCTACCTAGATATATGTACATCCATACTAATATTATAAATGTGTAACTCTGTCTGTCTGTATGTTACGTTTTCACTCCCAAACCGCTGAACCAATCGTCATGAAATTTGACAGAGATATAGCCTGGGATATGGAGAAGGACATAGGCTACTGAGATATAGCCTGGGATATGGAGGACATAGGCTACTTTCTTACGCGATAACCGACATCCCCGCGGGCGATGCCGCGGGCAAAAGCTAGTATAACAAAAACAAGAGAGATTCACTATTGTTATGAGACAATATAAAAAGTAGGTACCTATGGTTACATTTTTGATATTACCTAACTGTCATATTTGTATGGTTCAGTATGAATACTAACGATATAACTGGGCATTTTCCTACGTTTACTTACTATGCCGAATTTAGGATAGCCTAGCTTAGGCTCAGACCAATAAAAAGTAGGTCTCTACTACAGGTACTACTTATCTAATTAGATTATTATTTTCCATTGCAGGAAAGACCACCTAGAAACCTACAAAAACAATACAAGCCATATTAATCCTAGATCAAGATGTCCTTGTACAATAACAACTACTGCTGCAAGTAGTTATTCGGCGATCAACAGAATTTCAAGAACAAATAATATACAAACGAAGACGAAGAAAGGTAAAAGATGTCCCATGAGGATAGCCGAACTGGCCGTGCCGACCAAACGACAATGTATTGAAACATGGAGGAACAAATCTGATGTATTACCTGAATGTATGGTACGTATAAGTATTCTAAGGCTGCGTATACGAAGCAGTGAAACATGAGCAGTGTGGTGCGTTGCCAAAAGCGTGCACAGCGCACGCTATGAGGGAGCATATTTTTAGATGCCATTCACGCATAGCTTGAATCTCATTCTGATGTTTCAGGTAGAAAGATTGAAACAGCATATTATGGACCAAAGACCAATTGTTAAAATACCAGAAGCTATATATTGTTTCCAAAGTGGAAGACGAGTGTCATCAAAAAAGTAATACCAAATTAGACCTCTCTACCGATGGATAAACCTGTCTTCGCAGTGGCGTAGCGTGGGGGGGGGGGGGCAGAGGGGGCTAGGGCCCCGGGCGGCGCAGATATAGGGGGCGGTGGTGGCGTCAGGTCATCATCAGATCAGGGCCTCAAGTCTGCTATTACAATAGTGTCAGAATGGTCTGGCATCAGGACTACATAGGTACTTACTTATTTCAAGACAATTGGTCGTTTTCGTAGGTAGGTAGGTATAGCAGACTGCAAAAGCGAGCTTATTGATTCCGCCCTTTGGGTTTATTGAAGTTTATTTTTTAATTCAAACTTCAAGGTACTACATTGTAATAATGCTTCATTGCGAAAATAGGGGGGGGGGGGAGGGGCGGCAAATTTAGGTTTGGCCCCGGGTGGCAGAAATATACGCTACGCCACTGTGTCTACGACTTCCTCCACCTTCTATGGCGCACCCCTCGAAAGTTGACTGTTTTTATTAATACTTACCAACATTTGTATGCATCAGCTATGCATAAATATAGTGTGCCTAAGTACCTACCTAATTAACCGAATTTATTCACCTACGCGCTCGCGGCGACTGGTACCCGCGGCTTATCCAGCGCCTATAATAAGCAAAACCTTTCATATAGGATATTTGCAGACGGTCGGCATTTGGACTGCGCTTTATGTAGAATTGATATTCTGTATCCAAAGAATCGGCTGAGCCTAAAATTCAATGTTGCAGCTAGCTTTTAGTCCAAATACAGACCGTCTGCATAGTCACCGCAAATGTGTTAATCGTCGGTGCCGCTTGTGAGGGGCGCGTCATTAAAGTCGCAAAACATGAAAAGTACCTAAACCTACGACTTGTTACTTATCTCTGTCTGCAGTTGCTCTTTCAGATGGCTTTCAAGTAAACATGGACCCAATGAAACCCTGAAGCCCAGTCACCAGATGGACGCAAAGATGTTGAGCATAGTATTTGCACATAAAGTTGCTAAAAGATTAGCCAGACCGATAAATTTAACGTTAAACTCTGAGTAAGTCCTCGAACCTTAATCCCATATATAGCTGGTTGTCTGATTTTCTATACTAAATAGGTACCTAGGTACCTGACCTATTTAGTATAGCAAACCAGAAAACCAAACAGTAGGTACGTACTATCATTTGGCAGACCCCAACGTCGCTCTAGTTATCTACTAATATGTAGTAGGTAATCTGTGCCTCATTGGTAAGTGTCCGTACTTTCGTATGTAGACCTACGTCATTCGAAGCACAAACTCACTTTACTCTGTTATTAACCGATATAGAAATAGAAAATATAATACTAAGCAGGTTCACAGGCAATAAGCAAGTTGAGACGACATGAGTTACATAATTCAGGTATGGTATGGTTATGTGTATGTGTGTGTGATGTGTGTTTGGTTAGGGTGTATGTGTGTTGTGTTTGGTGTGTGTGTGTGGCGTGTGTATGTGTGCGTGTATGTTTCCATTGTTCTTTGTTTGATTCGGTGTCAGGTCAGAGTCTTTATATTAATTGTTCCGAGTCATCATAGTTTTGCAAAATTTTCTTTCATTTTTTTTGCAACTGAATGATGTAGTATTTTTAATTTCGCAGAATTTGCAGACTATATTGTATGTACGTGTTAATGAGAGAGTAGGCCGGGGAGATCACTGTATCATTGAAATAAAATTATTTGCATGAAGATCATAAAATAAGTACTTACCTACAACTTTCCTCTCTTTTAGTTTGGAAAAGTTGTCCACAATTGTATCCAGTGACATCGCAAAATTAATGTCTAAATGCCAGTGTACCTCTAGTAAGGGACGACAGTATAAAGCGATTCATACAGACGTATCGAATAAAGTAAGTAAGATAGGCACCGCACCATTAAGATGAAAGCGTCAGGGTAGCCCGCGAAATTAAAATTATCTTAAAGTTTTTTTGCAATTTTCATAGGTCAGTATCAGATTGTATGTTGGATCTTTGATTCGCGGCCGTATCAATTATTTATTTATAGAATTATAATCATAAAAATCACCAATACAACTCTCTAAGTTCATAATCCTATTGAGTGACTATTTCATGAAATCATGACTTTTAATAGGATTACACTAACTTAAGGAGTTGTATTACTTATTCTAATGATTATAATTATTTAAATACATATTTGTTACGGTCGCGAATCATAATTTAATCAATATAGGTACACCCAGACAGTAAGCTGCTATCAAAAATCGTAAGAAAATTTGAATTTCGCAGGCTACCTTAGCGCTTCCCCCTTAATATTTGGTGTACCTACCTATAGGTACATCTCTGCCTCTCTAACCTAACCTAACCCTTCGGGGAAACAAGGCGTGATGTTATGTTATTTTTTATTCAATTATTAGAATGAGTAGGGGAGTAGACGTCTCCTAAATTATTTTAAAAATCGCGGCTTCGGGTTCGCTGGTAGGGTGCATGCTCGCTTATTGAGTGCCAAATGCACGATTCCCATATTGGCTGCCAATACTCGTAGTTAACGAACGTGAGAATAAACGGAAAACATAAGATTTTGGTGGTTGCTGGTGATAAATAAAACTTGTTGGTGTTTTTACATTACTCTGACAAATAATAGGAAACGAAATGTTGCAAAATTTAAAAAATATATAATAAAAAAAAAAATAAAAAAAACTTTTATTGTTATTTGTAAAGTCGGTTTACGGACGACCATTTTACTTGATAACGAAACACAAGCCGAAAGCTTAGGCCGATCGTGCCTCTCTATCGCTTGTTCCGCGCTCCCACTTGCACGCTCGGCTCAGGCGGAACGTGACACTTTTTCGTGCGTGCAGCCGGCGTTCAAAGATTTTAAGACGTTATCACGTCAAAATATTAGTTGCGTTATTTATTAAATCGAAACCGCTCACTAAGCGTGCCATCCGCGCCCGACTACACGCTTAGTGAAATGTAGTTTCGAGTTACCCAATTTCTGCAAACGCGAAAGTGAATAAGGTAAGTTTAGGGATATTTTATCCATAGTGCATCAGGAAGATATGACCAGTTCAACTGTTGAAAAATGAACGTGATTTTAAATGTGCCTTAAAATTCGGAATTGATTATTGATATATTTCGCTAAGGCGCTTTATTATAGGCACATTTGTTTTTGCTACCTTTATTTTTTTTAAATCTTAGGATGTCTGTTATTTCGTTAAAAAAAATTAGAAGGTCTGTAACATGATACCTACCTACCTACTTTTGTTCTTTTCAATAAGTGAAACATTTGTTGTTGGCTTAATAAGATGTTCACTTATTAAAATGTTGAGATTTACAAAATATTGACAATATTTCCTATACAAATTGATATGGTTAAGTCTATACTACTATGGTCAACTCTCCCTCGCGTTGGAGAGATTTGAACCACAATCCATTTTTTTTTTAATTCTTAGCTCATGTTAATGGATTAATAGAGCTTTGTATATGTTCTTGAGCTGTTTCAAGTCATAGTTACAATTTTATACATGTTAAAGTAAAGGGGGGTTCACCACTCCCAGACTCCCCCTAGGTATTTAGATATATAGGAAACTTTATTTTGCTGTCGTGTTTAAAAGATTTTAAATATTAAGATTGATTTCAAATTAACTGGCTCAATTCACAGATTACAGTTTGGATAGCAGATATCCTCGAAGATTTATCTTTTAAGCTACTTGAAGAAGATTTGAGAGGTAATTATTGATGGAACTGTTTCTAGAAAGGTTTTATTTGGTTATCTTCACCTTAGCCAACTTATATTATAGGTAGGTTATACCTATTCGATGCATTAACCCCCCCATACGCATGTTCCGCACCCCCGACAGGTATAGGGGCATCCATAAATTACATCACACGAATTTCATGATTTTTGGGGCGACCCCGGACCCACCCCGTCCTTGTATCAGTTGGTCATACTTTGTGACCCCCTGGTGCAACGTCACCTCATTTTGCATTTTTATTTCAAACGTTATAGTAATATCGATAGAATTGGTTGATTTGGAAACACTTCAAAATATTAGATATGTACACACGGCTACATATAAAGCTAAACTTTTCCAGTATACGCTGATCTCGCATTGTATAGGATTTCCGTGTAATGAGAGGTCAGCTAAATTCATTTTCAATAATAACTTCATAACGTTTATTCTGATTAGGTATTTATGATTAGTACAATTCATAAACATAAACCCTAATACAAATAAACGCGGAATAAAGTTATATTAGATACCGATAAACGTCAAAAATGTATGGTTATACCGAAGTTATTCCTAGGATAACTTTATTCAGCGTTTATTTGTAAGGCCGAAAAAGTTTTAGGCATTTCAAATGTAAACATTGAACATTAAACGATATCGTTATTAATTTGGTGCTTTAAAAAAATCGTGATTAAAGCGCTTTCAATTACCCGTTATATCTTTTGTTTCATTTCACGTTTCTTTACCCTGACTCCTAAACTAGACGCGGAACGAGGGGTGAACGATTGGGGAAAAAATGTCGCGATCTTCAACACTGTTAACGAGTGGAACAAAACATTCCCAGTCGTTATTAGTGTTAACGACGAGGTATTAACGAGCGGGAACGACCGGTTATACTGAACTAGCTGTTGCCCGCGGCTTCGCCCGCGTGGATGTCAATACTTCCCTAGCCAATGGTTATACATGTTATTCTTTATTTTTGGTCGCAAGTATTTCTACTAAGTTTCAAGTTAATCGAACCGCGCGTTAAAGTTCCTACATACAAACTTTGACACTCCGCAATTCCCTTTTGAGTGGTAGTTTTGATAAACTAATAATGAAAAATGTTATTAATTAATTAGGCAAGTATTTGTGCCAAGTTTCAACTTAATCAACCAAATGAATAAGATTTTTGAAACTTTCATCCCCTGTTTTATCCCCATAGGGGTGGAATTTCCAAAAATTCTTTCTTAGTGCACCCCTAGACCTCATAAGAAACCTACGTGCCAAATTTGGAATCTCTAGACCCAGCGGTTTGGGCTGTGCGTTGATATGTCAGTCAGTCAGTCAGTCAGTTTCTTCTTTTATATATTTAGATATCCAACAATCCATCACGGGATAGTTTTAATTTTTATTATTATTTTTTTAATTACATATACTTACTTATTTTCTTTATTTTTAGTCAAAATGGAAATTGAAGCTCAAATAAAAACAATGCTAGAATTTTCTGAGCGGGTTGTTACGATTATTGAAACAATTATAGAGCAAGAAAATTGTATGAAATCGAAAGGTTTTTAATTTTTTTCATAACCTACTTTTTGAATGGAAGGGGTACGTATTGCAATATCTAAAATTAAAAGAACTAACGTAAAATAACTTAAGTTCAAAATCCCTAAAATCTAAATACCTAATGATTGTTTCACTTATATTCAAAATACCGAAAGCTTAAAATGTATATATTACTTAAGTTCATAAAGCTAAAACTTGAAATTCCTATGTACAAAGTTCCTTAAATTGATTTACCTCACCGTTAATTGACCAAAATGAAAAATACCGATCTAAGATCGACATTTATTTATTACTAGCTTTTGCCCGCGGCTTCGCCCGCGTGGATGTCGGTCATCGCATAAAAAAGTACCCTATGTCCTTCTCCATATCCCAGGCTATATATCAAAATTCTAACTTAATATTAATTTTAATGTGACTCACTATGTGAATAGAAACCGAAACAAATGATCTAATATAGTAAAAGTACTTATGTTCTGAACGTGAATGAGTCTTTACCTAAAGATAACAAACAAAAAATCAAAATACGAAATTTCACTCAAATTCTTACAACAATCAATTGTACCAAATACAACACGAAATAAAAATGCGACACAAATAATAATTTTAAAATAATTCACGTAAGTACCAACGATGTAAAAACAAAACGAAATCCTCCGAAATGTCGCATGATACACCGTTTGTCCTGAGAAAACGCTCGAAATGTCTAATGAACACCATGTGCATAACTTTTCTCAGGGTCACGTTCCCAATTGGACGAAATATTTGACATTTATTTTGTACTTGCAACACGATCTGGATGTAGAATTCGATTAATCGACTAATACTTGACCGGTTGACATTTTAGCGGGAACACCACTAAACGAACGAAAAAAAAAAAAAGAAAACAAAATACGTCTATACTCTGTGGTCGTGCGGCGGTGTGACGCGATGCCTAATGTAAACATTCATCAAGGTTATACGTGCGTAAAGTAATGGATTCAATGAGAAAACGGTTTAATGTTAGAAGAATCTTATACAGAATTACTGAGAAATAAGTGTAGATTTCGTATTGAGTGTTAGTTTATCGAAAAGTGATAAATGTCAGTGAAAAAGTAACGAAAGTTTTGGAATGCACAAATTTTGATCATAAGGCTGCCGTGTTTAGTAATGTTTTTATGATAAATATTCCTGTATACTGTTTGAAATACACGTAAGTAGCTAGCTTATTTATCTACGAACATAATTTGGCTAATAGCTACTGATATTATAGCGTATTGTTATCGTAATCGTATTTCCAAGAGTAAAATTCGGCAAACAAATACCTACAAAAAGTCAATAAAATAGATATAGTATGTTATCCTTAAGAGATAGATATATGCCATCGCGGACTTTTTTGAAGACCTTTATAAGATACATAATTCCACCATACATTATTTTGTTATATCTCAAAGGGTTTAGACAGCGTTTTCGTTGAAAGCTCCCAGACGGCTTATTTTTTTCTGACACCTCCAACAAATATCGTTAATTCATACAAAAATGCATACAAAAACATAGCAAATTATATACTAAAACCTTCCTCGAGAACCAAGCTATCCATTGGTGAAAACAGCATGAGAATCGGTGCAGTAGTATTTGAGTTTATCGCGAACAGACAGACAGACAGACAGACAGACAGACGCGGCGGAGGACTTTGTTTTATAATATGTAGTGATGTAGGTATGTCACAGGGTAATTTGATAATTCGCATATTGCGAAAACCCGGATAATTAGAAAATAGTGAAAAAAAAATCTGCGAGCAACTTGGAAGTAGCGTTCGCCGGCCGCTAAGTACTTCCAAGTTGCTCGTGGGTTTACCTACATTTTTTTCACTGTATTTTGACCATTTGGTATTTCAAATGTTGGTGTATCAAACTTAGGTGTAATAACTGTTGATATTTTAAACATTAGATATTTGGTCCAATCGGTATTTTAAACTTAGGTAATTCGTAGGTACATAGGTGTTAGTTGCTTAGGTATTTAAAACATTTTTTTATGTATAAATTAAATCTCATCCTCATAAAACTAGCTACTATTCTTATTCCTTCTCTGTTCATGCTGTAAGATTGTGGAACTCGCATCCGCCTAGCATTCGCGATTTCAAAACTATGTCTCTATTCAAATATCGAGTAAAAGAGCATTACCTTTCCTCTCAACTGTGAGTATTTTATGTATATTTTTAAGTATTAATATGTTTTAGCTTTATGGTATTTTGATTTTAGGGATTTTGAACGTAGGTTATTTTACGTTAGTTCTTTTAATTTTAGATATTGCAATACGTACCCGAATGAAAGACTACCTACTTGTCTGCTTTTAAAATAATACATAATTAGGTATACACTTATTTTAATCTACCAAATCTTCACAGATTTGGAAGAGGAAGAAGGCCCGGTGTTGGACTTTATTGATGACGTAGTAGAAACGGTTATGGTAAGTGAAATATTAGAACTAGAGAATTCCTAAAATCGCGAGAAAAGAAGTAGGTAAAGGATAGTTCCCCTTGTACCTCCGCTCTCCCTTGCTGTCCTGAACAGCAAGGGAGAGCGGAGGTAGACATGATAAAATTTAAACTGATCTGACGGATTTAATTAGACACGTAGATAGTAGATTAAATTATATTAATTACCAATAGAATATTTGCGAACCACCACAACTGCACATTGACTCGGAATACGATATATTTGGCTCTACAAAAGACGTATTATTGGGAGAGGAATCGGAAAAACCGGTCGAACCAATTTATAATAAAATGTCGAAATTAGAAGAAATATTCAATTCAGAAACATCAACACAAGCTTTAACTGAAGAAACTGATGATGGTCTTTTAGACAGTAACCAAAATTTGACGGATTCAGAACATTTCCGAAACGAAATTAGTAATATATTAGATTATATGATTACCAAAGAATCTGGGGATGATATGAGTAATGGTTCAGGGGATGACATAGAAAATGAGGAAGTTTCACCTAAGGCAGAAACGGAACACAATACAAATGACAAGAATAATGAGGGAATCTCACCCGAGGCAAGAATAGAACATGATATAAATAACGAAATTTTGCCTGAAGCAGGAATAGAACATGATGCAAATGACAACATTTTGCCCCAGGAAAGAATAGAACATGATATAAATACCGAAATTTTGCCTGAAGCAGGAATAGAACATGATGCGAATGACAAAATTTTGCCCGAGGCAAGAATAGAACATGACGTAAATGAAGAAATTTTGCCTGAAGCAGGAATAGAACATGATGTAAATGACGAAATATTGCCCGTCGCAGGAATAGAACATGATGTAAATGACAAGAATAATGACGAAACTTTGCCCGAGGCAGAAAAGGAACAAGATATAAAAGACGAGAATAAAGTGGGAAATTCACCCGGGGCAGGAATAGAACATGACACAAATTACGAAAAATTTGACCAAATAGATGAAAACTCACCAAACGTAGACGAAAATGACGAAGCTAGCGATAACGCTGCAGAAACTCATTCAAACGTGAGTGATCGTTTCGAAATATTTATCGATGATTCTGATCATGACGAGAACAGCAAAAAAGTCATGTTTCCTAAAAAAGTCTTGGGTAATTTTATTTTTTGTTTCAATATGTTTTTTTTTTTGTTTTAATAATTATGCTTTCCTTATGGAAAATAAATTAGAAGAACATGCTATTATTATAGTTCAGCAAGATGTGTTTGTAGATTTGTCCATTATGAAAGAATACATAAATTGTTAATTACATTTCAGTAAACCCAGATAACCCTACCGAGCAAATCAAAACCAGGTACCTACAAAATATATTTTTCACCATTTAGTTAAAAATATTGCCAGGGAAGCCCGCGAAATTTAAATTTTCTTACTTTTTTGCAGTTGGTAAATTGTATGTTGTTTAAAATATGATTCTCGACCGTAACAGATATGTATTTACATAATAACAATCATTAAAAGCATCAATACAATTCTTCAAGTTATTGGCATCAAAATGTAATGTGCAAATGTATTGAAAATTTGAATTTCATGGGCTACCTTAGCTCATCCCGTCTATAATAAGTATCAAAAATATTTTAAATGTATTTATAACTTGGATGAGCACACCTACACAAATAAACTTTCACAAATTTAATAAAATCTCGAATCGACTCGTTTACTTAAGCACTGCAGAGGATCCGGCACCGGAACCCGATGAACATAAACAAGCCCCATGGAATTCTCAAAATAATAAGTCTAACATCATGTTTGCTGAACCCAATCAAAATTTACTAAGTAAGTAAAAAGTTCTTACGAATTTAGGACTTGTAGGTATTTATTGTAATCATTAGGACTGCATGGTGCCGTTGCTAACAGCCTTCCTAAAAAAATCAAATATCCATTAAAGTTCTGTTTCATGCAAAGGCACTTTGACATTGTTAGGAGAATAAGAATGGAAGCGTCAATACCTAACGTTGAAAAAGCCAATGCAAATCTAATTAGGGCTCGTGAAGTCGCGACACTTGTAGTCGTGCACCCCGACTTTCATGCACAAGTAGTAGATAAACAATATTTTACTCAAAACCTTAGCCTTTCGACTCTATACCGACGCCGATCCTTTCCCATTCGTTTCATTCTGATCTGAGTGTAATCGCAGGTTACGCAGACGAGTCTTGGCCTGCTGATTTGGGCGATAAACCAATGTTGAAAGTCAGCGAAAGTGCATTCAAATCAGTTTCATCTCTTGGAAGAATCACTGAAAATGATGAGAAGCAAATGTCTTCTGAAGACGAAGATAGTATGACCGACAATGGAACGGGTGATTCAATATTACAAGTAAACGATATTTTGGAAAAACTGGACATGCTTCCTACCGAAAAACATGATACAGCAAGCCAACCAAATGAACCACTGATAAAAGTACACATAGAAACTAGTACAACGGAACCCGGTGAGACACACGTCGATTCAAAAATCCTAGATGAAAAAGATATGGGTAAAACTATAACCGTTCCAAAAACATGTAAAGATAAACCTGTTGATGAATCTTCTAAGCTAGAAAAATATCTAACGGACAGCGGGGAAAGTGAGCTCATACGAACAGGGAGCGCAACTGATAGAACAGAAGATGATAAAATACCTAGTCTCAAAAGTCAATCACAAGTGGATTATGGTTGGAGTAAGTATTTAATTTTGCTCCCTTTTTTAACACGAAATACTTTATGACTCGGGGCACATGCAGCAGCTAGCAGGTAAAAGGATAAACATTTCGCAGCAAATATGAGTTGCAACAAGTTGTGTGATTCACAATCAGAGGCCCAAGTTGTAAGAGTTTTATGAGATAAGTTATGAACTCTCATTTAGCGAAGCGCTTGGGGTTGAAAGCTGCCCTTTGGACCAACGAACAAAGTAGATACTGCTAAAGTGCTGACACTGTTGTCATATTAATAAACCCGCGTGTGTTGCAAACAAGCTGCGATTGACGTAGACTAGGTTACATTCCATTTTAAAACTAATTTAACATTCAACAGAAGTCCTTCCCAAGACAGCACCTTCATGGGTAATTTCGTGGGGCCAGGGTCGCGGTGAACCCAGTGAGGATTCTATACCAATTCAAAGTATGTAGTTCATAATATATTAAAAATATATAGAACTAGCTTATGCCCGCGGCTTAATAATCCCACGGAAACCTACTACCGGGATAAAAAGTAATATCCTATCCTATCTATGTCCTTACCCAGGTCTACCTGAGTGCCAAATTTTATCGAAATCCGTTAAGCCGTTAAGGCGCGCAAAGGTAACAGACAGACAGACTTAATTTCACATTTATAATATTATCTATATACACATACAGGTTGGCCAATTAAGATGTAGGTATACAAGTTTTTTAGCCCCCATTCTGATTTAAAGCCAAATTTTGCAGTTGTTTGGTGTTTATTATTTAGTTACATGCGGGATATTCGTTATGCACAGTCTATAAGAACATGACCACCGCAATTCTTTCAGTAATTTTATCCTGAAGTTCTTAAACGAATTTAAAAACGAACCAATTTTTCTAACAAATCATTAAGAGTAACGAATACCATTTTGATCATTGAGGATTTCGCGACATGTCCTGACTTTTGTATATGGGGTTATCCAAAGGGACGTGTCGTGGTCAATCTTAATTACAAAAAGCAGAATATTTTTGTCTTTGTTAGTGGGATAACTAACAAAGTATGCGAAAATTTAATGAAAAACAATGAAAAGCGATCGCGTTTTTGAGTACCTATAAAAAAGGAGGAGATTACGCTGATCTTAACTTTCGTATAAAATTGCCAAGCCTGAGTAAAATATTAATTAAAGAAAAATATCCTGTAATTTTCGTTTGTAATAAAAATAATCAAAATTTTAAGTTGTATACTTACAAATTAGCCACCCTGTATTATGGATTAGATTTTTTCAGTATTCTCAGTGCGTCAGGAATGTCAGGATCATGACTCATGAGTTCTGTGAGATGATCATCTCGTTCTCCGTGAAAAAACTACACTAAGGGTCAGCTCACACCGAGACGCGACGCGATGCGACGCTGCGCGCACACTTTAAAAGAGCGACTCAAAATATAACTTTATTTTCTACACGAAAAGATACACATTTCATTGTGAGAATTTAGAATACGTTGCTCCATGCAGCGCTGCGCCTAGTGATGCCTCGCGGCGTGCAAGAGCGGCGCTGCGCATCACGAAGCCGCGCGACGCCGCGAAGCGCAGCCGGTGATGCGCTTGCAAATGGTAGACTGCGGGTGGACGCGGGGCGGGGCGGGAGCACGTGGCGAATGTAGACACGTTCCGCTGCGCCGTGCGGCGTGTCGCTGCGCAGCGAGGCGTCGTGTTGCCAACGATTTTACTATGCGCCTTGCGACGTTGCGATGCGTCTCGCGGCGGCGCGCGGCGCAGCTCGAAATCACTGGCCTCTTCCAGTATCGTCGCGTCGCATCGTGTCTCGGTGTGAGCTGACCCTAAGTTATTTATTTTGTGTCCTACATGAATGCAGGCGCTACCTCAGCAATGGATTGAGTTTCTTTTCAGAAAGGCCTACTAAGGTGGCAGAAATCGAACTACGCAAATGGAGCAAGGAATTGGAAAAAGCTTTTACAAATTTGGAAATTTGGAGTAATTGGATAAGTGCCACATGCAAAGAAAGTCTCTTCTTATTGCAACAAAAAGGTAATCTTTTCTTGGATACTATTAGTAATGATGCATTAGCAAAGACTAGTACCTGCGTATTATGTTTACAATTTCAGAATTGAATTGTCCGGCTTTGGCTCAAAAAGGTGCAATTAATTGGAATAGATTCAAGAGAAATGTTCATAAAGACGCGCTCCTTTGGACCAAATTGTACCAACGTACGGACAAAAATTTTAAAAGTTTGAAAAAGAAATTAAATAACATTGAGGTGAGCAGCACAATACGATTTCGGTTATGAATTAAAGAAGGACATTCTGTTTATTTTTTTAGTTTTTTTAGTTTTCGTCAAATAATTTTAAATAGAACCATCGGTTTTAAATAGAACCATTTTCGAAAAGATGCGCGAGTTTGAGGAACTTTGTGTGAAGTTACATAAAATGGTAGGTATGCCAGATATTCTTCTACTTATCATTGTAATATGTTAATGCCTGAATATTATTTTGACTAGAACATATCTTTTTTTTCCAGATTGTGGCAGCTGAATACTGTGCAATGTGCTCTTGTGATAAAACTAATTCTAGATATCATACGAATAAGGAATACCTAGGTTACAGAACGAAATAGATACATATAATACATTCCTTACATATCTAATACTATGCGAAATAAAATATATTAGCAATATTAGCATAACAGATATCAATAAAACTAACATAATAAGTGTCCCAATAGACAGGTATATTAAATCTTATACACAAATATTCTTATTACATACAGTTGCATGAGGTGTTCACTTAAAGTGGACATTGATTTGATTAAAATCATATTTCCGAACGTTAGAGTCTCGACAGCCAGCGAATACCCACTTGCCATTAAACGCGAGGTCTCTGATGCCATCACAGTCTGAGCCAGTTAACTGTACGCGGAGCTTAGAGCCTCCTTCATCCAGCGACAAAACCGTACAAGTACCATCTTGCCGGCCGACCACGAACATGTGATTCGTCAAAGCTGTCATGCTGAGTACAGGATTGGCAGATTCATGCCATTCTTTTAGGACCGAGCCATCTTGCAGATCTAATTTTGTGATCTGTAATAATAATATCGTTTTTGAACGAAAAAAAAAAAAGACTAAAAAGCTAAATTAGTCGGATTTCGTTTGTTTTTTTTTTTATTCGCTTAGTACCTAATAGCGAAACCACATATCGCAATGTGTTTCTATCTACCTGGCCCACCTGAGCCAAAGCAACGAAACCGATGTAGACTATTAGCTTATTGAATGTACTTGTCTAATTGTACGAAAATATTCAATGTACCTCCGCCAAGACATAAATGGCATTTAATTTCGGTTTCTATCCAGCGGGACCCTTCGTTATTCTATTGCTTAGAGACTTGAAAGTTTTATTAGAGATACTCCTTCCAATGTACTTTTCAAAATTTGCAAATTGAAAATGCATTAATTTGGCGTGCGATTTACACTTGTAAGTATTAAGGATAAAAAGGGGCCCGCTGTATAGAAAGAAACTTACGAATGTAATTTCTCCTGTACTATTCAAGGTTTTTGAAAATAAATGTATAGTTTGAAAAGTACATTGGAAGTAGTATCACCAATAAAACTTTCAAGTCTCTGAGAAATAGAATAACGAAGGGCCTCCCTTCGTTATTCTATTGCTATTGTTTTTGAAAAGTACATTGGAAGGAGTATCTCCAATAAAACTTTCAAGTCTCTAAGCAATAGAATAACGAAGGTAGGCCCTTCGTTATTCTATTGCTTAGAGACTTGAAAGCTGGATATAAACCGAAATTAAATGCCATTTATGTCTTGGCGGAGGTACATTGAATATTTTCGTACAATTAGAAAAGTACATTCAATAAGCTAAGAATCTACATAGGTTTCGTTGCTGTGGCTCAGGTGGGCCAGCTAGATAGAAACACATCATATCGCAGGATTGCGGCATAAGAAGTCAGTGGGTCATAAAATATGTGTGTGGTATAATGTTAAATATGAACTGAACATAAATTACCTTTCCATTGCTACAGCCCACAATGACTGCCTGGTCCAAAACAATGACGGCGTTACAAGCAGAATCCAGCTGCTTGGTGTATAGCTGTGCTCTCTTGGCCACATGGGCACACACTACCAGTCCACTCTCACACCCAACTATTAACAGCTTGTTATGAGTGCCAACCTGGAATGTTATAATCACAATTTACTGTAATAAAGTCCACTTTAACCGACAGTTTCCTATTATTATTATTATTATTTTTTTCAATCTTTTAGCTAGAGAAAGTTAATTAAATTAAAACTGGAAGACAAGATATTACAGCTTTATGCTGCATAGGCAATGTTTAAATCAAAAGATTTTTTTGAGCATTACAACAATACAATTAACGATCTAAGGCCCATATTACAGAACGTCACTCAATACTCAAGCATTACTTAAAACTAGTTTCAACCAATCAAATGGCTTGAATCTAGTTTTAAGTAATGCTGAGTGACGTTCTGTAATACGGGCCTAAGAGCCAATCGTAAATTGTGCCAAGCATTACACTTTATATGCCATCGATAATTGCACTAAACCTCATAAACCTGACTCTAAGCGCAAGCAAATTACGCTAAGAATTACTTTAATTTAAGCACCACAGTAAATTAAGCTAAGGGCCACACTGTAAACGCCATCGTAATTAAACTAAGGGTTATTTTAAGCGCCATCACAAATTGTGCTTCCTGTCGTTTCGCCACGAACCACAAAAGAATAACTCGTGCAGCAAGATGGTAGATAGAGGAAAATTATTGTTGTTATTCTAAAGGAGAAATTATATTCACCTCTCTCTCATTTTCTACTTCGACTTCCTCACTAGTTGTTGTAATGGCACAGCAGTTGATCTGCCCGTGCCCTTCAACAACATTGTCCAGGCACTTGGATTCACCAACATCCCATAGTTTTGCTGAACCATCCCTGTGAATTAAGAACAAGACAATTGAATTTTTATTGAATATTTTTAGTTTGGGAGGGTTCCATTTCAAAGATTTGACTAGAAAGGGTGTCAGCACTGAGACGATGGCTGATATAACCCGTTCCAGTTAAGTAACGAATTCAAAATGGGAGCACTAAACAAGCCCTCTCACTTGCACATTATAGGTACTGTGAAAATGAAAGGGCATGATAGGCAACAATTTTAAATTCCTTTCTTTAATGGTGTGGGTATGTAGTTATGTATACAAAAAAACATACTGCACCACCCCCAAGTAAAATGTGATAAATAATAAGTTACATTTCATCAACAATGTAAAAAAATTTTTTTTGTCAAAACATAAATAACAAATAACATACATACTTGCTAACAGAAACAACATTTCTGCCTTTTTCAATTATACAGATATCAGATATGGCCATAGTGTGTCCCTTCAGAATGACTGGATTTATTCCAGACTCGGCGGACCATATTCTACAAGAACCATCAGCTCCGGCAGACAAGATCACAATGCCCGATGGAAAGAATCTGCACCTGTATACTGGGCCACCATGACCTTTCAGTTCCAGGCTTATTTCACCTGAAAATTATTAAAACATTTTATTTTTAAACTGGAGAAGGCTTGTCTGCTCTTATTACATGGGAACTCAGCCAAAGATCTTGAAGAATTTCAAGGTACAACTTTCAACAGAGTGAAACTTTGAGGTGCGAATACAAGATGGAAACTGAAAACCTGAGAAACCATTTGAATACAATGGTAAAAAAAGGTTGGTTCTAGTAAAAACCTTGATATCCAGAGATTTGAAATTATAATTATGTTGAAAAGAATTTCAGAATTGTGAAATTTTAACATTTATTTTTGCATTTAAGCTTAATTTGAATGTTGGCATCTGTTAAGACAGAATTGGTGTCATATAGCATTGTGATGAACAAAATTTAAGCTTTATCATATGACACCAAGTCTATGAACTAAACAATCTGCAACTTACTTGTCCTACTATCCCAAACCAACAGTTTATCTTCTTCACAAGATGACACAGCCAATGCATTGTCTGCAACTGCTACAGACAAAACTCCTTTACCGTGTATTTTGTGAGCTTTTGTGGGTGCTACAAATGCAACTTTTAGGCCAGAGGGTACATGCTTGACTACCAAACTCAACGGTCCATGAGAAATGTACTGATAATTATCTGAGAAATTAATTTTCACTTTTCCATCACTTAAAGTTGTTGTAAGCTGGTCATGGACACTTATTTCATTCAGTTTTTTCGAGGATATCCAAGCACTGCCTTTGGGCAATCTGTAATCATTTTTACATAATGAAATTACACAAAACATCATACTGTAAGCTCTATGAACATTATATTCTACAGATACTATCGAAGTTGAGGGGCGGTAATAATGATATATATATAGATATAATAGATAAGTAAGGTACTTAGTAGTTATTGAAAAAAGTAAATGAAATTCTGTCTGTTCTTTGGTTCTAATGAAGACCGTTAAAATTGACAACAATGTTGATTATTTAAAACAACCCAGTTATAGGTTACATACCTAATTGATTTAATCTATTATTAGAAATAAAGTAGGCAATTGCGATTTTACCTTATAACATCGTTCCAATCACATTGGATTGTGATAACCGGCAAAAGATTGGACATTTTCCTATAATATTTCTTGTAATACACTACGACGACCACGACTTTTTGTTCTGGATTCCACCAATAGATAAGTTGTCCTGCACCATGAAATATCTGAATATTACACTCATCAAAATTATGTATTCTGGATTAGAAAAATAATGAGTTGCGAAAATTACAAATCAAAATAAAACTACAGACAGCTGACCGATGACAATAAATTGACAAGTGCCCGAGTGGTGTTGCCAATTGCTCGAGTAATCCACAGACTACTAATATTAAATAGAGAAGAGTCTTACTGGCTTTTGGCTGGATAAATACTCCTGAAGTGCTGATAAAATAATACGGCTGATTCATCTCTAGCCATTGATAAAGGGTGGAAATAAGTAAGCTTAGGGCTGATATTTCCAACGCCAGATATATTTATCCGAGGAATAACTTTGAATTATTGACAGTTTTTCCAAACAATCAATCTTGGCAATCAGTCGACAAATGAACCCGACTTTGAAAAAATCAACCTTAGAGCGAATAATTTATTTCGGCTGGTCAGTGCCCAGTGCATCGGCGTTAAATTACTTTCCTTTATGGCTTCGGCTCTAATGGGCGATTTTGCAATCTGGAATTAAAATTGCATTTCGACAAATTTTGTTTAGATAATCTGCTATAGGTACTGTTATTTATATCTCTACAGATAAAAGTCATCTGACGAGTGACGATTAAGAAATCGATCCTAAATGACTGTTTCGAATCTTTCGAATTTTCTCTAATTGAATCTTTATTTCAAGAAAGATTCCCCTATGATAACTGCTGACATGAACTCTTTCAAACTGGGTCTTAGACCATTTAACCAAAACTGGGTTGATGACCTTGGCTATTTTATGTCGATCCACTATTTAATTGAATTGACGACCTTGAGAATCAAGAAAGTGGTTGCAGCCCATTGAGGACATTTGAGGACCTTGAGTTTGCTTTTGCTAAAATAAACATACATTTTTATTAGACACTTTTGAAATACAATTCCTGTGAAGCGCGGATAATGTAGTGTCAGTCAGTGGTGTCCTTTACCCAACGTCTCAGTATCGAGAATCGATAAAAACAGTATCGATAGTTGTCAAAATTCAGAAATTGCCAGTCTCTAATTGATGTGGAATGGGAAAGTCTGTGTTTTGGTTAAAAGAAACAAATTAAAAAGTGGGCGATTTCTTTAAGTTTGTACAATATTGAATAATCTCGTTTATTTAACTATCAGATATTGGTTTAGAAATATTATGCATCTTTGCAGTAATTAAAATGCATTTTTCTATTCCTGATTCGCAACAATTTCATGATGACAATGGGATCTCTTACACGGTAATTTTATTTTAATAAAATTGTTGTTTGTTTGTTTTTATTTATTGAAATATATAAAATCTATCGTGTCCGTTTTAAGTGTGAGAAAACGTCGGGAGTCCAATGTTTAATTATTTCTAGTTGTATCAAATGCTAGAAACCTTAGAAAATACATAAAAGTTGTTTTTGTTTTCGAACTTTTCAAATCATGAATGTTTTTTTTTATTCTATGACTATACTGTATACTGTACTAAATAACTGACTATAAACTGTATTTATATTTTATGACTCGTATCATTATTCTCTTTGGGAGCTTACAGGTACACAGGGTTACAGGAAATGATATTGTTTGGTATTAAGTGTACAAAATATAATGAATTTTCATCATCATTTTGACTTTAGTTGTGCTATTTTTAGGGCTACAACATACACATCGACGGTGTCTTCCATTGCACGGCGCGGTATAAACAACTGCTCAGTCTCCATGAGCAGCTACAAGCACAAAATCCTTATGTTAAATTACCACAGTTCCCACCGAAAAAGCTGTTCCTTACTAGCTCTCAATTGGAAGAGAGGAGAATCTTATTGGAAAAATACATGCAACTAGGTAATATTTGTATTATATTTTTATTGATATAAAATACGATTAACCAATCAGGCCTTCACTAATGAGAAACAATCATTTATTGTTGTGAACCTCTTGAGGGGTGTACCAATATTCAATAAGTTCTACACTTGGTGCCGATTCCCTTGTTCACAAACTAAACTAAATTTAAGTTCACTGCATCTCTTTCTTTCTATTTCATTAAGAAAAGGACAGAAGACACATTTTAGTTTAGTCCTGTCAAATTAATCAGCACTTGACATAAATTGATGTAATTTAAGTCAGCAAGTTTTTAATCACGTCTAAACTTATAAGGAGTAGTGACCGGCGCTAATTAATTTGATAGGACTAAACTAAAATGTATCTTCTGTCCTTTTCTTAATAAAATAGAAAGAAAAAGATGCACTGAACTTAAATTTAGTTTAGTTTGTGAACAAGGGAATTGGCACCATTATCAAATTTAAAAAAAAAACCTTGATATGAAATCAATATTAACTAAGTACTATTAGTATATTGCAGCATTGCACAATGTTTTTAAATAACATAATAAAACAATAAAAGAACATAAAGATAATGCAAGAGATATAATAAGGAAGAAAAAACATTGCACATTAAAACGTGTAACCTCTTTTTCAGTTGGCCAGAACCCCTTGTTTACGACATCTGACCTTTTGATGACATTCCTGTTTTCGGCTCAACAAGAAACGCATTGTGTTAAAATGCATGAAGTAGAAATTGAAATATCACTCATGAACGGTTATAGAATACCATTGTCTGTGTCATCTACTGATTCATCAAACACAATATTAGATATTGCATGCACCTATATAAATCTGCCAAAGGAGTTGGTGAAGTATTTTTCCTTATATCTTTTTAATTGGAGCTGTGCGAAAGATGGACAACCGGCACTGAAAAAGTTGGAAGAATATGAATCACCGTATATATCTCAAAAGTATGTTAGGCCAGAGGATAAAATTGTATTGAGGAAGAGGTAACTATAATTATGTTATCAAATACCTGTTCTTAAAATACACATTAGCACTTCTATAAGTTATATTGTTTGTTACAGCTATTGGGACCCCTGTTACGATGCTAATTTAATGGTAGACAGGGTGTCCTTGGATCTATTGTATCTACAAACAATAGAAGACTTGGATTTGGGGTGGCTAACTGCTGAGCCAGAAAATAAAGAAATGCTTTCTGCACATGAATCTAAGAAACAAAAGAAAGAGGTAGGTGAGCTGCATAGTCTTTACCTTTATAATTTTACCTGCGGTCAACTTTCTAGCCATAATCAGATGTATACTAATGCAATCTCACAAAGAGACCCAAAATACCCTTGGCATGGCGTTAGTGATGTTTTATTGCACATTCCCATTTTATCTTATTATCTCTTCTATGTTGTTGTTGTTTTGATGTGAATGTTTGTAAAGTCAAAGTCAAATCATTTATTTCAAATAGGCACGAAGATGCACATTTGAACATCAAAAATTACATGAATAGTTAATTGATTCTAGTTGCGCCTTCCAAAAGGTAGTTATGTATGGAGAAGAATGGGCAAGAAACTCCATACTTACTCTTTTAAAATGTTAACAATAGTTTGTATACATTAATTAATAATTATAGGTGAAGACGATGTACCTAGAATAAAAATAAAAATTACTTACCACAATTGGTAAAAAGAATGAAAAGTGAAGTAATGACAGAAAAATTAATAAATGCGATAGGTACATGGTGCTCACATATTTACCTACATTGTATATGATTTTCAAAAAAAAAAAATAACATAATAAGTCAGTGTGTGAGTTAAATTAGCAACCATTTTCATTTTGTCTAGACTCTAAATTGTCCTATGGAGCAGGACCAGCATGTTTCCAAGCATTTTTATCTTGGATATAATCCTCTAATTTGTAATATGCTTGTTTACAAAGTGTGCTTTTTATATGAGTTTTAAATTTTCTTTCATTTAATTGTAATATATCATAAGGTATTTTCTTGTAACATTTAACACAGTACCCCATAAAATGTAGGGTTAACCAGTCATCAAATTGTGTATTTGGAAAGACGGCATCCTCCTTTTTTTGAAGTTGGTTAAAAAGAGAAAACGGTTGTATTTTTCTGTACAATGCTGTGCAAAAATTCTCTTCACACAAGTTTATCAGTAAACAATAACTACTTGAAAGATTATGGTTTGTGTTCATATTGTCACAAGCACACCACAATGTGAAGATACTATAAACATCTTTATCTGCAAAGAATGTTGGGTCAGTTGAGAACATTCCGTTTAACAATCATGCATAAATAGGTTTATCGAATAACTATCACTTTGCCCGCGAATCCGTCCGCGCGTATTTCGGCTTTAACAAAATTTTCCAACTACCCTACATAAAGATAAAGAGGTGGATGGGGTCGTTCACCCCCAAAGAGTAGTTGGAAAATGTATCAATACGATCTTTATTATTTTTGAAAAATCATTTGGTGCGTTTCCATTTTTTGACTATAAGATTATTTATACAGTTTTTTTAGTTAATCGCAGCAATCCTAGAAATCCTCCCCTAAACACTTATTTACTCCTGTGCACCCAGTTAGAGGTTTACTTTCGAATTATCAAAAAACACGTGATTCTTGTTTTTATGGCGATTATTAATCCTGAGTTACTAATTCATCGGACCGCGCATTAAGATTCTTCCATACAACTTGAAAACCCCCTAAACCAGGGAGGGTTAAAAACGAATAACTTCTATATTTTAATTTACTTATGTATGTATCCGTGCCAAGTTTCATGTGTGTAAACCCTAGTAGGTAATAAATACATTTTTTCATATAAACGAATTGCAAGGGGGCAATCTATTATATAAAAATAAGTCGGGTTTTCCTTCCTGACGCTATAACTCCAGAACGCACGAACCGATTTCCACGGTTTTGCATTCGTTGGAAAGGTCTCGGGCTCCGTGAGGTTTATAGCAACTTTTTTTTTTTTTTTTAAATTAGGGTAGGGTAGAGTAGGGTAGGTAGGTAGATAGGGTAGGGTAGGGTAGGTAGGGTAGGGTAGGGTAGCTTTTGACAGAACGAAGTCTGTCGGGTCAGCTAGTTCGTTTATATGAAAAATCTTATTCCTAGGGGGAAACCCTAGGAATAAGATTTTTCCCATAAGGATCTATTTTCGCAAAATAGTTATTTCATAGTACACTCCTTCGTTTTAAACAAGTTTCTATCTTAGCTGTTTGAGCTGTGCGAGAACCTTAAGAACATACCCTGTTATTTTTAATTAAATATTCAAAAGCCTCTCTCCAAGAGCTTCCTCCATATAATTATGTTCAGCGATTATTTATAGTTTAGGAGCTAGACGGTTTTAATATTTTTTGGAAAATTCTCACTTGACTTCAAGACTTTTGTTTTTCTCTTTTGTGTCGCATTTTTTGTTTATTGTTATTATAAATCCTTAAATTCTGGTCTGCGGTCGTCACGGTCGATAAAAAAAACTATCTGTCTAAACATCACCCAAAAATGACTAAACTTAGATCAAAGGGAAGGGGGGAAATTTTCATTTTTTAGAAAAAAAGAAGCGTGGCAACGACCCCAAAGTTGTTTTAAACACTTCCACGGACCCTCAGCTCAGGGCCGGATTTAAACGTGTGGAGGTCCTGGGGAAACCAAGAAAGTGAAGGCCACTTTTTTTTATTTTTTAACCAGTCCAAAAAAAAAACAGTTTAAAAAGATACCTTGTGAATATTTTCTTAATTTTTTATAAGCATAAAGGATGTATTTAACAACAAAAAAAAAATCATTTTGTAGGTCATTTGTGGAGGCCCGGGGCTAGAGCCCCTGTAGCCCTGTCCTTAATCCGGCCCTGCTCAGCTTTCCAAAGTAATACAAATAATAAGTTCTTTTCAGGACATTATCTGGTAAAATTGGGAGTTCGAACATGGTTGGAAGGGCGTAAAATATTTACTTGGTAGTACTAAAGTATTGTATGTGTTTCCAGGAGTCATCTATTTTTCATGTACCTCCTTGCATCCGATGAACGGATTTGGATGAAATTTGGCACTCGGATAGACCATGCCCTGGGTTAGGATATAGGATTTTTTCTTTTATTTATTTATTTACTAGAAGCCCGCGGCTTCGCCTGCTTGGTCTGTTTGTAAAGTAACAATTTTATTTTTTTCGTAAAATCCACGCGGGCAGCAAGTCGAAACTAAAAGTAGCCTAAGTTACACCTTACAACATCAGCTTTCGGCCAGTGAAAGTCCCGTCAAAATCGATCCAGCCGTTTCGGAGCTTAGCCGGAATAAACAGAAAGACACATGAACAGAACAAATTAATAATAAAAAAATATATATACTCCATTTATAATAGCATTAGACAGAAGTTAAAAAAGGTTATTTTTGATGCACACTTTATAACAAAAGTACAATAAACTTGTTATAGTTACGATTGACGCCAAATCGATTAAAATGAATTTATATATCAGCTATCACACTTAATTGTAATCATTTAAAAAAACAACCATATGAAATTAAGTAGCTTTCATTTAGATATATTATTTCATTCCAATTTAAAATTACAGTGCCAATATTAAAAACCTAAAAGAAGCAGGAGTCAACAATACTGCAACGCTTTTTGTTTCGCTATAATCCTACCAAATCTAAAATGTTACTTAATCCCTTCATAAGCTGTGACAGCCGGGGATTTCTAATTTTACTGGTTTATGTCGTCTGTGAAATTGACTTGACAATGTTCTAAGATTGTCATGTATGTCATTTACTTGTGAATACTTTGTTTGTTATTGTTTAATTTTCGTGATTTTGTTGTTATTTATTAAAATAATAAATAATATTTAGTTATTTCTTTATTATTGTATTGTTATCAGTGTTGTCATTGGGTTGTTTGTACAAAACGTTACTTTTTTTTTGAGCTATGAGTGATCCCGGTGCGGGACCGAGTGGCTTACAACATATAAGTACTGAGTCTGACCAAAGCCAACGGCGAAAAAAACATGGTCCAAAAGTTGACTCCGACGAAATAATAATGTCTCCCAAAAAAAAGAGAACGCTGCGTGCTGTAGAAAAACAACCTGTGATAAATATTTTTAAGCAATTGGAGTCCTGGCCTGCAGATACTCCTCATTATAGGACTGAGATGATAAACAAAATCGCAGAAGTTGCCGGTAAGGATGATTCATAAAATTATTACTATAAAAATATTTGAAACTAACATGCATTGTGATAAAATGTATTATATTTTAGAAACTCCGCACATGATTTTATTATTTACAGGCGTATCTCGGGCTACTCTGTCCAATATTCTCAAAGAGTACAACATAAAAAGTCGCCTGCAATCTCCCCCTCCCCAACAGAAGCACATGAAACGTGATGATTTTGATGACATCACATTTAGTGGAATATGCAGGAAAATTCATTCCTTCTTCTTTAATAATGAGTTGCCCACCTTGGACAAGATGCTGGAAGCAGTTAACAGTGACGAGTCTGTGCCAGATTTAAAAAAAAAAGCAGTCTGTATAAAATAATTAAATAAACATTAAAGTTCACATAAATCAAACGGAGCAGAAAAAGTGCACTCATAGAAGTCATAGACAAGCAGGAGATCGTCCTTTGGAGACTAAAATATCTTCATGAAATAAAAAGGCTAAGGAATAAAGGAAGGAAAATATATTATTATTTAGATGACACTTGGCTAAATGAAGGTACAGTGCTTCTAAATTTCTTAACAGCTATTTATGCACTAAGCAGTGTATGACCTCTTGCATTCAATAACATTATAATTAATTATACAGTTAAACATAATTTCATAAAATTGGTTCGTAATAACCTTTTATCTTACAAACAGGTCACACGAAAAGCCTAATATGGCATGACACTAATAATAAGTCTTCAAAAGAAGCACATTGGGAAGGTCTATCTGCTGGTTTAAAAAATCCAACTTATAATCGGTCATACTGGTATGTATTTTATGGACTGTCCTCGCCATAAAAAAATGAACAGCCCATTGTTATTGACTATTAATTAAGTAATACATATTATATTGTATTATGAATTAACGCATGCAAAGCGAACTTTTAAAGTTATAAATTTTGTTATAGTATTTATCTATGAACTATTTCCAGCAGTGAAATTATATAGGGGGTACGGAATAATTGACTTGTATTAATTTTATTTCACAGGGTTTGTGAAGGGTTTTTAATGGATGCTGCATTAATATTCGATATATTGAGACGCCTTCAACTTTAATAATAATAATAAATTATTTATTTACACTTCAAGACACAATCATCTTTGTAGCCCTGACTCTTGTACTAGGATTTCCTGTTTCATAAGAGCCAGACCTCTTAATTTACAGGGAATATGTTATAGAAGCGCGATAGACTTAAGTGAAAATGGTTCAAGTTAATTTTGTCAAAAATTGAGAGTGGCGCTGTAATTGTTATGGACAATGCGCTATACCACTCAAGGACATTGGAGAAGCTGCCAACCACAGCTACACGAAAGGTACAGGAATGGTTTAAAAGCAAAAATATTCCTTTTGAGGAAAAAGATCTTAGGGCAACTTTATTAGAAAAAGCAAAAATACAAAGACATTTATACCAAAAGTTTGTTGTAGATGAGATGGCTAGAGAGAAGGGTATTTCAGTATTGCGCCTCCCACCCTACCACTGCGAGTTCAACCCTATAGAATTAATATGGGCTCAAATGATGGGGTATGTGGCTCAACATAACAAAACGTTCAAATTAGACAAGAAGAAACAATTACTCCCACAAGATCTGGATAGTATTACGCTAGAACGATGGCAGTCTTGCGTTGCTCATGCAATTAAAGAAGAGGAAAAGTTAAAGCATAATGGATGATGTGGTAGAAAGATTTATTATTAGGTAACGTCGGTGAAACTTCTTCATCTTTATTCTCTGATGATAGTGACTAAATTATATGATGAAGACGAAGAAGTTACACCAACTATTGTGTGTTGAAAGTTGTTGTTTTAAATAAAATATTGTAAAAAAAAGACTTTTTTTTCCTTTAATCTTAATTAAATTTAAATCATCACGACGTAATCGTTTGTTTCATTCATTCGTTTTGTTGTAAGTAATGTGTGATGAAGATGTTATTACGACCTATTTATCAAAGTTATGTTAAAACATTTTTAGTTTAATTGTTTAAACTTTTAACTTTGAATAAAATGTTTCGCACTCCTGCTTCTACGAGCCTCTTTTTTCTAATGCTATAGTAAATGAAGTATAAGTACCATTTATACTTCCATATGCATTTAGTAAGAAGCTGTTATATTGACATTACAAACAGACACTTTAATTTTGTTTATTTATATAAATAATAAGCACACCAACAACACAGTCACTTACAATTCAAATTAAATAACATCTAAAATTGGCATTTTAGTAACCATGAAAATAACAGGTATGCGTGACATTGACATATGAACACATACCTACATACACATGAACATATTTGATCTAGGTACGTTCCCGTCGGATAATTTCTGACCTCTAAGCAAGCTAAGCCACGGGCATCTAATAGGTAGGCCGCGGGCATAAGCTAATCTATACAAATAAATAAAATGGAAATGTCTGTTTGTAGTGTCACGATATAAGGTACTTAATTATAACAAAAAACGTCTTTTTTTTTCGTCTGTCTGTTTTTCTGTCTGTCAGTTTGTTCCGGCTTATCTCCGAAAAGGTTTGACCAATTTTGACGGGACTTTCGCTGGCAGATAGCTGCTGTTATAAAGAGTAATAGTAGGCTTAGTTCTTTTATTTTAGAAAAAGTCATGCGGGTGAAGCTGCAGACAGCAGCTAGTTGTAACTATAATGACTTCAACCAGCTCAAGAACGTATATAAAGTTCTATTTATCCAATAACATGAGCTGAGAATGTTTAATAAAATGGATTGTGTTCAAATCTCCCTAACGCGTGGGAGAGTTGACCGTAGTCAAAACCGTAGACTTCACCATATCAATTTGTATGGAAAACATTGTACATGCGAAGCCGCGGGCAGCAGCTAGTTAGAAATAAATGTAGCTAAGCGAATTTTTAGGTACTTACAGGAAAAGTTTTTAATCAGTGCGCAAATTTTGACAAATTAAACTTAAACGTGTTTTATTATACACCTATTTCTTATTTCGATATGTCTTAGTACAAAAAAATTAAGTTGTCGTTAACGAAAGATATTCATTTTGAAACTGGTATAATGGATACTCGTCGCGTGGCGCGGTCAGTGAAGCGCAATGCAGTAGTAGATACCTATCAGCTGTGCGCTCGCCCATTGATACTTTTACGAATAGATTGTATCCATATATTGCTGATTTCAAGTGGACCAAAAAAATAAAGTATTGAACAAATAATAGAAATGTATTCTATTACTGATAATGAACCACCAAAAAAAATTTGCGCCCTGGTTAAATTTATCCTAAATAAAATTTTTATTCACCTTGATTGACATGGAGTAGTAGAGTATCAAGCAAGTATCATGATTATGTAGAAAAAATAATAATAGGCAAGAATAATAAATAAGAAAATATAATTTTCCAGTTCATTATTTTCTATAACACTTAAATTAAGTTAGTCATAGCATTTTCTTCTATTATTTTGCATACAATACTCGTACGTATCACATATTTAACATATACAAGCTGCAGATTACTCAGTAATAATAGTGTAGATTATGTCATCAATAACTGATATCATGCAAAGTTAACAAATGAATCACTCATCAATGTTATTATATCACCAAGTTTTAAGTGGAATCAATTGAATGGACAGATTATTTACAGTTATTTGTTCCAATAATTCATCAATGGTTGTATTTACTATCCTGTAACGGACAAATAAGTACATTTTACACCAGCTTTTCCATACTAAATTGTAAGTTATGTTTATTTATTAGTGTTCGTATAGATATCTTCATCATTTTCAAGGATAACTTCTCTAAATTAGATACTTGAAAATGCTACACTCGTGACTGCAGTTTGTTTCTATCTTGCCTGCAACAATTTTGTGTCTTTTCAAACCACCACACTTCTGAGCATGCTCATCATAATTATGTCAGTGTAATGTAATGCCCAATAGTATTCTATCCCCACCCCCTTTTGTGGATGTTGGCATAGGCCAGTAAAGTACTACCTACATTAATGGGGAAGAACGATGGATAAGCATGACGATAATGGCATCTTTAGGAGTCCCAAGTAGGTAATGCAGTCTCGAGTCGAGATTGGCAACTCGAGATCATAACTGACGAAATCATAAAAGTTAAAAAAAAAATACAAAATGTTTAAACTTAATTGAAAATAAAAACGGTGTAGTTTTTATTTTCAATTAAGTTTAAGAATTTTGTACTACTACTTAGAAAATTTGTGTAATATTTGGTAAATAAAACAATATTATTTAAGTACCGTACTACTAATAATCATCTGCTTGATACGCATAGGTACGTAACGCAACTAATCAGCACATACATTGTGATATCACGCATACTATAAATCCACTAGCTTCTGCCCGCGACTTCGTCCGCGTGAACGGCCCCAGCCTTCGCGTCGCATCCCGTCGCTCGTCCTTACTATAACTTCGTTATCGCTTAGCGTTCTTTTTGACTTTTGTTCTGTTCGCTTGACTCCTAAGGATCATAGCGTGTTGCTATAGCTTTCCTCGATAAATGGACTATCAAACACTAAAATATTTTTTCTATTGGAACCAGTAGTTCCTGAGCGCGTTCAAACAAACACTCTTCAGCTTTATAATATTAGTATAGAATAATATATATTTTGAAAATGGATTGTCAAGAAGCAAAGTGTGCTAAAACGCGCCCACTCCTCGAAATCTCATTCGTAATCTCGACCAATACGGTTGAGATCTCGAACGAGATTGCAAGGACTAGATTGAATCTCGAAAAGTGCTCGGGATCTCGCGAGATCCAGATTGCTTTCCCTAGCTCCAAGTGCCCATGCCATGTTCATTTTCACACTGACATTAGCATAATCAGCCTATGTATTGTTTCCACTGCTGGAACACAGACCTCTTGTCACACTGATATAATACAATAATATATTACAGTACATAGAACTAGCAAAATCGTTGCGGCATTACGGGAGGATACCAGCAGGGGAGGCGGTGACGGAGACAAGCAACGTGACAGACGGCGCGCCCGAAGGCACGTGTCGCGTGCGTGTGTCCCTTGCGTGCAAGGAACTCACGCTGTTGACCCTAACGCCCCCTGCACGGGAGCAGCGGTACAAGGTCACCAGGATGCGGTGCTGGAGAATCACTACCTTACACGCTGTGAGTATTGTCAGGATATTTACCGCATCCATGCTAATATACCTACTAATCACTATCACTATCACTACATATTATAAAACAAACTCCTCCGCCGCGTCTGTCTGTTCGCGATAAACTCAAAAACTACTGCACCGATTATCATGCTGTTTTCACCAATGGATAGCGTGGTTCTCGAGGAAGCTTTTAGTATATAATTTGTTAAGTTTTTGTAAACAATTTTGTATACATTAACGATATTTGTTGGAGGTGTCGGGAAAAAATTATAATGTGGCTGGTATTTTAGTATATTGTGGTTTCATACGACTTCCACGCGAACGAAGTCGCGGGCAGAAGCTAGTAATATTATAAATGTGAAAGTAACTCTGTCTGTCTGTATGTTACGTTTTCACGCCTATACCGCTGAAACGATCTTCCCGAAATTTGGCAAAGATATAGTCTGGGATATGGAGAAGGACATGGCTACTTTTTTACGCGATAAACGACATCCACAGGGGCGGAGCCACGGGCAAAAGCTAGTTTGATGATGCTAGAATTGATTTTTACCACGCATGTGTACTCAGCGACGCATTACAGGAAAAAAAAACTGTTTTATTTAATGATGTGACGTCATATCGATATATTTCGATAGCAATATCCTATATCTGGCATGACATGCCATGCCATGCCATATATGGTATGTCATATGTGTGGTAATACCTAATTAGTACCCAAGCATTTTTCCGGTTTTAGGTGAAAATGTTAGGGTAGCCCACGAAATTCAAATTTTCTTACATTTCTTTTAAATTTGCAGGTCAGTATCAGGTTGTATATTGATCTAAATATGATTCGCGCCCGTATCATTTTTTTTAAAATAGAATTACAGTCATAAAAATCATGTATGTATGATTTTTCATACAATCTTATTGAATCACTATTTCATGAAGTCATGACTTAGGATTATACTAACTAAAGGAGTTGTATTACTGGTTCTAATGATTATTATTTTGTAAATACATATTTGCTACGGTTGCGAATTATACTTAATCAACATAGACTTAGACAATGAGCTGCAAATTGCAAAAGTCGTAAGAAAATTTAAACAAAAAAAAAAGGGTTTTCTACCGCTTTGAACCCCTGTTTAATCTTATTGAAAGGCAGAGAAGCAGCCCAAGTCCTCCTCGCAGGATGCAGGGCTTTGATTATTAACAAGTTGGAAAGTCCCATGCATCATACATTATAATGATTCACGGTTTTTATTTTAAGTATTGTGTCAGGGTCAGTCATAGTATTAAAGAAGACACTTAAATAAATAATTGACCGGCAGGTAACAGGTTGCTAAATTCTCCGAAATATATGGTTTGTTTGAACGTGGTTATTCACTGGGTCACAGACACAGCAGTGCTTATGGTTTTGTTCATTAGGTAATAGGGATGATGACAAAACAAATTTTTTTTGTCCGTCGTTTAGGTTATAAAATATTGGACACGTATTTTTTTCTGTTTTTACTTAATCAAAACATTACGGCGATACATTGAGTTCAAATGTGGCATGACGTCACTTGTTTAATGTGTTTTATCTAAGTCATTTTTTATTAATATGATAAAGCAAAAAATACTTGTCTAATATTTTTTTATTATCTGATTGACGGACTAAACAGTTTTTCTTTTTTTTTACCCAGGACCTTTCTCAGTAGCAGCTTGGATTTTCAATTAGTGCATGGGATTTAAAAAACATAACTGGATAAATGTGCCTCTATGACCCCTTCATGGAATGCGGGCGTTATTTTGGAGTATTCCCGAATCCCGTATTCTCAAATGGATTACTTTTGGTGCTCAAACAGGAATACTCCGTCATTGTACGAACTGTTTGCTAGTAAGCAAACAATATGAGTGAAATAATATCTGTTGTGACACAGCCATCATGTAATATTGATTACTTTGGTAACTGTGTTGATTAGTAGGCGCACATGCATCATCAGTATAGCTAACAACACATAAACTATAAATAAAAGGCGATTAATTAATTTTGTTTACATCAACCGAGATAAGACTCAACTCAATTAATTACTGTTGTCTGTGGTTCAGGTATCTCGAAACAAAAACTTATTATTGACTTAGGTCAGTATGCCCTTCACTTGGCTGAAATATCATCATTTTGTTTTATTTTTATGCATTGTTATTTTTTTCGAAACATTACTCATTAGGGTTCCGTAGTCAACAAGGCACCCTTATAGTTTCGCCATGACCATCTGTCTGTCTGTCCGCGGCTTAGCTCAGAGACTCTTAGTACTAGAAAGCTGTAATTTGGCATAGGTATCCTACATATTAATTACGCTGACAAAGTGGTAAAATAAAATCTTGGAAATAATTTTTAGGGTTCCGTAGCTCAAAAGGAAAAAACGGAACCCTTATAGGATCACTCGTGTGTCTGTCTGTCTGTCCGTCTGTCACAGTCAATTTGCTCCGAATGTAATGGACCGATTAAGTTGAAATTCGGTATACATATCAATTTGAGTGACCCAAACACGGAGGTGAACTGTAAATAAATGAATTTAGAATATTGGGGTCAGTTTTGGGGGGCAAATAAGAAAATTAAAAAAAAAGTTTTGCTAACTGTACCGTGTGACATATCAAATGAAAGGGCTTACTGTGAGGGTGTCAATTTTGTTTAAATATAATTTTCAAATAAATTGTTTTAAAGTTATAAGTGAAAATAGACGAAAATTGACCCCCCCCCTTATCTCCGAAACAACTGAGCCTAAAATTTTGAAAAAAATACAGAAAATAGTTCTATACTTATAGATTACAGGAAAATATAATTATAAGAAATCTATGGTCTTTGATTTAGGAATCTGTTTGCTTTAAAGTGCTGATTTTATTAAGAGTCAAGTGTATTTTTATCTGTCTTTTACACAACCTTATATTGTTACAGATTGAAAAGACACAAACTCAAAATGGTCATGATTCCCTTCTCGAAGATTCTAACAGGAACTTTGAGCTGTCTTTTGAATATCTCATCAGTAAAGACAACTTGAAATGGATAACCTTGAGGACGGAACATGCGACATTTATTAGTGTTTGTTTGCAGGTAATTTAGTTACTTAAACTTCTGTTTAATACTTAAGTAGTATTAAAAACTGCTAAAGTCCAAGATTTTATGACTTTAGTTTTGATCTTTATGTTAAACATTTACATTTATTATTTCACACTCCGATTTTATATTATTTCACATTCCAATGTTCGTTTAAAATAAGTCTGTAGTTAATTATTTTCCTGTACTAATAATAATCTGTAATCTTGTAAATCTTTGTTTCAGTCGATAGTAGATGAGTTGATGCGTCAGAAGGCGGGCGCGGGGCCTGTATCACCGCGATGCAGCAAGCGCGGTAGTCTGACGTACTTGCGACGTGACGGCTCCAGTCAGGTCATCACACCATCTTCCTCCAGCGATACCCTTAGCTCTACTGTGAGTATCCATAATCTATACATTACATTCGTGTGGATGTCGGAAAACAATCATGACGTCGTTCGTGTGACGAATCGTTTAGAGAAGGTGTAGGTACAACTCAGCGACGAGGTGTCAATTTTTGTAAGAGAGAAGCCGAAGCGAAGTCGGTTTTAACTTACTTATAAAACGTTGTCTACAAAATTATATGTATACACAGTCCAACTTATAACAACTTTTAGTATGGGACCAAACCCGAAATAGCGAAAAAAAAATCTGCTGTTCCCTACATTTTGACTGTCTTATGCGAACATAAATGTAGGGAACAGCAGTTTTTTTTTTTTTTCTCGATTTCGGGTTTGGTCCCATACTAAAAGTTGTTCATAATGATGAGTACAATGATCCCTTATGAGGATTTAAACGAATTAAATTTGATCCTGTAGATAAGTCGCTATTCGTGTCCGTCTGTGTGACCGCGTTATTTATTCTTTGTTAACATCAAACTGGTTTTGAAGGCATTTAGTTCACCTTAATACCTCAAAAAGGACATATATTAAGAAGAGTACTAAAAACATCCTGAAATATTAAAAGCGGGCGAAACCGTGTCACAAGTTGGATATCATGACCTTACCCAGGTTAGACTTGACCCATACTGTCTTGGGCTTTATGAATGTCATAGGGGGGATAGATAGATCTTCTTCTTTTCGTGTTGATGGTACCCAGTTATTATATTGTTTGAGCCCAATAGGTGGCCAAGTTAATTGCGGCATCGGTGGCGTTCATTAGGTCTTCTTTAGTGCAAGTGAACGGGCACTTAGGACACTCCAGTAAGTGGGACATGGTCTGATCAGAAACACCGCACTCATACTGGGTGTTGGATGGGACAGTAATCCCCCACTTCGACAGATTGTGTTTGCAGCGGCCTACCTGGATACGCAATCGATTGAGAGCTTTCCATAAAAAAAGCTCTGGCGACTTTTAAGCCTATCCGTAGTCGTTGAGTAATCATAGAGGGGGTGTCGGGAATCGGATTCTTGGTTCTTTTTTTCCAGCGCGCATGCGACATCCCTTCGTACGACAGGAGGTGCGATTCCTGTTAGCGGAGAGTGGAGTCGGTTTTAAGCAGCCCGTTATTATCCGACAAGTCTCATTTAGAGCAGTATCTACTTGTTTAGCATGAGTAGACCGGTGCCACACTGGACACGCAAATTCACCAGCAGAGTAGCATAAGAATATCGGGTGCTGCCAGTGGAAATTAGGCGACGCAGCAGGTTATTACGAGCCCCGACCTTAGACATAGTGAATACTCTTTTCTCAAACATGCATGGAAATATTGTCATTATTTTCGAAAAAAGAACACGCGAAGTATCGAATTCACGGACAAAGAAAATCAAATCCATTGCAGGAGCGTTTTTTGAATTTGGAACATTACAACGCTCCAGCAATGTTGTATGGAATGGCGTGCTGGGGTTAATAAATACTCTTTGATTGGATCTCTTATCATTCTTGGCATACCAAAGTACGTCTCTTTGCTTAGCACAAATTGCGTTCACGTGGCTGTATAGCCATAAATGCGTTTGCCTTTCGGCACAGATGACAAATAGAAAATTGGCGGCAAAGCTGAAAATTCGTCTTGATTTGTTATTTACATACTTAATAAATATTAATTTAATTTAAATTTATACCCACGATTTAGAGAGTGAAATGGAGATTGATTGTACTCCACCAGATTTAAGATCAGAAGCCAAATTGGCAATGGAAAACCTGCTTCCAGCGAAGTCAAAATTGAAAAATACATGAAAGTATGTCTTATTTCCCTGCTTTTTATGAGAAAAGCACTATATATGCCTCGGCGGAAATGGCAATTGCCTGTCTCGTATTAGTGAAGTCCTCGCCTTCGGCTCGGCCTTCATATTAATAATCGACCTGCAGTTGCCTATTTCCCGGCCTTAATGTTGCAATAATGTACTATTATTGCACCACACCGGACACCATAAAAATGACAGATTTATATGTAGAAATTTTACAAGGGGTGACACAAAGGGCGGTCTTATCCCTAAAAGCGATCTTATAAACACCACAACTAGTTACTGAAAAACGGTTTCGGAAGACTGTCCATAATTTTTTGAGAAGTTTTGATCCCCATTCACAGATTAAAAAAAAAATGTAGTCAGCAATTTTTGTTCCAATCGATCCTGTTTCTTAAAAGAAATAAAAAATTCTATCGGACCAACTGAGGGTTGAGTACTAAAAAAGTCAGAAATCGCAAAAAACTTATCCCCTACATTTCGTAGGAAATAAGACTCCAACTTACTTTTTTATGATGGTTAGACTGACTAACTGTGGAGGAGTTAGTGTGACTAACGGTGGAGTTTCTTGCCCATTCTTCTCCATGCAAACTACCTTTTTTTTTTTTTTTAAACGGTGCCTCACACTAGGAATTTCTCCTGTATCGTGGGTGCGTTTACAAACATTCAAACTCACATACACAAACAGCCAGACCCGGAACAACTACTTGTAGGTCATACAAATATTTGCTCCGTGCGGGAATCGAACCCACGACACGCAGCGCAGCAGTCCACTACGCCAACCGTGTCGTTTTGGAAGGGGAAAACTAGAATCAATTTTATTTCCGTGTAAATTTTGACGTTCAAAAGTGTCATTTATGTGCCTATTTGAAATAAATGCTTTGTTATACTGAGTATGTCGGTGACGTGAACCCATAAGTTTTTCCCCGACCAAATATCATTCAACGCGCTAAAGAACTCAAAACTTTGGAATAACTGACAGTCTGGCGCAACACGTCACGAGTATATCGCACATTTTGGCGACGCGGTGACGCGAACCCATATGTTTGTCCCATACCAAAAATCACTCAACGCGGCTAAAGAACTTTTTACATTAAAAAATATATATATTGGCGGTCATAAGGACTGCCGACAGAAATGAAAACTCAAAACTTTGAAACAACTGTGTTCTTTTTTTGAATTTCAAATCAATTATACTCTGAATTATTTAAATTTTGTAAATTATAAATTTAAATTAGGTATTAAAATTAGTCTGGTTTTCACATCTATTGGGACACCGAGCAATAATTATATACATTTTTAATAGTTTATTGATTAATGAAACATTATGATGCACAAGCTATCAATACAACTTAATTGAAATAATAAAGGTCGTAACACACATATCAACTCGGAAAGGGATCGTCACCGTATCGCCTTTCGCCTCGCCGTCATACAGGCGTCAACCTAACGTAAGCACGTAACCAAAGCGGACCAGCAGCTCCGATACGTCGACTCCGCTACAGTTAGGCGACGCCGCGCGTACTGCTCGCTGACCGTTGCTGGTTGACCTGGCTGGCACCAGATCAGTTTGAATCCGAACGCGGGAGGGGTGAGAGGGACAAGGTGGACGAAGAGACGCAAGCGCGGCGACGGAGAGGCGTAAGCGCGGGGATGACGAGCCGTAAGCACGGGGACTGCTGGTTGACCACGCGCCACACCGCGGTTCGTGAGCTTGTCCCGAGGCGAATCGTTTACGTTACGATTCCTTTTAGTGTGCTTTTCAGTAGGGAGTTTCATGCAAAGAATACTAAACGGCTTGAGTTGATACGGTTACGATCCGTTTCCGAGTTGATATGTGTGCTTATGACCTTTATTAGTATTCAGTTATACGAGGCGAATCGTTTACGTTACGATTCCTTTTAGTGTGCTTTTCAGTAGGGAGTTTCATGCAAAGAATACTAAACGGCTTGAGTTGATACGGTTACGATCCGTTTCCGAGTTGATATGTGTGCTTATGACCTTTATTAGTATTCAGTTATATTACAGCATGTCACAAGATTTAACCCATCCAAAGAGTCCAACACGCACATGATACAGTCGAGTACATAGAATTTATTAGTGTATAACTGTATATATGCGTAGACATATACACAGGCCGCTACGCGTTGCCAGTCTGGCGCAACACGTCACGAGCATGCAAAGTGGTTTTCACTTCAAAAAATGGTAAAGGAGAGAGGGGGACTACAACACAACGAACGCTACACATTATTTGCGCATAATTATATCCGGTTTCTGTTCGCTTTTCTCCGTACTCAATTATTTTTTATTAATTTTCTGTTGCTAAAAAAACTTACGATCTTTTCAGAACGGAGACTCATCCGTCAGTTCGAGAGAAATATTTTCTGTTCGGAGGTTAACAGAAAAGTTCGCGACTGTCTCCTTCAAGCCCGGCAGAGAGTGCGTAGAGAACAACGCTTTCGAAGCTATAGGGGACGAAGAACTATAAGGGCTTCCTCTTCACTCGAATTTAACTACAATAATGTTTTCCAAAGAAAAATTAACACTCGGAAACAAAGTTGCCAATAATGTAAAAAAAAAAAGTGTAAAAATTGTATACATATTTCGTATTTGTACAAAATATTTTTTTATCTAATTGTCTTTATAGATAGTTATACATTTTACCTACTATTATAAGTACTTGGCTATGAATACTGTTTATATCAAATTGTACGTCATATCATTAATATTGAACAGTCTACTTGCCATATTATGTAAGTATGTTCTAGTTACTAAGTAACGATTATTTCTTCTTGTAATATAATGCTAATGATTATTTTGAACAATCATAAAAAGAAAAGAAATAAAGAAAATACGTTTATTTGCGGTAAATATGACGCAAAGAAAGAACACAAAAACAAAAAAGAACAAGTTGGGGGAAAATATGCATCACATCTACGCAAAACGGCCATCACTCAGCACAACAATGATGCATTCATTGTAGTATTTTCTTAAGTACGTACAGATAGTTTATTGCAGTGTTTTTCAACTTGTGGGTCGCGACTCCCTAGGGGGTCGCCAAGCCTCTTTAAGGGGGTCGCCGTTACTTTAAAATTTAAAGGTCATAAAAAACAAAAAAAAAAATCACACGTCAACAAATACCTAGTAGTCACATGAATTATTAATGTGAAGTTGAATATAGACGCACCCATTTACATTATTGTGATGGGTGTGCCTTTTTCTCGTTAACCAATTTTTTTTTTACACATACGATTAACTCGTTCTCTAAATTTCGGCGATTTCTATTTTTGCCTTTTAATTGAACCATCGATGAAAACGTTATCTCACACAAGTAGGAGGTTCCAAATGGAATCAAACACTTCGAAGATTCTGTTGTTAATTGTGGGTATTCTGTTTTTCTGATTAACCAAAACCAAAGTGACAGAGTTGAATTACAAGTTAGAAACCGCGGAGGGTAGGGGGTCGCGAAATATTTTTTCATACATAGGGGGCCCTATGAAAAAGGTTGAAAAACACTGGTTTATTGATTCGTCATTGTTAAATTGATAGTATCCGTTTTAGCAAATTTATTATGGAGCAGTGATGTTTTGGCAAATACCGAAGGTATGATAAATAATGAAATTGAAACCGACCGGCAAAATGGCAGTCCGTCCCACCCAGGTGACTCACAGAAAGTATGAAATCATAAAAATTAATCGTACAGAATTTAAATTAATTATATACTTAATAAAATATATTTCTTATTCCTTTCTGATATTGAATTCTAAAGAATCTTCTCCATATTATCTTGCCTATGGTTCGAACAAGTTAGACGTTAACGTTATTCTATAATGTAGTACGTACTGTTTTTAGAATAATGTTTTGTTTAAAATGTATGTACATTATTTACTTGTCAGAGAAATAGATACAATTTTCCTCTCTGGCGGTATCATCTTAATAAATTACGTTTTTCAATGCAATTCAGCAGTAACAAAACAAAGAAAATCGCCCTTATTGCCACGCAATAAAGACGCTATCAAAGTTAAACTGTTAATATGGATGTGCGGTTTACTGTACGAATGTATGAATAGTCGACCCCGTAATTGCATACCACCCTAAGGTTGAATGTCAATTGCACGTCTTAAAACGTCAAGGACCATTTTTGCTTTAAGACAAATCGTCGTATCCTACGAATAGGGACGTAACTGCATAATAGCTACTTTTCAGGAGACACTTTTTTGTGTTTAATTAAATTAAATATGAAAAAATATGTATTGGTGATTTCTTATAATGTTTATTGGTATTTTAAGGTTCGGCTAGGATTATTTTCAATAAATTATCTTCATATTTTATAAAGAAAAAGAAAGAAAGAAAAATGTTTTATTTGGGACACGCACAAGAAATACAAACAGTAAAAAAAATAAAACATGAGCATTTAAAACTAACAAAATTTACATTGTAAACCTGTGTGAGGCCAAAAAGGCCACTATCTCAGCATAATGCTGCGATATTTAAAAAAAAAAATACCGCAGCGCTGGTATACGCATTTTGTCCCTTAAATCCCGTTTTTAATTGTTTTGTTGAACTGGTTATATGATGAGCAGAATTGAATTATATAATAAAAAAAGAAAGCCCCTGTGTTCCTTAGGGCACTATTCGTAGGATACGACGATTAATGTGACAGTTAGATAATTTCAAGTTACCAATCATAATGAAGTTCAATTTACTGGGAGCTTGTGTCAAAAGTGGTGAAGCAATTACGAATCGACTATACTTGGTAGATCTCATCTGATTATGTATTAATTTTTTATAGGTATTTTACTTTATATCAGATCTGATCCAATTTTCTACATTAATATCATAATTATAGAATAGTTCTACAGAGCACGGAGACACCTCGGAGTCCGCTGATAGAGGCGACCATTGTTAACACGTTCAATAAAAAGAGTATCATCGTTTACCACCACTCCATCTCAATCGACTGCGAACTCAAGTAGGCCGCTGCAAACATAACCTGGGGAAGTGGGTCATAGTCGATTCACCTATCACTCAATGCGAGTGCGGTGCTCCTGAACAGACTATGTCCCATCTGCTGGAGTGTCCCAATTGTCCGTTCGCCTGCACCCTTGACGATTTGAACAATGCCTCTGACACCGCAATAAATGTGGCCACCTACTGGGCCCAAACAGTATAGATGTACCGTCGAAACGAAAAGAAGAAGAAGGCCACTCCATCACATGACGTATAGAAATTGACGGATTTGAAGGCGTTTCCTGACAGCAGTTAGGCGCTCAACACACTTTTGGCGCCACGAATTTTGTTATAGTTTGACCACTACCGTTGTTCCACGCCTTAGGAATGCGCGGCGAGGAGGGGACGGCGATGACGAATGAGTGGCGGGACGCCGTAACGGCCTGGCCACGACGTAGCTAAGTGCGGGGCGGCGAGCAGTAAAAACAAATATACAAAAATGTATGAACCTAGCCACGACGCGCCCCGCGAGCGGTATTTGCCGTGCTCGTAACCCATCTACCACGCCCCCTGAAAGGGACATAGCGACTATCCACAGATAGTGCCTACTGCCGTTTCTGCCAGAGATTCCGTGCTCGGTGCATAGTTCTAAGATAGACTTTAGTGCTACATACAAGTAACGAAGTTATCAAATGTAATAAATTACTCACAAAATAATCTTACCTACAATTGAACAAATTAATACAGTCAATAATATTAGCGTTAAAAGATTGTTTGACAATAATTACTAAAAAAAAATCCGAACATTATAAGGACATAGGCCGTGTTATAGAAAATATTTTGTTCTTTTCATCAGAAAATGTCATATTTTAAAACTTGAAAGCTTCAGGTCATCACTGGCCCTCATGACGTTAATCGTTGTCAAACACACTATTCAGCGCTCGAAACATTTGCGACAGTTTGTGGGTAGTTTTGCTACTTTTCCTCAAGTTAAAATAAGTAAAGTTCATGTAGTAAGTTAATGAACGAGTTTTTGTGTACAGAAGTAAGTCTTCCGTAAATTACGCATACTTAATTAAGGGTCTATTCACACATACCAAAACCAAGGCTCGCTTCGTCTGGGCTCAGAACTGGAAAAAGATTGTTGGCACGCATTTTGTATGAAACTGGGGCCTTACTCCCGAAAACGATTCGACGAGATTGATTTTGATTTCGATTCGAACTCGCTTCTGGGAGCTTACTCCCGACAGCATCGAGTTCTGAATCAATCGAATTTGGTTCGAATTAAATGCCGATCCATACTCTTGAATCCAACACTAGCGCACGTTCGTGCGGTGGTTCGAAGCGAAACTAACTTCGGTCAGTTTTAAGTTTTAAATCGAGTTCGGGTCGAGTTCGGAAATCGAATCGGAATCAAAATCAAACTCGAATCGTTTTCGAGAGTAAGGCCCGTGTTCTCACACTGCACACTGGGCAGAGCATTTGTTCTAACGTACAGGAACACTGAGCTCGTGGTGCAGAAGGTCCTGACATGGAATAGAACAGTGGATGGGACTTTAGATTTACCTTGTTTTTATAATGCAGCCCCAAGCCTTAATTTTAAGACGAAGTAGCTGCTGTGCATTTTATATAAAGACATTTTTCTTTCTGATTTCCACTTTTATCTACATGTTTATTTTAGTATAAGTATTGAAAAGTCTTTCGAGATAAAGTACTAATTGATACATCTTTGTTATGATTTAACTTTAGAAAACTTTTAATTAGTAATAAGTAAACCAATCTTGAAATTATGTTTTGTTGTTGTTAAAAAAGCGCAGTTGTTAAAAAAATTCTACTTAAAATGCCTTGGTTCATCCAAACTAGCTTTTCATTAAAATAATAAAATTCTAGTCCTCGACATGAACAAACTGGAATAAAATCTCATTCTGGTCAGCAGCTAGTACAGTTTACCATACCCAATCCACATATTAGCTGTAATTTTTAAATTTTTTGGCGAGTGTATTGTTATCTTTACTTACTTTGCTCAAGGATAGAAAGCCAGGAAGATCACTAGAATATTAAAAATATTATCATTACCATCCTAAAGTTATTTACTATACCATAAAATATGCCAATTGTTGACTTGAAAAGGTGGAATTTTTTATATTGTTATAAAATTCGTGTTATTTTTAAAGGGACCACATATTTGTGTAATATAAAAATTAATCTTTCTTAGTGGCCATAATATATTTTGTTGCCATACTTTGTTTTTATGATTCTCCTATTATTATATTCTTCTTATTCTGTATTTTATTATTATTTTGTACTTTGTAATTTTAATAAAATCGTTTATAATTTCAAGTATTTTAATTTGTTATTGGTGTCGTTTATCTGGTCTTTGTGCGGGGACACGTTAACGTGTTTACTCTACAGGAAACCATTTTGAACTAACTCTGCGTTGTAAAGCAACTATACCAGTTACCCGCCAAGTACAATAGACAATAGCGACGATTAATGGACCATTTACACGAGGCCATTCGTCGATGAGCCACTCCACTGAGCCAAGCCAATAAGCCAATCCGATGAAAAGCGCAAAATTCGTGTCGTTCATTTACACATAAGCCAGTTCTGATTCGGACGCTATGGATAGACATTCTTGTTCTCGGTAAAGAGATATGAATTTTGACGGCATTTCGGATGTCCATTTTGTTATAATCATGGTTATGGTTATCACCAGAACTTAAGGCGAAAGCGTCAGGGTAAAAAAACACAACTTTTCTTGGGTTTTTTGCCATTTGCAGGTCAGTATCACGTTGTATGTTGATCTTAATATGATTCGCGGCCGTATCAAATGTTTATTGATAGAATTATAAAAATCATCAATACAACTTGCAGAGTTAAAATCCTATTGAATGACTATTTCATGAAATCATGGCTTGTAACTACTAAAGAGTTGTATTACTTACTGATTCTAATTCTGTAAATACCTACTATATTTTTTACGGTCGCGAATCATGTTTCCAATCAACATACACCCAGACAATGAGCTTCAAATTGCGAAAAACTTATGAAAATTTGAATTTCGCGGGCTACCTTAGCGCTTCCCCCCTACGTAATACCAAAAATACCCAAAATAAACAACATGTGTGTCCGCCTATTAAAACCAAAATAACTAGTAGAATGGCTAATGGCTCGGACGGGAACAAGCGTTCACACGAAGCCAATACACGAGCCAATCCACTGCTTGAGTGGTGGGAGAAGCATTGGCGCCAGTAAATTTAAAATCGTTCTCTATTACAATGGACTGGCTTCATCAATGGATTGAGGACAATCCAATGCAGTGGACTGTCTCTATTTACACGATGCCATTATTGGATTGACTCTGTGGAATGGCCTTGTGTAAATGGTCCATAACAATTAAGGCGCGGGCTGGCGAGCCAGTAGTAGTGACTCCACCTTGCAGCCTTTCTTGCACTATTCACGGGAACCAACTCCTAGGTGTGCTAGGAGTTGGTAAACACGATTAAGCTCGATTGGATTGAAACGGCTAACAGGAAGTACTCTTTAGTCGATTGCAAACCAATTTGCAAATTACTATGTATAGAGCCGGAGCAGCACAGATTACATAGAAAACACGTTAGCGTAGACTAGACGAAGCGCAGTGCAGCCAGGTTGTCACTACCAAACAAATATCAAGATTGCGTTCCATACCATGAAGTCAAAAACAAATAAACTAAAGCACGCCTCTGTCGGTGCGCTCTCAGGTTACTTGGAAGTATATTTGTTTTATTTAAACTAATGCAAGGCCTATATTTGTTTGGCAGTGTTAATCGCGCTTCGCCAGGTCTTCCCCGGCCCTAATAAACACAGTCCAGCTTTAAAACTGGTTATAGGTACTTACAATTAATTTATATGCATCAGTATTGTATAGCAAAATTTCATCTTGAAAAAACAAATATAATAATTTAATTAAATTAAAAAAAAAAAACATCTAGAGAAACATTATTTACAATTTGAACATTGCTAAGTTTATTTAAATAATAATACACCAGACATTACATAACAGTAACTATTTAATAATTCTTTTCCCAGTTCTCACGCTCTTCCCTCTCCTTCTTCACTTGATCTACAACAGGTGTGAGGTAGAGTTTGTCTTCCTCCCACTTAGTCCACTCTTCCTTGGGAAGGATGGACTTTGTAAGGGACAATTGCATGGCACGCACCATGCGGAAGTTGCGCTCATCAACAACATGTTGGGGGATGCGGCGAAGCGCTTCTGTGACATCTTCGGTCTCATAGAGGCAGTCGTCACGAAGGAGACCTGTAACAGGTTATTAAATTGTGTTGAGAACTAAATCACTTTCAATAAGCTTTTGGTAGTATATATATGTATAGTGTAACTTGGGATAAAACTCTTTATAAAGATTATGTATCAATGTCATTGGTAAACTGTTCTTAAATATCATTAAATTTTTTTTTTACTTCTAGGAGTTTACAATATAAAGCAGACTGCTGAGACAGCAACAAAAGAAAGTAATATGGGAGTTCGGATATGATGAGTTCAGGTTTTTTCTTATTATTTTCTCCTTTTGCACATTGTAAACCTCTGGGAGTGTTGGCTACATAAAAGTTTCTTTCAAATTAATCTGGTATCATACTGTGCTCTGCTCTATTCAAACAGCAACACTATGCTATGTTATAGTGTACCAAGTTTTATAACAAAAACAAATTAAAAATTTCTGCATGGCTGAATGTGCCTGCCCTTGACCTCTGTCACGCCTAATGGAAAGTGATGGATGAGGTCTATGATGGAACGAGCATTGAAAGCATTTAACACACAGGTTGTCCTTCAATAAGTGCCTTCTAATACTTTTATGGCTGTCAACAATACTATTAAGAAAATCATTACACCACTACATTGAGTAGACATAAAGTACTATTGTCATACTGATGTTGTGTACATTTATTTTTTAAGATTATTACGATTTGTTCCGAAGTCAAGTTGGGTAATCGTATGGATGATTTTTGGGAATGTCATACACATTTTTAACCTGTATAATAATCATCGGAGGTAAGTGAGCATATGAGCTTATGTACGTAGTAAGTATGTACTTAAGTAATAAATAAACTATAAAAAATAGGGCTAAACTTACCGTATCGGTTAAATCCAGACATGTTGTAGGCCCATTTCTTCATGTTGCCTGAAAACAAATACGTTACATAACAATATTGTAACTACAGTAGCGGTAATAGTATGTAGGTAATGTTGTTGAAAACATTCTAGAAGTAATTTATGTGATATACTCACTAAGGGCAACTGTAGTGGTCCTAAAAGCCATGGTTTTTAAAGCTGTGAAATCTCAGTTGTTGAAATGATCACAATTCGATCGAAGTACGAGTAGTACGACCGTGCTTTTTGCGTACAATTCAGTCTATCAAAATGACATTAAAGATGACATTGACAGTAATTGACATATGGATTTGGGTTGCTAGACGATAGGCATATTATTTGCCATAAAAATGCTACTACAAAAGAAGATTTTAGGAGAACTTATAAGCAAGAAGTGAAAAGAGGACTATCGCGCTAGAATTCGCCGCTAGAGGCACAGGTGTAGAGTAAGGTCTCTAGAAATATCAAATGTAAAACTGGATGTTCACATTGCGGGATTTTAAATTATTCATAATTATTCATAATTGTAAAGATTGTGCCATTCCTGATTAATTATGGCTTAAGATGAAATCTTATCTTATCTTAGTAACAACTTAGGATCTAATTTCGTAGCACTTGGAGGAAGAATAATATTTGACTGCTTAATGCTTGCCAATTTTAGGAACATTATAATGTAAATATTCATTTAATATTTTAAAATGTAACAAAATAAACATTTTATGAAGTAATGAGTACATAAACATATTCAAAACATAAAATAAAAGTACTGACAGGACTTTACTCAACAGTGGCGCCAACTGGTGAGCACAAAAACCATCTCCATGACCAAAAACTGGGACATTGTTATAAGTATACATAAGTGAGAAGGTCTATTCTTTAATAAAATGTTTTCCCCCCTTACTAAAGTTATGTCTAACTTAAACCTCGAAAAATGTATGGTAAAACGAGGTTTAAGTTTCGCATACCTTTATTCTGCGTTTATTAGTAAGGGGGTTATTGTTTATGTAAAAAAAAACTCTGATACAATAATATAATATTTATAATATACAATTGTTATCCATCTGTTATAGCTGTTGGTTCTCCTATAAACAAATAACTATATAATCGGATTTAAGTTGGTTATTAATAAACTTATACCCAAAGTCTCAAATTCAGATAATTTATGTAAAACATAAAATAAAAGTACTGACAGGACTTTACTCAACAGTGGCGCCAACTGGTGAGCACAAAAACCATCTCCATGACCAAAAACTGGGACATTGTTATAAGTATACATAAGTGAGAAGGTCTATTCTTTAATAAAATGTTTTCCCCCCTTACTAAAGTTATGTCTAACTTAAACCTCGAAAAATGTATGGTAAAAGAGGTGATGTTGAAACCGTTTTAAAAGATCTACAATTCCTTAAAGAGCAATTTAAATCTATTGGCCTGGACCTTAATCCATCAAAATGTGAAATTTACCTTTCTGACATTACGGACAGACAATCGACCCTAGAGAAATTTAATGCAATAGCCCCACAAATTAAAATTCTAGAAAAAAGTTCACTGCACCTCCTAGGTTCCCCAATTTTAGAAGATAGCTTTACTCAATTCATCGACGATAAAATTAAAAATTTCAACGACATTTCAGACAGACTATCCAAAATTAATTTACATTCGGCATTCACCCTGATTAGTTACTGTTGTTTTGGCCCAAATTTTATATATTATCTACGCTCTTCCCCCTTATGGAAACAACCACACCTCTTGGACAAAATTGACCAAATTATTCGCAGCACCCTAACATCCATTTTAAATGTGGCTTTGGACGACCGAGCGTGGCTGCAAGCCACACTACCCATCCGTTTTGGTGGCCTCGGCGTCCGCAAAATTACCAGTATTAGCTTACCGGCGTTCCTGTCCTCTGTCCACAGCACGGAAGAGTTGACCAGGAAAATTTTGGCCCCTTCGTTGGTTGACTCTGAAGTGCCGTGTTTCACTGATGCGGTGAATGCCTGGAAAATGGCTTGCCCGAATACAGATCGGCCCGTGAATCCATCTTCCCAGAGACAGTGGGATGAGCCGCTCTGCAGGTTGGTACGGAATAATCTTATTAATACGTCCACCAATACTGCTGAGCGTGCGCGCCTGCTGGCTGTGGGTGAGTGGGAGTCGGGCCTCTGGCTTCAGGCACTACCGTCACCCAACATAGGCACTATGCTGGGTGACACCACTTTCCGGCTCGCTACTTGTCTGCGTCTGGGCGCTCCTTGTGTGGCTCCGCATCGCTGCCAATGTGGTGAAGGTGTCGACTGCCTCGGACACCATGGCCTATCCTGCAGTAGGAGTGCAGGCCGGATAGCACGGCACGCCAGCATAAATGACATCATCCGTCGTGCTCTTGTCACCGCCGGGGTGCCAGCTGTTTTAGAACCCAATGGCTTGGCACGCGACGATGGGAAGAGACCAGACGGAATGACCATCATGCCTTGGAAGTTAGGTCGGCCTTTGGTGTGGGATGCAACATGTGTCGATACCCTTGCGCCATCCCATCTTCCTAGCACGGCGGGCTGTGCCGGGGCGGCTGCTGCGGGTGCGGAAAACCTCAAACGGCGCAAATATGACAACCTTATTGGGAGTTATATGTTTGAGCCGTTTGGGGTTGAAACACTAGGACCATGGGGTCCGAGTGCCCACATGGTATTTCGAGACATCTCTAAGCGGTTGTTCGACTCTTCACGTGACCAGAAGGCTGGCCTATTTCTTGCCCAAAGAATCAGCATTGCCATACAACGTGGCAATGCTGCCAGCCTTTTGGGCACTTTTCCTGTTGACAGCGATGCGGACGAATTTTTTGATGCCCTTTGATTCTTTTCCCTCCCTTTTTTATATACTTGTACATATTAGTATCTATTTTCTTAAATAATTTTAAAACTATTTAGTGTAAAGTAAATGAAATCGTTTATTTATGTAAACAAAGGGGATAACATAGGAAAAAAATATCTCCGTAATGGTAATTCACATAAAATGGCGAAAAAAGAGGTTTCATTTTCTAATAAGTACTGATTTTAATAAATAATAATTAAAAAATAATCATACCGTCATTATTTTTATAAATTTTCGGTTATAAACAAAGTTATTAAAAAAAGGAGATTTTATGGTATAAAATATTTTATGATACTAGTAACAATGCAGGAGATCTAAACATTTTCAAATTTTTTACATCTTCTTCAACACTAATATTAAAACTTTCATTCATAGGTTCATATTGTAAGTAGCATATCTAGCCACATTTTAGATGAAAACGGCTGTAAACTGTTTCAAGTGGAAATCGATTTTGGGAGGCCTAGGTCTAGCACTGGACTTAAAAGGGCTGATTATGACGATCATATGCCGTGTCTCCGACATACTACACAAAACAATGTTTGGCAACGGTATTTTGTTTGCATAGTTCTTATAATTAATTAACTTTAATTTTAGCGATGACTATTAACAAAAAAAAAATATGATAAAATGTTTTGTACCACTGTCCTGTCATTATGACAGTGACATTTCTTGACATTACTTTGTTTACATAAATTATCTGAATTAGAGACTTTGGGTTATAGAAAAACGGTGGCCAGCACACCAAGTTATCACAAAATTTAAAATAAAAGTTTTTTTTTTCTAATATTTTCTTTTTTTTACTGTCAAAATTTCTCGTTCGATTTTAAACTTAATCATCTTCATTTTAAAGTTTGAAATCGTTTGGAGAAATTTGATAGTTTCGTGTAGCTTGATTTGCTGGCCACTGTACAAATTATGTATTGAACACAACAGAACGACGATGGCTGTGTCATTTAAAAACACTGCGTTTAACTTACAATTTAGTTGTTTGTAACCATCCGACTATGATTCATGAAACTGAATGATGGGGATGCGCTAAGGTAGCCCGGAAAATTCAAATATTCTTACGTTTTTTGCAATTTGGTCAGTGTCAGGTTGTATGTTTATCAAAACATGTTTCGCGGCCGTAACAAATATTTGTATTTACAGAATCATTAAAACTCTTTCTTATTCGTTATAAACTGGCGTCCCCTTAGTGGCAATGGCCATTAATTTCACAGTTATCGTTGCATCCCTAGCGATATAGTATATACTAATTCCATGCCCTCGCGATATTATTAAAGTGTTGCCCACTTCTATTGACTACAATTCTACCACCATCTATGAGCAACTGCAGTGCGCTAGGGTAGGCAGGCCACAAGCCACTGGCAGTGGTGAACTACGCCAGTCCTTTTTTTTTTTTTTTTTTTCAGGATGGGAAATCATCAAATGACCCCTCCCGCTCTGCCGCTCTGGGTGGAGCGGAAGGGAGTGTCAGACTCTTACTGACTAAAACCCACCCGTGTTCCTTCCTTGGCCCTTTATGTTCCAGGGCAGCGGTACCCCTTTCGGACAATCCCGCTGACCCGGCAGGCTTGGGCCCTAATAGGCCCCCTCGTCGTTGCTGACATCTCTTTGAGGCGCGCGTGGAACACATACGCGCCGTCCAGCACGGGAACTACGCCAGTCCTGGACTGCTAAATAAAATGAGGCCTATACAGCGTGTTTTTTACATAGGGAGGAGGGGGGGGGGGGTGAGGGGCAGGGGATCATCGAAGGTTTTACATAATAATGTCAAAGTCCCAATTTTAAAACAAAGTGTATTCTATGTTATTCACAATCACAGTTGTAATTCGTCACACTCTCGTCATCCCACGGCCACAGTTGCTTTTGAGAGGCTGAAGCTGGTGGCCCTTTCCAAAGTTCGAACGCGTTCCAGCACCAATAGTGATGCGAGGATTTTGGGGATTTTCGGCCATAAGGCTGCTACTAAGGAGACCCGCCGCGGTCTCCTTAGTAGCGGCCTTACGGCCTTAAGAGAATACTCTTTAAATCACTTCTTTAAATCACGTTGTTCTTTCTTGTGGGGTCTTCGTAGAATTGCGACTTTATAGGATGTAGATGTGGCGGCACGGCAATCCGTGACTGGTGGTCGTCGCGTTGTTGACTGCTGCCACATAACTTTTCAAGATCATTTTTAAACTGTCCAAGTTTAGAGCTTATTTCAGTGGAATCACATGTGGAATGTCCACGAAACAAATACCCCATTTGGTTTCTACCTAAGACTGTTTTAAAAGTGGTGGAAATCAATTTGAACATTGTTACTGTTATTTCCTGGTTTCTACTAAAGCTTCCGATGCTTCAAATAAACTAATTTATAAAATTACTAGTGACTCGCCCCGGCTTTGCACGGTTGCAATTTTTTTATACATCCTATGAAGCCTATGTCCATCTGTACCTTTCAACTGTTGAAATAATTCTGGTTCCGGAGATTACCCTCCATTTATACACAAACTCACAAAATTTGCTGTCTGTCTTTGTAATATTAGTATCAATACTTAATAATTATTTAGACTATATTTTTTCTACTTGAATAATTTATAGGGATCGTACGTAGATGTTCCGTAGGCATAGTCATAATATGGTAATTACTAATAATATTTTTTTGTTCTTTGGGCTCTTTGGACTTCTTGGTTTGTTGGGTTATTTCCGTGTTCTTTGGCTGTTTAATTCACAGCTGTTTTTTGCGACTGCTGCGGTGCTGCCATCAAGCTCGTTATGTCAAATTGTCTTGTCAAGAATGTCAATGATTGTCATGCCTCATGCATGATTTATTTGTGATTGTAAAAGAATGATCAAACAATTTTAGTAAAAAGTAATTTTCAAAACTAATAAAATGGCTTACAAAGTCACCATACTGTGTTAGTTGACACTCATGCTCGTCCGTTTAATTGGAAAAAAATAATTGTAAGATAAAATGGTATGTACGTTATAAAATACTTTGCAATAATTGTGGTTAGAAGTTACACACGACTTATCTGTTGTAATATTAAATGTCCAAGACAAGTGTGATAAGGATGCGTGCGCGTGGCTACTTCGTGCTTCTTATCAAGTTGTTTGTTTTCTTGTCTTGGAGTGAACTTCGAATGACCTCGCTCGACCTCCTAGTCCCAGTCCGCTTATCATTATCAGCACGAATAAAATGAGACGGCGGAAGGTATTTCATTTAATTCATCAGATATCGTGGCGCGATCACATACTGTTCTCGGTTCTTACTCGACAATCGTCTTTGTAATACATTGTCGTTGTGTAGTACGCGTATAACTCTGCTATCATATTGAATCCTTTTGGGTTTCGTATTCGTGTGTAATAGTGTAGTGGTTTTTTTGTTCATCCTGCATTCAAGAAGAGGAATGCCAAGTGACTGTCGAGACTGTTTGGGAATTCGTTATCGAATTAATACCCTGCACCAAACGTGGAAGTGGCTGCATCAAACAATTGCCCTTCACGAATATCTGATCTCCCTCTCTTCGGCTGATACTGACGCCTGCAGCTGTTCTATGCACTAGGTTATAATATTATAGAGACTATTTGAACTGTTATTAGGCAATTTATTTAGGTAACAATAACAATTAAATAATTAACGTTTAACAAACTGTGGTTATAAAGTTCATACAGAAAAGTATCCGTTTGACAATTAATTTTGATAATATAACATTTAAAGATGGCTCAGACAATGATGAAGAAGATAGTCGCAAGCAGTGCCTGCCTTGTGGTGGGTTTAACAAGAAGAACCAGCTCTCGTAGCTTGGTAACTGCAAGCAAGAAATTGAATGCGAAGAAAGAACGCGACTTGCCGTCTGAGGGGGAGATCACCAAGTCTGTCTTCATGTCCCAATCAACTGACATCTATACTAACCTGGCTCTGGAAGACTGGATGTACCGTAACATGGACTTCACAAATCACCATGTGATGATGGTTTGGCGCAATGAACCATGTGTTGTGATTGGAAGACACCAGAATCCATGGTTGGAAGCTAATGTCCCGCTTCTGAGTGAGAGGGAGATAGCTCTAGCAAGACGCAACAGTGGTGGTGGTACTGTGTACCATGACCGTGGAAATCTTAACATCACATTCTTCACTCCTCGTGAGAGATATGACAGGAAATACAACTTGGAGCTGATCAAGAGAGCACTCTTCAGAGGATTTGGGGTCAAGTCCGTCATCAATGAACGCCAAGATATGATTGTTCGAGATAAATACAAAGTATCCTTTTTAAACTGAAATCAGTATACTCCAAATAGTATTATGTTAACAAAAATTATAATTTTAGCATTTATGGAAATTCTATAAGCTTTTTAGAGTTTGTTCATGATTTGTAACTTTAGCACTTGCCTTACATCTACGCGATGTTTAGGAGATTGCTTTATCACACCTTGTGTTGGGTTCTTGGCTCTAGTTGCTAAAAGCACTGTGAATGAGATCCAAGGCTTAGATTAAAAACAATGAATCAGTATGGATGTTCCATACAATTTAATAGCACAATGTAATATTTGAAGTTTTATGAATTTATGATTACAATGATTTAAACAAACTAGTTTCCTTAGCAAAAATTCTATCAGGTATCTGGAACAGCTGCAAAGCTAGGCCGTCTGACAGGATACCACCACTGCACACTTCTAGTCAATGCCAACAAGGCAGATCTCAGCCGAGCCCTTGCTAAACGTGAGGTGAGTAAAACGACCGCCGAATAAGACCGGAACATATTTTTATTCTACATGTGGCAGTTTCTGAGTGAAGAAACTTTATTAGTTGGACTTGACAATTTTATTTATTACATTTTATGCAACATTAACAGTACAATGGCGTAATTTTGATACTGCCATTATCTAGTATGATTCTTATTTGAATATGTGCAAAACCAACAATAAGGTTCAATTCCTCAGTTCTTGTCACAATTTTCTATCTCTTTTGCTCTTTGACTTCTGTGAACTGTGTCTTCAAAATAACCTTTACTGCTTGTGTAGTTTTTATTAACATTGTTTGGTTGCTGACCTATTTTTGCTATCTGTAGTTTTTTTTTTTTTGTCTCTTGTTATTTATTTCATCAGGCATTCTGTATAACGTTTATAATGTATTTTATATTTCCACCCAACTTTCAATGAACATCATTTATAGTTTTCCCCCATAAGACTTTCCTAACCATAACTTAACTATTCATTGAATATTCTGTATAGTTTAAAATACAAGCATAGTCAAATTATAGCTATGTATTCAGTATGCTGGTACCAAGCAGAGGCCCAGTATGCTTTTTTGCATATTCAGTAATGTCACAGGTCGTACTTGTTGCATTTCATTGTTTACGTGTGATTCATCACTTTATGTGGGGGGAACAAAAACGTCAATACTGAATTGCACACGATCAGCAATATTCTAGATTACACAATGTCTACCAAAACAATTGTATTCATAAAACTCATTGTTTTATTAACCTTTTAATTGCTTGTTTTTTCACTAACTCTTTGTAACTGACCTTGACTTGATAGCCCCCTCCAGTTTATAAGTTAAGGACCTTTTAATTCTATTTAGCATGGCATACAGACTCAGGCGACTGCGTCGACGCGCTCTGAGGTGACCAACCTGTCGGACGTGGACAACCGCGTCACAGTGGACAGTCTGCAGACCGCCGTCGGCTACGAATACCTGCGCACGGCAGCCCTGAGCCTACAAGACGGAGGCACCAACCAGATCTCAAAGCAACGAGGCTTCCAATACGTCAATCCTACTAATGACTGGTTCCCAGGTATGTTATTGAGTATTTACCAACAGTTGCCATGATTAACAAAAAAATGTTTTCTGTTGTACAAAATGAAGTCTCCCAATTTTCACTTCATAACTTGTTATAATTTCGGTAATTTATTAATTATAACGTTTTTCCCAGGTCTTGCAGACTTAAGAAACGAGCTTCAGTCTTGGGACTGGTGCTACGGTAGAACACCCGTGTTTACAGTAAGTCGCTCCTTCCCCGTGCCGGCGGAGCTGCTCGCTCCGTCCAAGGTTTACTCTGCGACACAAGAGCTGGTCATCACCATGTCGGTTGAGAAAGGTCTTATCGATGACGTCACCCTCAACATCCCACCAGGTTTAGTTGAGTCTGGATTCCACGGGGAAGCGTCTGTCATCACTCACCTTAAAGGGAAGAGGTTCACCTCTGAAGCCCTCGCCGCGTTGCAAGACGCGATGCTGACGCGTCATTTGAGCAGTGACGTCAGAAAGTTGGACGAAAAGGAACAATTTGTCGCGAAGTGCTTCGACCAAGTGGTCAACACAGTGTAAGTCTCACTGTCTCAGATTATGTACATTTAATGTTGTAGGTGCTATGAGTACTGTATGTTAGAATAAGTATCATTAAAGAAAACATTGTGGAGTCTATATTATAGTAGGCATTGTTTAATATTTTCGTGTTGATTTTAATGTATAGTCATCTTTAATTGTCAACACGAAAGAATTGTAATAATGTAAATAGTCTGTACATTGTAATTATATTTTTTATACAATTGAATGTGTTAATGTGACTGACGATATACTTGTTAGCTTCCTGTCTCTTCTAATAATTCCGCAATGCTTGTTAACATAATATTTTTCTTTTTATTAACTTCCAGACTGCTTTATTACATTATGTACGTGTTTTTTTTAGTTTAGTATTATATTTATAAATATCTAGACTCTTAGCGTAATATTGTCGGTGCATTTTGAAGGATTGTGAATCTCCTACCAAAGTTATATGAAGGCCTGCTTATGTTCACTACAATATTGCGCTACCCGGCTAGTTTGTTCACGCGAGTCGCACCCTAGTGCCGAACGCTACAAGAATGCATCATATCATTTGTTTTAATTAATTAAATTATAATTTCGTTACAGAATTAATGTACCCACGTAATGTTACTTATCAAACATTTTGTGTAGCATGTATTACCTACTGTATTGTAATCATTGTGTAGACTTCTTTTGACTAATTTACCCATTTCAATAATCCTCGCAACCTTGTTTTCGTAACACCACTCCGAAACGGGGACTTTTTTGTATGAAATGGACTTAGAATAATTTAATATAATTTTAGTTTATAAGTAGCTACTAAGTTTTGTTTAATGATGTCCAAAAGATTGCTTTGTAATAATAACAACATACCTAGTTTAATGCGCCAAGTTTTGAGTTTCGTGACTCATCAGAATTATTTAGTTATAAAATAATGGCTTAAGAAATTCGACACAGATTTATGTTATTATTATTATTAATGGGAGATTGGATTTGAAAGTTAACTCATTGAAATAAAAAAGTATGATAAAAACTACAGTTTTTTTTTTAAACTCCCGTTCCTTGATAGCTACACTCGCTTTCGATCTCAGTGTCAAATGGCTAAAATAAGCACGGAATACTAATTTAGGCGTTAATTAACCTAACAAGTGACGATAACAAAATATAACATACTCGACTCATCGACTGATGGACGTCTCAGAACAACAACACGCAAATATACGCCAAGGCCTTTCAGATACCTATTCAAATAAACTCAGTAATCCTAGCGGCCCAAACCATATCAAAGCGATAGCCTAGTCGCGGAAGTTACATAACAAGTGTCTTCAATTTGAACCAGGAATAGAGATTATCACCATCATTAATTAATTATTAAAGTTATTCTAATTGACTTGAAATAAATGAGAGATGTCGCACTAAGAAGCTATATAAGATCCGGCAATGTAGGCGCACCATGCATACAAATCAATACTATACCTACTAATGGCAACGTGCACTTGTCCTCGCACAACTAAAACTCGCTTGGAGCCTGGGCTCTTCCTCTCGCTTTCTGAAGAACCGCGGTGGTGGTTGGCGTCCGCGCAGGCGCAGCCAGTCTGCGTTCGTTCACAGAGGCGCGCGCGCATTCGCCGCCATATTGTATTTACATACGTTACCATGACGACCGCGTAAACACTCGTACATAAGTTTTGATTGAACTTTACCGGTAAAGTTTAGTTTACTTAACTGTTGTATGTACTGTCAGACTGAAAGTGTTGTGAGTCAGTTACTGTATGATTACAGGGTTTACCTGTAGTTTTTTAACGAATAAAAGTAAGTATTAAAGTTGTTTATTTCTATTTTAAACCCTGCTTGTTTACAATTTACAGGTAGGAATGTACTTATCTCGCGTGCAATGATGACTATTTAGCGGAGAGTAATAAGTAAATTATTTCAAAAATCCTAGATAAAAAAATATCCTTCGTCTCTATTAACGGTTCTCATTGCTAAAACTTAATAGCCCAAAGAACTTAAAATAAGTCTCTTTGCAACACATTTTTTCTCTTAAAAAATATCACTAATTCCAAAAAACCCTTATTAATTAGTGTAAGTACTTATCTACATACAGGTAGTAAGTTTGAGAACAGGAAATAGCGAATTAATTAAAAGCAGGTAGGAAGATTTAGCATTGCCATACATCGTGTCAATGCTGCCAGCCTTTTGGGCACTTCCTGTTGACAGCGATGCGGACGAATTTTTTAATGCCCTAAGATTATTTCCCCTCCTTTAATAGATACTTGTGTGTATGTAGAGCTTGGCTGAAAAAAATAATTGCACTTTGATTTAACTTTAATAAAATAATCACGAAAAACCTTTAGAAATGCGAAGTTGCCAGCCCGCACGGGATGAACGCTCTTAATACTTATTATCTTGAAAATTGTAATAAATACCTTATTCAAGGAAGGTATATTTAAATTTACTCGCATTATTTAGGTACCTACATACCTAAATACTTAATTTGAGGTGAAGGTTAAAGGTTTATTCATGTTTGCACTTCCTAATTATATTTTCTCTAGCTTCTGACAGATTAAATTTAAAAAAACCTTGGCTGCGTTCATTGTTCCTTTAATTTGGTAATGTCATTAAAAATAGGTATAATTATCTCAGTCCTAGTATGAAGAGTAGAGATACCTACTCAGCCTATTTACCTAGACAGATAGATAGAATACTCTTTAATTGTGGTACTCTCAAGGAGTACCACAATGGGCGGTCTTACCTAGTGGTGGTGGCGGTTGGGTGGTATTTTTTGGTCGTACCTATTTATTTATTTAATTTATTGAAACACACAAATATTTTTAAATCTGCAGTAATCTTAGTAGAATAGTCGGCAGACTTGTGAATGCCCACAGTTGCTATAGTGACGATATCAAGAAGTTCTTAACCGGGCATCGATAACAGCGCAGCGTATGCGATGATTTTATCAAATCTCTTAGAGGAAGTTATTGAAGCAAAAAGGAGATTCCTGAAATGGCTGCTTAGAATAGGGCTTTTCTATGAACCATGGTAGTTTGGGCTCTATGGCATGAAGCATAATCAGAATACAACGTTCTCACTGCTGGGACACAGGCCTCCTCAGAGGGGTTGAGCCATAATCCACCACGCGGGACCAGTGCGGGTTGGTGGATGATGGTGCTGTGATTTTTATGCTAAATTCAAGGAATAAATAAACTTACGGACTAGTAGCTCTTCTGACTAATGGTTAACATCATATTTGCAAAAAACCAAATGAGTCATTTATTCAGGGGCGTAGCTACCGTCTTAACAGCCGTACCTATCAATGATACGGGCCCCCAAACTACAGCCCCCCCCCCGTATTCTTTAATTAAAATCACAATAACAGCTGAACCTAAGTAGTACCCTAGTCAGGATGCTCCAATTTTCGAGCTCGCTTCGCTCGTTCTTGCATTTTCCTAGTAGAAACACAATGACAGCTCAACCTAGTATCCGAGTCAGAGTGCTCAAATTTTGTAGCGCACCTCGCTTGCTCTTGCATTCCCTTAGTAAAATTACAATGGAAACTTAACCTGCCATGTCAGTACCTACGCTATTTTATAAACAAAAATCCCTTCCTTTGGAGTTTCGCCGCAGTCGGGTAAAAAGGTCCCCCTTTTTACTTTTCGATACAAGGTCCCTTTATGATAAGCTACGCCATTGCATTTATTGTAAAGGTTATGGCTAAATGGCGTTCCCTTCACATAAAACCATAGGCATAAAGAATTGAATAAAAGTAATAATGATTAAGCTAGGTGGTTAGTGCCGTTGTGTCTAATGTCCTTGATTATGATGAATTAGCTAGTTTCCCGCTTAGAAAACGGGCATCCTTTTCATTCCGGCGATTCGTTATCACGCAGACTGAACAAACGGATTCATAAGGGATTGCAAAACAGCGCATCGCTGTTAATTTCATATTAGTTCTAACCTGTTAAAAAAAATTAAACTTGTTAATTAACTTGCAATTACACATGTTAACTGATTACTAGTTTCCTACTCAATAATCATATACTTACAGTAGGTACCTACATGCTGAAGATTGCATTTTTCGGTAATAATAAATTGGGGAATTTTCTTAGAAGACCGAGAACCTGTGAGCTTCCGAAAAGAGACTAAACGTTTCGTAGATGATTGTGTTGCCACAGACGTTAGCGAAGTTTAAGTAAGTAAGTACCGTAGTTTAAGTAGTCTTTCTATCTTTTTATACATATAAGGAAAATGACAAATTGGCCTAGTAGAGAGTTGACCACAAATTAGGCAGTTGGCCTGTTTTTTTTAAACTTATTTTTCATAGACCAATGAGCATTCACTTGGTCTATTTTGGCCAACGTGATCTTGCAGAAATGCAAAACAATTTTAGATGAACCTAAAAGTTATTGAAAAATTCGATTTGAAAAAAAATTGACTAGTGGAACACCATATTAGTGCGTAACAAAGTACCTACCTACATTATGTTCTAAACGTAGGCGTATTAGTTAGCTCGTTAAGAACGTATTCGAGCATTACATTATTATATAGGTCGCAAGATTAGCTGACAGTTAGCAACAAACATGGGTACATCGGTATGTGTTGCACAATTATTGTCGGTAACATCGCATTACGTAAGGCTGGACAAGGCGGATTCTTCGAGCGAACGGCTTCAGATGTATCTAAGTACTTAGGTAATGGCTACTGTGGACATTTTGGAAACAATAGACTCAATCTCACTATAGTGATTTAGGTTTATATAAACAACTAGCTTTTGCCCGCGGCTCCGCCAGTGTGGATGTCGGAAAATATCCCACTGAAACATACTACCGGGGTTCAAAGTACCCTATGTATATACTATAAATGTAAAATGTATAAACTATCTGTGTGCCACGTCCATATTCGTTCAGCCGTTTTTTCTCCAATCCGGAACATACATCCAGGCGAACGGACAGAAATTCTTCGCTACTATTTTATTATATGTATAGATGATCCCAATCAATGCTGGAGCTATTGATCGAAAGAATACGATTTTTTTGCAATGTAGGTTTAACCTAGTTTATGAATTATTTAATTGAAACACGCTTCTAAATAATGTTGTAATAACATGCACTCGGCCGCCTCGCAGCTTAAAATGAACTGTGTTCTGATCAGGATCTAATCCTAAGGACTTAAAAAATATGAAAGATACTACGTGCTAAAGCTTTACTTGGCGCAGATAACAACGAATGTCTATTTTGTTGGTTAAGGCCCAAATTATAATATTGGCAGTGTGCCGGCTTACCTGATGTTGTGAGCATACAAATTATGTATACTTAAATAATACTTAATAGGTATAATTCCCGTGGTAAGCAAGATAAACTAAGACAGTAGGTATCTGTATTTGCACATTTGCTCCAGAGGCAATAGCTCAAAGACGGAAGAGTCGTACCTACTCGTACGATGAGTCGTAAGTTCGAACGTCACCAATTGTACCATTGACATTAACGTGAACTGACTCATATCACAAGCGTATCATGTTAGTTTAATCCGAGGGCTCAATGCGCAGCCCACATTAATACCTAATACATATTATTCTAAAAGCACAAAGTAGAGGTTATAACAATGTAAGATTCAGGTCAGGTCAACGGCCATCGATCGATACAATAAGAACCCTAATTGCATAACACACTATCAATCGCAATCTGAATGATTTTGAAGCATATTGCTAATCTATTGCTTCATATGTTCGTAAAATTTGTCTGCTCATTAACTTTAATACCGCAATGAATGTTGTTGTAATGTCAAAATGAAACCCAATTACTCCGCAGGTTTTGATTTCTACGCACACACAGATTTTTTTTAAATTCAGATCCAATTGGAATTTAAGACAAATCTTAACAATATTTTCATTCATTTTTTATTTAACATGTTATGTACACATATAAACAGACAAGAAGAAAGGAACAGAAAAATACGTACAAAGGTGATGCTTATTTCTAATGAAATCTCTTCCAGCAGACCTGCGATAGGAAAGTAGATATAGAGATGTAGACAACGTGTGTAAGAGTAGAAGAGAAGAAAAAAAATATACATAAAATCAAAATATCTATACAGTAATATAAATACTTATAAACATACAATAAGAGAATATACTAACATACATATTTCTAAAATAAATATCACTCAAATATATACTTAGAACTACAATGTAGTGGGAAATAATAAATACATAATAATATGCAACTATGACGAAGTGGAAAGATAGTGATACTCTTTTTTTAAAGGCTGCATAAGTTTGGCAAGTTTCTACCTTGCCAACTAAAGTTTAGGTTACATTCTATAGAACGTAAAGTAAAAGCAAATCGGACAATAATTGGAGTCGTTAGAAACTTACAGGAAGAACGTGCAGCGTGCACTATCGACTTTCACCGTGCAACATCTTCATACTGCATTTAAGCGTCTCGTTGCAGTATCCATTTTCCTTTTAACATATTATGTATGTAGGCTACTTATTCTGTATTCATCTTCACTATGTTTCTGCAATCGTTTCAAAATTATGTTAGTCCAGAAATTGTCTAAAATAATTAGTTTTCATCGATTTTGTGATTCAAAGCCTGATTGAATAAGGTCACCCAGATCTCGCCATTGCAGCTATGTCTTAAGTTTCGAATACGTTCACAGAAATAATAACAAGACATGACGCTCTTCACTCTTTACGGATTCAAATACGTGCGCAATGATTTTGGTCCAGTCACGCGCATAGGATACTTCTGAACGCTTATATATGAGATATTAATTAGTAGTTAAGAAATCAACCCATAAATATCAGTTGCATCGTTACCGTTTTATATAAGCTCTGCTCGGATTAATTACTTTCTACAGTGCTGGTTGTAATGCCGTGGGAAATGATTTCTTGGTCCTGAAACTGTCTAAACCAAATTTTAAAGTGGGCACCATGTTAGATACCGGTGGATATTTGCCTTCGCATTGGGTAATCGTACAGCATAGGTGTCTGTCGAACGTCTGCGAAGCGCAAATGTTGCCAATGACGCGACATATGACGTCTTTGAGACGATGTCTAGTCTCTTACGAGTGGCCTACGAGAGACCGCGAGACGTCTACGTGACGTCTCCGAGACGCCCAAGAGACGGTTAAGATATTTCTACGAACCCTACAAACGGCCTAAGAGACGGCTACTCGACGCCTACTAGGCTGCTACGAGATGCCTACGAGACTGCTACGAGACGTCTACGAGACGCTTCGAGTCGCCTACGAAACATGTACACACTACTACATATCAAGCTATAGAGACGTCTAACTCATACCTACTCTGGACAAAAATTTCACTTCGTGATCTTATTAGTTTACGTGATGACTGTGCATTCTAATGAATACAGTAGCTAGAGCGTAGATCTTGTGAAGCAACTTTATTACTGCAAAGCAACCTAACAAAAATTTTGTAAGGATTTTTATGTGTGTCCTTTGGCTAGAGTAATTCTTTTGTATTTATGACTCATAAGAAATCGTCTCTTTAGAACTGATTTTGATTTTAATCAACCGGGTATTACGAAGCAGGTACCTCAGAAAAAAAAATTGGTTGTTTGTAAAGTTGGTTTACGGACGATAGTTTAACGTGAAAACGTCATAACAAAACATTGATGCGGCGCAATCGTACAATGAGCGTAACGGGACAATGAGCGTAACGGGACATTTTCGTGCATGCAGCCGGTTCATCGATTTATTAGACGTTGTCACGTCAAAAAAAAGAAAAGAAAGAAAGAAAAATTGTTACCTCAGGTATATAGAAACACACATCAAATTATAATGCAGTTGTGTCAAAATCAAAAGTAGTAAAATTGTCAATATTTGTTTTCTAACATTATCTATTCGTAAACGCATTTAATATTTAAATAGCATCCACTATACAGTATGATAATAAAATGTTAGATTTTTTACGAAGCTTCGGTCAAAGTTCAATGTTACTTACATTCGAATCAATCTGTAAGAGCTAAACAAGTCTTGTTAATCCAGTCGTGACGTTACGGCCATCCGTAAGTACCTAAGTATGGCCGTGTGCAATCATATACAATTTTATAGAGGTATATTGATGGCCATTAAATGCCGTGAAACGTTATTAAGTGATTAGCTATTACGTGAGCTTATGGTTTTAATTTGAATGAGTGAAAAGCTTTTAATGGAGCGCTGGGATGTGAAATGGCGTAGTTGGTAGATAATAGTACCGATTCCCTTCTTCACAAACTAAACTAAATTTAAGTTCAGTGCATCTTTCTCTTTCTATTTCATTAAGAAAAGGACAGAAGATAAATTTTAGTTTCGTACTGTCAAATTAATCAGCGCTTGACGTAAATTGACGTAATTTTAGTAGGCAAGTTTTTAATCACGACTAAACTTGTATGGAGTAGTGACAGGTGCTGATTTATTTGGCAGGACTAAACTAAAATTTATTTTCTGTCCTTTTCTTAATGAAATAGAAAGAAAAAGATGCACTGAACTTAAATTTAGTTTAGTTTGTGAACAAGGGAATCGGCACCACTGATTAGTTGTTAGGAGGTGCCTCGTTGGTCTACTGGTAGCAAGCGCTAGCTAGAGGGTCTGGGTTCGATTCCCAGGTCGGGCAAATTGTTATTGGGTTTTTCAATCTGAAATTTCTCAGCCCGGACTCCCGGATTGCCCGGATTTGTGCACATATGCCCTATATGCTTCTATGAAACTTTCATAATACGCTTTCCTATATGTACTCAGTAGATGATAGGCTGTTTAAAGTAAGTAAACCTAATTTAAGTTGGGCTATACAGGGTGTCCCAGAAATCGACCGACAACTGTAGATGGTGTATGGTGACACCTTGTTTGTTTTTTTTTTTTAAATCTAGTATTGGTTGAAAACTATAAGGTTTTCGGAACATATGTTTTCTTATTTTGGGAGAGCTTGACCAAAGCTATCACCACCTACATTATGTCGGTCTGTATACGGATGATTATGGTGGCAAACTTTACTCAGAGTTACTCTTTATTTATTTATTTATTCAATATGTCTTACGAGCTAACAGATTTGACATCCAAAACGCTCATACGAACGGTATAGGGCTACGTCTTCAGTGCATTACATGTAATGCATGGACAGTAAAAGTGTTAAGTTATGATTAGCTAGCAACTGTTTTTGACGTTTAACTTTAAGGAACGTATACAGTAGGGTTATTAGTACACACGGCCACAAATCAAGCTATACATTTCCAATTAAGCCTGATCTCGCATTGTATAGGATTTCCGTACAATAAGAGATTAGCTTATACTGGAAATTTATAGCTTGATTTGTGGCCGTGTGTACACTAACAACCTCTCAGGATTATACAGGGTGGAAAAAAAAGACCGTAGTTGGAGGAAAAGTACCCTTAATATTGATGATGGCTAATTTTAATGAAAGGAAACATTCCTTTATTTTCAAAAATACTTAAAACTGTATTTGAAGATTTTTGAAAAATCACCTGCTTGAACCAGGAATAGAACCAGTGAAATGTGAAAAAAAACTATGTTATTTCAAAGGAATTGATCCTTATGAATGACTCTTTCGGTTGGTATCATAAAATAGAGGAGGTTTTTTTTTTTCACATTTCACCGGTTCTATTCCTGGCTCAAGCAGGTGATTTTTCAAAAATCTTTAAATGCAGTTTTAAGTATTTTTGAAAATAATGGAATGTTTCCTTTCAGTAAAATTTTCCATCATCAATATTAAGGCTACTTATCCTCCAACCACGGTCTTTTTTTCCACCCTATATAGTTACATCATAAACAACAACTTTGTTTCTATGACTTTAAATAATTCATCAGATTAAAATTTATCATATTTTTATACAAAAATAAATATATTTAAATTCAACGCTCTAAATGTTATGAACTCTATGCGTAACAAAACAAAAACGGCCGTGTCTAGGCTAAAGGCAGCGGCGACAGTGCACGTGAGGCGTAGGTAGGTACAACAAAATATAGAATTGAAATGTGTTAGATAGAACAGTGAAATCTTGAAGGAATGTTTTTGGTAAGTGTTTTGTAAAAAAATCATAGAACAAAAGTTGTTTTTATGATGTTACTTAGCTTCTGCCCGCGACTTCGTCCGCGTGAAATTTCTTGTCCCCCCGTTCCCCAACCCGTTCCCAAGATATCATCAAAATAGCCGTTCCATACAAAATGTATGAGAAAATAAATTTTCTTCATATTTTTTTTTTGGGTGAATTTTTCGCATGTTTTATTAGTTATTCTGCTATTCAGGGCGGAGACAAATCCAACAAATCAAAGATCATACAAATCGGTCCAGCCGTTCTTGAATTATAAATGGTGTAAATAACCCGACTTTGTTTTATATATTTAGATTAATACAGTCTTTATATGCATTTATTCAAAAAAGACAACTTTACGGTACACAGTAGGTGTTAGTAGCGCTTAATACTATGTTGGTTCTAAAGTAAATATATATTTAAAATGTATTTTATTAAAATCAAATACTTAGGTAAATAAAATTCATAAAACTGATTGATTTATAAAAACTTCCCAAAGTACCTACTCGGTGTCGGTATATCTCTGCCTTGCACCTACATATTTCGCTTACAGGATATTCGTGGTTATAATTTTACAATGAGGCATTGATATTGCTATGATTAACAAAATTAAGATAATAGGAGAGTTAGCTGTCCACATATGATTGATTAATTATTAGTCTAATCAAGATTTTAGATATCTAACCCAATTAAATTATGCATCCGCTGATGTTTATCTATCAGTTTTTAGTAAGCAGTCATGCAGTTTTTTGTGGTTTGTAGTAACAAAAATATAATAATTAAAATACCTATGGTGACATTAACATTAAATATTTTATGTATGAATTAATAAATTTGTATAAATTAATTAATAAATTAAATAAATCATCATCATCATTTCAGCCCAAAGACCTCCACTGTTGGATATAGGCCTCCCCCAATTGTGGGGGTTTGCCATAATCGCCACGCTTGGCAGGCGGGTTGGCGATCGCAGTATGGTGTTAAAAAAGTGCATAGAGAACGCTGCTGCCCATTCTCTAGTAAGTCCCTTAGTCGCCTTTTACGACACCTACGGGACGAAATGGGGTGGTGCTATTCTTTACGTGCGGCACCACACGGTACAATTTAATAAATAAATTAAATTAATTAGTTTAAGCCCAAATTTTCGCGTTGGAACGAATAATGTCACCTACAAAAATTATATTTTCTGAATTAGTTGGTCTCTAGGCAAAATATACCTATACGTATAGATTTGAATATTAAGCAAATTGTTATACTTTTGTTCTTATATTAGCTATATTTTATATTTTGTTTCGTTACAGAACTGCAGAACTAGCCTAAGAAAACAAGATGGAAATGGATAAGGACAAAATTATGTTTAAGGTAAGTTTATTTTAGCCATTTGAAACAACTTGTACGCTTTTTGTTCTAATTTCACGAAGCTATTACAGTTTGTTTTTATCTTGTGCCATCGTTGTTAAGAAAACGCGTGAAACCGGTAAACATCCGCGTCGGGACGTTTTTTCGTTGTCGTCCGAGTCACATTGAACCAGTCAGCCGGTGGCACGGATTATTTACTGGGACGAGCCGACGAACTGACCACACTACTGTTTTTATATGCGGTTTGGTGCGGAAATGTTTTAAAGTAATGTTTTCGTAAATTAGGTCTGACTAGAAAGATTTGTAAAAACTCAAACTCAAATAATTTATTGCAATTAAACCATTTACAGGCACTTTTGAATTGCCAAGGAGTCGGTTAGTAAGAAAAATGAAGCTACATGCCCATTCCAAAGCGTAGTAGGTACCTATGGAGAAGAACGGGCAAGAAACTCCATGGACACTCTTTTAAATTAAATTGTTACAAAAGTATTCGTTACATCTATAATGTTGAATTTATAACAAAATGTGAGAACGATGTAAAAATAAAAAAATAAAAACTACACGTTAAAAGCGTCCAGAGTAGGTACAACAAATAGAAAAAAAAAAAAAAAAAAATTTACCCAATAAAGACAAACTCATGGTACTTAACGAGTCATCCGCTTCCGTATGATTTCAGTCACAAATAGACCACATCCGTAAGAGAAGGCATTTTAAAATTGTCGAAAGAGTAATTGAAAATATGAAGACAATTCACTAAAATCCTATTACGATTCTTATATAGACATTACTCAACAAGTCTTCCCTGTAGCTCGGACTACTTAAGGCGCGTTCCATAAATAAGGGCTAATACAATGTTATTAAAAGCAACACTAAAAGCAGTGTCATTTATCATATCAAAACCACTTAAAGGCACTTCTATGAACTTCATAGACAATAGAGCAGTTTGTATGCAAATTAAGTAGATTGCGCACATTATTTCTAAGGTAATTCAATCGCGTAGGCATGCGTTTTCGTGATCGCAATTTTTATCTTGTACCTATCTGTTAAGTTTATTTATGGAAATTGTGTAAACTTACGTACACCTGTGGTCAGCAATCACAGGTTATGTTGCAATCCGTCTGTACTCCATGCCTGCGTGTGACCGACGCGACGCGTTGCGGAGGCCGATTCTATTAGCGATCAATGATGAAAATCTTTCGACAATTTCTATAGATAGATTCACACTTTAGACCATCAGAAAATTCCGGTCTTCTATTTCCTAAAGGCGTTCTTCTATTACATACTACACACGCCTTATTTCCATGGGGGACAGAAACTATAGAACGCCACCTGCTACGCTCCTACATACTCTTTTTGCTTCTTTTACATTCATACATCAGAGGCCCTAGTTTGAGTTAATTTTCCGTTTGGTGTAGGGCCAATCGGAGACCAATCGGAACGCCGAACGCGCTCGATGCGTAAACTCGAGATGGTTAAAAGAAACTCACATTAAGGCCTCTAGTCATACACGCACGCCGGTTGTGAGTGCTACGCACCTGACCTTTCTGAAGAACATCACCAATTAGGTCACTATATGTTCTCCTAGGGCGTCCCCTCCCAGCATTTCCACTCACATCTGCCTTGTAAATACCTTTTGATTACCTCTCAACATGACCAAACCATCTAAGCATACTCTTTTCAATTTTTGTCTCTACATCTTCTTTTAAACCACACCGTTGCCGTATCACATAATTTTTCAATCTTCATAGTCAGAGTCACGACATGATTAGCAAGCAACGCATTTCCACAGCATTTATTCTACTTTCATGCTTCTTTTGCCACACCTAACATTCACTTCCATACATTAGCGTAGGCACCAGCACGCCATTGTGAACAGCCAGTCGTTTATTCAGTATACCATCAACAGCCTCCGTAGATTTCCGCAACCCACCGTGGTGTGTCATAGTAGGGTATGTCGTGCGCCTGTGGCATTCTACTCATGCCATACCTACTCATTAGTTATCATCAAGGCTTCCCGTTCACTATTGTCGTTCCTACCAGGTCCTGTGGTCGCCTTCATGCGTATTTACCCAAATGTTATTTGTGATTAACCTTCACGAATTAAAACAGGCTTCTTTCGGGCATTTCGACGGCACGGCCATTACTTATGTAATCTGTATTGTGTTAGAGTGCAATCATCGTCAGCGTTTAACCTGCAATCAGCAATACAAGTGACGTGTCGTAGAGCGGCGAGCGAATTAATTTGTTTCTCACATTTTTGTTGTTTCATAAACTAGATACGCCGAGATGGTTGTGGGAAAAGTATTTGTTCCCATTCGTTTTTGTTCGCTTTGAACCGAACGACACGTTCGTTAGTGCGGTAGGTTGTAGCTGATTGTACCGTAGCTGCTAGTGACGTCGCCTTGATGATCGACTCGACATGTGGAGAGATCGAAACAGGTTCGATGTCACGGCTGTCATCGTGGGTCAAGGTGTCCGTAATCAGGCGCCGATCCCGAATACAAGTTTGGTGGAAACAAGGTCACGTGCTCACTGGAGAAATAACTTATATATATTATAACTTTATAACAAAGACTTCTCAACATCTCCACTGTGCTTTGTGATCTTTCGAATATATGAATAAGTCATCAAGTCTTTAATATTTATGAAGTCCAACTTTAGGCTATGATTTCTCGTCGTTAGCTGTCGACTTTACCAGTAGTTTTTTTTTTTAAAGCCACATTGTCTAAGTAGATAATGTAATTTAGCAATGCATGTAATCATTTAATCATGTACAATAAATCAGTGAGCGCGCAAAAAGCGGGCGGAATGTTAAAATATACAAGAGCGTATGATTGACTGGATCGCTTAGTTCCGGCAGGACGTTTTTATTAGGTGTTTGTTAGTTGTAAGGTTGTAACGTGGTAATATAAGGTGTGGTTGGGCAAGCGGAGCATGATCGTCCGCGTCGGCAGCACGTCATCTGGCAAGTGGTTGGATCGATCTCGACGGCTTCGTGGCCTCACGATGTAACCGAGCCGGCGCCGCGCCGGCGCTCAAGCACTGACACAACTTTGACACATTGAAGATGACGTGACATGGTAATCTGAGCTACCAAGGCTGATATTATGGTCTTCTGAAGAGCAGTTAGCGTCATGTCAAGTTATTTGTATTTAGGTTAATAGTTACTTAATGTTGCTTCATTGAAGTTATGATCCGAGTTGAATGCAATCCATCAGAGAGCAAAATCTGAATGCAATTTTGACACATTTTCATTCATTATGAAATTGACGTGGTCTTTTAAACGGTGTTAAAGTCTCTCGTATTTGTATAGCTACACAAGTATGTACGTACACATGTAGGTAAGTACTTTAAAACATAAAGGGGTAGAGTACTGCGTAACTGATACTAGTCAAATATAATTGCGGTAGGTACTAGTCTTTTCGACAGGTTTCGGCACAATCATGTATAGGTTCCAATAAATTCACATATTAATTACTTGTAAGGTGTATAGGTCTATTGTATTCTAATTTATCTAGCCTGTTCGTGATACGAAGGCTGGTCTCGTCACGACTCTGTCCCGGTGACGAAGCAAGATAAACTTGGATCAGCTACTAATTCATGCACCAAATGATGTATGTATCAGAAATGCGCAACTCATATTATTCAATCATCTATTAGGTGTTAATTTTGCTGATAATTACTTCCGCCAATTACCTATCACGTTACTTACCTAATTAGACAAATTGCAAAACTGTTCATTTATTACGTACCTACTTTTGTGTCTTAATAAGGCTACTGAGCTACAAATCTGAATTATGGAGTTGGTTGGTTGGGTGAGTTATGTAAATAGATAGATAATATTATTTTAGCGGATGTTTTCTTCCTGTCCGTTCGAGTGGTAATAGTGACATATGTATAATATCTCGAGTGGATGATACACGATACTAGAAAATCCTTTCACTTTCAGTGGCCTAACTGCGATCGAAATCAGTTTTAAATAGACGTGTATCCCTTGCTTGATGAACAAGATTAAATAAAAATGTGTTTTATCCAAGATTGTTTAGTTTTTTCGAGATGTTTCACAACGTTTGTTGATTAATAAAATATTTATTCCATATAAGTACAACTGACGATCGACTGCGATTCGGGACAAGTCACGTTTCTGCTATTATGTGTTTCAATGTCAGAACCTCAGAACATAATAGATTAGTAAATTCAGTTCATATTTAATAACGGATTCTTTGCGACTTCACAATGGAATCTTTATGTGTGACCATGACATTTCAGGCGTTTAGGTATTTTTTCGGCTCAGTGATCACTGAGAATTGCTTGCCCTTTTTATTATTATAGAGATGCATGATGTAATTGTGGAAAATCCCGTTATACAGTTTACAGGTTGCTGTTTACGTGACAGCTTTACAAAATACACTTTGATCATTTGAAATCAAAGTAGTTACGGGTAATCAGAAGCCCAAAAAGTCTGACGACCAGTCTTACCAAGGGGTATCGTATTACCCAGTTACTGGGTTGTGGAGGTCAGATAGGCAGTCGCTCCATGTAAAATACTGGGATTCAGCTGCATCCAGTTAGATTGGAAGCCAACCCCAACATAGTAAGGGAAAAGGCTTGGTATGTAGTATGGGTACTTTAAAATCAAAGTAGATATTTAGGTTTAAAGAATTTTATTTCTCATAAAAACTTACATAGGTGATGTTCACTTAATATGAGACACAAATTACTACATCACATCATCATTAATAGAAAGAAAAGAAAGAAAGAAAAAGTATTTATTGTGACTCGAACAGGAAGATCATAAACTAAATACTTACATCTATAGGTACCCAAAGTCTCAAATTCAGATAATTTATGTAAACAAAGGGGATAACATATCAAAAAAATATCTTCGTAATGGTAATTTACAAAAAATGCCAAAAAAGAGGTTACATTTTCTTTTAAGTACTGATTTTAAGAAATAATAATTAAAAAAGAATCATACTGTAATTATTTTTATAAATTTCCGGTTTTAAACAAAGTTATTAAAAAAAGGAGATTTTCTGGTATAAAATATTTTATGATACTGGTAACAAAATAGGAGATCCAAACATTTTCAAATGTTTTACATCTCCAACAACACTAATATTTCAACTCTCATTCATAGATTCATATTGTAAGTAGCATATCTAGCCACATTTTGGATGCAAACGGCAGTAAACTGTTTCGAGTGGAAATCGATTTTGGGAGGCCTACGTCTAGCACTGGACTTAAAAGGGCTGATTATGACGATCTTATGCCGTGTCTCCGACATACTACACAAAACATTGTTTGGCAACGGTATTTCGTTTGCATAATTCTTATAATTAATACACTTTAATTTTAGCGATGACTATTTACAAAAAAAGAATATGATAAAATGTTTTGAACCACTGTCCTGTCATTTTGACAGTGATATTTCTTGACATTACTTTGTTTACATAAATTATCTGAATTAGAGACTTTGGGTATAAGTAATAATAATTATTATATTTGCCTCTGGGGCGTTGGTGACCTTATAACCCACATACATGTTTTTTAGATTTGTTTTAAATTTTTATACTACCACACTTCTTTAAGAGGGAAGCGTCAGGGTAGCCCGCAAAATTCAAATTTTCTTACGTTTTTTGCTATTTGCACCTCAGTATCAGGTTGTATGTTGATCTAAATATGATTCGCGACCGTAACAAATATGTATTTACAGAATTATGATCATTAGAATCAGTAATACAACTCCTTAAGTTCGTATAATCTGATTGAATGACTACCCTGACGCGACGCTTCCCCCTTAATTCCTCCGGTATGTGCGCACCAGGTATCTATCGCGTAATTAATTTGTCTGTCATTACTTCACTTTTCATTCTTTTTACCTATTGTGGTATAATAATGTTATTCTAGGTATAAGTGCATCGTCTTCACATATAATTAATAATTAATGTATACAAAATATTGTTAACATTTTAAAAGAGTAAGTATGGAGTTTCTTGCCCACTCTTACCTTTTGGAAGGGGCAACTAGAATCAATTAATTATTTTTGTAAATTTTGACGTTCAAAAGTGCCTTTTATGTGCCTATTTGAAATAAATGATTTTTTTAACTTTGGTAAATTATTGAATAGCTGTGTGTCAACCAAATGTTATGTTATTTAATTTTCTGTTACATTCTACAATAACATTTTCTTTTTAGCACAAAGTCCGGAGAACAAGTTGATAGCTTTCATTAATTGCGTACATCTTTACACTAGCCTAGTTCTATGTTCTACGTTAGAGGGTTTGGTTTCCGCACTTAGTCCTTAAGATGGACCATTGTGCGTGGGCCATGGCGGCCGTCGGTGGTTATTCCAACCAGCCCACCTCCTTCCAGAAGCCAATCACGTCTCCTAGTCTGTTTATAACATCGGTAAAGGATCTGGGTTCCCCGAGGGTTTCTGTTCTGATCTGGGTGACGCCTGTGCATTCGAAGAGCACATGCGCAACGGTCTCACTAGCCTAGTGATAAGGCGTCTATCTCTTGGGAGATCGGTATTTTCCGTTCCTTTGTTGCGAATACTTACGAACTACGGACGTATTTAATAAGCTAGTGCCGCTAGTGTAATTAATTGATAGTGCATGCACTGCTGACGATTTTTTTTAAAATTATCCACATCGGGGGAGTTCTTGGTCATCAATCACCCGATTGTGATTGATGATAAGGCCGAAGATGGAAGCGAGTTTCGCTCGGAATCCTCAACCACAGAGGAACTGGCTATCTTAGCTCTAACTGCCGAAACACAACAATGCTGTTGACATTGTTGTTATGGTGACAGACTTAGATAAGTTGGTGGTAGCTAGCTAGGCGGACTGAATCTGCTTTCAGACTACGCTATAATATAATAGCATATAGTATATAGCTCATAGCACAACAATATCGCGCACCATACATTCCAATAATATATAGTACAGTACAGTGTGAACGTGTCCATAACAATGTATGGTGCGCGATATTGTTGTGCTATGAGCTATACTGCCCTGATAAGCTGAAAAGCGCTAACTCAATCAGAGTAAGTTTTGAGAAAAACGACTTTTTGTAAATTAGTTTTTCTGTCATGCCGTCAAATCTCTCAGTAATTTAGGGAAAAATTAAGATATAAAAGAGTTCTTAGTGGTTTTTTTAAATGTTTTAAGTTAGATAGCGCTATTTGGCTTATACCATTAGATGCGAAATTATTCTAGCTATTCAATGGTATAAAAAAAACTAAAAGGGCGTATCTCAGAGATAGCGCCTTTCGGCTTAGCAGGGCAGTATATACTAATGCTATTATATTATAGCATAGTCTGAAAGCAGCTTTAGAACAAACCCTACCACCAATCCAAATTGAAACCAATTGACGTGTAAAAGTGATTCCGATAATAAGATATCGGAATCACTTTTACACGTCATATTAAAAATATTAAACAATAAGCTAGATGGAATCGACATTTCCTATCTAACTATAACCCTGAGAAGAAATGACGAAACAAACTCAGGGGTCAAAGTCTTTTTTAAAGTCCAGACATAATCTTCGTCAGATCATGTGAGGACCATGTAGATCCGTGTCTGAAATGGTCTTTTGAGGAAAGAACCACACAAATTCGAGTGGAACTATCCTGTCCGGTATGATTTCCTCATCTATCAGGGTATATAGCCTTCATACATTATACATAAGACACGCCCATACGTCTATATTTGTTAGGTACTTGTATCAGGAACTAATCTCCGACCAATATGTTGATAATAGTAGGTACCTACATAATTGTTTAGAGTTTTTGTTTATCTTTTTGTTAGGTTTTTTTATATGTTATTTGATGTAGATTAAAAGCTTGTTATTGTATTTAAATTATACACGTTTGATTCTAAAGTCTGACCTGTTATCTTTGTAAGAGTGGAAAATATTTTCTGCGAAACTCCTGTTTATGAGACCAGTTTTGATTCATTAAATACTGACAGAATTCGTTTTGGAAGTTAGAATTTAAATCAAATCTAGTGGCTTTATATTTAAATACATTCTTTTTTTTTATATATTTATTTAAAGAAATTATAATACAGAGGTGTTACTTAATTCTAAACTCGCCAAACTTTTACGTTTGATGGCGAGAGGCGCTCTTTTTCATAACAATGAACCACCTTACGTGCATAGCCACTACTAATATATTATACTGTTATTGTTTAATCTTAAAAAATGTATTTAGTTCTGTTTGGTATCCTGTAAAAAGTTTTTAAGTTTTGTTTTAAGTGATCCGATACTAATTTTTTCTTTTAATATGCATTTAATAACGTTATTCAAACAAAAAAGGTTAAAAAAATAAATAAATAAAAAATAAGGTCGAAATGTAGAGACATCGAAAGTTTTTGTCTTTGTCACCAAATGAAGTGCTTATAAGCACTAAGCAGACATGTCTATTGATACAAAGCACATTCATCTAACTATAAGTTCCAATAGTCCTTAAATATAAGAGCTGTCATAATAAAGTATGAATGGAAAGTCTTAGGGCTCAATGTCTCTAACATGTTCTGTGGTCATTATGATCACATGTCCGGTATCAGTCCGGCCTACTTGCAGGAGACGGCCTTATCTGATACGAGTTGTTTATAAGTATGTAGGTACCGATTTGTAGACCGTGCCAACATATCAACGGCTTTTACAAACATTACGTTATATAAACAGATTATTTATGTATACATATAGATTATTTTAATTAACCTAAATGCTTTATCGTCGTTAATTTTAGATTTGGTATGGCAGACCGAGGTAAACCATATTATAATTATCAGTCTGATATTATTTTTCCTTTAATTTTCCGGTAAATTAATCGTTGATTGATACTTAATTTGGAATGTTTTGTTTTGATCAGGAAGAACTCGCCTATTGTAATCGTTTACCGTAATATTCTTCAGCTAAAGAGGCAACAAGAAAACTTTCACACTGTAACCTGATTGAATTTGTTAGTAAAATGAGAGCCATAAAATTATGCCTCGTCTTTTGCATTTACATTAAAAAAGTAAAATATTACTTCTAGTTCTATTGTTACATGTAGGGTTGCCAGGTCTTAAAACCGAAAACCCAGGCAGACCAGCCAGTTTAGCCGGACATTTGGGTAAAAAATCCGGACACCCTTAATTTTTTACTAAGTCAATCGCGGAGCGAACTACACCTAAATTAGCGACTAGAGTGGGGTAGGCTTGTAGAAAAAAATATCGATTTTTTTATTCGATTTATCGTTTTTTTTTTTTGTGGGGTGAAGATGAAGAGTGATTAGGCGGCGGGGCAGCGGGGAGGACAGTGCTAGTCCGCTCTTACGCTAGCGATACAAGATGAGGCGGGCGGAGCGGAAACTAAAACATACACATGAAAAATGTAAAAAAGATGGTAAATTTAGAAAGCCTAATAAAAGCCGGACAGCGTCCAAATTGGCAGCACACGCGACCAAAAAACCTGACTGTGTCCGGCTTTATCCGGACGCCTGGCAACGCTAGTTACATGGTATTCTTCAAATTTTCCAACTTTATTGTACTTTTTCGGTTTGAATTTCGTCATTAAAGCGTATGTTAAATACATATATGTGAGTCAGCCACCTGGCCAAGTCTCGCTACAATTTATAGTGGAACTCTCAGAGACAATGTTGGATAATATTGTACAATGGACAGTTTGCGATATGTTCCTGTTTGTTAACTGCCCATTAGTACTATAACATATCACTTATATTAACCAGTTGACAGCGGATTTAACCCATTAACATTTGATTTAATGACCGTCCTTCGTGTAATGGGAATTTAATCATGCGCAGTTCATATTTTCGAAGGGCGTTCTTTACACTTTCAAATACAGTATCATACTATTAACGCAGTGGGAAAAACGCATGTCATTTAAAGAGAAACTACCCCGTCATAATAACAGTTCTGTGACTGAATGATAGAAAAAACACAGAAGGTAAACCTATGGATAACTATTCCTTAGTAATAATAAAGCTTTAGATTGTCAAACAAACCTCAATAGGGATGATAACTAAAAAAATTTTTGTCCGTCATGTAAATTATTAAAAAATATTGGACACGTATTTTTTCTTTTTTTACGAAATCAAAACATTACGGCGATACATTGAGTTCAAATGTGGCATGACGTCACTTCTCAGTAGATTTTATATTGAGCTGTGACGTAACGAGCTCCCACTCCCCAAGTTTAATGTGTTTTATCTAAGTAATTTGTATTTATTTTATTTATTTATTTAACAATTTATGTACACACTATATGTGTGTACATAAATTGTTAAACAGACAAGAAGAAAGGAACAGAAAAATACATACAAAGGTGATGCTTATTTGTAATGAAATCTCTTCCAGCATACCTGCGATAGGAAAGTAGATATAGAGATGTAGACAACGTGTGTTTTTGATTAATATGATAAAGCAAAAAATACGTGTCGAATATTTTTTTATTATGTGATTGACGGACTAAACAGTTTTTCTTTTTTTTTTACCCAGGAATCATCCCTATTGCCTCTCTAAGAATTTTTGTGTATGCGGATGAAATCACGGACGAAAGCTGCTTAAAAGTATTCAAGAAACTGCATCCCATAGTATGAATACCGCGTGATTCAGATCCACCGATAGGTTACCTAACTTTTTCCAGGCGCGTGACATATGATAAGCCACCGAACTCGTCTATGATTCTCGTAAACTTTCTTCAAGATCTTACCACACGCTTGATTGACAAGTCTACTGACTAGTGGCTACTGGCTAGTCGGCTGTCAGGCCACTTTTCCTGCACCACAACATGTTTATAGGAATTTAATAATGTCTGTATTACATCTGTCATCGGGTACCACTAATCATATCTATCAATTACTTGATACATCTACCTACTTCTATTAATTTGATGAATACGAGTTCCTTTGCGGATGTCGTTGGCACTTTAGAAGTGTATAAGTATATTTCTAGAATTTCTTACAAAAATATTGCATCGAAAGTATTTTTCAATCCCTAATTGGCTTTTAAATGTTATTGGAAATTGATATTTCGTTTTAAACACGCTGTTCTGGCCCAATAAACTTAATGAAGTAAGTACGGTCGGTAAAGTTATGTTATAATATTAACATAACAGGCTGTAGTTTCTTTTTATTGAACCTTATTATTACTGCTAATTAAAGAGCAAAGGTCTTCTCTGAAAACGATGATTGAATAATAACCGGAGGGACTTTTTTACGAGTTTGGTTATGCTTTAAGACAATGAATCCTTACTAAAAATATACAGTTTTATGAGTAAAAGGTTGTTAAGTAATCGAACAGAAAACAAACTAAAAAGACTTTCACGTGAACTAGAATGTTACGAGTAACCCTACAATTAATTACATACTCACGAATACCCAGTACGAGTATCAAACATTTGAATTACGCCTTGGTCATCTTCATAAAATTGTTTAGTTATAAATATATAACGAACGTCTCGTAGCATGAATGCATGTATTGTTTTTCTGTATATATATATTTTATATATACATAAAAGGAGAAACTGACTAACTGACTGAATGAATTGGTGACATATCAACGCACAACCGAAACTAGTGGGTCTAGGAATGTGAAATTTTGCACACGGCTTTATTTTTACAATGGAGGGGAGCACTAAGAAGGGGTTATTGGAAATTTTACATTAGAGGGCGTGAAAAGGGGGATTTTGTTTGTATGAAAAATATTATTTATTGAGTTAATAAATTTGAAACTTGGCACAAATACTTATCTAAGTAAATTATAAAGATGGTCATTTTTTTATTTTCTAAACTACCCCCAAAAGGGTTATTGGGAGGTGTCAAAGTTTGTATGGAAGAATTTTAACGCGCAGTCCTATTAACTCGAAAATCAGTGTTTATACTAAAAACCGAAGATAAAGAACAACGTGTGTTAGGGTTTTTCGAAAATCTATTCCTAACGGGGTGAAAAGAGGGACTCAATTTTACAGGGAAAGATTTGACGGCGTGGCTTGATTAACTCGAAAATTGGTATATATAACCTCAAAGTCAAATAATGAAAACGAAACAGAAGCCTTTTTTTAAATAAACCCCTTTCGGGGTGAAAAGGGGAATACAGTTTGTATGAAAAAAATATTATTTCGTTGATCGTGTAACTTAGCCCGAATACTTCATCATAATTCTCCTGCCCCAATCCCAATTTATTTGTGGTCGGTGCAACACGTCTACTTTACTCATGTATAAAGTAATAATAAAGATCTTAATCATTATTATTACCATTTAAAGGGGAGGGGGTTGTGAAATTTGTAGGGGAAAGTACGAAATCCACACGAACGAAATCGCGGGTGACGCAAAGTGCTGAATGACTGATATCATCAGAAATTTTGCACAAGCGTTTAAACGGGGTAAGAAGGGCGATTTCTATTGTATGTTTTTTTTTCCTTTGATCAATAAATTAAACAATCATTTATTAATAAATAAAAAGATCTTAATCATTAATATTCTAAAACTACCTAAAGTGCTAGTATTATTATTTAACTACGAGTATTATTAAACAATTTTGTAATTGTGCTGAGTTTATCACGTTGCTTTTGCGCATTATATTTTTATGTGACTTCTAATCTATGTTAATTACACGCGTTACTGTAGATCTGTTAAAGACATTCGGTTTTAAAACGAGCATTTGATACGGTTCGATGTGCTGAAGGCCTAGACAAAGTAACATTCTATCAGCGGCTACCGAAATGCTCATGCCAATCCTGTTGAAAGTCGTTGCAGAAATACGAAACGCTTTGAAAGCGATTGCCACTTGTGTGTGATAATCATGACAGTATTACTTCAGCTTTCAATTAAAAGTAGCTAAGCTCGAATTCTGTAGTCTATTTGATGGTACCTGATTAAACAAATGCAAGGTATACCTACAATACAACGCATTACCTACTTCGTTTTTCCTGTTGAAAGTCGTTGCAGAAATACGAAACGCTTTGAAAGCGATTGCCACTTGTGTGTGATAATCATGGCAGTATTACCTCAGCTTTCAACTAAAAGTAGCTAAGCTCGAATTCTGTAGTCTATTTGATGATACCTGATTAAACAAATGCAAGGTATACCTACAATACAACGCATTACCTACTTCGTTTTTCCTGTTGAAAGTCGTTGCAGAAAAACGAAACGCTCTGAAAGCGATTGCCACTTGTGTGTGATAATCGTGGCAGTATTACCTCAGCTTTCAATTAAAAGTAGCTAAGCTCGAATTCTGTAGTCTATTTGATGATACCTGATTAAACAAATGCAAGGTATACCTACAATACAACGCATTACCTACTTCGTTTTTCCTGTTGAAAGTCGTTGCAGAAATACGAAACGCTTTGAAAGCGATTGCCACTTGTGTGTGATAATCATGGCAGTATTACCTCAGCTTTCAATTAAAAGTAGCTAAGCTCGAAATCTGTAGTCAATTTGATGATACCTGATTAAACAAATGCAAGGTATACCTACAATACAACGCATTACGAGTACTTACTTCGTTTTTCCTGTTGAAAGTCGTTGCAGAAAAACGAAACGCTCTGAAAGCGATTGCCACTTGTGTGTGATAATCATGGCAGTATTACCTCAGCTTTCAATTAAAAGTAGCTAAGCTCGAAATCTGTAGTCAATTTGATGATACCTGATTAAACAAATGCAAAAAACTAAATAATGCGTTGTATTGTAGGTATACCACCTACAATACAACGCATTACTTCGTTTTTAGGGTTCCGTAGTCAACAAGCCTTATAGTTTCGCCATGTACTTCTGTCTGTCTGTCCGCGCTTTAGCTCAGAGACTCTTAGTACAAGAAAGCTGTAATTTGGTATGGGTATACATATTGATCACGTCGACAAAGTGGTAAAATATTTTTTTTTAATTTATTTTTTTAGGATACAGGTACACTTCAAGTGGGGATGATATATTTTTTTCTCGTCTCACCGATACGGTGTGGCGTATCGTTGTATAGGCCGTTCAAAAATATTACGGGTTTGTTAAAACTATTTTTCGATTCATTGCTTCTGACTTTTGCTAATTTTTGTTAGATTCAAGTTATTTGGATATGTGAAAAAATTCACAGCAGTAGTATATATAACGAAGTTAAAAGAAAAACTATCACAGCTAAGTAGGCTTTACAAGTTACCGAGTAATAGTCGACAAACTTACATTTGAAAAAACAACAAACAACAACAACAATAAATCCTTTTTTTTTTCTTTCTTTATTTGCAGTTCAAAAACATGCATGTTCAACATGTTTTTCAACTACAATGTTAAGTTTTTTCTTGGGATAAATTCATCCCACCTACGGAACCCTTCATTGTGCGTGGTCCGACACGCACTTGGCCGGTTTTTTTTTAAACATGTTTTTTGAGAACGGGAAATTCCGCCTATATTCCAGATTCTTTACGTAAAAAACGTCTTTCTTTTCCTGGCTTTTAATTTCGGTATAAAGGCGACTTTATTATTGTCTTCCGTCTTCCGGTAATTTTGATAAAACAAAATCTTTGCGAAGCGTCATGAGCAACAATTGTTAGGTTAGGTTAGGTTAGCTCAGTCAGACTATGACCTGTTACAATACAACTATGGAAAATTATACATCAATTAAGATAAGTCTATTAAGTCAGAGCTAATTCTAGAGAATAGTTCCACAACCAAGCAAGCTATGCAACTAAGTATTTTATCACCATATGACTTGTAAATGGATAGAGTGTATAATACTTTTCTAACAGTTATATGTATCCGTATCGTATTAACAGATATTTAAGTCAAGACCCGGCCTCCCGACCAGGGTTATCAGACTTGATAAAAGTGCCCCCGATGTGCGCCAATCAGTGGTCGCGACATCCGTCCTACATAACAATGTAGGTACCTTATTATAATATGAGATACTATTATGATACCTACAGTTATTTTAAGAATAAATTACCGTCTGAATTAAGCATTTCGGTCAAAGGTTCAAAATGTTTATATGTGCGGAAAGTTCGATAGATATTTTTAAACGTAAAAAGTGACCCCAGAAGTGAGAATCGTAATTAATGATATTAAATGTTTCTCAGGGACAAAACTGTCGCGTATTGACACATTGTTATTGCGAGTATTGTGTTGTTGTTCCCCAAGCCAATGGATTGGGGACAAGATGTCATTCAAGCAATCACAGATTTCATGGCAAACCTTTGTAGTTCCCATGAGTATAACCCGAGAGATGGAAACACTTCCACTTCCAACATTTTACCTAAGAGTTGCGTGACACTTGTCACGTGGTCATGCAGTACCAAATGTCTAATGTTATCGGATAATCGGCGGCGCCGGTACGGATAACACTAACATTTATGTAACGTCTAGCTCTTCGTGGGACGACACACTTTATTGTTTTTTTAATATATTGCGTCGGAATGCTCGTCTTGTTATAATTGATAATTGGAGTTTATAAATCACCAGTTAGAATGTTAGAACCACGTCAGGTTGAGACAGAGCCCCGGGCAATGTTGTAAAGCCATATAATCTTCATTAGGCAATAAGAACGGGTCATCAACTCATCACTCACAAAATTTACATGTCAACAGCGACCAAAATATTGTGTACTGTTGCAAGATACCACAATCTGTAATAATAAGTAATTTTGTTCTCGAAGCAATTTCTACACGAGCATAAAGACAAACAATCATTAGCGATTATTATAGGAAAATTGATTAATTACCAACGTTTTATAAAGTCATAAGCCATTTATTTCATAACAAAATATATTGCGTTGAAAATATTACAGTGATGCTGATGATAAATAAAATAATAAAAATAAAGATTACATTCATATTTAATATTCATTACGCATTTAAAAGATATCAATATCACCAGTAAACAATTATAAAAGTCTGACAACCAGTCTTTCCAAGGGGTATCGTGTTACCCAGTTACTGGGTTGTGGAGGTCAGATAGGCAGTCGCTCCATGTAAAATACTGGTATTCAGCTGCATCCGGTTAGACTGAAAGCCGACCCCAACATAGTTGTGAAAAGGCTAGGCAGATTTGATCACCAATAAACAATTATAAGTCAATAATTCAGTAACAATAAATTAAATAATCACCAAAATTGCATTTAAATTTAGAATTCATTATCCAGTATTAAAAAAAAAAAATCGTATAAACACAAATAATAATTCACAAAGCCACAATTATATAATTGTGGCTTTCTTTTGTCATATTATATGAACTCATAGATAGGTACTGTTTACTAGCCCTTCCTCAATAAATATGTCTTTAATTTATTTCTAAATAAGTTTATGCTTTTGAATTATAAAGGGGTCTGATAAGGTGATTGGCAGTGAGTATCATATGACCCATGCATTTCACGACTGTAATAAACAAAGATAAGAACGATGCAATTAATCGTAATGATTTCGAAATAGAGCTCTTGTTAGTCTTAACAACAACGTATTATTAGATTAATTATTAACAATGATTCTTCTAGCTCAAATGATTTGGGAAGCAAGAAGTAATTGATGAGCAATGGACCGGGTCACGTAACGTTCGCTTGCCAAACTAACGACTTGCACAACGTTAGTGGTTACCATAGCATGCATTGGCCGGTGATCACTGAACTCGCTGGCGAAATGTCATGACGTGCAAGTACTTCACAAAAGGAACTCCCTATCTTTTCATCTTTAAGGTGTCCTAACGTCTATCTGGTCAGCATTCGCTTCGCTGAAAAGAATGTGTTGTTGAATTGTTTGGCAAGCGCAGTGGCTTCATTGTTGCATGCCATGACGAAGAAAATAGCACGAAGTTCGCAAGATTTTACTGATGCAGCTGTGGTCTACATCATAGAAAATGTAATACCTAAAGCAAAGTTTTATTTTATTTTATTTTTTTATCTAGGGCATCTCAGAGTTAACCATGAGAGGTTGAGACTCTTTCACCAGACTTTCCTGTGGTTGGCTTAAGCTCCTAACGAAACTTAATACCTCCAGCCAGGGCGTAAAAAACTACAAACTAAACGACTGCGCGCTAAGGGCACCCCCTATGGGGTACGAACCTCGGCTTAGGGCAGAGTCGGAGGGAGGATGGCAAGGGACAGAGGGTGGCTGGATAAAATCAGGGTTATGATTATTATCGGGGGAATTTAAAGCTACAGGCTCAGCTATAGCGCGTGCTGGCGCTTCGCTTACTTACTGACAAGGCTCGGGGAGGACTATTTAGTAGGGGATTTCGCGTTGGGCCTCGGCGGCGAAGTCGGAATGACGGTCGTGTATTGTGTTTGCGAACTACTGTACTTGTTTCCCTACTGCTCTCCTGGAGGAGAGTTGTGGGGTCATTTGGGTTGATCAGTGGAATAAATTCTGGTATCTGTTTAAAGTAAATACTTAGCGTAGATGCAGCTCTATTCTATAAGCCTATCTATTTCCGGTGTCCACCCAGGGTCGGATTTAGGGCAGGGTAACGGGGGCTCTAGCTCCGGTCCCCCACAAAGAAGGGGCCTCCACAACTTGATTTTTTTTTAGTTAAGAAAAAAATACATCCTTTGTATCCATCAAAGAAAAAAAAAACGTTCCCATCACGAAGTACTCGGCCCTGTGTCCACCCAGACTTATTCCGGTCCCGCTTTGCAAAAGTCATCGCCCTGGGTTTCCCAAGTTTAACCAGCCACAGCTTGCTCTCTTATTAGTACACACAGCTACATATCAAGCTATATTTTCCAGCTGATCTCGCATTGTATATGGTTTCCGTACAATGAGAGTTCAGCTGGAAATGGAAATGTATAGCTTACTATATAGCCGTGTGTACGTCTATTGAATCTTGCGACAGTAACAAACGGAAATAAAAAGTAATGACTTGGATAGCAATCAAAATGCTAATTACAAAAGGAAGTTTGAAACAGTCAGAATTTTCAGACTGAATAATCGGCCTACCTTGGTTGATATCTCTCACTATGTCGTCGCGTGCAAATAGATATATTATTTACAGTTCCAAAACAATATATTTTGTTGATTCTTTATCTCCAGACGGACTATACTTAGCGAATATCGAACGTAGATCGCAGATAATAAATAATTATTTCACTGTTCTTCGGGTTTGCTGCTTTATTTATACTTTAAAAACAAATAAATTCTATTCATCAGACAAAAATGATTTTCCATCTCTTACACCAATCCTATATACACTGTTGAAATTATACTGCTTTTTTGTGAATAAATTATTAATCAGAGAATTTAAATTTGTTTCTTTAGTCGGTAAATGTTTATGGCGCGTAATCAAATTAATGTTAAAAAACTTTTGACTCATTTGTCCTAATGTTATACGCCGGAGCTTACACGTAGCGCGTAGCACTATATTATGTAGGTATAGCAGGGTGATTAAACTCAGATTGCAACGCATTTTATCAGGAATGGAACGTGCAAAACCTCATACATCTCCAATTGCACGGAAAAGAACCTTCAGATAGACCAAATTATTTCTTATAAATGATTAATCATTTAGATGTCTATCTATAAACATATGTGCAAAAGTGATAAAGACTAGAATTATCTGGAAAATATGACCTTCGAGACGGCTCTACGAATCGTAAAAATCCTTTTGTATCAATGTTATCAACAGTTACTATGCGGTAATAAAAAAGTCATGTTTTTAGTTTTTTTGTAAATATCTACTTCTACAATCACGAGCTGGTTTATTTTTGTGAGATAAAAATATCGCTCACTGTGATATGCCTTTTAATAAGGGTCAAAGTTGATTGGAATAAAAAATTGTACGGAGTATTTTAAGCGTATCAACTGTTTGTTTGGCTGAACTTCAGGTTATTGCGGTGGAAATGGAATATCCAGAAAAACATTTTGTTTTATCGTGTATACAATGTGAATTGTAAAGCTTGTAGGTGCGTAAATAATAATCCACAGGAAGACAAAACACGACATCACCATAGTAGTCAGTCTTGGAATACCAGAAAAATCACATTTGAAAGGACGATTAACTGCCGCTTACTTTTTTGAAAATTGCTTCAACAAACGTGAAAAGTATTAAAGAGTTTAATAATTCTTTAATATTTACGACATTCTTGGTGCGTGTTGTAAGATGCAGGAGATCTGTCTGCTGGGCGTGGCAGGCGGCTGCGCAGGCGCACTGAACTTTACCTGACCTCTAGTTACTAGTTTGCTCTTCGGCTAGATCTTTGAAACACTCAATTAGCTTATTTACTGCACGCGATATACAATTATGAGAACGAAGGCTTTGTAATTAGGGTACAATCTAACAGTATTTGTAATTAGAGCAGTCGTGGCGAGTGATATAGTATCACAGTGTATTTTATTGTGAAGTATCATATTATGTCAGTTTAGTTAGTTACCTTTGATCTAGATAGATAGAATAGATAGATAGAATAAGTACTCTTTACTATGTACCTACACCATAAAAATTACAGATATAAATGAAGAACTGTTACATAGGGTGTCACAATGGGCGGTCTTATCGCTAAAAGCGATCTTTTACAGACCAATCTAGTTTAAGTATTTGTTTGTTGAACAGTTCATGATTCTATAAATGAAGATGCATATTTTGGGTAGATTGTAGATCAATATTCCCCATCCCCGTAAGCAAAAAAAAACGCGCTTGGACGTGGAGTTGCGGACACCCTTCACACTTACTTCACCTAAGTTATCACTTGAACTTGAAGTGTCAATCTCTAGCATCAGAGGAATGGCAGTTTTTATTTTTATTATTTTTTATTACTGATTGGGCCTGCTCTTGATCTCGATCTCGCCTGATGGAAAGCGATGGGTGAGGTCTATGATGGAACGAGCGTGCCCAGATGCCTTAAAGGCAAACAAGTTATATGTAGAAGGGAACACAGATGTTGGCAGAGAGTTCCACACTTTGACTGTGCGCATAATAAATGTGGAGGAGAAGCGCTGAGGAGAGATGCCCTTTCTCCCCAAGTTCCAAGTTCCCCAAAGCTTTTATTATTAACTAAAAGTTGTACGACTCTGTCTTGACAGAAGTCGTGCATGGTAGGTACAGTCGCCGAATCAATGCTAGCGTACGTATTTTTTAATGTTATTAATTTGTTAAAAAACGTAACGTTTTTATTGCATATGAAGAGATATTTTTTACCGTGATTTTTGCGTTAAATGGCCAACTTTGGCGTTCCTATTCTGAAAAACTGAAAGACTTCGACAAATTTTACTTATTAAATGGTGGAGAATAGTTATTAGTACAGTTTATAGTGGTCTCCTCTTTCCCAATTTTTTCTTATATATTTATATGAAACCTAAATTCCGAAACAGTTTTTCATAAAATGCGCGACGGCATTTTTTCGAGCTCGTGGATTGAACTATTGTACATAAGCAAACGAAATAAAATATATATAATATTATCTCTTAAATAGTGGTTTAGTTCATAGTTGCCTCAGAATTGTGAAATATGTATGGAATATCTATTAGAAAAATCCCAAAAAACTACTAAAAACGCTCAGAATTAACTGTAAATTTTTCCTTACTACATTAATATTATTACGTAAAATTTATACTAGATTATCCGTTAGTTCATAAGAAATTAAATTTCATATATATATATATTTTTTTTCTATAAAACTTAAAATAAACGTAATTACAACTGCCAAATTGCTACATAATGCAATGCGTCGGCTGTTTGAACTCACCTAATCTTTCAGAACGCAATTTTGTGATAGGCCTCTTAAGGTTGATAATTGTGATATTACTGAACATACAAGCTGTGATTATCAAAGATAGTTTATTTTTAATGTGTGTTTCAAATGCAGTGATTGTTATCATATCGAGAAGGACTGTTTTATATATTTTCTTTTTTTACATTACAATAAAAATGTGATTAATAGTCTACATTGTAAGTAAACACATCATGTAGACTCTACTTGATGTGTTTACTTACAATTTTTCTACTTCAACTTCATAGAATAACCTCTTTATTTCAATTCGTTTCGTTAGTATTCTAAGAACAAGGCAAGGATACCAATAACCAAAGTACACAATAAAACTTCATGAAATAACCTTATATTTTTTAGTTCATCCATTTTTTTAAATTAGTTTTTTATATTAGTTAATCAATATATTTAAACTATAACTAAGTTATCATAAATATAAAAAAAAAATGTCTTTATAACTGAGCAGTATGTAACGACCTAAGTCAGGTGTTATGTCACGTTCCTACTGAAAAAATAAAAAATAAAATAAAAGTTAATTGGCGGGAACCATAATTAGTTATCAATTTTAATTAAATTTTCAATATTTACATGTTGCTGTTTCGTTTCCTCGCAATCGAAGTGAAAAGTAGAGTGTACAACTCGTCCCTAAAACCCATTTTACACTGTACTTTATATCCATCCTCGCTTGCAAGCTCGCTCGGATGAATAAACGTCTCGCGTAAAATGGTGCGTTTTATGCACTTGACGTACAATCTACTATTGTATGTTTGGAGTGAATAAATAAATACAAATAAATAATAACAGACAGCTGTGCTGCTGGGGAGTTTGCGCCACTTCTTCTTCCCAGCTAAAGCACTAGGAAGTGGTGAAGGGCGGGCGTTTTGGGGGACAGTCTTATGTAATTTTGACGTTCGAAAACTGCTGATTCTCAGCCTAATTTGAATAAATGACTTTTGATTTTGATTTTGAAATAAATATTCACATAAATATAACAGTAAACTAGTGTTAGTGTTGATAAGGTCTCCGGACCTTGACACGGCACCTAGCGTGTGAGACCTTCAGGGAGCTTCTTTCGATACCATTTTTAATTTGCATATGCTGAATTTTACGATGACTTACAAGTATAATGGTAAGTTGTTTTTATAGTTATTAATGAGGTCGTGTTGCGCCAGAAGCGTGACCCGTTCAGCACCCTTTGTAACGGCTGATGCCGCGATTCGCCACGCGGATTAAACACTGTAGTGTCATATGTCACGAGGTCTGCCACCGTTTGCGAAACTCCCAAATATTGCCTAGCTTTAATAACTGGCTTTTAACTACTGTATAATTATAAATAATTGACTTCCGAACTTAAATGTCAATAGAATGGCGTTTATGGTGGACATAAACACCATTTTATTGACCTATTGATCGGCAGCATCAATCGAAGTATGGAGCTCTCTTTTGTAATGGTTAACACCATAGATATAAGAAAGAAGGAGATATTCCCGGCAGCTAAAAAAGTATAGAAACCCGATGTCTCCAGTCTGTCCCTTCCACTCGCCACAACTACACATGCAGTTCAGTAAAAGCAATAGATACGAAGTCGCGCACACACTCGCAATTCATAAATCGTAACTTACTACACAGTCAATTATAAACCTTATCGCATCAAACACAACGCGCATTTACCAAGCACCGTACAGCTCACTCACACGAAAACATCGGGCTCTATCGTTGTGCTGTGCAAAAGCCATTTATTTTACATATACGCTAATGATTGACTAAATCGAAAAGTTATCGATTCTTCCATTTATTATTGTATTAAAACTTTTCTGGGGAACATGAAAATAAAATAAATAATAAACGGTATACAAATAATAATATAAATAAACAATATTTTTGTACCGCAGCGCCGGAGCCGTGACAGAAACCATGGCTGCTGCATGTTGCATGCTTGCTTGCATGCTGCATGCTGCGTGCTTGCTTGCATGCTACTTGCTTGCTTGCATGCTGCATGCTTGCTTGCTTACAAAAAACACATGTTCACAATCAACTGCTTTATTGAGTACATGTGTAATATATTTATTTATGCATAATACAAAATTATATTATTATAAAAAAATAATGTATATTATTATTATAAATAAACATCATGTAATTTGAATTTAGGACCTATAACTTTTATTGAAAACGGTTTTGTGTCTTTTGTATATTATTGATTGTAATATTTATGACAAACGGATTTAGGACATACTATATTTAGGGATTTCAATTTTATGGCATGTGATATTATGTGATATTAAGTTCGCGTAAGTTATCATTCGGACAAATGATAATTAGGACAAAAAAAGTTATGGCACTTTAAATTATGGATAAAAAAGTTAGGTGATACATTAGAGAACCGTAATAAACATTACTTGATATTTCACATGGGTCTTCCAACCGGGTTAAAACGGTTGATAAATTGAAAAATAAACTATAATAGCAATGTAGTCATTAGACAATCGACTTTATTGTCGATAGCCTATGTTAGTAGATCTGCACAAGCACATCATTAGCTCGCGGCAAGGTACAACGGCCGTACTACGCGACGCAACCGCATACACAAAGTATCGTTTTATGATTTTACATTGCGTTGTCCAGCCACTTAGCATCATAATTACGTAGTGGTTAAGAAGCAATGTATTTATTGCAAAAATAATACAGTAGCTGTTATGTATGAAAACAAAAATAACCTAGCAAAAGCAAGAAATATTTTACGACTTCTTGTTTTCCATGATTTTAAAGACAAATACAGTTAAATACTTGTACATACTAACTTATGGTAAGTGATTCCATGATGTACAAACATTTTAATTTGGCTTCTGTTTTAACAAGAAATCACTGAACAACACGGCATACTTATAATTTGTCACGATCACGGTCGAAAGCGCACTAGTTCGCGGAGACCGCCCTTTGCCTATTTTGCGAGCATTTTGATCATTGCGCGCGGACACAGACACGCCCCCTTGCCAATTCTCCTGTTTTTTATATTTCTATGGTTGACACTATGTGATTTGGTTCGTGTAGTGGAAACTTTTTTGTAAGGCAAAGAAAGTTCACTATGAATTTAAAACAATCCTAATACTCTTTTAATCCCACTTTCCTTTTTTCCTTACTTAATATTATAAATGTGAAAGTATATAACTCTGTCTGTCTGTCTGTAACGTTTTCACACAAATCCGTACACAGGTTTTTGTAAAAACGGCTACACAGATTTGGATGAAATTTGGTACACAGATAGTTTATAACCTGGATTAACACATAATACTTTTAATCTCCCTCACTCCACGCGGGCGAAGCCGTTGGCAAAAGCTAGTGCATTATATTATGTAGGCTCATTTGTGCTGGAGGATTTACAAGTAAAAAATAGATATTACCGTCATTATATCCGTTCCCGTAACACGAGTTCACTATTAGGAAGTAGTTAGTGAACATATCAGTTACGTTTACATAAATATCGTCTAGTGTTATAATTGCGATTATTCAATGGTAGAAAGCTGTTCAACAAGTTATGAGGATAAAAGTAAGCTCACATAAATCACATACTCTCGTTGAACACATAACTATAACGTACGGTAATCGCATGATATGGATCCTTGAAGATAGCATCTTAAATAAAACGTCAGATGATAAATGATAAGTAGCCAACCAAAACCAGTATCGAAATTGTACGCTGCATACATTTTTTTTAGTTCTTAAAGTATCCACTCAGCTCAAGTCATCAAATTGCGTAAACGTAAACTCTACATACAGATATAAATCGTGAGAACTTAATCATTTTGCTTGCATAGATTAAGAACAGCACATAATTCACAAAATCATTCTAATTTAACTTAGATAATTCTAAGTTAAATTAGAATGATTTTGTGAATTATGTGCTGTTCTTAATTCGACAATTTATAGGTCATTAAAACAGATTGAAATTAGGTCTCTAATCCAACTTAGAAAGTCGGTATCCGTCTAGTCAAGCAGTCTTGGGCAGTCTTCTCAGAACTTGCAACTTTGTCATAACGTTTGACATTACAGCGAGCCGCCATGATAGTTTCATGACGTCACCCAATTTAGATAAGAACGTCCGTTATTTTTCTCCATGGTTCATTGTTAGGGCTATCGGGAAACTTATTGACCTTTAGAATTTTCCGCGCACTTGCCTCTTGCTAGAAAACAGGCAGATGCGTTGTTACTACGCCCTGTTGCACCAGAACTTACTATAACATTACTTACGTCAGCTGAAAGATAATTCTTCATACGTAGTCAATTTACTAATCCGCTTTCCATTAAATTAATGTTCATTATAACGGTCATCCGACCCGGCCGATTTAAGAATCAAACATACAATAATCAAAACCGAACATACAAAAACCAAAATAAAACATATAAACCCTCAAGAATAGAGAAGACAGACAGCACTGGAATGACCAACTCATTCCAGTGCTGTCTGTCTTCTCTATTCTAGGATGCCTACGCCCAGAAATGGGTACCCCAATAACATACTGGTATCAATATGTGTTATTGGAATATGATAATAAAATCAAGTATATAATATTAAATGAAAGCATGAATTTAAAAATAATATTTGAATAATTATACAAAAAAAAAATATATATAATAAATAAATTTAAAATAATATTGTATAAATATTATTTATCCTAAAAAAAAAATGATCTAATATATTTGCGGGATGTTATTAGAATTTAATATTTAATATGAATTGGTATTTTAATGTGCATGGAAATGTTATGGAATTATGTATACTGTATTTTTTTTTTTTTATAAGATGTAGGTATGTACAAACATGCTGGATACCTAAATTGGCTACTGATAGTTTAATAAGGAAGGCATCCGTATGTAAACTCCCTATCGCACATGCCCTTTTAAATCAATAAGAGATTGCTAATACCCAAAAAGAAGTATGTTCTTTAAATATATACCTACGTAACAAAGTACACAGTAGGCTGACATTATAGTTCAAATTGTAAACGAAACGGGGGCACCTTTATTTGGCATCATTACATAACTAGATCGATCTTCTGCTCGGACGTGAATTACTATAGGTAAGTATTCCATTGTAAATGTCTTTGTTCTCCGAGGTTCCGGGGCACTAGCTATCTTAGCAAATATCTGTAGCACACGTGAAAGTGAATGCAGAACAATGGAATCAAGCACAGGTCGAGAAATTAATCGTCGCCCATCTGTCTAAACGAATATGGATGATATAGATCACAATGATGGATTATTGGCATCGGGTTACACCAGTACTGTACGCAATTAATTATGAAATCCTCTGGTTTCTGTTGCATAAAAATGTGTGGCTCAAATAAATAAGTACTTTTTAATTGCAGTGCATGTTTTCTTTGGCTTTTCAATTGGTTATGTTGTCAACTTAGTTAACAACATTTTCACAAGAATTTTGTATAAGTTTTTTACACAGAAAACCCTAGGCCTATGTAGCATAAAATTGCTTACTTTGTTACTAAATTATCTATTAGGACATTTATGTTTCCAGGCTTAGCAGCCCAGCCGCGCCTACTTTCAGCAGGTGCAATAATCACAAACCAGAACGTATTTACGATAGAACTATTATGCAATTAATCATTTCGATCGCGGGAGCGTCTCCAATTGATTGTGTTCGGCTGGTTATGTTCAAGGCACTTCGATTGTTCAGCTCTATTAGTATGCCTCGATAGATCGCAATTATCCGTTAATGTCATGCTACGATTTTATCATCAATTTTGTTCGAGACACCTGTGAAAACTGATTCGTTTTGAACTTCATTAATCAATTCCCTACGATTGTTCTCGCCGTAAACACACAGAAATGTAGGTATACCCTCTGTGTTTAGTAACAATTAAGTACAAAATGTAAGGATAAATCAAGCGGTTTCGCCCTTGTGTCATGAATGCCATGACATTTGTGTTCATACCAGAACGTGGCCCAACCTGCGCTTGCGCGAGATTCCAACCTCCATCGTAGAAGACTGTCGGGAAACGTATGATGACATTTATGTGTCCATTATTATGTTAACCCGTTCATTATTATACTGATCGATGAACTGGGGTCCTTGTCTACCTGAATTTCGTAGGTATTTAAACATGTATTCGGAGTTACGGACGATATAATTCCGGATGGTTGTGCTTGTACATTATAATAACTATCATTATAGTATTACGAGTAAGTGCAAGGTTTTTAACAAAGTGTATTACGTGAAATGTCAGGAATGTACTAGAGATTGGATTACGGATAACCAATGAATTAGAGAAGCTAATGTACGTAAGAGATAAGCCTTTGTATAGCATCACACCACTCTACGTAAATATTGAATCTTATCTAAACATTGGAACACGTTTGCAGAATGTGTTAATTGACGTTTGTTTATATTATTAGTCGAAGGGGGTTAAGAATGGAAAGCTACAGAGATATAGATAGTGATAAATATTAATTACGGGTGTTATCTTACTTTGTATTGGGAGCGTTACATTCGGAGCGCAGCGCACGCGGCTGATGCGTGTTTTGGTGCGTTGCTATACAATGTGTTACTGAATTAATGCACATTTTGAAAGTAGTTTGTTCAGAATCGTTGGTGTATTCCCGCTGTTCCCATCGCCCGTGTCCCCATTAATGGTAATTCACATAAAAAGGCGAAACAAAAGGTTCCATTTTCTTTTAAGTACTGATTTTAGAAATCCACCTTAGCGGTGAAGAGAGCTAAGTCACACTTTTGACCGAATCGAGTTATGAATACCACCATACTCGTCGTTAGACGGAGATTCTAGTGGTAAAGAGATCTAAGTGATAGCTCAACTATACTTGAAGTCTCAAATTCAGATAATTTATGTAAACAAAGGGGATAACCTAACAAAAAAATATCTTCGTAACGGTAATTCACATAAAATTGCGAAAAAAGAGGTTCTATTTTCTTTTAAGTACTGATTTTAAGAAATAATAATTAAAAAGTAATCATACCGTCATAATTTTTATAAATTTTCGGTTTTAAACAAAGTTATTAATAAAAGGAGATTTTCTGGTATAAAATATTTTTCAACACACTTGCTCGTAAAGTGGCTCTTATTGAACTGCTTTTATGTCCATAAAGCAGTGTATTAAAAACGCGAGCTTTTCACTTTACGTTACCATACGAGTGCTGTAACGCCACAGATAACTGTTTACTAGTCGAAAACTTGCGCTTTTTTTTTAATCTCGTCAAAGAAATTCATGCCAAAAGGAATCCGCGCGTTCACTTTTTTTTTTTTAATAGTCTGAATTGTCTTTGGTCCCAAAATTAACTATTTTTTTTTTCTTAAATCAGGAGTGGGTTGTAACAGGTAAAATCCCATATCTGTTCCGCCTGTTTCTGTTTCACGTAATTAACAGTTCCAAAAACATGTTACAAAATAGCAGGCTGTTATTTCATACTATGTGGGAACAAACTATTGTGTGTTCTCTGTTACCACAGCTGCACAGTTATAATACACGGAGGTATTTCTCTTTCCAACTATGGTGTTACACCTATGCGAGAAAAGGAAAGAGCTTGTGACGGACGATGTAACAGAGTGTCACAGTGTAACAGTAACATTATCTATATTCTAACTAAGGTAACTGTCATAAGCATGAATAGACAAAAGCTTGTGACTGGATGGATTCTGTTATCTCGTCGTGGAACAGAAGCTTTTTTTTTTCAGTTTATTTGCCACAGTTACAGTCTGGTATCTTGTGATACCTGTTGTATTTAGCTGTTACGATATATACGCCTCACTCCTACCTTAAATTGTCCGTGGTCCCTCCCGGAACCAAACGGAAAAGATCCTGACTGACGTTCTATTATTGCGGATTCTCACTGAACTAATGTATATTTCACTATGCCAATAAATAGTACTTTCGAATTTCATACTCACTAAACTACGATCAGACTAAACATTTTTTTTTATAAAGGCTGTTTAGCGGTTTTCCAGTGCCTCTATTTACACCTGCGGGCGCATCGCACGGAAAAAAAAATACAAAACCAGCGCGGCATTTTCCATAAATATTTGTTTTGTTAACGTTTTCGTAGTGTTGTTAAAGTTACTATCAAAAATACGAAATCTAAAGTATTGTTCCCAACCGACGTTGAACAGTTGTTAAAAAAAAACGTCCGGATAGTCAGTAACCTGGCAACAAAGGTCAGCTAAACTTTATAAATCTAAATGTATCATCTCTATAATTACGTTATTGTAGCATAAGTTTTTACAAGAAGTCTGTTTTTTTCCTCGCAAGTGTGTTGAAAAACGTCGTATGGAACGCGTGTGCATTGATTATCGCGCTCGTCTGCGACTCGCGCGAATAATACCGCCTCGAGTGCAATGACCAACACAGCACACTTGTATCATAATGTACTATTATGATACTGGTAACATTGCAGGAGATCCAAACATTTTCAAATTTTTAACATCTTCAACAACACTAATATTACAACTCTCATAAAGTGAATACAGAACCATGGAATCAAGCACAGGTCGAGAAATTAATCGTCGCCCATCTGTCTAAACGAATATGGATGATATAGATCACAATGATGGATTATTGGCATCAGGTTAAACCAGTACTGTACGCAATTAATTATGAAACCCTCTGGTTTCTGTTGCATAAAAATGTGTGGCTCAAATAAATAAGTACTTTTTAATTGCAGTGCATGTTTTCTATAGATTATATATTATATTTTCAATAGATTCATATTTAAGTAGCATATCTAGCCACATTTTGGATGAAAACGGCTATAAACTGTTTCGATTGGAAATCGATTTTGGGACGCCTATGTCTAGCACTGGGCTTAAAAGGGCTGATTATGACTATCATATACCGTGCCTCCGACACACTACAAAAAACATTGTTTGGACACGGTATTTTGTTTGCATAGTTCTTATAATTAATTCACTTTAATTTTATCGATAATTATTTACAAAAACATTTAACGATAAAATTTTTTGCATCACTGTCCTGTCATTTTGACAGTGACATTTCTTGACATTACTTTGTTTACATAAATTATCTGAATTAAGTAGAGACTTCGGGTATAGAGGTTTGGTTTTTCATTCAGACGTTAAAGGAAGTAGGAAACTAGGAACAAAAAATCAAGTGGTGAATTTTTGATTTATCTTTATCTTGGAACCAGTTTAGTGTGGAATAGCTCTCTTCACTATTAAGGCGACAAAATATTAATTAAAAAATTAGTACAAAAGTAAAATGGAACTTTTTTTTTCGCCATTTTATGTGAATTACCATTAATGGGATTACGGGCAATGGGGACAGCGGGAATACACCGAATCGTTTACTGAATCAATTTCTGCCATTTTAAATTTAGGTAATTTTAAAATGACAGAAATCGTAATTTTGTATCTCAGAAATAATTAAAACTACGTTAAATTATAGTCACGCTTCCGCTGTACAGACAAAACAAACCAAAATGGTTCCACGTATACTTACTACGCAAGACCCTTATTTATAATTAATTTAATGAAGTTTATTTAAATTAAATTAAATTGAAATTAAATTATTATGCGTGTGCGACTGTGTGCAAAAAAAAAATTGTTATATGTATATGAAGGGCACAGGAAAACACTCATCAACGAAAAAAAAAAAAACAGAGATAATGGCTAAATAAATGTTCAACATGTAATTTAATTATTCTGTCAAAAATCAGCGCTAATATTTATTAACTGTAAACTTTATGTCACATATCAAGTGTGTCTGTAATTATCGGTATATTATCTATTATTATTATTATTTGAGCTGCAATAGGATCCTTTTAGTCGTTAGTGTTTTTTTTTTTTTTGAGGCTTATCTTTACAAATGGGCTCTTTTAATACTGTTCTGAATAAACCAATGAAAGGCCAGCTTTTAACGAATCCAATGGCGTAGATATTACGAAATATGTCGATGAGCCCCTTCATATCCTTATCCCCTTTTTTTTTTTTTTCGAGGATGGGAAATCATCAAATGACCCCCTCCCGCTCTGGGTGGAGCGGAAGGGAGTGTCAGACTCTTACTGACTAAAACCCACCCGTGTTCCTTCCTTGGCCCTTTATGTTCCGGGGCAGCGGTACCCCTTTCGGACAATCCCGCTGACCATCCTGTACCCTTCATATGTGTTTATTGTAGTATTATGTATAATAGTAAAAATATAGTGTATATTTTGATTGTAACAAATATTCTAATTGGGGTGTTTGGTGATATACGGCACATGTTTTATATATATGTACTTGGTATATTGTGAACTATTGCATATTTGCGTTAACCTGTGCATTCTATCACGTAGGTATTATGTATCTATCTATATGAGGACAGAGGAGTTAACTGACTGGTTGACTGCCACAGCTGCACCGCTTAAAAAATTAGAGATAGGAGCAAGAAAGAAAGAAAGACAATGATGCACTAACATAGGATTAGGTATCCATTGGTAACTTCACCCCTGAGCAGCACTCCAATTGCGTAAAACACTTTCTTTCACAATCCGAAGAATTTTCCGGGCAAAAGCCAGTCTGATATAAATTTAAATTATAGCTTGTATCATACAGTAATTAATTGCAATGAGAAAAACCCAAGACTCACTTTCTTTCATTATTATGTGCATTTTTGTATCAATACTATGATTAAGTGCGTAATTACCACCGTGCGTACCTTTGAGCTTCGACAGCGCGGGGTAGACAGAAGTAGATAGACCATGCTCTAAAACTAAAAAACGATTTGCTCAACCCGAGAATCAATTGCAAGACTGCATCAGCTTGATCAGCTACGCTTACGCGATTACAAGAGCTCCAAATCAATTATAATAATATATTTTAATCTAACCATTATAACTTGAACAATAACTCAATTTGCAGACGACAAGATATACTTCAATTATTTTCATGAAAGCATTCGATTTCATGCAGATGTTGCGACAGCAATAAAGTTTTTTTAGAAGTAATAAAAAGAAAAATTGTGCCATTCATGTGTCTGGAATACCTACACGTAATAATATTTCCTAATATCAACCTATCAACCAATCAAAATTCTCCATACGACCTAAGTTTTAACTACCTATGCATAAAATGATGCAACCATGTTGCAACGTTCATGAGTGTTTCAGCTTTACCTGAGCTTACTTTATTTAGAAGAAAAAAAACTTGCAAAGTAATCCAAACTAAATTCGTCTAGACACACAGTTGAATTCAGAGAAACATTAACCATAATGCCTATAAAACCCATGTGTGGATAGGTACATGCTCGGGGTTATGAATAAGGAATTGTAAGACATGAAGATGCTATGACAAGCATTATGTTGATATGGATCATTTGAATTACTATTATGTAAGTTGTTGCGCCATAAGTTAGCGTGTATCGTTAACCTGTGCTACAGTGTGCCACAGATCACATAACATTATTCTAATGTCAGTTCTTATAAAATTTTATTCACTACAAACCTTGTTATTAGCACTGTTTAAGGTGGCAATAAACTTGTTTACTACGATAATGCCTACAGCGAGTGATCATTTTCGAGGAAAATGCATGAAATGTATGTGAGTTATGTTTATTTGTGTTGTTTAATGTATTGTAACTATTAAATAATGGAACCGGAACGAATCACCGGGGTTTAGTTTTCAAAGCATAGGTTTAAGGACATGATGCAAATAACTATGGCCTTATGGGTTATTAAGTGCATTGTAATTTCTGAAAACCAGTAGAGCTAAGGAATTTCTGGTGACTTCACAGCTGTGAGTGATGCGTGGTTGATTGAATCAGGTCAATCGGGCGTAGCTAACGAGACAGTTAGAAGCGTGAGACCTAAATTAGCTGCTGAGAAAAAAATTACAGACGCAACCTAATCAAATCATCAAAGCGCAAGTTAACCACAGCTTCCACATCTGCTTAGCGAATCCGGTGATTGTGCTAACGATCATTACTTTATGGCATGTTACGCCTAAAACAACTCATTACGTGCCCATGACCACGGCTCTTGCATCACAACGCTAGTTATCGGCTTCGGCTACCAGCAGGGAGGTAAAGGTCCTAAAATTCCCACGATGCAGCCGAATGCTCTTCATCATTAAGCTTTACACTTGACGTAAGAGCCCCAAAGCTATTTATCTCCAATCTCGAGCACCATTGCTCCAGTTTTAATACTTTCGAAGATTGTAATTGATTATTATCTGTTGTTAAATATTTAGTTCCCGAAGAACTTAATTGCGCAGACTATGAGCGTATCGATTGAACTTTGCAATTTCGTACATAACCTTGGTATTACGTTGTTTAAATAATCGCACACTAATAATACGGAAGACGAAACTTTATAGCCGCTTTGAAGACTATCTTTGTTGATAAAACTGTTTGGACGATTTTATGAATCGACTTATTTATTACTTTCAATGAAATTCAATGTCGGTATATTGTAACAAAATAGCATTCATAAATTTTGGAAGGTTTGAAAATCATTTGTTATTCTCGCACAATGTATCACTTGGGATGTAAATATTCACGGAATGTTAGGTAGGGAGGTTGACTAATGTTTTCCATTTATAACTACAATAATTAAACAGATAATCAATTAACTGTGTGCACGGAGCATGTAGGTGGTATGTCAAGGTTATTAATTTATTTAATAAACATAATATTATCTAAGACGAGCCTATGTCGAGGACGACCGCGTCACTTGCCAGAGATGCGACCCGCATTTTTTCACACCTGCGTGCGCGTACTGTGTGAAACTTTAGTAATTAAATGGTGTAGTTACGAGCTTAATGGTCTTGTCAAGGCACCATCCATTACTCGGCGTATGCTGCGGTGATATTTTCGCGTTAAATTCGGAACGTCTTAATTAGGCTCTTTATAGAGTGGTCATTCAAGCTTTTAGTGGGTGGGTAGTCCTGTTTATGAATTAAAGTAGCTGGTGCGGTGTACTATGACTTTGTATAGATCTGTGTTAAAGGCCTTTAGATTGTAAGACACTGATTTGCATGCCTAAAAACTCATTTAAGGCCTGAAACTGCGTGAAGTGGACGCCCGCACGGTTCCATACATAAGTGCTCCGTCGCGGGGATCCACGCGGATGTCCGTCGCGGGGCACGCGCGGGGTTCGGTAGCGCCAGCTTACTGACTCATTGTTTTGCTAAGTTCTCCATCGACACGACTGACTGTTCGTACATGTATGAACACCGTTAAAATTAAACTACGGGTACCTGCGTGTCCACGCGCGTATGACACGCGACGAGTGCCCGTCGCGGGCGCCCGCTTTACGCAGTTTCAGCCCTAACAATTATCTTATCTCATCGTCTAGGTTTGCTGACGTAACGATGCAGTTGACTTATGACACCGTTATCTGTCAATGATCTGGAGAGCTCAGGGGCGGCGGACGGTGGCGGTGGATGTCCTTATCACAAGACAAGGCGCTGCATGCGCCGCCGGTGTCCATCGCACCCGGACTTAAAGATCGTTGAACTTCACGATCTAGATATAAATTAAAAAGTACCGATTAATTTCGGCTCCATTCATTACGTGTGTGCGTGATTCTCAGGCTTTTGCAATCAGCGCCTATCGATTGTCCTCATGACCTCGACTTCTAGAAAATTGTGCCCCCGAGTTGCTGGGTATCTATAACTGGTATTTTCCTTCGGGATTCCCAGTTATTAAAAAGAGAATCACACAGCTCTGAGTCATTTGACAAAGGAAGCAATTTTGGATTGTAAACTTAAAGCAAAGACATTAAGTTATACGTAACAATATCTTAAATCTCTTTGACTTAAAGTAAGATTAAGTTGGATATCGGTTTTTCCTTGCTACAGTATTGCATTAAGTTAATAACGAAAATCCTGAACCGATAGTTAAAAATAAATAAAAACCTAAAACGCAGTGTTCTGTAGTAATGAGGAAAAAAATAATTGCCTGGAACACAAAGTATATTAATTGTTTTATTTTATCGCCTTCTAGAATAATCATATGAGGTTATCCGTTAATCTGGATTTACCAGAGATAGGGTAACCTCCCGAATAATTAGGCACCAGCATAGCAGTGGTATGCCGATAATATTTTAATGCTCGGATTAAGTTAATACATCGATAATAAAATACCTCCGTAAGTATATGTAGGACCTTTGATCTTTAAACTTTAATGCTACACGTGGATTCCGTTTCAAAATCCGGTCTCACATTACGTAAATAGATACACTTTTTCTCGATCCAATCTATCTGGAACACTTCGGATGACCTACCTTAATCTGATTACTTTGAACAGCATTAACATAAAACAAAGCATGACATTTGTTTTCATTCACAAGCAACAGGTATTATGTACATACTTGAGTACAATACGTGTTAAAACATTTGCCATTTGAATGTCTATTAAGCATGATATGTTCTTACATGTCGAAGTCGAGCGAACAGGGTGTATGTCGTTGCGAAATAATCTATTGTGCGCAAGCGCCACCTGGCATACGTTAGCACTGCCCCGCCCCTCAACGACTATCAGGCTATTTGAAATACGAACACGGGAGCCTTGATGTGTCCATCATTCTATGATGAATTATGTTATTGTCACTTACCTATGACGTATATCATGTATATGATCATTGTGCACTACATACTGGAACATGCATTCTCAGCTTCTGAGTCATTTTGTAGTTTTGTAGATTCGTTTCGATAAATATCTATGCCAATTGCGTATGCAATGGTTGTAAACTGCAAAATGAAGTTGTTTTAGGTCATTCTTGTTTAAAGCGTATTTAAATGCTTGTGAGAATATGTATTAGTGCTGAATACTTTAGTAGTTTTGTGTGTTAAATTAAGGGCTAAGGTAGTTCAATAAAAACTGATCTGCTTACTAAAATAGGTAGGTTATTACGTACACCAGTTCAAAGATTGCTGAAAATGAACACTCGTAACGAAATGATTACAGTTTATATTTATGACTATTTCATTCTTCTTGTTGATGTTACGATAAAAAGCCGAATAAAATGATACTTAGATGATAATATACTCGTCACGGTGGATGTGGCCGCACGACAGTGTGACGAACGAGGATTTTATGGGCAATGATGAAGATTTGATGAAAAAGCATGCAGCAATAACATAAAAGCGAAAACATACATGTTACGTGAACACTTTAGATGTAGACAGATGTGATGTTACAGTATATTAAATTATAGATGGGGATTGCATAGAGACACTTCTGTTTTCCGTATAAGATGACATTTACCAGAATTATCTATTGTTTCGCTCCTAAATGGTTTGTTCAAAAGGGACCAACACAAAAATACAATACTTGTCAAGTCACGATCACTCAAAGCTATTACATAAAGCAATCCCAGACGCGTGCATTCAAATTCAGTTCTGCAGAGTAACAACGATCAAAAGCTGTACGTATTCATTCAAAACTGTTCTATATAATTCTCGATGGATCGCGTCATGCAAGAATGTGCAATCACCCGAAAAGATAAGCAAAAGACGAAAATCATGAGTCAATGCGACTTGACAACGGATATTATCAAAAGTACAGTCCTACACAGCATGTTAATAACACTTTTAAACTGTGTGATACAATACGATAAGTATACGGCTACGGCTATCAGCATCGAATAAAAATAGAAAACACATAATACAAAGTTATCACAGTTCGTGGTTGATAAATGCAAATGTACTCGCACAAATATTTACACATTTGAGTGGTTCAATAAATATGGACAGTTGGACACTGATTGAACCGTGTACAAAATAAGTACCTATACATATTTTTATTACTTTTTGATAAAGTTTGTTGTTGACTGTTCATTCTACGGCTTGGGGGTCTTTATTACTCGTAGATAACAGTGACTTCGTAATATGACGATAAAATTATAAGTTTTTGACGTGACGTCTAATAAATCGATGAACGCCGGCTGCATGCCCGAAAATGTCCCGTTACGCTCATTGTCCCGTTACGCTCATTGTACGCTTGAGCCGCATCAATGTTTTGTTATGACGTTGTCACGTTAAATTATCGTCCGTAAACCAACTTTATAGACAACCAATTTTTGACGTGACAACGTCTAATAAGTCGATGAACGCCGGCTGCATGCACGAAAAAGCATGACTCAGGGTCCCGTTACGCTTATTGTCCCGTTACGCTTATTGTCCCGTTACGCTCATTGTCCCGTTACGCTCATTGTACGCTTGCGCCGCATCAATGTTTTGTTATGACGTTGTCACGTTAAACTATCGTCCGTAAACCAACTTTACAGACAACCAATTTTTTTTGTTAAATTATAATGTGACTATATCAAAATTAGCAGATAGCTAGTAAAAGACCTGCAGAAAACTTGAAATTCTCTCGATACCTGAAGACAGAAGATCTGTTTGATACAAACTCATGTAAAATGCATTAAGTAAACCAGCGCTAGGTCTCTGTCTCGCATAGGGTCGCAGCAGTATGCTGCGTGATGGCCGTTTTGCGTGGATGTGGCGCATATTTTCCCCCAACTTGTTATTTTCGTGTTTGTGTTATTTCTCTGCGTCATGTTTGCCCCAAATAAACGTATTTTCTTTCGTTCTAAGTATAAGTACAATTAAAGACATTCATAAATAGAGTTTTTTGGGCATACTGCATAGTAATTATATGCTTTTATTTTCTTCACGAAATATTCTTGTTTTGAGAACTTACAAGAAAATCGAAAGGGATGGTAAAATTTCTCTGAAATGTTTAGTTAAATACCTGCTTGATTTAAGATTATTAAGTATTTCGGGCACTCAGTTTTATCATTGAATTGACCCACCTCTAATTGTTTACTTCAACATTTCTTATCGACACTCGGAATTTTCCAACACTTTTAAAGTTTGAAGTTAATTATAATTATTGTCAATTATTTAGTTTATACGAGCAAACAATTAAAATATGATTGATTATAAAAATATATTCGTTTGATAAAAACAAAAACAATTATAGTACGGTGGCCAACATATCAAGTTAGCATAAACTGTCACATTTTCTCGTTCAATTTTGAACTTAATCGTCAACATTTTAAAGTTTAAAATCGTTTGGAGAAATTTGTCAGTTTGGTGTAGCTTGATGTGCTGGATTACACGGTATTAGCGTAGCAACACATCTGTCGAGTTTTACATCTGCGGGATTTCGGCGTATTTACGCGTTTAATGTTTTTTTAACCGACTTTCCAGAAAGGAGGAGGTATTCTCAATTCGGTGGTATATATATATATTTTTTTAAATATTTGTTACCTCAGAACTCCGTCGTTTATGAACCGATTTGGAAAATTCTTTTTTTATTTGAAAGGATTGGTTTTTGTCTTTTTTTATTTGAAAAAATTGGTCCAATTTTTTTCAAAATCCAGTTCTGATGGTGGGATCCATGAGGATGGGAACTTTGCTTGGGTATTTTTTGAGTTAGCTTCGATAATATGTATTTAATTCGCTTCGTATATCTTGCGTCACTGTTGTTTGTGCGGTGTAGCAAGTAGTCGTAATCGAATTATTGTTTGGTAGGTAGGTACCATAACTAAAAGTTAAAAATAAAAAAAACTTTTTAACATAAAAAACCGACTTCCAAAAAAAAAAACACTAAAAAGTGAAAAATAACTTTAATTTCGGAAGTCCGTGGCAAAAAACGAAAATACAGAACAAAGGTCACCGACTTCCGAAATTAAAGTAATTTTTCTCTTTTTAGTTTTTTTTTTTTTTGGAAGTCTGTTGTTTTTTTGTCAAAAAGTTTTTCTAAATTACGGCGCGTAATTTTCATAGTAAATTCAACACGTTTAGGCAGCCTAATTTCCGTCGTATAATTTTCCGAAGCTATGTCGTTGCATAACAACAGTTTACTTTTAATGACTGAGCGTTAATGTACTTATATATTTTTAAAATCCACCTAATTTAGTCTAACGGTTATACTTACGTTTTATTTCGGGATTGCCTGAATACTTTTCGAGTCAAAAAGTTTTCATTTTCATGAGCTCATCAAGCATCACGCAAACGGCGTGGTTGCGAATGGAACTTGTGTTACTTATGAACATATTTTTCCCGAAATATAACAAACACTGATAAATGAGAAGTCAAAGGTTTTGGTGTTTTATTATTCTTCGCGTTTAGCAACAATGTTTAGGCATCTATTAAGAAACAAATAATCGGAACCGGAATTGGCACTATGAATTCTTCATTATACCTAAAGGTTAACTCAGTGGCATAGTGATTGGAAAGCAATGTGTGAAGACTTCTTATACATGTCAATTGGTATGGAAATTATCTATACAAATAAATATAATTAAAGTGTCTGGTTGTAAGGTCAAAATAACAGTTTTTACTAAATGCGTATGAAAGTATGTACGGTACTTATAAAAAAAAACTCTATCTGTCTGTCTGTTTGTTCCGGCTAATCTCCGAAATGGCTAGACCGATTTTGATGGAACTTTCACTGGCTGATAGCTGATGTTATAAGGAGGCTACTACTTTTATTTTAGAAAAAGCATCGCGGGCTTAGCCGCGGGTAGCAGCTAGTTTTAACTATGAATAGGAGAATTTTGTAGTTATTTTCAGTAACTTTGGCTAAATAATCAGTTAGTTTCTATATATTAGTATAAAATAACAAACCATTTTAAGTTATTGAGACAAAGCTGACCAATTATTTTCGTCGTATAAAATACTTTTGACGTGACAACGTCTAATAAATCGATGAACATCGGCTACATGCACGAAAAAGGATGACTCATGGTCCCGTTACGCTCGTTGTCCCGTTACGCTCATTGTCCCGTTACGTTCATTGTCCCGTTACGCTCATTGTCCCGTTACGCTCATTTTACGCTTGCGCCGCATCAATGTTTTGTTATGACTTTGTCACGTTAAACTATCGTCCGTAAACCAACTTTACAGACAACCAATGTTTTATCAAACACTTTTAGGAATGATCCATTAGTGGTAATTTAAACAAAATATCTACATTTACGTTTGTAACGAATATTGCCAATTTATTTTGTTCGTGTAAATGTCAAAGGATAGCAAAAGGCAATCGTTCATTGATGCTTACGCGCGGCGAAATGAATTCCGTTAGATTACGCAACCATGTCATGTACATATAATGTACCTCTATGTTGTTTGCAATACAGAATTGTACTTGAAACTCAAAACAATCCATTCTTTTTTAAACCATAGAAGTTATAGTAGACTACTGTAGAACAAATACCTCTTCTCATACCATTTAGGGATTGTGGATTTCAGAAAATCATAAGTTCCGTGATCTTATGTCATAAAGCTGAAAAAAAAAGCTATTAACATATTATTATGTGGTATCAAAAATTGTAAAAGTCAATATCTTGTTTTATTTTTAAATTCATATATTAAACATGACACACTTACAGATAATGTGTTCAAAATTTTCCGCAAAGTGTTAATCTTGTTGATATGTACTACCTACTCGTGTAATTTCATTCAACATTTACTTATCATACAATTGGTATGATTTCGAAGCTTCCAGATTATTTTTCTGAGATACAATGTGGTTAGTGATTACTGCAATCACTAAGTACAGTAGGTACGTACCTAGTGATTGCAGTAATCACTGCAAATGATCTATCATTATCAGAACGATAAGAACGCTTTCCGAATAAATTGCATAAACTGGAAAAAAGAATCTATGCTAATGTGTCGATGATTGCTACTCAAATAAGTTTATAGCTACCTGCTTAAGGCCCAGATATATGCCAGTGACCTGGAGTGGTTAGGTTAGTCTGAGTCACGCAACGCGTCGTACGTCCAGCCAGTAATAGGACTCGCCCCTCCAGGAGCGCTGTCCCAAATAAGACGCATTATTATTTTATTATACATAAAACAAAAGGTATTTTATTAAAACACGTATACTAAAAAATCAATAATTAAATTATCTTTAAAAAGGTAATGGTTTTAGAAAAATACGCTTGAGAGATTTTGCGTGATTCTCAGTTTTTTATCCGCGTTAGACATATCTTTACAAATTAATTTCTCTATGTAATATAAATATAATCTAAAATATTCATATACTAAGTTATTAAGAAAATGCTCTAATTTAACATATATTTTTTCCAATACTCGTTTAGAAGTGATCTTCAGTATAAAGTCATTAAAAGTCGGTTATCGTCACCTTAATAGAAACATGAATGCTAAATGTTTACGAGGCACGGCTGGCATTCTGGTATTCCATTAGATCAACCTCTCGCCCCGATTAGGCTTCGTTTTCTGTGCCCATAAATACTTCCAAGGTACTTTTCTTAAAACAAAAATATCGCAAAGAATTTAAAGTCTTTTTTAAAGCATAGTTTTATTTAACGTGATACCTAAAGTCGAATTTAAATCAATCACAACCATGAACTTTTGAACGCCTATATCGCTCGTGTTTAAAATCAATGTTCCTACGTAGACTTGAACTAAATAAATTAATGCGACGTTTAAATATTCATTCACACGTTTACAAGCAGCATCACACTAATGCCACTAATGATTGTTTATTTAGTAGTATCGGTAATTAGTCGGTCGCGACTAGGGGAGTGTGCCAAGGTGAGAGCATAAATCCCGCTCGGCCGCGATGCCACCTCGCTGCGCTTGTGGCGCCAACCGACCCACTGACTCATCCTGCGACGTGGGCTTCACAACAACACCTATTGTCTGTTCATTTTGGCAGGTGCGCTTCATTATCCGTATCCACCTACAAGATTATATTCACCACATATGCAGCAATGACGAAACTTTAACCGCCAAAAATTTTTACAAACAACATATGGCGCGTGTGGTACAATTTTAAGAATATTATCCCTAATAGGGATAAGGATTACGTACACATAAAGAGAAACATTGATGAAATACCGTACAACAACATATTCAGACAATGTTCTTTACATTTGTTGAGGCTCAAAACATTTGTGTAGTTGTTAGATTTTACCACAGCAATGCGCTCCATGCATTATCCTCGGTGTGAAACGTGACATTTTCTGTATATCTGTACATCATATTATTGAAATAAAGTCCATATAAAAAATTTATAAGGTTTAACTTTATAATACATCTACACACATCTATGGTTCAATAGCTTATTAAAACGCAAACAGATGTGTAGAATGTTCTGCAACTTTATTAGAACGCACGAGCGTAGTGCCTATGTCCTGATTTTCCCGTCAGGACATTGTCAGAAGCATTGTGAGTTAGGGTGTTGCTTTTTCATTGGCTCGCCTACACGGAACTTAACGCTTTCAATAGTCAAATGTAGGTGTATAACAATACATCTTTACTTACTCCGCTTAACGTAAGGATGTAATCACTCATGTACAAACCGTCTTCCGATCTAAGGCAACTATATACAATTCTATGCCATCTGCGCACATTCAAGGGTACATTCCAATGTTTATATTTTGTGTAAAGTTATCTAGGGTCAGGCGACCCCTACGCATGCGGCACGACGATCCCACTGGTGTATCACTTATCACAATGTTTGAGGATCTAGCGACCTCGGAGCATGCATCGCTTAGCTCCCGCTAATATGTCACACCACTCCGTTGTGAAAATGATGATAGCGTTCAATTTTGTATACGTTAAATGGTAATATGTAGTTATCGCGTTAAAATACGTAGTAACACATTATCATCACATTTCTAGATAGTTCGTAGTTTTGACAGCTTATCTGCTTTTTCACCTGCAGTACGATCTTGCTACACAAAGCTGCTTATAAGATCGTTTCGAACATTGGGTTTAGAATGATTGTACTAATTCGTATTAAGGCTCCAACAAACAGGGGCGCCTCGTAACGCGAATCGCACGCGACACGAATTCACCGGTCGTCGCGCGATACGCGATGTCTTTGTGTCGCGTCGTGTGTCGTGCCTGTTTGTAGGAGCCTTAATATTACGAATTAGTACAATCATTCTGAACTCAATGTTCCACTTGACACTCGGTTATGATGACTCATGGCCCTTAAATGTAAAAGTTTCGGGATAACATACTTGTTCCTCATCTTCATGCTTGTGCTTCAAGACTTTTCCATTGTAAAAACTATCATTATTGAATATGTTTCGCATCAGGTGTTTATAAATATGTAAATTATCCAGATTTCACAAAATGTTAATAATAATTCGACCTTTCTTTATAATTCTACTAACTGTTTGCGCCCGCGCCGGCGCCATGTGTCCCCGACTCTCCGTATATAGCGGCTGACCCTTTGTAAACTAATTTACATACCTCAATGTTGTCTTTTATAAAACCCTTATTATTATACCTACAAATTATATTACAGTTTATCTATCACCACTAACCGCTTATTAAGAAGGCCATTCTCTGTAATTATACGTAGTTTCTATTAATCTTCCTTATTTACCCTTAAGTTTCCAGCCTACCAGGTTTGCATAACCGGTCGGCGGTCAACTATGTCCATAAATAATCAAGAGCAAGACCAGTTCTTCTATTTCTATCTATGCTAATGTCTGATGTACTAGGTTCATCTGTAGCCTGGTCTCAGGTGTATAAAATACAGAACTATTTTAAAGTCCTTCACACGTTTTAAACCAGCGATGTAATTACACATCCGTCAGTGAACTATTGACCTGTGAACTCATGTTAGCGACGCAAATTGGCAAAAAGTTGAACACGTTCGTAAACGTGTTCAATCGAAGAATTCACGCATTAGCAATTACACGACGAGCCACACCACTGGGCCATTAAGAATATCAACTATTAAGAGTACTCGCATACCTGCACGGATAACTACACAATTACCACGTTAATTCAACTTAATACCAACTATTATGGATGCTTCGTTAGAACTATGCGAGAAAATATGCAAAGGTATGTATACTAACTTTGAGATGTGTACAATTTTTGAAGTTGACTTCTTCAATCATAGTTCAACTGTTTGCCAATATGTGGGTCTTTGTCTTTGGCATTCGCTAAAACAAGCTAGTCATTTTACACTTCGAGTAATCTCGAAATGTAAAATTACTAGCTAGTCCGTTGAGCTATACAATAATGCATAACCCCAGGGCGCCATTGAACTACAGTTTGGTCTATGTACTTAGCAGTAAGTTAAATGCTGTGTTCACAATCAAAATTAAGCCGTCAGTTTGCCTACAACTGAAATATTCGATGCTAAAAACAGATAACTTGAGTTTATACGGAAAAGACTTGGCTTAGCAGTTGTGGGTAATACTTATTACCGTTTTCGGTCCAAAATTGGCATAAACTATATTATAATTTAACTAGCTTTTAATGCGCGCTCACCCGCGTGAATGTCGGTTATCGCGTAAAAAAGTAGCCTATGTCTTTCTCCATATCCCAAGCTATATCTCTGCCAAATTTCATGACGATCGGTTCAGCGGTTTAGGCGTGAAAACGTAACATACAGACAGACAGACAGTTACTTTCACATTTATAATATTAGTATGGATATGGATTCAATCTAATCTAATAACCCACATCTATGTCGCAAAGTTAAACATGCATGTTATTACTTACATTTATCATTTTACAGTATTACTCCGGCGGTTTATAAAGTGGGTCAAAATTATTTCACCTGCCCTGTTCCTTTTGATCTATTTGTGTCTTATCCGTGGCAGCGAAAGTCTCTCGATGAACAAAGATGCGTTGTTTAAAGTAGGTCGAACTGTTTGTTGTGTTACATTATGTAATGACTATTACATTCTTGATTATGTTTAGTAACTAGGTATCGTTAATAGAGAGGAAAATAAATGAACTCGGAGTAGCCAAATAGCGATATTGCATGACTGCATGCAATACCACAATTAGGATGCAGACACCTAGTACCTAAGTATTCTTGTTAAGCTCACTGATATATTATTCAAATAGTACGTTCAAATGTGGGCCAAGTGCTTTTACAGCGTGCGTAAAGAGCTATCCAAACATCTGTCTGCAGTACACTCAACATCAGACAGAACATGAAACTACTCGTAACAAGCCGGTGATATAGCATATACTCAAGGATTTCGCCTTGTTTGTATTGTATAAAAGCAGACAAAAGAATCAACACAAATGAAATTAAGTTTTAATATTCATACAATTGAACTCAGTTTCAATGGGCTTTGAATAGGGATTCTAATAAGGTGCACCCTCTGACCTGTGGGTCACGTCGGCTCGTGTGCGGCGGACGATAATTGTTGAATGTTCGTAGAATACACTGTATTGTGAGGAATATGCCCATACGATAAATTAATAACGACGGTATTCATGCATTGCCACGCGCATGGATTAATGTGATCGTGTACGAGATGTCTTGTGTCTCATAGTTAGTTATTAATGATGCAGAATTTCTAGTATATGTTACCCACTGCAAGAATTCTGGAGGTGTCACAGTGCACATAACTCACGACTACGTTACAGGCAATTTGCATGTGAATGCGTATTGTTGTGGTTTCACAATATCTAAAGAAACAACACACTTCGATCAGTGATATTTATTTGTTTTACAAGTTAACGAAATTGCGTGTAAAGTTGTATTTGTATATGTAGTGAAATTTAACGAACAACCTCTGTAGCAACTGTAGTTCAGGTATGCGACTGTGAGGTTGTCAAACTACCTTCAGCTTTATGAAACATAGGAACTTATTGGTTTATTTACATTAAGGTTATCAAAATTGCGATACGGGCGCAGCTGTCAACAATTAAAACCAATGCCATGAATATTAAGTAAAATAAGTTATGTCCAGAAGCTTTTATACTGTTGTTTATGTGACTTATTAACAGCTGCTGTTGCAGATGTCATGTTTAAACAACATCTTTTTTGGTGGTTCATATCACCGCGTAGTGGATCACCTGTGTCGTGCCATGGCCCTGAAAATTTGCGCAACTTCACAGAGACGCCGCAAACTGCGCAGGAACGTAAAAACGTCAACAATGTTATTTTAATTGATTGTGTAATACGGTGTAAGGGAAATAAAATACACGTATTAACGTTTAACTTAAGTTGTTCGGTTTGATCTTATTTGACTGATAAAGTACGTTTCTTACTACTGTTTGTAATTGTGCCTCACGCATATTATTTCGATATAATTTACTCTGGCGCGTCTTTTGAGTGGTAGCATTTTATGGCGTGTATTGCAGTTTTGAGTTTTTTTTTTTAATAAAACATTGCCAGCTTTCTTTCGAGAATTTTTGTACATTTCTACGTTAGTTATGTGTATTTTTATGGAAGACCCGAACTCGACCGAAACTCAAAACTGCAATACACGCCATAAAACGCTCCCACTCAAAAGACGCGCCAGAGTAAATAAAATCGAAATATATTATTTCGGTTTTGAGTTTATAAAAAACTCAAAAGACACGCCAGAGTAAATAAAACCTTATTTATAGCTTTTTTGCAAGTATTTTTGAACATTTCTACGTTAGCTATGTGTATTTTTATGGAAGACCCGAATATTTTTGGGCACTGAAATTGCGCTAAGGTATCCTATATTTTTTTCAATATACATAGATGAAAAAAAACAGAAGTTTCTTTATGAGACCAAAAAGGCTCAAAGACCAAAAGGCCAAAAGACCTAAAACTCAGCATGATGCACATTTAAAAATAAGTGTCGCAGAGCTGGGCCTCAAGTCTGCTATTACAATAGTGTCGGAATGGTCTCTTCATTGTGAGTTTTTGACAGATTTGCCATACAAACACTGTCAAATACTGACAATGGCGAGACCATTCTGACACTATTGTAATAGCAGACTTGAGGCCCTGTTCACAAAATCTTCAGCATTGTTAACAAAACGTTATGTGAGATGGATTTACTAGTACCTACCACTAACGATTTGTAACCAGAAACTCAATACAGACCAGGCCATTGATAAATTTTGCATTAGTATCTGCCAATCGCTGTAATTTTGTTAGGCCTGTGTTCACCAACATTTAAATCAACTGTTTAGGTATTTAATCAGTTGATTAATAAAATTTTCATAGGAAATTTGACATAAACCAACTGTTTAAATACCTAACCGGTCGTTTGAATGTTGGTGAACACCGGCCTTAGTATCCTATTATTATTTAATAGCAAGACTACACACAGCGTAATTACTCTTTCGTTTTGGCGATGATTATTTCCCTGGATTTTGCAATTATATGTAGCTAATTCCATAGATTTAAACACTTCAAATTGACGAAGGTCCTTTTCGACAACAATTAGTCCTTATTTAATATCAAGACAAGACAATTCTTTGTTGTATATCTAAGGATTGTTTTGTAATATTTATGTAAGTACTAGTTTTTGCTCGCGGCTGCGCCCGCGTAGATGTCGGTTATCGCGTAAAAAAGTAGCCTATGTCCTTCTCCATATCCCAGGCTATATCTCTGCTAAATTTCATGACGATCGGTTCAGCGGCTTAGGCGTGAAAACGTAACATACAGACAGACAGAGTTACTTTCACATTTATAATATTAGTATGGATTATTTATATTATTGAAATGGCAACAATTGCTGTCGCGTGGCATCATGCATATGGCAGCCAGTGCCAGCTATTATACTGTCATCTAAAATATTGGCAGCTATGGACACGTGAAGGTTAAATCCTCTGATTGTCGGAGCCTCGAATGCCAGCGTGAATAATACGAAGTACTGTGTAGATGCAAAAATTGTATGAGATAATGTTATGATCCGTGTCGCCTCTTTCTGTGCATCCCACAACCAATACACCTTGAAATAATTGTATAAGCTATTATGTGGGACTATGAAAGAGTTAATACTTGAAGGATACCAGCATTGCATATTATACCGAATAAGTTATATAACTTTACGTCTATTGTCAGCAATTAAAATTTATTGTAAGTGGGTAAAGGATTTCTATGTAGTATGTTAACGATGTTTGTATTAAGAACAATTACCTCATCGAGGAATTTATTTAAGGTCACATGAGTGCAAACATTAAATGGTTATTTATAACAGATAATAAAATCAATGCAATAATTCAGTGTAGCCTTCTTCGTAGGTCAAATATCCTTCAATTTTTTAATTATTTTTTATGGCGGTGGCTTAAGCTTTGCAGTTGTCGGAATTAATTAAGGGTTCATATATGCCTGTTATTTATGCATATTGGCATGGTAATATTGCCTGTGTCGGTGCTAGCCGGATGTTATAACAAGTTGACCTCCCGTGCCATGATGCTTTGCTCTCGTTTATATTGTAAATCACGACTCTTTGTCCATTCCATTCATGCAAATGGGATCTGTATGTCGTGACCGAAGATAAAAAAAACAGAGTGGTAGGTACGAGCACCCGTTATTAGCCAGCTGCCGTGGATTTAAAATGATAAGCTCTTAAGTGCGCTGTGATTTTTCACGAAACAGGAAATCACGCCAAGTATCAAACACTCGCAAAAGGAAATTGCTTATTCAAAACTTGCATCAAATTTAATTAAAATTAAATCCTAAGAACCTGCTAAGTAAAGAATGATTCCATTGTACTATATAACAAATAAAAACTATTTATCAGTCATGATTATAAACTGAGGTCAATTCTCGTTCCTGCCTGATAAAGATAAATTGACCAAGAAATAAGTTTAGTTAGTGCATCAACCGTAGCGTGACTGAAGAAATCAAACGTTCGAGTTCAATTCTCAACAAAAAGTGAATAAAAAGAACACAACTTAAATGCGTTGATGTTTTTTCGAAATGGATTGCACGTCTTCGAGAATTTCGTATTAACTTTTTGTTCACCTCACATTTGAATGGATGCAATACTTAATTTAATGTCAATGTACGGTTTTGTAATTGACATTAACTGCCATCGGGATGGTAAAACTGATAGCAATGTTGTGGTATGAATAATGATTGCGACAAAGTAACTGTTTTTAGATAATTAGGAAGATTTTTCAGTTATATTATGTACTTACGGTATATGTATAATTCACGCTTATGTATCCTTTTTTCCCGTGAGGAAATCGTCATGGATATCCTCCGTCTGGGTTTGGGGTGAACGGAGGGTTATGTCGGATTCCTACCGCCTAACACCCGAGAGATACTTGTAGATGCATTCATCGCAACCCCGATTGCATGGTCCTTTATGTACCCTGAAATTATATGAACTATCATAGGTTATACCTATATAGTTACCTACGCTAAACGGAAGAGTTTGGACGCATCAACCTTGTATCTAATAATTGCGATGACCGTCTCAACTTAAAAGGAACCCCTTATAACCTTATCTCGCGGTCCCGTCAACTTGATGCCACAAGATCAATCAGGCGTTTAATTTTAAAATCAACTATTAAATAAGCGCGAAAAACCTTGATAGAGAACAATAAAACACAAAATTGCAATAATAGTTTTTATGTCAGTGCATTCTTCTGCGCAGTAAATATAAAAACCTCGATGTTCTGAAGTCTATACTTACTTTGTAATAATTACTTAACTTCGTTACTGCGGTAAGTCGTGGTCGAATCAAATAGTTTCTGCCGATGAGACTTGAAATGACTTTAATTTCACTTTCAGGTTACGGGAAGTTATTATGGTAAAAGTTTTAATTATGAAAATAATTTGTAGTACTTCTACACGAACCAGCTTGATTAATACCGTTTTGTCAAAGTAAATGTTGTAAAGATTTATATATCTGAGGACTGATTTATTTCGTGCCATTAGCGTTGGTAATATAAGCCCAATAATTTAGATATTCATCGATATCGTACGTCAGGAATCGACTCCGCAACAATGCGGACAGCGTTCGTATTTTCGTCAGGTACACAAAGTTCAAGCTTAACTAAAGAATTCGTGTGTAGCACAAATGCCAGACAAAGGTCGCAGGATGATCGGGTGCTATTGTCGTAGGGTACCTACTTACCATGAAACAGGTTATTAGAACTCGTGACTTGTCGACGAACAATCCAGATTGAGCGATTAAGCTCTCATTTATTCAGTTATCGATAATCGTTATTGATTCTGATGTCTCTAAAGCGGTTCGGCGCGAGCACAGTTTAAGAGGCTACCGAGCGCACAGTGGCGCCCTCATCGTTTGTTCGGTGATATCTTTTATTTTAGAATGAAAATGCAGAAAATAAGCTCGTCAAGTTGTGCTTCACAAGACTATACGTTATTATTACTACAAACAGTAGTTTTAAATTGTTATGTTTTATTGTAATCATTAAAACGGAAAATAGTGGCCACTAAGCTCCGTTTACTAGCTTATTTTCTGCATTTTCATTCTAAAATAAAAGAAATCACCGAAATAACGATGAGGGCGCCACTGTGCGTTCGGCGTAGTCTTAAATAAATTACGTTTCAAAGTCAAAGTCATGATGTAAAAGTTGTAAGTCATTTATTACAATTTTATGATTACATCGTCCTCCCTGCGAAGTATGTGACCTTAAATAATATTTTGTTATTTATTTGCGCAAGTGACGTGATTTTCCTATGACGTGTGATTGTCGGTTGTTCTGATAACAGATTGATCAAAGTACAAAATTATTTTGTTTACTTATTGAGTGCATTGTTTTTATCTATCTTATTACGTGGATCTATACGTAGGTGCCCACATAAGATCATCACCTTCGGTTATGTTTGCACAAAAACGAAAAAGAGAAGTGAAATAATGTAAATCTGGCTTACTTTCCTCTTAGATACGAGTATCTACAACTGAAACAAGAACTGTTTATGTTACAGTTATTTTATGAAATTATCGATGCCTCTGACATTTTGACTTGTAAAACAATATAATTCTTCATGGTATGCCAATTATAAAAAAATATTTTTTTCTATGATTTATAGAAAACATTGTATATATTATACATGCATCGCTTATGGTTATGACATCGTGGCAATAATTAACACCTACAGACATTTATGGTTTTCCGCATTAAATTATGTCTCTAATATTAATAATATATACTATACAATTTTTACCACGATATTTACATGTTTATAAACAGGAACAATAGTTCACACCTTATGACAAACGTCTAAGGCATCTAGCTTCGCAATAAGGTAGTTGCATAGAGCAGAAATTGCAGACAACGCCTACACCTGTGTCTAGTCAAAGGTAAAAGGTTAAGTAAATAATTTGATACAATCTTATCAACAAAACAATAATACTCCCGCTTGCTAAGCTTATAAATAAGCATCATCCGGATCACCACCTCCAAAGTTCCGGTTTCTATCTCCAACGTCAATCCATCGATATCGTTGGAATCCGAGCGCTGTGCTCCAAACCACCACCTGCCTGTTTAGCCGAGCATCATCGGGCTCCGCGCCGGCGACCTATTTACCCGCGTGGCCGCGACGAGCACCCTACGGGTCAGGCAAGACCATCTGCCGACCGTCACCACTCCTGGCGTCTGCAGCGTGGCACACCCGCTGCGATCATCGTCACACCAGCTGAGGGAGAGTACTGCGCTACTCCCAAGGGAATTGAGGGAATCTTGTGACGATAAACTTATCCACCCCATCTGTAATTTCTTCTGTAAATATATATTTTATGTTGACAAGGTACGTGGGTCTAATTTACCTCTCCCACGTAACCCCTTTCCGTCACATTGGCGGATATTCTGTGATCATAATCACGGGTGATGGCAAAAAAATACAACATGTTGTATTTAAATTACTACGATTCAAAATGTCATGCTAATCATGATTAGCATGACATTTTGAATCGTAGTAATTAAATAATAGCGTGTTTGTAGTGAAAACCTCCGGCGAACTCCGACGAACTCCCGCGCAGCTTCCGATTACATAAATTTCGTAACAACAACATTCTAGTCCGGTACGGTAATGAATATTTGACTTTTGACATTGTCGCCTATTTTATGTTCTCTTATTGATTTTCTATTCCGTGTCATCGTTTGACTGCGATACATACAACGTTGCCACATAGTGACATGCCAACTAATATACCCAGAGATTTAAGTAGACAATAATTTGAACTTTAATGTTAAAATGTCATATTTGCATTCAATTTACCGAGATGATGATAGGTATTATCTAGCTCGATCATTAATTTTATTCTCTTGGTAAACATTTATCATAGAAGTTACGTTCAGTCAATCAACTGAGCCTATCTGTGGTCTATAGTGGACTGCCCACTGTTGAACATAGGCCTCTCCCATGCTGCGCCACAGCACCCTGTCCTCCGCCTTCCGCATCCAGTCTGTCCCAGCCACCTTTATAAGGTCGTCGGTCCATCTAGCTGGGGGGCGTCCCACACTACGCTTGCCGATACGCGGCCTCCACTCCAGGACTCGTCTGCTCCACCGGCCATCGGTCCTTCGAAAATATGGCCAGCCCACTGCCACTTCAGCTTGCTTACTCTGCAAGCTATGTCGGTAACTCCGGTTCTCTTCCGGATAATTTCATTCTTGATTTTATACTTCAAAGAAACTCCGAGCATAGCCCGCTCCATAGCGCGCTGATCGACTTTAAATTTGTGGACCAGCCCGACTGTCAGTGTCCACGTTCCGGCACCGTATGTCATAACAGGCGGGACGCACTGATTGAAGACCTTAGTCTTCAAACATTGCGGTATAGGCGACGAAAAGACTTGACGGAGCTTTCCAAACGCTGCCCAGCCCAACCGGATCCTCCTGTCGACTTTTTTCTCAAAGTACATTCAGTACTTAGGCCAAATTTTTTTTGTATTTATTTGGCATAAAAACAAAGCCCGAAGTAAAAGCTGCTTTAAATATCATAACAATTAAAATCACATCATTATTTTAAGTGCTCGAGTTCGATACTTTTCCCGAAGCCATTTAAGATCAATAATCATGAAATTACACATCGAAGTGTGAACACAGCGTTTACGGTGGAGAGTTTATTTTTAAACGGATTGATAAAATATATTATCATGATCGCGTGTGATAGCGCTAAGTAGATGTTGATCATAATGACCGACTGAAAGTTGGCGCCAATTTCGAATAAAGGCCAACTCACACAGCGATTGTGGTTTTCCTCGAGTCTAAAATCATACCTTTGCTTAATATGTTGTGACTCATGTATACATTTCAGTAGAATAAAATAGAATTACTGATTTTAAAGTATTAAACACACTAGCTGCTGCCCGCGGTTTTTCCTAAAATAAAAGTAGCCTAAGTTACACTTTATAACATTCAGCCAGCAGCAGTTTATCTGCCAGAGAAAGTCCCATCAAAATCGGCCCAGCCGTTTCGGAGATTAGACGGAACTAACAGACAGACAGACAAATAAAAATTTGTTATAAGTAGGTACTGTAGGTATATACTTTCATATGCATTTTGTAAAAAGCTGTCATTTTGACATTACAAACAGAAACAATTTTTTTTTTTTAATAATGTATAAATTATGAGTGAACTTTATGTCTACTTAACTGTACCTTCTGTAGGGCATATCATCCAAAATAAATTTCATTGCAGTCTCATATTCCAGGCATACACAGAGCCAATTTCCTACGACTGATAGCCAGGACTTGACATGAACAAAATTTAAGGCTAGTTTAGTATCAACCTACTACGGGATAAAGTTTTTCTTAAAACAAATGACAGTGGCGGTTTCCATTTGTTTAATGCTCTCCTCCTCCAATTTCATCGAAATTAATTAATCCAATCTATCTACCAATCAGTGAATTAAGATAAGTCACTATTATGTGAACCAGGTTTTATATTAAGCAACGCGCGGGTGTAACCAGTCCCTTGTGTCTTGTCAGTGACCAGTGATTTACGGAGGAGACAAGATTAATAGACCCCGAACGTAATACTAAGTTAATTCACACTATTATACCACATCATTAGAATCTTCCAATAAATTATTTTAATTTTAGTTTACGTAACGACTGGCGACTGTTCCGCTTATTTATCTGTTTTCATTATAAATAAATAGGAAAACAAATTATTTTGTGATTTGGTGGTTCGATGTCATAATATTGGTATATGTGTTTATTGGATGGGTGAATCTATCTTCGTCTATTTGTATTTTGATAGTGTGAACTGATGGATAGGCGATACAAATTTGTTCCATAGAGAGAGTGCAGCACCTCTGCATCTGCACCAAAACAGGATTTCCCAAAAATCTGTCTAGTCAAGGGGTTGCATTTTATTTTATTACTAAACAGTTATGACTGACTGAATGATAATGTACAATCAGTTGCTGCAATTATTTGACTTTTAATTTCTTAATTTTATTTCAATACCTATACAAAAAAAAAAAAAAATACAAAAAAAACTCGTCCTTAATAAAGAAAAAAAAGAAAGAAAGAAAATACGTTTATTTGCGGCAAACAACACAAAAACGAAAATAACAAGTTGGGGGAAAATATGCGCCACATCCACGCAAAACGGCCATCGCTCAGCATAATGCTGCGACCCTATGCGAGACAGAGACCCAGCGCTGGTTTTCAGCGACTCCGAGACAGTGACAACAGTATTCTGAGGACAATGGCGGAGAGCATCTACTCTCCTATTCTGAGACGTTTTGTGGGGGTGATGAACGAGTGAATAAATCATTTCGCTTCTGCGTCGTCCACATGAAGCGATCTCAAACAAACAAGTTTTTTAAATAATACTTCACTAACATTAATTATAAGAAATTTATCATTTACATTGGATCTTAAGTTGTCCGAAATAAAGAATTTATTATTATTGTTATTATACGAAATCTACCCAAAACTATAAAAATATGAAAATCGTACGATTTGCTAGTAAAAAAAACCTCAACCATTTGAGCAAATGGAGGTTAGCTAATTGCAGTAACTAACTGTACCACCAAACTTAACCACTGAAGCCAAACATTAGGTAGGTATAGAAAGTTGTTTTTGAGGGCTAAAGTTGTGCTTCTAAAAACTACACCCCTGTGCGAGTCAAACTCTCTCAATCCCATTTTGTTGCAGTGAAGTGGTGAAGTTAAATTTCTAGACACAATTACCAAATCAATTCATTTATTGGTTTGCGAACATGGGTAATTAGTACATAGATGTTTTATCAAAAAAAGTCCTCCATGCTCTACCGTCACATGGGCATGCAAATCTTATTATTATTAATTCACTCAAAATTAAAGATATTATAATTTTAAATAACAATTTTAAAAATTAAATACATAATACAAAATACAAATAGTTTGAAATACATTAAAAATGTCATAAAAATACAAAATGTCAAATGCTAACAACGTTACAGTAATAAAAAAATGTCAAATGTGAAAAAGGATACAGTAATGAAAAATAAATGTCAAATGGGATAATAGTATGTCAATCAGTCAGTGATTCATCAATACAATACAATACCGAGGTTCCTTACTGACCCGTTTTTCATACTTCCTTCACAGTAACGAGATAATATGTTTTTACAGGTAGTGGACCGGTGAACGCCCTCGTAATAATACATGTCATAAGCATAGCGTTGCGTTGGCAATTGATGGTAGATGGTGGTGTTTGGTTTCCGTGTTGTTGATCAACATACGCTATGATGTATTGAAGCTGCTTTTTCTGTAGGAACCGGTAGAATACACCGCGTAAAGTAACCGCTACTGTTGACGCGGATATTAAATTATAGTGCATGAATAAATTAAGGCAAATTGATTGAATAACAAGATTATCAAATTAATTTGATTTATTTATTACTATTATTAAGTGAATTATAAGAAAGCTATACATAACATTTACACTATAAACAGTGGCCCCTCTTTTTTCCTTTTTTTTTGGGTGGTAAATTATTAAATAACTTCTCCCGCTCTGGGCGAAGCGGAGGGCGTGTCAGACTTTTACTGACTAAAACCCACCCGTGTTCCTTCAGTTGCCTGTGTGCCAGGGCCACGGTATCCCTTTCGGACAAACCCGCAACCCTGGCAGGCACCGGTCCCGGCGGACCCCGTCAGTGCGTGCCGACATCTCTTAGAGGCGCGCGTGGAACACAACGCGCCGTCGACCCGGGCCGGTCCTTACCGGACGGCGAGCTGCCCATAGCTCGCCGTCCGCAAGCCTGCGCTTACGGAGGCCACTGGGGTACAAAATGTCCCAAACTTAATTTAACATTACATAGATATTGCGATGTCATAACAATTAATTAATCTTCAGACAATTTGTTCAACTCATATTGCAACCATAGTTACACAAAAATCATTCTTCATTAATTTAGAAAATACCTAAACATGTCAAAAGGGTAAAACATAATTAAAATAGCAATTAATTGCTTCAGATCAGATAATATTATTCACGGTTTTGTGTGAGACATAAAGACAATAGTTGTAGCAGTTAAGAAGTGTATTTTCTTTCGAACTGATTGCGTTACGTTTTGTAAGGGTCATAAAGTTAGGTGTGGGATAAATACAGGTTATATTGTATTTCACAAAGTATAGACATAGGTTTAACTGCTCAAAGTTTTGCTGTCTACTGTTTTGTTTGAAGTGCCGTGTAGAAGGAAAATAGAAATAGAAATAATTTATTTGCTTATTTTTTTTTGTATATATGTATAAGGTGTATCTATTCAAACCCGAAATATTTTAAGAGATACACCTATAGGTGGTAAAGCTGCCATGGAAACGATTTTGAGTATATTAATAAAAATTAAAAAAATAAAATTTATATCACCACTAAATACCTGCAGTATTGTCTCTCCTTCTACTTTTTGATCCATCCAAAGGTTGTCTGTAAAAGATCGCTTTTAGCGATAAGACCGCCCATTGTGACACCCTATGTAACAGTTCTACATTTATATCTGTAATTTTTATGGTGTACATAATAAAGAGTATTCTATCTATACTAATATTATAAAGCAGAAGAGTTTGTTTGTTTGTTTGAACGCGCTAATCTCAGGAACTTCTGGTTGGAATAGAAAAATTATTTTTGTGTTGCATAGTATATTTATCGAGGAAGGCATAAGCAAGAATCTTCTGACAAAGTCAGAAGATAGTAGCCAACGTGAGCAATAATCTTCTGACAACGTTAGAAGATAGTAGCCAACGTCAGCCACTCTTCTGACAACGTCAGAAGATAGTAGCCAACGTGAGCAATAATCTTCTGACAACGTTAGAAGATAGTAGCCAACGACAGCCACTCGTCTGACAACGTCAGAAGATAGTAGGCAACGTAAGCAATAATCTTCAGACATCAAAACCAACTATCAACGTCAGAAGGTAGTAGCTTAAGTCAACGCAGCCAATCTTCTGACAACGTCAGAAGATAGTAGTCAACGTCAGCCAATCTTCTGACAACGACAGAAGATAGTAGCCAACGTAAGCAACAATCTTCTGACATCAAAACCAACTATCTGACAACGTAGCCAACTATCTGACAACGTCGCCAATTATCTACTGACCACGTCCGCAACAATCTTCCGACAACGTCAGGAGGTAGTAGCTGACGTCAGCAACAATCTTCTGACAACGTCAGAAGATAGTAGCTTATGTCAGCAACAATCTTCTGACATCAAAACCAACTATTTGATAACGTCGCCAACTATCTGACAACGTCGTCAATTATCTACTGACCACGTCAGCAACAATCTTCTGACAACGTCAGAAGGTAGTAGTTTACGTCAGCCAATCTTCTGACAACGTCAGAAGATAGTAGCCAACGTAAGCAACAATCTTCTGACATCAAAACCAACTATCTGACAACGTCGCCAATTATCTACTGACCACGTCAGCAACAATCTTGTGACAACGTCAGAAGGTAGTAGCTTACGTCAGCAACAATCTTCTGACAACGTCAGAAGATAGTAGCCAACGTCAGCTACTCTTCTGAGAACGTCAGAAGATAGTAGCCAACGTCGACCAATCTTCTGACGACGTCAGAAGATAGTAGCCAACGTAAGCAATAATCTTCTAACAACGTCAGAAGATAGTAGCCAACGTCGACCAATCTTCTGACAACGTCAGAAGATAGTAGCCAACTTCGACCAATCTTCTGACGACGTCAGAAGGTAGTAGCTTACGTCAAAAACAATCTTCTGAAAACGTCAGAAGATAGTAGCCAACGTCAGCTACTCTTCTGACAACGTCAGAAGATAGTAGCCAACGTCGACCAATCTTCTGACAACGTCAGAAGATAGTAGCCAACGTCGACCAATCTTCTGACGACGTCAGAAGATAGTAGCCAACGTAAGCAACAATCTTCTGACAAAGTCAGAAGGTAGTAGCTTACGTCAGTAACAATCTTCTGACATCAAAACCAACTATCTGACAACGTCGCCAATTATCTACTGACCACGTCAGCAACAATCTTCTGACAACGTCAAAAGGTAGTAGCTTACGTCAGTCAATCATCTGACAATGTCAGAAAATAGTAGCCAACGTAAGCAACAATCTTCTGACATCAAAACCAACTATCTGACAACGTCGCCAATTATCGACTGACCACATCAGCAACGATCTTCTGACAACATCAGAAGGTAGTAGCTTACGTCAGCAACAATCTTCTGACAATGCCAGAAGATAGTAGCCAACGTAAGCAAACATCTGACCACGTCAGCAAAAATCTTCTGACAACGTCAAAATGTAGTAGCTTACGTCATCCAATCATCTGACAACGTCAGAAGATAGTAGCCAACGTAAGCAACAATCTTCTGACATCAAAACCAACTATCTGATAACGTCGGCAATTATCGACTGACCACGTCAGCAATGATCTTCTGACAACGTCAGAAGGTAGTTCTTTACGTCAGCAACAATCTTCTGACAACGCCCGAAGATAATAGCCAATGTAAGCAATAATCTTCTGAAAACGCCAGAAGATAGTAGTCAACGTCAGCCAATCTTCTGACACCGTCAGATGATAGTAGCCAGTGCCAGCCAATCTTTTGACAACGTTAGAAGATAGTAGTCAACGTCAGCCAATCTTCGCAATATAAACTACAACAACGATGTATTGTTGTAATACCTACTTATTATATATATAAATATACAAATTAAAAGGGAAGTGATGATTGGGTTGACTCTACACTATTTGTTATGAAAATAACTCTGCAATTTCCGCTTAAATGCATACCGACTGGTGGCCGTCCTGATATCCAGAGGAAGCGCATTCCAGAGAAGAATGGAATGAATATGAAAGGAAGAATGAACAAAGTCAGAAGTATGAGAAGGACAGAGTTTGAGATTTTTGGAAAAACGCAGGTTCTTATAGCGTGTGAAGAACATAGATATTGAAAGTGAGACTTAAGATAAGAAGGAGGGGTGGGAGAGTTTTTCATGGTGCTAAACCATTCGTGTCAGTCACAGTAGCTTTTAATAGTTTCATCATTTTTGTGCTCTCCAAAATATAGTTTATTTCGCCGTTGATTTACTTAATGAAGATATTGTAGAATCATTAAATATATATATTTTTTTTTTTTATACTTCAAGGATAGCTGAAGACTAATTTGTGATTTTGAAATTTTTGATATGATTTGCTAAATAACAGGAAAAAATATATTACTGACTGGGTGAAAACAAAAAAAAAAAAGTTTTTTCAATATTATTTTTCTGCTATATTTTGCATAGAAGTTGAAAAAAGTGGTTCCGCCACATGCAAGTAGACCATATAATGATGTTGATGATATTTTTTTATGTTCAAAATCAAATGTAGTTTCTTGTAGAATGATGATCAAATGTCAGTTTCGCGTCATTTTTCGGAAAACTTGTTACGAATATTAGTGATTTACCGTGAATACATAATTTATTTGAAAAATCCCTTTCAGCAAAGCAATCCCTTTCAGCAAACCTTCCCCTTCAGCAAACCCAAAAAAATCCCTTTCAGCAAACCTTTCAAATCACAAATAATTTTGTTTAAATTATTTTTCCCTTTCTCACAAAAAATGAACAAAATTGATCAAAATCAGTTCGTTTCGTGCACGGCCCCTTAAACGAAGAGGGCAAAACACTTGTCGTAGCATCCGTAGCCAAAAGGTGACGCAATCGCAACGCGTTGATGTCTTTTGTTCGGCCACACGATGAGTGCAGTAACATCCAAAGCACACTCACTGAGCATGCGTGCATCTTAAATACTTGTTGAAAGCCGCGTCAAATAACATAGTATTGTAGTATGTACTGTAGTGATTGATGTATGTCCGTATGTATTGGAAATTATGTGCCATTTGCAAGCAATTATGCGAACCTGTGCTGCGCCTAACGTTTTCTGAATAGTTTTTGGCTGTAAAATGTTACACCATTTAGTTTAATTAAGCATTGTGTTTTGTTTATATATTTTTTCAAAAAAAATTTGAGATGGAGTTACAATCAAATACATAATTATATATAGGTACTTACGCAATTATGAAGATTTAGAAAAACTTCTGATTTTTTTTGTTTATTGAATCAATATTTCCTGCTACCAAAGAGATTAAACAAAAAAAATAAATTACAGATAATTATCTCTAAATAAATATGAAGTAAGCATATTGTATGTTTAATTATTTAGATTTCAGAATAAAAACAGAACAAATTGATTGTTTTATTTGGGATTTTTCAAACTAGATAGGAATAAATCAATCGGATCTCAATTATCTCTTTCCCTAGAATTAAATATATATACAATATTATACTATATTATTATTATTATTATATTATTTTATTATATATATTTAAAAAGTAGGTATATGTTATAGTAAATATGTATGTATGTCTATTATAAGTTTATAACCTATTTATGTACTTGTGGACCTATGTATTATATTTGTTATCTTTTTAATATTTTTATTATTACTATTATCTCATCTTAAACACACGCACCTGCCATCTTATTTCTTTACCACCCTTGGTTGACTGTTAGAGAATGCTTAAGGCATTAAGTCCGCCTTTGTGCCTAATTGTGTGCGAGAGGTTTAAATAAATAAATAAATAACATTGGTATAGCTCATCAGGCTTTTTGTCTGTGTGTATGGTTGCACAAGTGTTGTTTTATTCATCTATTATAGTGCGCGCGCCCCTCGTCTGCGCGTGCGACCATTTACTCACACGCGTTTCCACTTCACAGTATTACAACATTATAATAATAAAAGGTATATGAAATAAATAAAATAAAATGTTTATTGCATCATCTTAGATAAATCATTCTAGTTACAACAGGGAGAATCCTTTTAAGCAATTAGTTTACTTGTGTTAGGATGCTCCGCCCCTCCCCAGGTTATACAAATTGTTATCAAGTTATTGAGCTAGTTCAAGATTATTTAAACTTATAGAAGTAAAAGAAAATAAAAACAAAAGAATGAAATAAAACGTGACAACGTCATAACAAAACATTGATGCGGCGCAAGCGTACAATGAGCGTAACGGGACAATGAGCGTAATGGGACAATTCGCGTAACGGGACAATGAGCGTAACGGAGCAATGAGTCATCCTTTTTCGTGCATGCAGCCGACATTCATCGATTTATTAGACGTTGTCACGTCAAAAATGGGTTGTCTGTAAAGTTGGTTTACGGACGATAGTTTAACGTGACAACTTCATAACAAAACATTGATGCGGCGCAAGCGTACAATGAGTGTAACGGGACAATGAGCGTAAAGGGACAATGGGCGTAACGGGACAATGAGCGTAACGGGATAATTAATCATCCTTTTTTGTGCATGCAGCCGGCGTTCATCAATTTATTAAACGTTGTCACGTCAAAAATTGGTTGTCTGTAAAGTTGGTTTACGGACGATAGTTTAACGTGACAACGTCCTAACAAAACATTGATGCGGCGCAAGCGTACAATGAGCGTAACGGGACAATGAGCGTAACGGGACATTTTCGTGCATTCTGCCAGCGTTCATCGATTTATTAGACGTTGCCACGTCAATAACACAGTTATTTTTATGATAGGCAAAAACGCGCTGGGATGTGTGTTATGTGAGTAGAAGGGGAAATAGGAGGAAAGTTTTAAGTATCAATGTGGATGGTTATAGGATTAGGGGAAGACTAAAGAAACGACGGATGAACTGTGTGAAATATTATATGGGTAGAAAGGGAGTGACTATCTTGATGAAGACTCATAGAGAAGTATAGAAGAAGTCATTCATTCATCATCATTTCAGCCGAAAGACGTCCACTGCTGAACATAGGCCTCCCCCAATTGGGAGGGTTTGCCGTAATCGCCACGCTTGGCATGCGGGTTGGCGATCGCAGTATGGTGTTAAACTGCATAGAGAACGCTGCTGCCCATTCTCTAGTAAATCCCTTAGTCGCCTTCTACGACACCCACGGGAGGAAATGGGGTGGTGCTATTCTTTACGTCCGGCATCACACGGTACGGAAGAAGTAGACATGTTGATTGGGTTAAGGGCTAGAGAATGATGATGAAATAGCTGAGATTTCATCCAGAATCAGAATCAGAATCTTTACTTGTTAAACATAGGTATTTACTTAATGGTGTTAGGTTTACATATCGCCGGGTTAAAGGCAAAACCGACTATCTGCCGAAACCGATGAACCCGGTTTGACCGGTTTGATTAAACCGATTATATTATAATCGGTTTTTACATTCGGTAACTCAGGAAAAGTAAGTCCTGCGGTTGAGTTGGTTTTACCATTAAATAAAGAATCAAATGCCGATTCGAATGGTTATATTGAAGTGAAAAACTAAAGACGCAGATAGTCGGTTTTGTCTTTAACCCGGTGATATTTGAGCGCTATGTTTTGCCGCGAAGGCATACAAATTTAAATTTAAATGTAATTAAAAAAAATAACTTAAAAAACTAAATAAAACAAACAATAAAATCAAAACCAAAAATAAACTGAAAAAATATTAAAAATGATCATTTATAAAATATTGTACACTGTAATAACATTTTTCTATTATTAGAGAGATGAGAACTTTCTTAAAGCTTTTTTACCACCTATAGATGTTTCTCTTAAAATATTTCGTGTATGAATAGATACACCTTATAATATATCGAGCGTGTATTGTACCTAGGTAAACTGAAGAAAAAATCCGTAAATCATCTTTTTGACATGTGATGACATGATTCAGAACCATTTCTACTAACAGTCCAAAACAAAAGGTAATAAACAATGCAATAATAGTAATTTCGCTATTGTGTATGCATTCCAATCATAGACATTAGCTTCGAAATGAAATCATAATTCACCACTACGAATGTAGATTGTTGTAACGTTCAAAATGTACCATTCACCACTCGACTTGCACTATGGCCAACTGTGACTGATGTGTCATTTGTTTTTGTTATTGGTTGCCAAGTTTAGCCTTAGTTTTTTTATTAAACCGCGGGAAATGTGTAACGAATCTGATAACTTGGTATTCAAAAATGTCACCAGATCACAAAAACAATTTAAAGTGACAGTAATATATAAAGCAATGTTGTATAAATTCTCCTTTGTGAATAAACGCCATGTTTTTGCCAAATGAAATGCTCTTTCATGGATTGTTCGGGCGGAAGCCGGTGTGCAATGGACACTCGCTCGCTCCCCTGCATGGGAACTGGGACATATCTTCTGAGAATTGGCGTCTTTTGAATTGTTTAGAACAGTTTTTGCTTGTAATTATTGTTGTAACATAATGTAGTGTTATGTACTGTATTTCTGAAAACATTAATTATTATGCATGTCACTGAATGTCGCTTTGTGGGATTGTTTTACTGACCCTGAAAGCCTAAGCTTATGTGAGTGTATTGTTAGTTTAGCACGACAGATGACTTTTGATTCGCTAGCTTGTTAATTACTAATCACAGACAGACTAGATCAGTTTCACAAAAACTGAAAAAAGCTTAAAGATTTGGAGACCTACCTCTCAGTCTTTACTGAAAACTTCACCTTCATAAACATATACATTTTCCTTTTAGGGCTGCTCAATATTGAGAGTAGAATGCGAAATTAATTCCTAACGTCACCTGCAGTCACTCAGAGTTCTCAGTTAGCTCACCAGGAACATATACTCTAGCCGCCCGCAGTTCCCACCATATTTTCTTCATACTTAAACATTCAGATCAAAACTATTGTTGTGTTACCATTTAATTCGCGCACTGAGCAATAATAATCACGTTCAAAATTATCTAGTATCTTCTGCGTATAATAGATTGCGTAAAAGTGTAGTTAGCGGGTTTCCACGGTTGTGTTGACAATGCTAGGTGGTGCAACGGTGGTGAGGCTCATCTGGTGGAGCGGCTCAGTCGCACGCGCAGCCTTGCAGTGTCAACTGCACATACCAATACTTCACGCTGTACTTATTCGTACGGACACAGCGAGTAAACGGTTCAACATTAGTACCTAGGTACCCAGTGTACATACTGCGCGTTTCATAACAAACAAAAAAGTGTACGTTGTTTTGTTTCCAAGTGTTGTGGTGCTATCACTGTGTTGGGTAACCAGATTTTATAGAATGCTGGTTGTTTGTTTTTACATTCTTATGTGCTTGAATGTTGATCAACGAAAGCAGTGGAGTAATGTTCGATTTAGTTTATGTAATGACCTTTACTGTAGAATCAGTACTTTAACTGAATAAATGTGGTTGCTGTATGACATATATGTTAGCTGTTATGACAGCCTTCTCGCGACTACGATGGGCGGGCGCGTTTAGGGCGGGCATTTAGAGCGTGTGAAATAAAAAGGACCATTTTCGCGATTGTTTTGTGCGAGATGACATACATATATATTAGAATAGAAAACTTTCATCCAGTACACTTTTTTTTTGTCCATAGGGTTAGTTACAATTTCACTTAGCAACTAGTGTTAGTAGATACAGACTCAGATTATAATTTGACCTGCATTTTACACAGCTGTTGTAGATTACTTTCAATTAAAATGTAAACAGAACATAACTATATGTTTATAAATAAACATCCTCACTGTTTATAAACAACAGCTCTATTAATCATAGCCGCAATGGACTTCCCCAGTTTACGTCAAACTCGTTATAAATTTATATTTGCTTAGAGTCGTTGACCGAGCGTTGATTTCTCCTGAAATGCTACTACTAGTACCTAGTATAAGTACGTACAAATTACCGCTAACGGTCAAGCGAATGCTAATTGAACATGTCACAGTTCAATGCTCTAATAACTCTGTGAATATCAATCTGTGCATATTAATGATACACCAACCCCTTTGGTGACAAACGTTGGCGCCGGCATTGCGTGACGTTCTCGTAGCTATGCTTTAGTGTGCCATACCCATAACGGTTATCCATTGACAATAACTATTGGTCGTATTGGTATTGGTTTTACATCCAAACTCATATTGACCTTAGTTACTTTAATTGTATTATGATTTACTTATATTATGTAGTTATTACGTAGAAAAAACAGTTTTGTAGTAATTTCCTTGCAGGACTGAAATCTGCCGTAACATTTTCATGTTAACTGGGGCGAAGAAGATCGATTAAATGTTGAAATTGAACTACAAAAGTAACATTACTAATAATGTAGTTATTTAGACTGACGCAGCTAATTTTCATTTACAAATCCACGTATGCAATATGGTACATACCTAAGTATAAGTAGCATTAAAATTGGCTGTTAATAAATTCATCCAGGTCAATTAACATGTCTATGATTCCGATAAAGACACTTGTTTAATTTCTAATTAGGCGTAGTGTTCACAGTGATAATGCATTGTTAGGCGTAGCACACACGACCGCGGTGCGCGCTCGCTCGTGACGACTTTACAGTACGAATACCGCTACGCATTATAGGCTATTTGACGCCTAGCGTACTCTTCGAATCAGTCCGTTAAAGACAATAAACCTATCATTACTGTCCTGTACTACGCAATTTAATATTTGTTTTGCAATAAGCTTTGTAGTATGTACTCGTAGGAATTGATTGGCACATTTTTTTCTTTTGTTTTTCTTTGCAAGATACGGCACTCTGTCATCAAACATGAGATAAATATACCCGGCATGAATAAGAAATCATCCCAATATTCGGAAGCTGTTTTTCTAATTTTCTTACGCAACACCGGAAAATATAATTACTTGTAACAAAAATGCATATTAACATAGATATCGCCAATAAAGAATACTAACAACAGATTCAAGAAGTAGTACTGGGTGGCCAATTTGGAAGTATAGATATTTAAATTTTGATTATTTTGATTACAAACGAAAATTACAGGATATTATTCTATAATTATTTTACTCAGGCTTGGAAATTTTATACGAAAATTAATATCAGCGTAATCTCCTCCTTTTTTATACTCAAAAATGCGATCGCTTCTCATTGTGTTTTTCATTAAATTTCCGCATACTTTGTTAGTTATCCTACTAACAAAGTCACAAATATTCTGCTTTTTGTAATCAAGATTGACCACGATACGTCCCTTTGGATAACCCCATACAAAAAAAGTCAGAACATGTCGCGAAATCCTCAATGATCAAAATGGTATTCGTTACTCCTAATGATTTGTTAGAAAAATTGGTTTGTTTTTAAATTCGTTTAAGAACTTCAGGATAAAATTACTGAAAGTATTACGGTGGTCATAAACGGTGTCTAAATAATAAACACCAAACAACTACAAAATTTGGCTTTAAATCAGAATGGGGGCTAAAAATTGTATACATCTTAATTGGCCACCCCGCTCAAAAATAATTTAAATTAAAGTTCAATGAAGATTGACTTCTTACGCACTGTTTTGCAATTCACAGATTACTAAGATTGAAAAGGTTTACTGTGTGCTAAAGTGCAAAACATAACAGATTTGAAAGATTGCGCTTCCACACTTAACAACCTTAGCTTTTTAATACTTAACCTTTAGTAAATAACCTTTTTTACAGTTCGTTCAACTGATTTTGACTTCTATTGCGTTGGTGACATGACAACTAGTCGAAAATAGAAGTAGCCTAAGTTACCTGCCAGTGAAAGTCCCGTCAAAATCGATCCAGCCGTTTTGGAGATTAGCCGGAACAAGCAAACAGACAGACAGACAAAAATTTTAACATTTGTTTTTTTTATTTATATTTTCATATGCATTTAGTAAAAAGCTGTTATTTTCACATTACAAACAGATATTGCACTTCAATTTTATTTATTTGTGTAGATGAATATGCAAAACAAATCCCAAAATTGGAACAACTAGAAACTAAACGCATTTATTTGTATCTCGACTGATTTGAGACCTCATACATTATTCTTTCAGGTGGGGTTAGGAGTTTTTTCTATCAGTGCATGTATGTACCCTTTAATTGAAGAATATTCATGTGTATGAAGTTAGTATTTTGTGACAACTAGCGTTGAAAATACCGAAAAAAGAACAAATTGGGTTTTTTTCGCATGTTATATAAATAAAAATTAACAGAAAGAATCCTTTGGAAAGAAACAGGACTCTTTCGAATTTTTCGCTTGATGTTTTGAAAAGTTGAAAAAAAAAAATACAAGTTTCATTGAAATATTTTCTTCTACAGAAGCAGAAGTCGATGGTAAATCGTGGGTATTATGGAGAGTTAAAGCATAGATATCCTAAGTTAAATATAATAAGTACGTATTGGAAAAAAAACATGAAATTTTTCCCGCTTCTTTCATGTTCTTCGTTTTTCGGTTTTATTGAAAAAAAAAAATATATATATATATACTGGCTTTTCATGAAACTTACGAATGAAATATTGTAAAAAAAAAATAACTACGGAATTGGAATGAAACGGGAATTTTTCCTGCTTTTTTTCAACGCTATGTTACCAGCAATATAGACAAACTGAAAAAGCCTTAAAAACTACAAAAGCAGAGCCTACGTAGCTTAAAGTTCACTGACCGACCCAGACGACCCCACTACTCTCCTCCAGGAGAGTCGTAGGGAAACTAGTACAATTCGCAAAATAAGAGCACACAATACACGATCGTCATTCCGACCTCGCCGCCGAGGCCCCGCGCGAAATCCCCGACTAATGAATAGTCCTCCCCGACCCTTGACTGTAAGTGAAGCGCCAGCACGCGTTTTAGCTGAGCAGCATGTAATCCAAACTCCCCACGATAATATTCAAAACACTGATTTTATCCAGCCACCGTCGGTCCCTTGCCACCCTCCCTCCGACTCAGCTGCCCTAAGCCGAGGTTCGTACCCCACAGGGGGTGCCCTTAGCGAGCAGCAGTCGTTTAGTTTATAGTTTTTACGCCCTGGCTGGAGGCATTAAGTTTCGTTAGGATCTTAAGGCAGCCACAGGAAAGTCCGGTTAAAGAGTCGGAACCTTAGTGGTTACACTCTGAGATGCCCTAAATAAAAAAAAAAGCTTAAAGTTCTACTACTCATACAAAGATGTAATGTTTTATGTTAGTTTACATTCAAACACAATGTTAATTAAGAAAAAAATAATTGATGAATCGAATTGAATGCGGCGGTGGCGTTTTACTAATTCTCTCGCGTCTGATTCAACGCAGTCACCTCAATGAGTCAAGCCTAAACAGTAGGTTTAGAAAACAAGACGCTGCGGCATTGAGACTCAATGCAATTCTATTGTTTTTCATCTTTACATTCATGGGCATGAAATATTAATATTATACTGTTACGATTGCGATTGCAAACGGTCCAAAGTGTTCTTTTTCCATCCACCATTCCTCACAGGTCATCAGATAAATCAGAACTTCACCTCGACATTTAGGAAAATTCGTAGGTACGCACGGCTACAAATCAAGCTATATTTTTCCAGTGTAAGCTGACCTTTCATTGTACGGAAATCCTATACAATTCTAGATCAGCCTAAACTGGAAATGTATAGCTTGATTTGTAGCCGTGTGTACCACAACTAAATTCCAATCACAGTTTTTTCACAAACTCGTGTTACCAAATTACAGTTCAAAGTTACATTCGAATGCGAACAAAGGAATGAACTTTATGGTATTGGAATTCTCAATGGTGTTTAGGGTTAGGTCACAGATACAATGATAAAATATCATGAGACGATCCGACGAACTTCAAGTTGTATTATAATAATAATAGCTTACGAAACGCCTGCCTGTGCCTGCCTACACATAGATCAAGGACTAGGTTCGTCATTACTGATGTTACAATGTGAACGATTATATGAATTGTAGGGTCTTGTCTTCCATAATTATTTAAGTGGTAATGGAATTTGCATTTCGATAAATATTTTATTTGCTTGATCATTGCGCAGACGCATATGTTCCCTTTCACTGCTGATGGATATTTTAACTGGGATATCAATCTAGACATCATCTTTAATCAATTTGCAGCTGGTACTTATCGGCGTATCGTAACTATACGACTAGAAACGTGAATTACAATGCGCACTGACATTAATGCTTTGTCCGATGTGCTTCGAAGGATCGTTTGTGTAGTTTATTTAGTAATAGTCTGTCGTTAGTTTACTTTGCAAGTTGTTAAAACAAAATACAAGTACATAAACGCTAGAAATATTTTCGCGTATAATTAATGTTTTTGCGCCATTGGAATTGGTAACTCGAGTGTGGGAGCTGTATCATAGTGTGTTGGAATTTTTTCGTATACTTTACTTACTTTGGAAACAGTACAGTCAACTGAAGGTATGTAATGACTGGAGGATTAGATACTTATCTTATGAATTAGTAAATTATTTTTAAAAACTTCTTGTGATGGATTTTTTTTTATTACAGTACATTATACAGAACATTAAAAATACTAGATTTATAGGTTGAATCTGAACTTTTATATGACATATCAGCCGTTCAGACTAACCGGAACAAGTAAAATTGCCCACTAGATTGTAGCAACATGTCTCACAAGTTCACAAATGCAGTTAGCCTCCATTTGACTTTACATAACATTTTCTAATGAAGAGGAGAAACTATTTCGCTGGTATGCATCAGGAAATACTTGTCTAGTAATAGATGAATCGAGTTATCAGTGCATCTGTACCATTAACGGCACATCAGTTGCATAAAGTACTGGCGTTCGTTGCACAATCGCAGCAATTCACTCTCGTTGCGTGTCCCGCGGCCGCCATTGTCGCGCACGCGCTTTACTGAGAACGTTCCCGCGTAAAGGGGGCAAAAAGCGCGGGAACTGCGCCCAAACAATAATGGCCGACATAACGCTACGAATGTTATCTGTTGGTATGTACTTACTTGCCGTTTACAACATAGCGAATGTTCTCATTGCTTGTTTCAATGCAGTAGCTCATTACGTACGTAACTTAAGTGTCCGCTAAATGAAACAGTTTATAAAATACAGTACTCGCAACGAATTGGGTGATACTTTCAGCAATCAGTAGGGCCAGGCTCATGTAAAAACCCTAAAACAAAAATCATGACCAAAAAATGTACTGATGCTAAGACGATATTGATTCACTAGTGTGAGTTGACAAACAATAAGTAACAGAATACTCGTCGTCCGGCCATTATTCGAAATTCTGTTTAATTGATGCATATTTTACAGCTAAAGAATTCCACTGTTTCGCCAAACAACAAACAAACAATCAGCATTTACTAAGCGCGTTCATTCAAGCTCAATGATTTGAGTGTCGTCGTCAGCTTAACATCATTTTATTGTGAACACTCCAGATACAGCCATCAGTGATATGTAGTTGAGATATTTAACACATTTTACAATAAAAGATTTTCAAGTGAAGTGTAAAGTTGGACAATGATTGTACGAAGTGAGAAACACTCAAAATAATTTAAACCGACATAGTGATTGAACTATATTGTTGAAAATGGTAAACGGGAACTACGTGCTGTACGGGGACCGACCGTCCTCAGAGTCAGAGATAGTCGATGACCATGTTCATTCACGATCCCACGATCGTAAGAACAAACGCAAAACAAACAGGACAGCGAATGAACTACAGCATTCTTTGAACTTGGCTCAACTGGACAACGAGACAGATTCAGTTAAATATGAAAAGAAAATAAAGGAGCCAAGGTTACTGCGTTACGTGCCCACTTCAGAAGTGAAAGAAAATTTTGTGACTGAAAAATTTGAAACCTACGACCTGAAACCGACAGAGGAACGTCCAAGACGATACGCGTTTACGAAGAAGCCGAAGAATCCCGCGGACGGGTCCGTCAACTACGCTTACTCACGCTCGAGTAGCAGCTGCAGCTCGCCGAACGGCAATCTGCCGACCATATCGGAGCACGGCGAGCAGTACGGCACGTACCGGGTGCGCGCCATGCACTCCATGCCCTCTATGCCCCCCATACCCTCCATGCCCAACCCGACCGTCAACGATCTCATCCCTGGCTACGACACCAAGCTGGACAAATACTTCGCCAAACCCAGAGATGTGAAACCATTCTCTGCCAAGGTAGGGTACAACGTAAGTCTAGTGTTTATCAAAAAAACTTTTAAATACACAAGAAAATTTCTCAATGTTGATTTATTTTTAAAGTGATTAACATTAATAAAACTCTTGGTCATTTCATAAAATAATATATCAATTGGAAGAAACCAGTAAGTATTAATTATGTAAAAGTTAATTTATGTACTGTGAAATTCTTTCATTCCATTTATATTAATGCAAATAATAAATTATTTTTTCTCAACGGATAAGAATGCGTGGTTATCTAATAGAATCATTATGTAAATGTGTTCTACCTCGATTATTAAGGTAACTTTATAGTTTCAGTTCGTGTCTTGTGCTGATCACGAACTTATAATAAAAGAATCGATATAGATCTCTAGTGACAATAATATTTATATCTGTGTATTACATTCATCGAAACATGACTTTATAAATAGCTGTTAAATTAAATACATGTTACAATACGTCTTAAAAATAAATAACGAGAAGTGAAATGTCTCTAACACCGGCTATTCAGCTAATACTGAATAATCTTTGGAGATTATTTCGAAAAGAGTTTTTTTTTTAACTCTTAATCCAGATTGAGGTCTTTATCTTGATTTTCGATCTTTTTTAATTGTATGAAATAAAAATATTTATATTATGATGTAAAAAAAAAAAAAACATTATGCTGCAGATTACACTCGCGCACATAACAATTATAATGTAGAGGCCTGAAAATAAAACAGAAAACATATTGGCATTTTTCCATAACAACAGCTTTTCTTTTGTTTTTCCTCTTTTTATATAAACTAAATAAAAATATGAAAATCGTTTTTCAAACTATTACTAATATTTAAATTATTATTTTAACGCCTAGCTCACATCATGCGTATATGATTCAAAACAAAATATTGAAAGGCGAGCTTTTCACATCCGCAATAATTACACATGCAAACACGTATACTTACGATGTAGTAACAACTTAACTGGTTAATTAACTATCTCATATACCGGGTTTTAATGTTGTTTAAGGACCAAATACGTCATTTTATAAGAGGATTGGCAATAAAGTAATTAAGATAGTAGTATCTAGTTTGGCTGAAATTGGAACATGTGTAGTTGGTACGTTGATAAGTGACAACATAACGTTAGGACTAAATCCCTTCCGCGTCGCGCGTCGTCGGGGCGGTAATTACTCTACTCTTCTAGCTGAATCAAACACTGCTACTGCCAACTGCCACAAGTCAAGATGTTAATTTACGATATTGATGCGAAAACGAAACTACTTTTACGGATGCTTAAGTTGCTTTGCAAATATTACCATAATTCACAGTTAATGATGTCTTGATTTATTGGTTGTGAATGTTTTAATTAGATAAGTTAAGGGACGTTTGACTTCTTATTGCTTAATATAGGGTCTTATACACCGTGGAATTTTAATCGTCTTACAACGGCAGTCCACTTCATGTATCCAATTACTACTAATCAATCATTAGTTTTTTTTATTCATATTTTATATTAAAACAATTTGATTGATCATATACCTATCATTTGAATAATTAAAAAATGAAAATATTATTAATTATGACGCATGACGTAGTTTGGAGCAGCGACATATTTATCATAGTTAATTCACCCTAGCGCAAAAATATGTTTTTTACTACTTAATCTTAATATCAATCTTTCTTTTTTTAATAGCACCTAGAGGTACTTTATGTCGGATACTTTTGAGTGGACAACCTTTGTAAGACACCTAAAATGTCACGGTGTATAATGAGGAGAAATAAAGTACTTTTTTCTGTGAAATGTAAAGCAATATTCGTTACCAATTAAATCGCGATAAGAATCATAAAAACGAATTAAATGATTCATCGCTGTAATATCTTTGTTATTTAACACCTTACAAAGTTTCCGATTTGTTAATAACTTCTCCGAATAAAGTATTGCAACAATAAGCAATTAAAGACATTTAACGATGTAACAAAAAAGTAGCCATGACGTTAATACAGCCATTGGACAATCGAGATCACTATGAGACATTAATTTATTGTCAAGGAAAATGATAATGGATTACGTAATTTATAATATAAACGAATGATTGTATATAATAAAAGAAAGCACGTTAAGCCGTTGGTCCCGGCTGTCATTCGTGGATCTTTGACAGTCGTTACGGGTCATCAGAAGCCAAAATGTCTGACAGCCAGTCTTACCAAGGGGTATCGTGTTACCCAGTTACTGGGTTGTGGAGGTCAGATAGGCAGTCGCTCCATGTAAAATACTGGTATTCAGCTGCATCCGGTTAGACTGGAAGCCGACCCCAACATAGTTGGGAAAAGGCTAGGCAGATTGATTGATTGATTGTATACATATAATTGAATTGTGTTTTTGTTGTTTGGACGTAAAGAATATAGCACCACCCAATTTCCTCTCGCGGGTGTCGTAAAAGGCGACTAAGGGACTTACTTGAGAATGGGCAGCAGCGTTCTTTATGCATTTTTGATACCATACTGTGATCGCCAACCCGCCTGCCACGCGTGGCGATTATGGCAAATCCCCCCAATTAGAGGAGGCCTAGGTCCAGCATTGGACGTCTTTCGGCTGAAATGATGAATTTTTGTTTAGATATTTGCTTATTGTTCTCGTAAGACATTGCTTTCGTTAGTCTGTTAGTAGTACAGAGTTAGTAGTCATGGTGATTGTTAACTTTTGTATTATCTGCTCCGTGGACAGCGCATCTGTAAAAAATATAAAGAGTCTATGAAAATTTAAAATGAATGAGGCCTAAGAAGATTAGTAATCATTTATTTTCCCTTTAGCTCAGATTCTAATAAGTTTGAGAACGCTAATGGTAATAACAAAACATTATACATAATTCATATTTAAATGGTATATTCCACAAGTCGTAAAATTAAATGCTTTAATTGCTCTATTGCTTCGCATTAGATACCTACTATTAAATATTTTAGTATTAATTTGGTTAAATTCATTTAATACGAAGCCCGGTAGCAGTGTTGCATACATTTTGAGTGAAGATAGCGATGGAGTATCAATAATAAAACTGTTCGTGCTTCAGACCGATAATATATAATTTGTATGGATTAAGACGACGCGGCACCGCGGGAGCCCTGATATTACACGGAGATCCTACTCAAGATTATAATAGTTACCAATATTTAATGTTATTTATAGCCCATCTGAATAAATCCGATATTTGGAATATTATTTGTTAGCACATTTTGCATCTGTATTACCACAAACCTCTTTTATTAAAACTTATACAGATTTAGTGCAATCAAAATGCAACTTTCTTCTGTTAGCACAAAAACCAGTTTTAAAAATGCCTTCTGTAACAGTTTATTGTCATAAATAAAATATTTTAACACCATTGATATCCGCCCACAATCCTGTGAGTTCTTTATGATGATAATGTGAGATAATTTTGCCTGTGGCCGATAACTGGCCTATTAATGAATGTACTTATGGGATTTATTGATTTATTTTCTGACATTTCCGATAGTTCATTTTTCGCATATTAATAATGCCTTTATAAATAGAAATAGGTATGTAGATTATGTAACTTTTTTTAAATATGAAGAGGAAAACATTAGAATACCGCTTTGTTATTTGTTGAATATGAAGTTCTGGTTTGTACTAGGTAGGTAAGTCAAAGCATTTTTTGGCAAGGACACTACCAGTAGTGTTGTTTACAAGTAGTGATACTACCAAGCCTATTTTATATAAAATTGTACAGTCAACACAGAAAAGTTCACAAATATTATTATTTATTTATTACTAAGTAAATTATGAAATAAAAGAAACAGCAAACTTCAGAAATGTACTCTTTATTTACTAGCTGTGCCCGCGACTTTGTTCGCGTGAATGTCGGAAAATAATAATATACAAAAAAAAATAAAAAAAACGTGACTACCATTCGTCGAAAACTGATTCGCTATTATCAGCTTCGGACAGCTTATAGGTTTTTGTGGAATACGGGGGTCCAAAACTTCTGTGTTGACTGTACAATTTTATCCAAAATGGGCTTGGTAGTGTCCTTGCCAAAACATGAGTGAAAGTACCATCGATCAGAGGTCTAAGTAAATATTGTTTTATAGGTACATATATCGTGAGACGTGTGACAGTCTCATATAGGTATCGCTCCCTTGCATAAATTACGCCAAGCTTTAAGCAGTACTTCACAAAAGTTATACGCGCCACAGGGGAGGCAGCTTTCTTCAAAATAAATGACATAATAAACATTTTATTTGACCATTACGTAATTTTACTAAGATGAAAACAGTATATTATGTTTTGTCTTGAATCAATATAGTAAATCTGCCTGAAACATGGGCGTAACTTATATGTTTATACATTAACTCTTAAATTTTATTTATTACTAATCGTTGTCTTGGAATTCGGTACAGCTATTAAGCCATTAATAATTACTATTAATGCATTCCACTAGTTTTTATGACAAGTCTTTTACAGTTCAAGCAGTACGGTTATGGAATGCCTTGCCCGTCTCGATAAGGCGTGCTCAATCTTTGTCCACTTTTAAAATTTTGGTTAAAAATCACTTCCTCTCTCCTTAAACATCATCATTACTTAAAGTTCCGTGCTCTTGTATCATGTTTATTATTGTGTGTGTATATATATATTTATATATATTTATATGGATAAGTATCTATATGCTTTGTGTATATGTATTTATTGTATATATGTAAGTGGTACACCACTAAATACCTGCAGTATTGTCTCTCCTTCTACTTTTTGATCCATCCAAAGGTTGTCTGTAAATTATCGCTTTTAGCGATAAGACCGCCCATTGTGACACCCTATGTAACAGTTCTACATTTATATCTGTAATTTTTATGGTGTACATAATAAAGAGTATTCTATTCTATTCTATTCTATTCTATTAATAACAACGTGAATGTATAATATAACGATTGTGCGAATTCTTTTATGCAGTTCAAATACGTCAGAGAATGGACAATGATACGGAATTTTTAGAAAACTTGTTTAGTTTTGGTAGTTCTCTGGAATGCAGATCAACTCGCTTGATCTAATGTTTTGCCAGATGAAAGCAAACCAAAGTAAATGGTGTCTTGATATCTTCTATATCTTAAAAGTTTATAGAGAAACCTTTATCAGAGCGTTTCTTTCCGGGTAACGCATTATGATGTGTATTTAGAACTTCAGAAACTTTTGACCAATATAGAATCAAAGAGCCCAGAAATACCTGTAGGTAAATAGCCTAGATACGAGTTTAACTGTTTTAGGTACCTAAAATAAAATCTCTAAGTTTACACGTTAAGGGGAATGTGCTATGGTAGCCCGCGAAATCCAATTTTTCTTAAAGTTTTTTGCAATTTGCAGATCACTGTCAGGTTGTATGTTAATTAAAATATGATTCACGACCATAACAAATATGGCTTTCATCATTTCAGCCGAAAGACGTCCACTGCTGGATATAAGCCTCCCCCAATTGGGGGGGGTTGGCCATAATCGCCACGCTTGGCAGACGGGTTGGCGATCGCAGTATGGTGTTAAAAAAATGCATAGAGAACGCTGCTGCCCATTCTTTAGTAAGTCCCTTAGTCGCCTTTTACGACATTCATGGGAGGAAATGGGGTTGTGCTATTCTTTACGTCCGGCACCACACGGCACTAACACCTAATACGGACCTGCAAATCGCAAAATTCGTAAGAAAATTTTAATTTCACGGGCTACCTTGACGCTTTCCCCTTGATCCAAATCTAAAGGCTTTCATTACCAACAAGATTTGATTGTCTTACCTAAACTGAATACTTACACCGAAATCTGGGTTTGTGCCTGGTTGATCATAAATTAAATTTATTTCTGCAAATTTGTTTAAAAAAACACTTTTACACATCAAAAATTAATTATGTTTTAAAACTAACAATTGACTGGCCGTATTTTAATGGGTTTGTACCTACATTACATGGTGTTTGGATGTATTATTGACTATTCCGTCTGGGAATACAGATGTGATGTTATATTATGAACAATTTAATTATTTATTTATATATAAGGTGTTTATTTATTGACACAATAAATATTTTAAAGTAAACATCTAAAAAAGCCATAACAATGTTTTTTTTTTTATAAAAGTGTTTTTATTTTTACGTAATTATTATAATTTTAAAATTGCTTGAGACATTTTGCAAAAAAACCTTTACTTACTTATTCTATGAATGACCCGCCCGGACTCGGTGACGGTGATGTCGCGAGCGCGGTGCCTTTCGATACTAAAATTAATCATCATATCAAGTAATTTTAAATTATTTGATTTTTTTAATAATTTTCTTAGATTAAAAAAAAAATATAGTTTCCATCGCTTCTTTGCCACCTATAGGTGTATCGCTTAAAATATTGCGAGTATGAATAGATACACCTTATACATATAATTATACTTTATTGTACACCACAAAAATACATAACAGAAAATTTATAATACACTTCAAAACATACAATGGGCGTCCGTATCGCTTTCTGCGATCTTTTTATTGATTGTATTATCTTTTGTCCTCAGGGCTCCCACCCCGACAGTCTGTACCGCGTGTCAGCGGACAGCGGCGCGGGCGCAGGCAAGATGACGCGGCTGCTGCGCGTGCTGCGCTGGCCGGTGGCGCTCATCCTCGTGTGCGTCGCCCTCGCTGTCTTCGTCTACTTCCTAATGCCTGGTGAGTACTTAGGATTATCACTCTTTAAACTATATTACTATATAACTATTCTACAGGGTGGCCAATTAAGACGTATACAACGTTTTTTAGCCCCCATTCTGATTTAAAGCCAAATTTTTCAGTTGTTTGGTGTTTATTATTTAATTAAAAAGTGGCATATTCGTTATGCAGTCTATAAGACCATGACCACCGTAATACTTTAAGTAATTTTATCCTGAATTTCTTAAACGAATTTAAAAACGAACCAATTTTTCTAACAAATCATTAAGAGTAACGAATACCATTTTGATCATTGAGGATTTCGCGACATGTCCTGACTTTTTTGTATGGGGTTATCCAAAGGGACGTGTCGTGGTCAATCTTGATTACAAAAAGCAGAATATTTGTGACTTTGTTAGTGGGATAACTAACAAAGTATGCGAAAATTTAATGAAAAACGCAATGAAAAGCGATCGCATTTTTGAGTATAAAAAGGAGGAGATTACGCTGATCTTAATTTTCGTATAAAATTGCCAAGTCTGAGTAAAATAATTATAGAAAAATATCCTGTAATTTTCGTTTGTAATAAAAATAATCAAAATTTAAAGTTGTATACTTCCAAATTGGCCACCCTGTACATAGAGCATTAATATCTAGCTGAGGCAATGAATGATAAAGCTCTGGATCCTCTCGTATATGTACATGGATGTTGAAATGAACTAATATGTTAGGGTTGGCAAGTTCAACACTCTTGTAGTAACTAGGAGACTGCCTGACTATGATAGTCGTCATGCAAAGGTTTACCTAGTAGGTCTAGGAGAGCTTAAGATCTTTTACATAGATCATCAAAGTGACCACACTTCGGAATAATAATTCCACTAAGGAATAATAAACCTTAAGGTGAGTATAGACTAGAGCATTTACTTGTAACAAAACATCGAGCCGCTCTAATGTATCACCCTTTCTCTAACCGAACAATAAGCACGATGTTCGATGCTTTGTTAAATTGATTTTGAAAACAAACGAGCGAATTTGTGTAACATCATTTAATCGAGAAAAGGCACGAGCGCGTGCAATCTTCATATCGACCTGTAGAACCGACATTTCAACGAAGAATAAAAGCAAAATAGAAAGGAATGTTACAGGTAAATCCTCACACGCCGTGAACAGTACTTCGAACACCGTATCGAGCATTGGCAGGAACGTTACATTACACGGAAATGCTTTTTTTAATTGAGCTTTTGCTTGTATTGCACCATTCGCAGGAAAGTTACATTATACGGACCTTTATGTCCTCCAAAATATACCTTATAATACCTATGTCTGCCCAAACGTACCTACTATACCTATACATATACATACTACGTTTCAGTGTTGTCTACTGTTGACACAATTTAACGAACAGCAACAATTTTACGTTATATGGACTCTACTAGGACGTTTAGTGTTTCCAATGCGATTAAGTTTGTAGGTCGACCTTTAAAGGAAAGCTATACTTACAAATAAAGAAAGCATTTATAACATATTTTGAACCCCATTACATTATAGCATTGACATTTTTTATTAACGATTCTTAAAGCTGTTATCACAAAGTTCTATCTTTTTGTAACAAATAAATACACCTTTTTATAAATTACCGCCTTTCTATACCTTTCACAAGTTTACCTATTAACAATCTCGAGCAATTCTCCTTTTACCTTTCTTGTTTGATACTATCTATGTGATTTATTCGCTCTAAGTTTTTGCTTTGTGCGACACTTAGAAACCTCAAGTTTACACGGTACACAAAAGGTTAAAACCAATTAATAGTTCAAATAACACAACAATTTTTATTCAACAGTTTTAAGACAATCGTAATCCGTAGTTATCAAAATTGTTCACGGCTATAAAAGGAACAGAATTCCGATTAGCTATAGTTATTCTATGAGTTTGTACGTATTTGGTTTGCACAAGGCTTTGTTAGATTGGTCACGTCGGAACTTTCAATTTCCCAAACATAATGCCCCAATATCTGCACCTTTGCATCATACCGGGCATATTTGTATCGTGGGTATCGCTCGAGAGCTGTTATTGACATCATTGTTAGTTATGTCAGTAACAACTGGATGTGACAAGTTCTCACAGCAAAATCAGTAATTTTTATGAAAGAGGGACACTTCCAAACGGCCTGCGGACCATTTTAAAACAATTTATATTTTACAACAATTTTATTATGTCAATTATTGTCATCATTTCCGTTGAGGTACCTCCTGAAAGTTGTATGCTGTTAGCTCTTTTGCTTATTTGCTTACGTATTAAGACAATATATTATATACAATTGCGGCTACCCGTACAAACTTATTAAAATTTGCACCGATGATTCGTGCAGTAAGAATACTGAATAATATATATATATATATATTTTTTTTTTTTGAAATGGCAACTCAGAGTGTAACCACGAGGCACTCGGACTCTTTAACCGGACTATCCTGTGGTGCCTTAAGCTCCTAACGGATTTTAAGGCCTCCAGCCAGGGCATACTTATAAGCTAAATTCTAAATTCCGTCTGCTCGCTAAGGGCACCCCCTGCGGGGTACGGACCTCGGCTTAGGGCAGAGTCGGAGGGGACTGAATAATATCTCTTGGCGTTTGGACTTATATTCTTGCTCTTTGGCGGAATTCCAGAGGGTGGCACTTAATATGTTGTCCACTGTGTACGAGTAACTTGTGCTTCTACCCAGACTCATTCCTTGGGACTGGACAGTTATCACTTAATGGTGCCGATTCCTTTGTTCACAAACTAAACTAAATTTAAATTCAGTGCATCTTTTTCTTTCTATTTCATTAAGAAAAGGACAGAAGATACATTTTAGTTTAGTCCTGTCAAATTAATCAGCGCCTGTCACTTACTCCTTATAAGTTTAGACGTGATTAAAAACTTGCCGACTAAAATTACGTCAATTTACGTCAAGCGCTGATTAATTTGACAGGACTAAACTAAAATTTATTTTCTGTCCTTTTCATAATGAAATAGAAAGAAAAAGATGCACTGAACTTAAATTTAGTTTAGTTTGTGAACAAAGGAATCGGCACCAATTTTGTTAGCTTGGGTATTACCTGCTAAAACAAATGTATGTGTTAATGAATAAAATAAATATATATGGATATAAGATGTATTGGTAAGCGCGTATAAACCCGCATAAGAATGTTACACGAGCATAATTATTAGCTCTTAATTAAACGCTTTCAGTATTAAGTTAATGTTCTCAATTAACTTAAAACGTGTTCGATTTGACTACGATATTGACCGAGCCAATGAAAATAAGATAAAGTTATTTCGTAGATCAAGTAGGTACACATAACTAAAATCTCTCAGTTCATTTCTGACATAATATCAATTATATCAGACGCTATTCAACATTCTTGATCGAAAGTCGTTATTATAATGTGATAGAGTGTTCACGTTTTGGGCGGAGATGCGCCGGACGGTCGGCACGAGCGCGAGCGATGTCAGAGGTTAAGTCTACACGTAACAGACACTCGCGTAGAAAAGCTCCAACAACACCGAAAAACTGTGTAACAAATAGCTTTGTTATATCAACGCGTCACTACGACGCGTTTGACATAAACTATACAGACATTCAATTTTTATTGACAATCTGACTCTGATTTACCGACATGTAATAGATTTTTATTACTCTTATCACCTAATAAACGTAATTGGATTCTCGTTGACTAGACTGTTTTTATTGACAAATCTGTCATAACTTTATTCAATCGCAATTTTTTATTCCTTTATCGCCTTTATCGCTGTGACCTGATTTAAAATAAAAGAGAATTTGCATATAGAAAGTCTGTAATGTCAATTTTTGCATTAAAATCAGTAATTGCCCTCGAAGCGGAAGCTGGAATACATCGTAAAATAACTTTCAAAGCAATTATAGTCCTTTTCATGTGCAAATTGTACTTTGATAAGAGTACAAGGCTCTCGAAACTTTTGATCTCTTCATAAATATTCAGCTACTTTCACATCTCACACGCGAAGGGCTTTTTTAATAACAGATTTTGGTAAAGTAAAATCGTGGTGAGCAATGATTTGATTGCGTGGGGTGTCCACCGCCGCCGCCGCGCCGCCACCGCGCTGCCACCGCGCCGCCACCGCGCCGCCTGCTGCCGTGCGCCTGCGCCGCATATGACCGGATGCGCTCCAGTCTCCTTTGTTACTCTCATATTGTGTTTTTATTTGCGAAGGATCCGTAAAAACGAAAGTTGACCTCGCGAATACTTTTGTGCATCCATAAAGGATGTAGGCGGCTTTATTTTTATACTTGCTCCGATTTTTAGCATTTCTTTTCCTTTTTAGATTGATAAGATGAATGCTTATCGTTATGCCGCGATTTTTATGTAACATGCATAATTTTGCAACACAATGACAGTATAAAAAGTCATCACATATAAATAAGATCACTTAGACTGACAAACAAATTATCTTTTATTCACAGACTCGCTTCCGGCGCATTTCGTTTGTCATTGTTGATGATTTTATCTATTGTTATAATCAGAGATCGGAATAGGTAGAGTTTGTTTAGCTAAACTTCGAGGAAGGAAGTAAAATAGAGTGGATAATACCCTTTTTATCGCAATGTAATATACACAGAATAACCAGCCAACTTTTCAAGAATTTATTTTCCTATAATATTTAAAACAAATTTCTTTAATTTAATCGTTTTGGTACGGAACCCTAAAAATTTTATATATAGAGATCGGATATTCGGATGCATGTTCACCTAAAGTTGAGATGTTGGCTATTATGGAACGCGCTTTTGTATCGAATAAATCCCGCGGTTCTGGGGATCTACAAATTTAGGTTTCTGATATATGTTTCTGGTATATTTACTTACTTTCAAATGTTGGTAAAATCCCAATTTTAAATAAACATGGATCATAATAGTTATGCAATCCAAGAAACACGGTTTTTTTTTAAGTTGCTTACATACTACACACTCGACTAGTTGTTGTTCGTTGTTTCGTTGTTCCTGGCATCACGGTCTTTTTTTTACAATAAAAATATTTTAAGAAGCCGCTTCCATACTTTCATAGCTATAAAATAACTTTAGTTAAAAATGCATCCGATTATCCGATCTCTAGTTATATATGATACTTCAATATTTTTTTCCAATAAATAATTCGTGGTTTTTAAATCCCGGGATTTAAACGTCATTATAATTATTCCGGGATTGTAGAGGAGGTATTATCCACTCTATGTATTTTCCTCGCAGTTTAGGTAAATAAACTCTACGTATTCCGATCTCTGGTATATAATAGGGTGTATCTATTCTAACACAAAATATTTTAAGAGATACAGCTATAGGTGGTAAAGAAGCAATACAAACTTTTTTTTTTAATCTGAGAATATTTAATTAAAAAAAATAATTTAAAATTACTTGATATGATGATTCATTATCAAAATTCACCCCGCTCGTGCCGCCATCGTCGTCCCGTCCGGGAGGGTCATTCATAGAATAAGTCAGTACCTAGGTAAAGGTTTTTCGCAAAATGTCTCCAGCAATTTTATAATTATAATAATTGTGTAAAAATATCAAACACTTAGATAAAAAAAAATTGTTTCGCTGCTATGGCTTTTTACCACCTATAGATGTTTCTCTTTAAATATGTCGTGTATGAATAGATACACCTTATATATACGTACATAATAATGTCTAATCGATAACAATAGGTGCTAATAAAAATATAGAAGAGAAAACATGACATGTACTCCACCGCGCAGTCGCTTTCTTTTTATATTGAAACTACAATTACATTCAATGAAGTGTTTATTGTGCTAAATAAAACCGTTTTGGTTGGCACAGTCGGTTAATTAATTTCAGTATGCAAAACGTGAAGATGTATGTGTACACACGGCTACATATCAAGCTATACATTTCCAGTATAAGCTGATCTCACATTGAGTATTATTTCCGTACAATAAGAGGGCAGCTTGTACTGGAAATGTATAGTTTCATATGTAGCCGTGTACACACTGTACGAGTATGATCATACGAATACTTGTGAAATCAGTTATGAAATAAATTGAAGGTTGTTGTTGCTATCTGTTGATGCTAATGACTGCTTCGCTGCATTTCGAATTAACAACGCCTCTGTACAATGTAAATTGTTAAAATATTGGTTATAAAACAATAAAACGACTGAATTAAATAATCAGTTACATTTTTAGATCGAATACTTACTCTTGCACACCATAAAAATTATAGATTTATATGTAGAAATTTTACAAGGCTAATCATCTAATGTCGTATATAATGGACTTTTAATTATGACATTAATATTTCAAAATGAAGTCACCATCATCGCCTTTATTTTATTTAAATTGATATACCCAAGGACTTCTTAATTAATATTCATAAGAAGCGTACACCAGCTGCCGCCCGAATTAAAAAAAAAAACTAGCCTACGTTACTCCTTATAGCATCTGCTATCTCCCATCAAAATCCGTCTAGACTTTTCGGAGATTAGCAGGAATAAACAGACAGAGAGACAGGCGAACAAACATTTAAAAAATTGTTTTTTTTATTTATTTTTTGTTATAAGTACCGCATACATATAATACTTTATGGCAAACCCCCCCTCAATTGGGAGAGGCTTATGTCCAGCAGTGGACGTCTTTCGGCTGAAATGATGATGATGATGATAATACTTTCTTATGCATTTAGTATAAAGCGCACCTTTGTACGTATTTTTCTGTTCCTTTCTTCATGTCTGTTTATATGTGTGTACATAAATTGTTAAATAAGTAACGAAACAAAGCTGTTATTAGGCACTTTAATTTTATTTATTCGTATAGATATATATGTATAGATAAGGGCTCTTACACATAAACACGATACGACGTCGCGTCGTGATACGACGCGGCATCGTTTCACGATAGCTAACATATTCGTCGTAGATTTCGTCGCATCGTAGCACGACGCGACGTCGTAGCCCTTAGGTATTTAAACATGTAACATTCGATTTGCAAAACAATTTACCTTGGTGGGATTAAGAATAAATGGTTGTAATTAAGGACGTTTATAACTAGTTGGTCTAACAGCGACAGTTGATCTGTTTCGGCGAGGTGTGGCCGCCTGTAGGCTGTAGTGTCGCTTGAACGCTTATCTCATGTGCACAGTGGTTATCTACTAAATTACCTAATGACGCCTCAGTACTTAAATACCTATCTAGCAACATACGCTAATAGCCTCCCGCAGCGACTACACCACTAGTTCACAAATTGCATTTCATTTGGCGCACACCTTACAGCGTTATGTAACATATAATCATTTTAATTACTTAAAAAGTAGGATACGTGTTACGGGGAACCTAAACTACATCCCGTACATCGGTTAGGTCACATTTCTGCGAAACTGTTCAGTGTGCGCACGCGAAATGGAGCGGAGAAACTAAGCGGAATGCGAGGCTAGTGAATTCCTATTGCTTACGAAAACTCTGGAGCATCTGATGATCCACAAACATAGATCGAATCGATCGTAGAACATGCCTATAGGTAACTGTATAGGTATATTTAACTAGGGACGCCTCGATACGCCTTTTTGCTGATACGATACCGATACCGATGCTCTTATAAAAATATCGGCGATACCGATACCGATACCCTTATTTAATTAAAAAATGATGGTAAAATAAATAAAACATAAGTCAGGTTATTTTTTTAATTAATATAAAAAGAACAAATAACAGGACAAACTAAATAAAATCGTTTAAAACTACTTATAGTCAGGTTTGGACTAGTTAATAGTGTTGGTAATTATAATTAACATGATGAGATTTTTGTTTAAAAAACAAGGTATTCTTAAGTTTTGCGGAGAAAGGCGATTTCGCAAATCTGTTTGAATAAGACCTGCGGTGGAAAATAGTCTCTCAGATGAGACAGAACTCATTTGGAAACTACATTAGTTTCCAAATGACTTCTGCGCCATTTTTCAAGTTTGGGTCATTGCGCCAAGATGCGATAAGACGTCATTGCGCCAGAAAAGGAACGGATCTTCGCTTCTCGATATATTAGGAGACCTTAGGTATCTCTCGACTTCTTCTTTGAAAGAATTACAGCTCAGAGTAGACAGGGGCTCATCTTCCTCGGACTCTCTAATACATTTTTAAAGCGCGAAATTTGAAAAGTATCGTTGAATCGGCCATAAAAATATCGCCGATGCCGATATATCGGCAAATTTCGAGTATCGCCGATATATCGGCATTGGTATCGGTATCGGATGCATCCCTAATTTTAACACTTATACGATTCTAAAGGGTCGAATTAAAGTAGCTGGTGAAATTTCAAAGACATGATAGGTATCGGTATCATTGACAGTAAAACAAAACAAAAAAAATCGGCATGTGCGAGTCGGACCCGCGCACGAAGGGTTCCGTACCATTATATATCAAAACGACAAAAAAATCATGTCTGTTGTATGGGAGCCCCCCTAAAATATTTGTTTTATTTTAATTTAATTATTTATTTTTAAAGTGAATATATAACTAAATATTCTGTGAATATTTCAAGCGTCTACCTGTTGCCGTTATCAATATCGAGCAAAAACGAGCAAAAAAATCACGTTTGTTGTATGGGAGCCCCCTTAAATATTTATTTTATTCTGTTTTTTAGTATTTGTTGTTATAGCGGCAACAGAAATACATCATCTGTGAAAATTTCAACTGTCTAACCATCACGGTTCGTGAGATACAGCCTGGTGACAGACGGACGGACAGCGGAGACTTAGTAATAGGGTCCTGTTTTATCCTTCGGGTATACGGAACCCTAAAAAACCGGCTAAGTGCGTGTCGGACCGCCCGTAATGTAGTTGGAAGTTCCGTAGTTGGGATGAATTTATCCCAAGAACAAACTTAAGATTATACTTGAAAAACATGTGTCCCCCATACATTCCAACTGCAAATGTAAGTTTGTGCGCACAATATTGAGTGATATACCATTTTATTTTAAGGCTGTAGACTTTTTATAGGTTTTCCTGTAATCTTTTAGTATAGAACTATTACTCTGTACTTTTTCCAAAACTTTTGGCTCCGCAGTTTCGGACATAAGGTAGCCCGGCTCTTTTGGCATCTATTTTCTTTAAAACCTTTCAAACTCTTTATTTTAATATTATTTAAAAAAAAACCACATAACAAGTCGTTTCATTTGCTCATTGCCCCCAAAAGCGACCCCCATAATCAAAATTCATTTATTTACGTTACCCTTTGGTCTTTGGGTCACAGAATTTCATGTACCAAATCAACGTAGATTCGGAATAAATCGGCTGTGAAAGACGAACAGACAAACACAAGAGTGATCCTATGAGGGTTCCGTTTTTTTCTTTTGAGGTACGGAACCCTGGAAACAAGATTTTCTATAAGTCATAATTTCGAGTCGCTGGTAAAAAAGTAATTTGAGTTTGGGGGGTTTATTTATAAACGTTGCTTAAAGTTAAGTGACGTTCAAACGTCAAAAATGTATGGTTAAACAGTCGCTAATCATTACTTAACTTTAAGCAGCGTTTATAAATAAACCCCTATGAGTTTATAAAGTCTTTTACTTTCGTCTTTACTTATCCACACATCTAGTTTGTAAAGTTCCGCCAGCTAATTTAATTTGACCCTATCCATCCATACTATCCATACTAATATTATAAATGTGAAAGTAACTCTGTCTGTCTGTCTGTCTGTCTGTATGTTACGTTTTCACGCCTAAACCGCTGAACCGAGCGTCATGAAATTTGGCAGAGATATAGCCTGGGATACGGAGAAGGACATAGGCTACTTTTTTACGCGATATAACCGACATCCACGCGGGCGAAGCCGCGTGCAGAAGCTAGTAATAAAATAAAACGAATAGTAGCGACAGTCGATAGAAATACAACAGCACAACCTGCATAACCAAATCCGTAATCACATGCAACAAACTGCATGCATAAACAAAACATGAGTCGACATAGGAAGTCTCAGCGCTGACCTATGACACTGACACGGCGGAACGGGAGCATGTTTGGCTACTATCGCCACATTACTTATGTATGTATGTTGTGCAACCGCGATAAGGATTAATGGTGATACTAGGCTGACACGGCCGGAGGAGTGTCGTGACATCTTGAACCAAGCTTTCACCGGCCCGCGTCTTCACTCTCAAGAGATACTCTGACTTCCTACTATACATTTATCGGTATGAACGGCTCAGCGACGTAATGTTAAGGCGCAATTCCACCAGTGTGCGGCACTGTGCGACACTGTACTGCACAGTGTACGGCACAAATCTTCGGCCTAATTTGTTAACCTGCCAAGTCCATTTTTCCACAGTTTACAGGGCAAAGAAAAAACTGACTAATATATTTGTCGCTTTAGCAATCGAAATTCTGAACATCCCGTTGGTTTTAACAAGATTCCTTGATTTTTTTTAGAGGATTTTTAATAGCATATCCTACACAAATTTTAAGATAATTAGTAAAACAAAATTTAAAACAGCTTTTCGAGGTGGAGTTCAATTTGGTTGAGGACTTAGCAGTTTTTAGAACCGAACTGAACGAAAATGTGACCCTACACACGTACCGGTTGGTACGTGTGTTGGGTCACATTGTCAGTGTAAAACTGAGGCCACTAGGATTTAGCAGTCTTTCGTTACGGAGATTGGCTGGTGGTCAGATAGGAGCTGTTTCGTGCGTACAAGTCCTTATTCCTGTACCATACGGTATATAATATTCTGAAACTTTTGTTTGGTATAAAAAGTAAATTTTGCTCAAAAATGGACTTAGCAGGTTAACAAATTAGGCTGACGAAATGTTTTTTTTGGTGGACTCAAGTCAAGTGAACGGTGAAACGGATCTGCAGCTCAGTACGTACACTTTTGGAATTCTGCACAAATTGTTTGTGAACAAATATCCCGAACATTGGTGGAATCGAGTCTTTACAGACTAATCTTCTTTAGGTTAGTCTGGCTACCGGTTACTAAAGACCAGACGTAATACAGATAGTGGCATTACCTTTCCAGTAATCGCAGTATCTGTATGAGTAATTTGCTTCTTCACGTACTAAGGAGTATGATCAAACAGCCAAACAATTTTAACAAACTGCGCTCGATTCAAATGGTCATCTAGATAATCCTTTGCGAGGCTATAGCCTAAAATTATTTTTTATTAATTGACTATCTTCTAGAAAATTATAATATTAAAATGGTACCAACATTTCGAAACCATAATTTTGTTAGGTACCTATTTAAATTAAGAGTGGTTTTGCATTAAAAAACATCTTAATTTACAAGAAATCCATTAGAATCAATGATGTTGTATAAAACTTTAGAGTAGTTTTGAGCATTATAACATAAATTATAGATACCATATAAATTACATTTCAAATATTCACGTTCCCATTTGTAGGTTTTTGGCACGCGTCAGAATTTATCTGTGCATTTAATCAGTGGAAGATAAAGTTATTGATTTATAACTATGTATCCTGAATATCGTTCGCTAACCACTGGGGTAAAGCAGTTAGCACGTTCCTTCTTTAATTGCCCAATCACCATTGATCCAAAATGTTTAAAAAAATAATTTATTCAACGTTTTTATGAGATTCGATTTTGTTTATGATACGGAATTCAATTTATATTTGGTATAAGTGACACACGTAATTTTGCCGTTCTATTTTTATTTATAGCTACAGCTAGTTACGTTGTTTATAAATTCGACGTCGGCCGTTTGCATACGACTTGTATAGATAATCATTTAAAATTGCGACATCAGTTTAAATTTATATTAATTGTCTTTTGTTACAAACAAAATGCTGTTCTACATGAGCGCCTGTCATTACACCCGAGCAATACAAACAATATGACGCGAGTTCGTTACTCTCAACCTTCTAAAAATATTCCAATTTTGTTTACTAAACGAGCATTTGTGAACATTGATGAACTAAAGTAATAACTTTCATACATAGGTATATTTAGTTCATCTTTCATGCTAGCTATCAGGGTTCGCCGATATATATCAGTGGATATATATCATGATATATATCACGATATATATCACGATATATATCAATTGATTTTTTCCTGTCTTCTGAACTAAAAATTTTGGAGATTATTAATGTTTACCCTGGCAACACGTAGCGAAAAACTACAATTCAGAATAATTTACTTTTTAAGATTATAAATTATTATTAAAATTAGTTGATTTATCTCACAAACAAATGAAGATTATTATTATAATAATAGGTACCTACTTGTTTTTTTAAGTGTTCATGAAAAAAAAAATTCTCAAATAAACACAAATTCTTTTGTTACTTTTTAAAATAAAAATATTGGTAATTTGACACTTATATTATTTTACAAATTCCTTTCAAATTTTTAAGTGTTTAATCACCTTACAGATTGAAATTCACTTCTTTTTCTTGACCTGGATATGTATATCTATATATATATAAATGAATCCCTATTTCCCTTGGTCACGGCATCACGCGTGAACGGCTGGACCGATTTCGCTAATTATTTTTTTGTTGTGTTTGTTATTGTCAGGAGAAGGTTCTTATGTAAGAAAAATTTAAGAAAGTCAAAAAAAAAAAATTGTAAGAAAACGACCATATTTACATTTTTATTGTAATAATAAGTAGGTAACTCTATCTTCTAATGTAACTTTATGGCGTTTGACATAACGTGTCAGTCATCATTTGGTAGGTCTGAGAATAGATTTTATCAAAAAAAAAAAAAAAATTGAAAGTTTTAGTTAGGTAGGGTAGGGTAGGTAGGGTTGGTAGGGTAGGGTAGGGTAGGGTAGGTAGGTGGGTAGGGTAGGGTAGGGTAGGGTAGAATAGGGTAGGATAAGTAGGTAGGGTAGGGTAGGGTAGATAGGTAGGTAGGGTAGGGTAGGATAGGGTAAGGTAGGGTAGGGTAGGTAGGTAGTTTCCTTTGCGCGTAGACAAACTGCCACAGTCAAATAGCTTTTAACAAAACGAAGTCTGTCGGGTCAGCTAGTATCCGATATAAATCCGATACATATAAAAAAATCGGATTTTTTATATTTATTATAAAAGTCGGATTTTTTCGAACCTACCAACCAAAGCTATGCGAAAAAAATCTACGAGGAACTTGAACAAAAAAAAAAGGTTGAAAAGGTGTAGAAAATTATTTTTCTAGGTTCCCTTCTCAACTGAACATAGCAACGAACCTTACTAAATCGATCGTTAACCTTACAATTCCAGACAACTTGGAGCCGAGGACGGGGGAGAACGGCACGTACTGGGAGCCGGTCGTCGCTGGACAACGGCTGCACCACGACCAGACACGGGAACACCATCACGTCAAGAAACCGGAGAAGAACGAACATGGTATGGTTTCTGAAGCTAATTTACATTATGAGCACTTACAATCAGAACTTTAGAAATAATAAAATCGAAGAAGGCTCTTTTTTTTTTAATTAAGTGTAGCTTAGCTATCTTCGTTGTATCAGTGGTCCATACGCCATGTTTTCTTAGGTCTTTTAAACCTATATAGGATTGTTTATTTTCAACAAAACGGCGTGGATCAATGGAACCTATTACTTGTTCTGTACTTTTATGGAACTCTTTTGTCTCATAAGAAGATAAATAGATTTTCAAGTCGTTATACGAGTATTCCCAAAATAAAAGTATGTTCAATGTTAATTTCTTTTTACTTATCACTATTCCGATGTGATGCACGTATTCATGTCTGTGTTTCAACTGATTTTAACGTGATAAGTGTTGGATGTTCGTCTTGTGCACTTATACCTATTTCACTGTTCACTAAATAGTCCGAAGTAATATTAAGATTTGTCAAATTATTCTAACTATGAGACATAATATCACCAACCACACTGTTCGTAGGTATGAGAAGCACAACTTGGGAATATTATCATCACACTTGAATGTTTTATGTTACACAATACACCACACGATATCATTGCGTGCATTTGAAACAAATAACCATGCATGTGTGTACATGGTTTTACCAAAAAAATCACTGTTCCGACGAATATTGTTGCCAACACATAATTGCAGGTACAAAAACATCGGAAATAGATTTCTACGACGCCGAAATCGATAAAAACACCGATTTCCACCCTACTGTCGATACGATGGCGAATACAATTCCCAAAAGAAAACTGCCCATACCTCCAGTCTTCCCAACCCATCTTACACCCGAAGTCCAATACGGCAACGAAAAAGCTGATACCGACAACTTAAGAACAGCCAAAGTATTGGACGACGCCGACACCGTCGACTCGACGTTAAAACCGCATATTACTCAAAAGCCTGAGAAGCCACTAGCGATTTACTTCAAAAATGGCAGTGCAGCGACCACGGAGGTCATAACAAGAGCAGAAACAATAAATGATTTCACTAACTATGATCATAAACAATTAACCAATAAAAACGTGGAATACGTACAGAAGGAAAAGAGTCAAAGCCACACAGGACACCTCGAACATCCCGCACAGCACGACCATGAAGCAGACAGAAATGTGCCGCTTGAAGTACAAGAATTTTACGGTCGCCACCCCAATGAAGATGTCAGCTTTACCTCAGGTCATTCAAAGCTGTTTGGTATTTCTATAGAGGATGCAGAAAAAATGAAATCAACTACTCAAAGCTCTCTGTATAACACAAGAGTGTCCCCCACGCTTCCAACGTGGCGTGACGGAGATGACACCACCACTAAAAAGTATCCATCTACTATCTATTCAGAGGGTAAGTCTTTAAATTTTGTATCGGGGGGCATGCGGTTCCATTACTAACGTTCAAGGTAAATGGTACGGATCAATATATTACTCACATTTCAATATTCACTTTTATATTGTAGTGATATTCGTCCATCGATACGCGATATAACAATTTTAGTACAGTAAGTGGGTGTGACTAACTATAATATATAATGTTTCATTAGCCCGAATTTGGTATTTTTTAAAGCACAGTATCAATTTCTTCGTAAATTATTTCAGTTCAATGTCGTTCGACCCGCATGTCTCTGTGCCGAGGCATCCTACCATACGACTTAGCCGGAGCACCAGCGAAGATCGGAAATGTCGAGGCAACATCTCTGCTATCCCAGATCGACTACTTGGTCGCAACTAATTGCAGTGAGCGTGTCAGGCATTTCATGTGTGCTTTGCTAGAGCCTGAGTGCCACCCGCCACCGTACCCTTCAAAGATGCCATGCTATAGTCTATGTAAAGGTAAATACATTTAATATCAGTATATAGTTAATATTTGATTATTATATGTCGCATTATCTCCGTATCAACCTATCAATTATTTTCATTCCAGCGATCGTGGACTCATGCGACGGTCAGATTCCTACCGAGCTGACTCCGGCGTTCAACTGCAAGCGGTACTCGCGAACCAACTGCGTAGGAGCCAAGACCCCGTGTTACCAGCGTGAGTTCCCGTGCAGCGACGGATCGTGTGTGCCCAGAGACTGGATGTGTGACGGCACCAATGACTGCCCCGCCGGGGAGGACGAGACGGCTTCGTGCATTAAGTGCGATCAGTCTGAATACCGGTAATATTTAATATTCACACTGTCTCAATACACATATTTCTTCGTCTGGCTATTGTCTATAATCTAATTTCATCTTTACTCTGCCGATGCTGAATGTCAAACGGTAATAATTTATCCCACAGCTGTAGTTCTGGTGGCTGCATCCTGAAACGTTGGCTCTGCGATGGGTACTCGGACTGTCCGGACGGTGAGGACGAGCACGTGGAGACGTGCGGCACGCGCAAGCAGCACACGGTCACAGCGGACGAGCACGAGCCCGGCGCCGTGCACGCTACCGCCGACACGCACGAGCCGGGCGAGGAGTCGGCCGGCTCCGCGCCTGCGCCGGCCATCAGGAAACCCAACAGGGTTCCTATCGGACACAAGGCCGCCAATCAGCGTGCTGGTATGTTAAGCACTGCAACGAGTTTATGACTACAGAATAGGATATCCTTACAAATTTCTTGTCTTTTTTGCACGTCATCAGTCGACAACGATGCGCAGGAATATTTCGATGCTATATTTTTATGTCTTTCATGAGATTAGCTCTAAGCGTTTCTTAATATCTCACATTTTACTTTTTTTTTTAGGAGAAAATGAAAGTAGCAAGGAGCTACTCATTACGAGTGACAGTAATAATTCTCTGAAAAGAAACTTCACACGCCGTCCCTTACCACCCCGATTGTCTCAATACTATCACCCTCAACCAACCAAACCAGGCAAGCATTTCGTCCAACCTCTCATCACCGAGGCCATGATGGCAAAACCAATTCCAAAGAATCCCGAGGAAGAAAAAGTTGCTCAAAAACCGATTTCAGTAAAGGAATCTGTCGAAGATGTCAACATGGGAGATCTCGGGTTTTTTGATGAGTTTGACAAAGAGGGGAAAGAACAAGAGCCTACTGATCAAAAGTCCGAGAAGATGATGAAGTTCGGAGTGCCTGAGCCCAATATGCAACCTATGCCGCCAGCAGCAACTCGATCAACTAAGACCACTCGAATTGATAAAACTGCCAATAAATTTGACAGAGTCATCGATGGCGCCAGCCTGCTGAGGGTAACACAAACTTTTTTTGCTAGCCTATTTTTTGTTCACCTCTCTATTTTGTCCTGCAAAATACATCCAGGTCTTCACGCCACCTTTGCCGCGTTCGACCTCGAAGTCGATGTCCTCCTTCAGGCGTCGCGTATCTTTGCCAATGTACGAGTATCAAATGATATGCCAGGCCCACACTTATTTCAACCAGCCTGTCTTTTTAACGGGACAATATTTAGTAAGCCTACGTCATTTGTCTGTCCCAGGCTTGTATGTTAGGAACCGTTATAGCAAACAATTCAAATTCTTTACAGAATACGTGTTACTATGACCGCTATAATGACAAAAAGAGTCCAAACCCATACAAGAAAACATTAAAATCAAAACTTTTCTCCAACCCGTGTTTAATTCTAAGTAGGTGGCCAGCATATCAAGCTACACGAAACTGTCAAATTTCTCCAAACGATTTTAATCTTTAAAATGTTGACGATTAAGTTCAAAATCGAACGAGAAAATTTGACAGTTTGTGGTAACTTGATGTGCTGGCCACCATTCATCTTTTGAGTTCATTTTTATTTATTTAAATAACAGTTACCAAAATGTAATATTATGTGTAGGTACTACTTATTTTTATTATCTTGTATACTTAATAAAATCAAAAATAATCGCTTTACAGAAAGCAGCGGCGGAGCACGCCGCAGAAATTGCAGAAGACCAAGCTTTGAACGATACCTTTGTATATGCGGACGAGACACCAGACCCTCCCATCGCGGCTGATAATCACGATACAGCTGACAGGCCCTTAGTTACCGTAACTAGAACCAGCAGTGGCAACAAACCTGCGTCGCCTGCACAACCTGCGCCGCCTCAGAACTATGGGAGCCCGATGACGAATGGTAACGGCCGAGGCTTTACACGCGCGCACGCGTCGCCTTGCCCCAGCGGCGAGCTGCGCTGCGTGGACGGGCGCTGCATCACGCTGGCGCAGCTCTGCGACGGCACCATCGACTGCAGCGACCACGCCGACGAGGACAACTGCTACACGTGATGCCACTGCCACACACTAGCGGTAAGAGGCAGTGAGTACACCTCACTCGAGGGATGTTATTATTCCAGTGACTGACCAGAAACCGATGACTAGGTACGACATAAAAGTAGCAGTAGTAAATATTATATGATCCGAGTGTGCTTTTATAAATTTGTAAATGTAGCTTAACATATAAATTAAAATGCTGACCGAGAGAGTACACCATTACTTAAAAGTCGATTTTACTCTCAGTTTTAGTTGAATAATTTTAATTTTTCTCTCAGTACACACGGCCACATATCAAGCTATATATTTCCAGTTTACGCTGATCTCACATTGTATAGGATTTCCGTACAATGAGAGGTCAGCTTATACTGGAAATTTATAGCTTGATTTCTGGCCGTGTATACCTAAGAAATTATGAATCAGTAATGTTGTTACAACCCATTACTTACTGCAGTGACTAACTGCACAGTGCTTCAATTTGACAGTTGATAGGGTTGTCATCGATTTACTGAGGCCCTAGTGTGAGTTTCTTTTAACCATCACGACTTTACGCATCGACCGCGTTCGGCACCAATTCCAACCGTTCACCAATCGGAGTGCTGAACGCGGTCGATACGTAAAGTCGAGATGGTTAAAAGAAACTCACACTAGGGTCTCTAATACAGTCTGGGCGAACCAGCACTGGGAAAATACGGAGTATATATGACCCTCGTGCAACGACGTCCTTAAGTTATGTTTTATAATAGTATACGCTGTGATAAAGCAATGCACGATAATGGTGGAATAATAATAATGGTATTCACCCGGCTGGGTAGTTTCACTCAAATTGCCGTCCATTATATATATCTTATTAAGTACCTGGGGAGCAAGGCGTAATGTATTTAGAATAAGATTTTATGTGCATATTGAAGCAATAATGTTTACAAGCACTTGTAATTGAAAATTAAAATAATTGAAAGGAAATAATCCCTAGAGATTGAGTCTACAAATTATTTTCTACAATAATTAATTAGGTAATAATTAACTGAGTAATTTAATATTTTTCTTGCTAATTTTTAGAACATCATTATTTACATCATTACTTTATTGTAAATATTTTTCATCTAGGTAACTACTTATTTTATCATGGTTATAAAATGTCATGCATATACTTGAATCATTTAAAATATTCTTGAAGAGTATTTTTTAATTCTGTTCATCAACATTTGCTTATTTCATGTAACGAATAGAGGTGCGCATTTGTAAATAGGGCTAACGATGAATTATTTATATCGATAAGTATTTATATGAAGATAAAGTGTATTGATTAGAATTTTAACAAAATTTAATGTATTGTAATTTTAATTTACTTTGGTATAAGGTTTGGGACATGTCTTTGCGATAAAATTATCAAGTTTTTGGTAAATACGTTTGACCCGTGCCAATACGGAATAAAGATCTGGGAATTAAATCTTGCTCTTCTATAGTTATGTCGCCAACTCTGTGTTGTCTATATTTACGTAGAAAGCCTCAATTACGAATTTATGAAGCGTTTTTTTGGGTTATCCCTACATATTTAGCCATAAGTATTTGTTTAGTAGTGTTACTGTGAAGACAGAAAACTGTTTAAGAATTTCTTCAACCAACATAAGGGACTGAAACTATTAACTAATTGATGAAGGAATTAATTAAACCGTAATGTAGGTTTAATCGAAAATTAATTTATACATGGAAAAGATCCCTACATGAGGTTTCAGCTACGGAGTTAACACAGGTACAGTGGCCAGCACATCAAGCTACACGTATCTGACAAATTTCTCCAAACGATTTTAAACTTTAAAATGTTGAAGATTAAGTTCAAAATCTAACGAGAAATTTTGACAGTTTGTGGTAACTTAATGTGCTAGCCACCTTACTATACAGCATAATGCGAGTAATCATAAAACTTTAATACATCGCTGGTTTGCGAAAATAATGACGTAACTAAAAATGATAGACGTTAGAGAATGTAATTTTTAAATTTCTATATAAATGTATACGTGCATTAAAAAAAAAATGAAATGTAGGTAAATGATTTATTGAAGGTTTGACTTTACTGATTCAAGGAAAATTTGCCATTCACGATAAAATATTAAAGATTTATAATCATTTGGCATACAGTGTTCAATTTGACAGAATTTAGAATTACGTCGATATTCTCGCAAACCAGCGACATGTAATATTAGTGCTAAGTTATCCGTTCATAAATTAATAACGTAGGTTAATATAGTTTATTGCTTCATATTGTCCAAAGTAATGTCATAATAAACCTATATTGTCGAAATGGCACCGACGTAGTTATTCGGTTTTACTCTACTCTGTATTCAACTTCATTTACCCATATATTCTATGGAATTAGGATTTATTGTAAACCAGTTGACGTATTTAAGTTATCTATTGTTTTTACTGTATTAATATTATTATGATGTAAGTTATCATGTTTATGATAATAAATACTATGCCATGTTATACTTCATTTGTTTAATTCTCCCTTACAAAATGCCGCATGCATATTACGCAACCAGTATCAAATTTAATGTTACTGAGATATCTAATGAAGATAAAAAAGGTGTAACTTGCTGTAAGGCTCGGTACCTACATAAAAAAAGGGAAAAAAAGCTATTAGCTACTGGATACACAACCATAGTTATGTATTTATTCGCTAAGTGAACAATGTATGTTCTTTTAGGATAAATAAAGAATCTTTAAATCCAACAACCAGTCAGTTATGGGCAATTTAGTACAAAATAATAACTTCAGTTGGGTGACCGAAAAATTTACTTTCCTATTTTTCCATAGCTTTTTATTTATTCTACTTTTCAACGAGCCCGATGCCTGTGCGGTATCTATGCAGTGCTACACTGCGTCAACACGCCCGGGCCGCATACCGGTCCTACGCCGCGAAGCAGTACTTCGCCTCATAGCAGTACTACGCCGCACAGCAGTACTGCACCGTGTAGTATTATTACGCCGCGTAGCAGTACTACGCTGCGTAGCAGTACTACGCTGCGTAGCAGTACTACGTCGCACAGCAGTACTGCGCCGCACAGCAGTACTGCACCGCGTAGTAGTATTACGCTGCGTAGCTGTAGTACGCCGCGTAGCAGAACTACGCCGCGTAGCAGTCCTACGCCACGTAGCAGCACTCCGCCGCTTAGCAACACTACGCCGCGTAGCAGTATACTGAGGTTTATGTGGCACTTGTGCAATCTATTCTAGTTTAGTGTATTCCCTTATGGGTTGGTGCAGCAAAATCAAGAAAAATAAAATCAAGATTTATAGATGTAGAACGAGGACAGCGAGCATTAATAAAAATGATGTATTTAAAAAAGATAAGATACCTAAGTGGCCTGCTCTCTGTTGTACATCTATACTAATATTATAAAGCTGAAGAGTTTGTTTGTTTGTTTGTTTGTTTGTTTGAACGCGCTAATCTCCGAAACTACTGGTTCGAATTGAATAATTCTTTTTGTGTTGGATAGTCCAGTTATCGAGGAAGGCTATAGGCTATATAACATCACGCTACGACCAATAGGAGCAAAGATATAGTGGTAAATGTGTAAAAAACGGGAGAAATTATTTCATCTTTGAAGCCTTCCGTTGCGTGCGCCGTGAAAACGGTTCAAGATACACAAAAAATATGTATTAAAGAATAAATAGCTCTTTTAATGATCTAAAAAACAGTCCGCGATAGTATATGTCTATCTTTTAAGATTAACTCACAAAAACCGTTTTTATGGTACCTAATTTGGTGGAAATAATTTGTTTAAGTTGTATCAACATAATAATATTAATTTTTATTCAAATAAATATGTTGTTGGTTAAGAGTACTTCATCTATCTATACTAATATATAAAGCTGAAGAGTTTGTTTGTTTGTTTGTTTGTTTGAACGCGCTAATCTCAGGAACTACTGGTCGGAATTGAAAAATTCTTTTTGTGTTGGATAGTCCATTTATTGGGGAATATTATAGGCTATATAACATTACGCTACAACTAAAAGGAGCGGAGCATAAATGAAAAATGTTGCAAAAACTGGAAAAATTATTCCTTTTTGAGAGCTTCCGTTGCGTGCGCTGTGTAAACGGTTTAAGTTACGCAAATATCATGTATGATGAAATTGTTCATCTTGAAATTTTCAAAAAAAAAGTCCGCGACAGCATATTTCTATCTTTTAAGATTGACTCACTATAACCTTTTTTATGGTAATCAAATTTGTTCGAAATTAATGCATTATTTGCAAAGGAGTTTTCATAAACATGGTATTAATCCTTATCCAAATAAATACGTTATTCATCACAAGTATTTAATTTTGAACAAAGTTGCCCTTACATCATTTCATTTCAATGAATATCTTAGGAGATATAACTGTTTTATAATAACTCCGCAGCAAAATAATGATCAACTCTGCGAGGTAGTCTATTCTAAAGCTGAAGAGTTAGTTTTTAGGGTTCCGTACCCAAAGGGTAAAATGGGACCCTATTACTAAAACTCCGCTGTCCGTCTGTCTGTCTGTCTGTCTGTTCGTCTGTCACCAGGCTGTATCTCATGAACCGTGATAGTTAAACAGTTGAAATGTTCACATATGATGTATTTCTGTTGCCGCTATAACAACAAATACTAAAATACAGAATAAAATAATATTTAAGGGGGCTCCCATACAACAGACATGATTTTTTTGCCGTTTTTTTTGCTCCGCCCGCGTGGATGTCGGTTATCGCGTAAAAAAGTAGCCTATGTCCTTCTCTATATCCCAGGTCGATCGGTTCAGCGGTTTAGGCGTGAAAACGTAACATACAGACAGACAGACAGATAAATAGACAGACAGACAGAGTTACTTTCACATTTATAATATAAGTAAGGATAAGGATTTGTATGGATGGTACGGAACCCTTCGTGCGCGAGTCCGACTCGCACTTGGCCGGTTTTTTGTTTTTTGAACGCGCTAATCTCTGGAACTGCGAGTTGGATTCGAAAAAATCTTTTTGCATTTTACAGCCCAATTCTTGAGGAAGAATTACATTCCTATTAACTAGAACACCATTTTTTATGAAAGTTTATGCGAAAACGAAGTAAAAGCACGGGCAGGCAATGTGTTGCGACGGGGTGGGTCGGGGGAACAAGAATGTTAACGCGGACGAAGTCGCGGGCAGAAGCTAGTTACTTATACGCGGGTCCTAAAAAAACACAAGACACGGAAAGACATGATCATTGCTCAAATCCCACAAACTAAAACTAAATTCGCTACTATATATGTAATACTACAAATGTTCTGCTCAGCTAGATAATAGGGTAAATACAGAGATATACAATAAAAAACCACATGAATGTAAAAAAATGCTAACAAATTAGATAAAACCCCTAAACTTACGAAGATAGTGAGGCGCTCCTGCAACACATAAATTAACTCACTCTCTCAACACACACTCTCACCTACCCACACACGCACAAAACACACACAAAACCATCCCCATACACACCGAGAACAATGTATTGTAACTTTTGTATGTAAAAAAAATATATTTGTATGAAAGAGCGGCGTCTCCTAACACAGACATTATAAAAGGAGGCTTCAATCACTAATTGTTCTGATATTATTTTGATATGAAATAAACAATTTTTAATTTGAGTTTTAAATTATTTTTTTAATTAATTAATGCCGCGTAGCGAACTACGCCAGGTCAAAGCAGTGCTACGCCGCGTAAACGCTGTGCTACGCAGCGCCTACGTAGCGTTTACGCTGCGCTACACAGCAGCTATATAGTGACGGAGGAAACATAAAATATTCAAAACAAGATAAAAGAAAGAAAGAATAACGTTTATTTGGTCACAGTTCGTGAAACACAAAATACAAATAACAAAATAAAAAGTGAAAATAATGTTTTAACAAAAATAGTGTATGCCTCACGGCTGCGCCAAAAAGGATCATTTCAGCATTAATGCCAGACAGATGCTGTCTGACACTGGTTTTCTAATGAATATTTATCTACAATACTAGACTTACTCTATTGTATATACTCCCTGACACGGTTGCACCGTGTCAGGGAGGCAGGGAGCCTTGAGTTCATGCAGGTTCCCAGCTGGAGTTATTTGGGACTAGCGTTCATTAGCGACTTATAAAGGTAGATTTTCGTCTTTTCCTGTTAGCGTTCTATATCGTTAGTGACAATGATTCGAGTTTTCATATTTAATTCGGTATTGGTAGGTATGAGTCACTCTCCGTGTTTTTCCCTGTTTCAACCATCATTCAAGTTACCTATTGTAGTTGCCCATATTCCCTGCTAGACAAGTACCCCATTAACCTTCTCTTGACCCTTGAGGGGTTTCGTAACACCCTAACTCAACTTCCTGATAGCCTTTTAGTTCGTGAACATTCTAAATATAGCCTGAACTCGTAAACCGAGAACTTAAACAACTTGAATACCTAAAGTTCACGCTCAGTGATCTCCTAGTCACAGATGAGTCATATTCTGTATCTGCTACATCTATTCAATGGCGCGGTGTCTCAAAATATCCACGCGCTGGTTCACGATCGAATACAACTTCTATAACTGTGGCTTTAAGAATGATTTTTCAGTGTTTCCTCGTCGACCTTACAGTTAGCTTATTTTAGATTTTTTACATATTTTTTCATTCATAGTGTGATTACCTCATCGGCGCTACCGTTCGGTTTCGTCCCTCGTATTCGTTTTGCTTCGCACTTGTTTTTGAGGTCGGCCGGCTTCGTGGCGTTTCCTTAACCACTGTAGGGTTGTCTTCAAACTAAACTGAATGGTATCGAACAGGAAAATATATGAAATTTTTTTTAGTACATACAGGGTGTTTGGCGCAGGCACCGACACAATTTTTTGGGGGGTTGGGAGGGTCATCAGCGAGGTTTCATCCAAAGAACTTTTTAAAATAAAGCTAAGTTCAAATTTTTTAATGCTGAATTTAGAAGTTGCAATTTTTCACACATTTAAAAACAAAATTGACTTTGGAAGCACATAAGTACTTTTTTTACAGATCAATTGCATCAAATAATGATCTATTTAAAATAAAAATGCATTGCAGAATACAATAAAATTTATTTCGTGCAATTACAACCATTAATAAAAAAGTAATGACGATTTAAAGGCGAGATTCCGGATTCCGGGTTATTTAAGGAAAAAACCTAAAAAAATCATATCTTAATAACCGTGACACTTAGGACATGGAGTCTTTGGATGAAACCTCGCTTATGACCCAAACAATTGTGTCGGTCCATGCGCCAAACACCCTGTATAAATAAAAACATGATAAGAGCGGATTATTTCATGTAAGCGATAATTTATTGAGTGATGGTAAATTGTATTTACTACCACTAATTTTGCACACTTAAGAGCGTTGTCACCGGTCCACTAGTGCAACTCCTTTAAAAACATATTATCTCGTGACTGCGACGGAATTATGAAAAACGGCTCAATCAACTATATCGGTAAATGTGTCTAGAATTTTCTAATACCTTTTATAAACTTTCATATTGAGACACGAAGCAACAAAATTCGATCTAAATAAAAACGGCCACATTCCTCTAGATCGTATTTTCGTGCTTCGTGTCTCAATAAGGAACTTTAAAAAAGGTATTAGAAAATTCTAGACACACTTACCGATAGAGTTGATTGAGCTGTTTTTCATAATTCCTTCTCAGTCACGAGATAATATGGTTTTAGAGTGGCGATAGTGGACCGGTTACAACCCTCTTAAGTAGGTATTTATTCATATGATGACCTTTAACCTAGTTTTAGAATAATAATCTCAGGATAGTATCTAAGTAGGTCGTGATATTTAACAGGATTACCTTCCCGAAGATCTTTAATTACTAGTCTAAAAAACAGTCCTAACCAAACCCTAGGTCCCATCCACCGAATACCTATAAAATATTCCTGAGTCACTTGTTTACGACATTACAATTTTAGCACAATAGGTCTAGTACGAATGGGGAATATACAGGCCTGGTGTCATCGACCGCTACCCACCGGCTCAGGCAAGCTGGTAGAAAGCGCAGTGACTCACCGTGTCCCAACGCGTAGCCACTCCAGGTTGCCTTGACGAAACGGATATGCTGTACCTACTTATGTATCAAGGACCTTTGTATTGCAAGGAGAAATTGTGGGACTTGTTTCCATTTTGTCCAAAACAAAAATAATTTAACGTTATTAAAGTTATTAAATCATGGATATTTTCAAACTCAGTCCACGGATAAAATAGGTACCTATTGTAAGTAAGTACTAGGCAATGTCGACTCCATCTAGATTTTTGTTTTTATATTAACATGTCGTGTAAAAGTGATTCCGATATCCTAATACTCGTATAAAATTTAAACAATTATTTCACTTCAACAACCTACTCTGATTGCTTAAAAAGAAGGTTTAAATTTACAAAAACAGGTGGTCTACTGGCACATACGTTGAAAAAAAAATCGTTCGAAAGCCATTAGAGTATTTTTTTTTTTTTTGTCTAATGTCATCATGTGAAGTTTTCGGAAGAAATGGCCAGTATTGGCAGTTATCCATTACCGCTTGTGATTAAGGTCGGACTGCGTAGGTGGAATGTTTTAACTCTGATAGGAACAGCAATATAAAAATCTGGGTAATTTCAATTGAAGAGGGTTTGATTATTACCTATCATCATTATTATTAACAAATAGGTTGGAAATATTGAAAGGATCGTATTTTTTGAAAGGAAAACCAATAGCGCTTTTGTCATTAAAAAACCAAACGACATTACAAAGTAAAATGTTGCAAGACGAGAATTTAAACCGCATAAACATTAACACAACCTGAATGGGACAGAATTTTCTTATGGCTCAGTCAGGAAAGATACAAAGAAATATATTCTCTGAATACAATGGCTGGCCGGGCATTCTATGCAGAATGTAGACAGGTTGCTGGGAGACGAATGAAAGTAAATAAACATTGCATTCGTGAGGTAAACAAACTTTGAGACTGGTTTGTCCACTCGGTGCACTAGGCATAATAGCGAATGCTTTCTAAATAGTTAGGTCGAACGTTTATCTAATCAGTGGCGGAGTGCACACATAAATTGTCATCAGACTAAATTATTGTACAGCCCTTTTGTTTATATCTCGGCAGGTAGGTAAGTATATAAATGACTTTGAATGAAATGAGAACATAAAAATGAACCGCAGAACCCTTCATACACTTTTGCGTTGTTCTCTCATTCTCCATATAAAAAGAATAAAGGGACTGGTGAACCATAAAGTCAATGAATAATGGTTAACGTTAAAACGTTAACAAAAATTCCTGTGTTAAGAAATCCTAGAAGACCAACGCTGACTAATAATTATGTCAGTTATTTTCCTGTAGGTTAGTGAAACATTTACCGAAGTAATGTAGGTACACATGGCTACACATCAAGCTATACATTTCCAGTTTACGCTGCCCTCTCGCTGTAAGGAAATCCTTTAGAATGCGAGATCAGCTTATACTGGAAAAATATAGCTTGATCTATAGCCGTGTGTACCTATACCTAACAATTACTTTTACTAATCCAAGTAGTTAGGTACCTAAGTACTGTTAGATACTTAACCTAACTTACTTAACTTTAATACTTACTTAGCAGTAGTATTGATGGCTGATGATGAGTGATGACATTACCTATAAAAGGTGTATCTATTCAAACACGAAATATTTTAAGAGATACACCAAAAAAGTGGTAAAGAAGCCATGGAAACGATTTTTTTTATAATCTGCATATATAGAAAATTTAAAATTACTTGATAAGATGATTAATTATATATTATCAAAAGGCACTGTCGCGTCGTCGCCGCGTCCGGGCGGGTCATTCATAGAAAGTAAAGGTTTATTGCAAAATGTCTCAAGCAATTTTAAAATTATAATAATTATGTAAAAATAAAAACGCTTAGATAAAACAAAAAAAATCGCTGCTATGGCTTTTTAACCAACTATAGATGTTTCTCTTAAAACATTTCGTGTATGAATAGATACACCTTATATTATGATTATGATGACGATAATATTAACAATGAAACCTTGAGAGGAACTTCACCTTAGCGCCAATGAAGACTAGGTATACTCATCTTACTCATATAAAGAACGAGCTCGAATTCACTAAGGTCTACAGTTCCTCGCATTTTGGGCCATCGCAGCGCAAAAGTCTTAAAAGTGTGGCAATGTATCGGTATGCGAAAGGCCCAGCGACTAGACAAGTGTTTACTTAATCTAAGATTCGTACTTCGACCCTTGTACAATCAACTGACTCAGCTTACCTACTGCCGAACTAGGTACTACCTAGCTATAGGCTATGTACCTAGTAAGCTCGCGCAGACTGGCGCAATATCGCGGGCGCGACAGGCAGCGCAACCCTTATCGCGCCCGCGATATCGCGCGATATAGCTCCATAGGACAATTTAGAGTCTAACCAGAATCAAACTGATGGTTGCTAATTTAACTGTTTTACTTTAGCTTTTACTTTTGATTTGATTTTGTTTTCCTATTTATGATTTTCGTGTACTGTATTCTGATTTATTTTAATGTGTTCGTCCTTGTCAAACTTGTTGTACCTACCTAGATTTTAAGTGAATTATGTGGTCACCTATAATAAATTGGAGGCGCACACTTTGTATTTGTCCCTGTTCATGTTAACATGCGTATAATTGTGTAGCCTCAGTTAGCGATCCCATCAATAAATAATTGTATAATTTATAATTTGTATGATATTAATTTTATTTTCTGTGATTAATATACTCTTTAACTCACAAACTGACTTTTATATGTTAAAATTTTAGGAAAATCATCCACTTTTACAATGTTTGTTAATATGTGAGCACCATGTATCTATCACATAATTAATTTGTCTGTCATTACGTCACTATATATTCATTCTTTTTACCTATTGTGGTCTTAGAGTAAATAATTGTGGTACCTATAGTAATTTTATTCTTGGTTCATACTCGTCTTCACATTATTATAATGATTAATTACTTAACTACAAAATATTGTTAACATTTTAAAAGAGTAAATATGGATTGCCCATTCTTCTCCATACGATACCTTTTGGAAGGGGCAATACGTTATTATTTTTTTTTAAGTTCAAAAGTACGCTATTTATGTGCCTGTTTGAATTAAATGATTTGATTTTTTGACTTGTTCTTGACCATGCATCTCTGTCAGTGCCTACCTCTTCTATGAATACAAGCTTGATGTTATGTGTAATAGTCGTTTCTGGAAAAAATAATGTTGCTTTGATTAGCTTCACAGATACTTAAGTATCTGACAATATTTGCAGATCTTGTGAGTGTGAGTCATTGGCGTCTTATTGCGAAGTTAGTGCGCACTGAGCAGGGTTGTCTCCGCCACTTGTTAAAACAAACGGTAACCATCTTATCCATGTTTAATCACAGAGTCAATAAAAATGAAATACGTAACGATTGTTTTTCACAGCTACGTTATCGGTAGGTACCTACCTACTTACCTACCTATGTAGAAATTGAGTACCTACCTAGCCTCTGGTGTTTAGCATTTTACGCAGTAGGTACTCGTAACATAAACTAGGTAGGTACTAATAGCTACTAGATTTCTAGTTCTGACGCTTAGTCCTACCATGGTCAATTAAAGTCAGCACTCTTGATAGAGACTCAACCAACCTAATCCTTGTGCAGTAGGTAGTGCTGCAAGCAATTGAGTAGGGAATGAAAGAACTGTCATGTTGTACCATTGAGATATAGGTACCTACTTACCTTACCTAAGTATGTTATATAATGTTCAGTCTGCATTTTACGCAGTAGATAACTTATACTATATTAGGTACTAATAGCTACTAGATTTCCAGTTTTTGATGATCCAGTCCTACCACGGTTAATTTAAAGTCAGCACTCTTGATAGAGACTCAACCAACCTAATCCTTGTGCAGTAGTACTGCAGGCAATTGAGTAAGGAATGAAAGAACTGTCATGTTGTACCATTGAGATATATGTAGGTACCTACTTACCTTACCCAAGTATGTTGTACCTACAATGTTCAGTCTGCATACCATCACACCTATCAGTGTAATTTTTTACTAATTCCGGTTTCCACCAATTATTTATTAGAACGGAAACTATCAGAGTTACTTTTACATTGACGTTTCAATGATTGAATAATTGAACTCCATAAAAAACTATGATTTTAGATTAGACTAGCTTTTGCCCGTGGCTTCATCCGCGTGGTTGTCCGAAAATATCCCACGGGAAGGTACTACTGGGATTAAAAGGACCCTATGTGATAATCCAGGCTATAAACTATCTGTGTGCCCATCCAAATCCGATCAGTCGTTTTGGAGCCAATCCGGAACATAGATCCAGACAAACAGACAAAAGGACAAACATTCTAGAAACTATATTTTCTGCTATCAGACTCGTTCCCACACCTCGTAGTAATTAGATACTTTATTTAAAAAATATTCAATGTTCAGTTTTGGCTTCGTTATGTACTATTTTATTATGTGTTTTTTATTAGGTACTTATATTATATTTATATATATTATAGATGTAGGTACAGAAGATAGGTATAAACATATCAAAATGTTGTTACTAAAAATAATTAGGTACCTACCTATAAATAGATACCTAGGTACATAGATAACAAAGTTGAGTTTTTATCTAGGTTCGGTACATATACCTAATACCTATCTGGTTATCTAACTGTTCAAAGGACTAAAAATTCTTTACAACTAGAAGATATTAGACATAGATTATAGGTATGTAACATCTACTACATAACTAAAGGTAATTTATGTCTTTATTTACAAATTACAATAATGAAGCAGTGTGTTGTGGGGGAATGCGTACTACTTATACCATTGTAGAACTGAGTACGTTGGTGATTCATTTCTCGGAATTGACCTTGCTATGAGTCATTCGTTGGAAGGCAGAGTCGGGGATACCGCGCCTGTCTGCCGGCTGCTTGCTAGACGCACTCCGCTCGCTGTGCTGCGCTTTTAACGGAATACTTTGTGTTAGCATAATAATCAGTTATATTCGTGATAAATATGTGTGTTTACAAGAAACGAAGGAGATTTAATTAAAAATTCTTCTTTCGAATATTTGTAAATATTTTTGTGTTTCCGAAGTTGGATATCATGATAACAACCATGACGTCATTCATACTGTTGAAGGTAAGTAATATTTAGAAGTTACTAATATTTATAAAAGAATTCGTGATAAATTCTGTAAAATTAAATAAGATTTTTATTGTGTATGAATCATCCAAAAACTCTTATCAGTTTCTTATTTGACCATTGTAGTTGGTCTGACGTTTACAATATTATGCGGACAAATTAAAAACAAGAGTTCCACGTATAGCGATCTCTGTCTCACTTATAGAAATAAAATTGATTTAGAAAGAGAATAAAGTTTCATGTACAGGCATTTTAAATTGTTCGTTTGTTCGAATAAGATTTGTGATGTGTGAGAAAGAAATAGGGAGAAACATGGCGAACAGTTTATAAAAAATTGTGTTGAAACGTATAGAAGTCTGTAGTAATCTAACCAAAGTTTAAAAAACAACAATTCTCAATTTTAATTATGATATTTTTTGTGATATTAATTGAATAAATATATCTTGTAAGCAAAATCCTGACTTGCACAAGAAATGTTCAAGAAAAGTTTTGTGTCGCTTGTGAAAATACTTGTTGAACAAGTTTTAAATTAACTTTTCAGACAAACTCTTTTTTGTTGAGAATGAACAGAGAAGATAATGTCAACTGGTTTCATGGGAAAATATCTCGAGACACGGCTGAGAAGCTGTTGAAGGAAGGTCGGTTGTCATTATTATTGTATACTGTTATTGTTTTACCAATCTTTTTGTGTTATTGATAAACTAGAATTTTGTTGAAACTTTCAGAAGGAGAGGATGGTGTGTTTTTAGTACGTGAGAGTAACACTTCCCCTGGAGATTATGTGCTCTCAGTTTTGCACCAGGTCAGTTTTAAAAGTTTTTCTAACCTCAAAGCAAAACTTTGTTTTCTTATTTTTGATACTGTCAATGCTATCAGTCATGTTTATCTGTACACAAAACCGAAACAAATTAAACTAACATTATAAATTCATGTCCCAAAGATTTAAAATGATTACGTCTGCACCTTTTCTTTGTATCTACTTAATGTGTAAAAAAAGTTTTCTTCTTAATTCATTTAATTCCTTTTCACAGGGAGAAGTAGTGCACTATCAAATTCGGAGACATGGTGAGGATGCATTCTTCTCAATTGAGGAACACACAACAGTGCATGGACTGGACACACTCATACAGCATTACCGAGGAGATTCCAACGGCCTCGTCACCAGGCTATCAGTTGTGTGCAAGGGACAGCCACCACCCCATGAATCTCGTACTCAGGGCACTACCAACCTGTTACACCGGTAAGTATTTTAAATCATACCTCATACCAGCTTCATCTTTGTTATTCTACGATGTCTTATATGCAATGATATAATGCTTCTCGAATATTTTGAGCATTAATAAATCTAGAAGTTTTGAAGTTTAATATGTACTGAACGACATACGCAATAACCTAAGGCCCATATAACAGAATGTCACTAAGACTCGAACATTACTTAAAACTAGTTCCGAGCCATTTGATTGATTGAAACTAGTTTAAGTAATGCTTGAATCTTGCTTAGTACTTATTTATATAAACATACAATTATGACCATTTGTATGAGGAAATTCTGACAATTATTTTTTATTTGTTTATTCATCACATGAGCAGACATTATATGTTCTTAAAACTATTAATAAATATTAAACGAAAGTCTGGCTTTTCAATGCAGGACTTCATTACCACTCATATAATACCTGTATTAATCAAATACTTACAAATTCTATTTCTATACTATCAGGTGTAAAGTATGGTGTCATAATATTAATAACAGTTTGGACTGAAGTGGGACATTGCTGATGTATTTAAATGAATAATATTGTGTATATGACTGGTAAATGATTGTATTGAATAATATTAGTATGCTTCTATGGTTTAAATGACTAATTGTTTGTGAAATGACACTATCCTTATTGCTACGCAGTGCTATTATTTGCAAATTAGAAACTTGCCAGTAATTTTAAAGTATACAGAGACCTATTTACCTATAATGTAACATACATTTACAAAGAAACGGTAATGTATTTTTTTAGTTTTTTTTTTTTTTTTAATATCAAATCGACGCTTGAAAGGCAATGGTGCCGATTCCCTTGTTCACAAACTAAACTAAATTTAAGTTCAGTGCATCTTTTTCTTTCTATTTCATTAAGAAAAGGACAGAAGATAAATTTTAGTTTAGTCCTGTCAAATTAATCAAGGCTTGAGATAAATTGACGTAATTTTAGTCGGCAAGTTTTTAATCACGTCTAAACTTATACGGAGTAGTGACAGGCGCTGATTAATTTGACAGGACTAAACTAAAATTTATCTTCGGTCCTTTTCTTAATGAAATAGAAAGAAAAAGATGCACTGATCTTAAATTTAGTTTAGTTTGTGAACAAGGGAATCGGCACCATTATTTGCCAAACAACATGTTGGGAAATTTACACTAGAGCATTTAAAAGTTAGTTTATTTTTTTCAAAATTAAAAAAAGAAAAACTTTAAAAAAAAAACTTTTAGATGTTCTAGTGGAGTATACACTAGAAAATTTTAAAAAAATTGTTTTTCCAAAAAAAAATAAAAAAAAAAACTTTAAAATGCTCTAGTGTAAAGTTGCCACCAAGTTGTTTGGTAAATATTGCCTTTCCAGTGTCGAAATGATTAACAACATAGGTATATATCATTTTTGTTTCTAAATATCTGCAATCTTTCAAAGTAACTGTCAGTCACTTTCCCACACTAGTAAACAGTAAATTGGTCAAAAACAAAATAATTGATAGAAACATGCAATGTCAATTAGAGATAGAACATCTAGTTGAAGAAGGAAGTTCCATTAAGATAAGAGCCACCTAAATTGCCCTTAATTTATCCCTCATGTTTTATTACCAAGCTGAATGGAGTGTAGTAACATTATTTTATCATCAATGGGTTATTTTTCTATTCACTTACTATTGTAGTGAAAGGCTGAAACTCAATGGAAATATTGGAATGGAAATAAATGGCTGAAAAATAATTTCCTGAGTTTATGCAAGAGCTTTATTAAGTATTCAATATGCAATGCTATTTTATTTATTTATTTATTTCTGAGTAGGTACATGGTACATTAAGATCTTAATATTAAATAACAGTTTTACATATACTACAGTTGTGTAGAAATATTAAAATTATAGTACAATTATTGTTCCCATTAATATCATTATAAATTACTTTAAAATGAAAATATGTAATGTTTTATACAATGTCAAGGTTTATTAATAGGTTTTTTTTTAATGAATGAGATGTCTAAATTTACTAATTATATAATGGTGCCGATTCTCTTGTACACCGAACTAAACTAACTAAACTATCACTAAAATTCCTTACTTTTGGCTATGAGAATCTTAAAGCTATTCTGCAAACAAAATTCTCTAAATTTAAAAATAAGTTTGACACAACTAAATCGAATTAATCGAATTTGACAATCGTGACTACACGTGGTAATTTTTTTTTTTTTTGGCTTCGCAACGTTGTACTTGTTTGCCTATGATTTATTTTAGAGCCGGAGGCGCACATGGGGGGCAGCCGCGACGTGTTTTTTATGGAATTTTTCACTTTTTGTGTGGAAAATAAAAAAAAAGATTACCTACATGTAGCGTAATAGTGGTTTAAGGGTTTCTAAAAGGGGGTCGAAATTTTCATTATTTTTGCGATAGGACGAACCATTTTGGAGATATAAGCAAAAGAAAAGAAAAAAATATATAGGGATAAACACGAAATATTTTAAGTGATACACCAGTGTTGTGTTTACACAAGTGGTAAAGAAGCCATGGAAATGATTTTCGTTTTTATTCCGAGAATATTATTAAAAAAATTAAATAATTTAAAATTACTTGATATGATGATTAATTATCAAAATTCACCGCGCTCGTGCCGCCACCCCACCGCACCGTTCGGCGTCACCGCGTCGAGGCGGGTCATTCATAGAATATGTAAATAAAGGATTTTTTTCGCTTTTTTACGACATAAAGATGTTTCTCTTAAAATATTTCGTGTATGAATAGATACACCTTATATACAGTACTGGTTTTGCACCAGAAGTCGAGGTGATTGGTGTGAATTTTAGTTCATGAAAACTAATTTTATTCCACACCTTTTTAATCGCGATTAAAAATAGTCAGATTTAGTTAGAAAATCTAAATTTTAGTTTAAAAACGTCAAATTCAGAATAGCAAAATTGCCATTTTCACTAAACTTAAAAACTCAGTACTATCTTAGAGCTGTCAAACTAAAATATAGTTAAGTTGTGTCACTTTAGTCAATTTCAGAATAGGAAATGGTCGTTTGACAGGAATAAACTAAATTTTGGTGATTTTTAGTCTAGTTTAGAGAATTTTGTGACAAGAGAATCGGCACCAATGTCAAATGCTTAAAAAAATATAAAGTCAATATCTATTATTACATTGCTAAAGAATAGATAAAATGTAATGTCTAAATTTATAATTTAAAAAATCGTTAACTGAATAGAAACAGTAGTCTAAAAGCCAAGCAAATATTGTTTCCTGAATTTATTCATGGACAATAGTCTGATCTGATTGTTCTCATCATCACTTACTTGATTTTTTCCTTACAGATAGACTGAAACAGGCCCCTTCCAGTCTATCAGTCAAGCCAGTCTATCAGTCTATCTGTAAATGCACACTAAACATATTAGAACATATTTTCAATTAGGTACTGTAGTAGTTCTCTTGCACTTGCATATTCTTTTACACCCTAGAATGCTAGGTTGTTACTTAAACTCAACTTACTCTTATATTTTTTTCCTTGTATATTAAACCCAGGACCACACACTTTAAGTATTCTTGCGTGCATTCTATAAATAAATTCGAATCCATTTAAAGTACAATGACCATGACTAAAATTAATTTCTTATCAATTTTTAATGACCCACCTTGTTCAAAAACTTATATTTTTAAGTTTAATCGTAAGTCAGATCACCCATAAAAGGGGTTATTGCACTGATTTTTACTTGCACTGCACTTTATAGGGCTTGTAATTTAATACAAGTGCTGACAAGATTATTGACAATTTCCTGTTGAGCGCATTGTTCAATATGTTTATCCAATAAATATCAAGAGAAGGCCAGTAGCTGTGGGCATATACTGGCATCATGATAATATCTACAACATGACGCTATGTGTAGGTAGAACATCAAAATTCTTTGCATGTTTTATGACAAGATGTGTTTGCAATGTTCACTGATTGGAATACCAAATGTGGTCTGAATAATTGAGTCAGAAATCACATGCCATGTCTAGTTTTGTAATCACATTCTTGAATCTTGTGTAAACTATTTTGCTAGGAATATTTTATTGATATTATTAGGTACTAAACTTAACTTTTATTATTAAAGATTTTTAATTTGAAATAGCGCTGTTTGATATAAAATGATTAAGGTGCTGATTAACTTAAGTTTATGAGGTATCTCATTGCCCTAAATTGTAACAAATAATGTGTAAACAGACAGTCGTAGTAGTCGTGACTCAATGTTCTAAGGTTAGTAGGTATGTAAAAAAATATACTACACTAGCTTTTTCCCGCGGCTCCGCCCGCGTGGATGTCGGTTATCGCGTGAAAAGTAGCCTATGTCCTTCTCCATATCCCAGGCTATATCCCTGTCAAATTTCATGACGATCGGTTCAGAGGTTTAGGCGTGAAAACGTAACATACAGACAGACAGACAGAGTTACTTTCACATTTATAATATTAGTATGGATATGGATTAGGTACGTTTAAAGAAAAAATACTATACTATTGGTGCCGATTCCCTTGTTCACAAACTAAACTAAATTTAAGTTCAGTGCATCATTTTCTTTCTATTTCATTAAGAAAAGGACAGAAGATAAATTTTAGTTTAGTCCTGTCAAATTAATCAGCGGTTGACGTAAATTGACGTAATTTTAGTCGGCAAGTTTTTAATCACGTCTAAACTTGTATGGAGTAGTGACAGGCGCTGATTAATTTGACCGGACTAAACTAAAATTTATCTTCTGTCCTTTTCTTAATGAAATAGAAAGAAAAAGAAGATGCACTGAACTTAAATTTAGTTTAGTTTGTGAACAAGGGAATCGGCACCATTGTCGTATTTTATTTATAACTATTATAATCAAATCAATATTAGTTCAAGTTAGCACTAAGTACCATAGAATCTGACAATCTGATATGAGTCATACCCTGGGAATGTTTGATGGTGTCTGATATGATGACAACTATTAGCTTATGGACATCTGTGTTTGGCAATGGTGAATCATTGTTTATGCTAATGATTCATTGGCGCATACATTAAACCTTATTTATATTTAAATATTTCTTGTGAGTTATCAATTTCATTGTCTTAATTATGTTGTCATTAGCTATGGTAATGTGCTACATTGATTGATTTAATGGGAGTATGCATTAATACAGTACCAAATTTTTTAAAGAAAATGTTTTACAAAGTTTTTATCAGGGAACATTATTACAATACAAGTTATTATACAAATAAGCATATTATTGTTTTTATTAGCAGCGTACCCAACAATTTTCCACCACATAAAAAATTCGGTGCCCAGTCCTGAAATGCTTGTACCGCAATCTCTTTCCGACGCGATTTCATCTAAAATTGTGTCTGCTCCACTTAATGGAGAGTTTAGCTTCAAGATAAGTAATGTCATATTCCATTTCCAGAGCGACAGAAGCCGGTGACTTCAACATAGTGTCTCAGATGCTAGCATGCGGCTACCGCAGTCGCGACGCTAAGAACCAGGACGGTCAGACAGCCGTGCACATTGCTGCAAGGGCTGGAAAAGACAATATACTTGCCAAGCTGATTGAGAGTGGAGCCACTGTTAATGTTAGAGACTCGTTTGGGTATACGCCTTTACATGTGAGTTGTTTCTTTTGTACGTTCGTAAGATGATATGGTTATAGTTGGTCACACCATGGCAACCTAAAGGCTGAAGTTGGGGTTACATTAAATAGCTTCCACAAAGTGATGAGTTCTAAATATCAGTCCATCGCACATTGAGCTGTCAGCTCAGTTACTACCTTGTGATTGGCTATTTTAACCATGTCATGAGCAATTTAATAACTATAGTCTCTAAAAGGGATTCCCCATGTGTAAATTCTCGTAACGTATAGCACAGAGACCGATTGCTCATCGACTGCGCCAACTGTCCCGTCATTCATTGAGTGAATCGATATTTTTTTAAACTTAAAATACAATAATCCAACATTGTCTTTGTTTCTAGTATACATGCCAGAACAACTTGCCGAGTACGACGGAGCTGCTGATAACGAAAGGCAACGCTAACTACCAGATGAGACATGCGCCTACAGGCAAGGTGCCGCTACATGATGCCGCACAGAGGGGACACATTGACTGTATCAAGGTTTGTGTTATGTCATGTTCACTTAGATGTCTCGCTGATGGTGGTGTGTGTGTTGGATCATTTAGCTCCCTTCAAAATGGTTGAGCTGAATGGTGCTAATCCATGCGTCATGTTCGTGAACGGGCGCCGTCAGTTGGGACTGGTTATCTCTTAGCTGCCACGGGTTATTTTAATTTTTTTATTTTGTTTCTCTGGACGCTTTAAACGTGTAAGTTTTTATTATTTTTATTTTTACATCATTCTCACATTTAGTTATAAATTAAAAATTTATAGATGTAACAAATACTTTTGTAACAATTTAATTTAAAGGAGTGTCCATGGAGTTTCTTGCCCGTTCTTCTCCATAGGTACCTACGTTTTGGAATGTGCATGTAGCTTCATTTTTCTTACTGACTGACTCCTTGACAATTCAAAAGTGCCTGTAAATGGTTTAATTGAAATAAATGATTTGATTTTGTAGACTGAGCTATAGTAAATCTAGTTCTGTTAGGTACCAATTGTGAGAAAAAATACAAATTAAACCAACAGAATAATGGAAGATATTATTTCTGTTAAGGTGAAATAAAAAGGATTTAAAACTTTGAGCGGCTCTTTTCGGAGGTTGAGTTTATACGCGCACGAAATCCGGGCAACACCTAGTTGAGTATACCTTCTTGGTGTGCGCTTGCGCAATGGCTTATATCTGCGCAGAAACATAGTATGAAGCACGCGAACACGGAAGATGCGGATCGTAACTGTCACAGTCGCCCAAAGTACGTGTTAGAGTGCAACTTGCATACGGATTACCTTTGTGTTTATTATCAACATGCGAATTGCGCGAATCCACTAAATGCCAGCAGCATAGGACCGATCGTTGTGACAAGGCTTGAGGGAGACCTGTGTCCAGCAGTGGACGTCTGTCTACTAATAAAATAGATTTTCGATCTCAGTGTTTATTTATTCATAAAGAGTATTTTATTTGTAGGTTCTACTAAAGCTAAAAGCTCCAGCCCACGCAAGGACACTGGCACACGACACCCCTGCTGACCTGGCGAAACATTATGGACACACAGAATGCTACCAATTACTGAGTAAGTTGTCCATCAATTTGTTTTTGCTGTAATATTACGTAAAAAGAATTTTAGTAATTTCGGACCCCCCCCTCTCCCCCTTATCAGCAAAATTAAGCAAAGCTCATACCCTCTCCTATGCTTACGTAAACATAGGTATTTTTTTTATTTATTCAGGTTTCTTTATTGTTATTCATGAGTCTAGAAACAAGGAATTTATAGACTACTAGCTTTTGCCCGCGACTCCGCCCGCGTGGATGTCGGTTATCGCGTAAAAAAGTAGCCTATGTCCTTCTCCATATCCCTGGCTATATCTCTGCCAAATTTCATGACAATCGGTTCATCGGTTTAGGCGTGAAAACGTAATATACAGACAGAGTTACTTCCACATTTATAATATTAGTATGGATAAATTAATTGAATACCAATTTAAGTAATTTCCCTACTTTGGTTCTTTGTAAACATAAAACAACGGGTAAGAGCGAGTAAGCAATATCAATTATTTTGGGGTATCCCTGAACATGGGGTTGCCATCTGTTTAAATCCAGATTTCCCCCCCCCCCCCCCCCCCCCGCTTTGGTGCTTACGTTATACTTGAATGACCCCATAGTAGTAACAACAAGCATTGTTCGAGTCGGCTTTTCCTGTCGAAGTGTAGAGCTGCGTGGTTTTGACTGCCAAACAAATAATAATTATCATTGTAAAACTTGAAATAAAGACAAAAATAAGCAAACATTCTGCTTTGATTTTCTCGCGGACTAGTAGATGCTACAATAGACTTTATTTATTTTTACCTACACCTCATTATCTTCAAGCAAAACTTCCATGTGCATATTCCAAACATTCTTTACAGAAAACCACCAGCCAGATATCCCAAAAACGTCCAAAAAGTATTGGTACCACGGGACTTTGAACCGCGAGGAAGCGGTAAAGACATTGGAAGAGTACTGCAAGCACCACAAGGTGGAAGGCAAGGCTTCTGATGGCGTGTTCCTTGTTCGGTACAGCGAGAGGCATACCGGCGCGTATGTGTTGACGATGCTCAGCGAAAACACGCCTTATAACTTTATCATTAGGAAAGAGGTAAGTTTTAAAGCCTCAATAAATGTGTTTGTTTATTGAGGCTTAAAAAAGCCCTAGGCTTGCATCAACTGTAAAATATGCATTAGTTTATAATGCATACTAGCTTTTGCCCGCGGCTCCGCCCGTTTGAATGACGATTATCGCGTAAAAAAGTAGCCTATGTCCTTCTCCATATCCCAGGCTATATATATCTCTGCCAAATTTCATGACGATCGGTTCAGTGGTTTAGGCGTGAAAACGTAACATACAGACAGACAGACAGAATTACTTTCACATTTATAATATTAGTATGGATATTTTACAGTTGATGACTTACTAAAAAATATATATACATATATATATATAATTTATTTATTTATAATTTATTTTCCTTACATATTGTTATGTATAATTACAAATTATTAATTTACTTACAAACTTATCGTCTTAATTTGTTTCTTTGTAGTACCTATATTAGATATATTTTTTCTAACTCGCATTCATAATATATAAGCCATCAAAGGCTTCTGTGGTATTTAGTACATATATACAATTTTAAACTCTGCGATCTACATTAAGAACATAAAAAAAAAATACTTGACATCACTAAGTTTTTTTTTTTTTTTTTTTTAATATACTTACATTTACTTTCTGTAAAAGAGTTTATACATTTAACGTTAAATTTATCTATTATTCTCACAGTTAAAAAATAAACCATATTACATTAATTTCAGACAAACTGGCTATTTATAGACGATGGACCCTATCTTGAATCTCTGGAGAGGCTGATTGAGCACTACAGTACAGTGCCGGACGGTCTGCCTACCCGCCTCACTACCGCTGTGCCGCCAAAACCTAAACCACCTCTACCTGAAGTAAGAACACTTATATTTAATTATAACTTAATAACCGGTATACATCTGACTGTTGAGGACTATTCTTCATACTCCTGACTATTTTGTTTTTTCCTCACATTATTACGACGATTAGAAAACATAAGTACCTTGTGTAGGTTTAAATAAAATTAAAAATAATGTTGAATAGGTACTAGATCTTCATCTGCTATGAACGTATGGTATGTGACTTGTTCACCGGCACTTCCAGTTACTCTGAGATATAACAGAAATCATTTTACAATTTTTTTTGGCTATACTACTAATTAACAGAAATTCTTAAAAACCTATTTTTTTATGTGTACAATATATTTTTTTTGTTTCAGTTCTCAACAATGCCCCGAACTAAAAAGTTGGCATCAAGCCGAGCCGCCATGAACCAGTCGCTCTCTCTAGTAAAACATGACATACTGAGCGACAAACAAATGTCTGCACAAACATCACCACCCTCCTCCATACAATCCAACAACAATATGTTCGAGCTCCTCACAAGGAATCTATCATTCTCGTCAGATTTCAACAACGATAGTATTAATAACAACGAAGAACCAGCGGACGATAATGAAACATATAAGGTTCCAGGGAATAATAGTGCGGTGGTAACGTTAGCAGAGAATTATAATGAAATATCTATTGATTCTGATGGCCAGCTTACCACACTGCAGGGTAAGTTTTCTTACATATTGCTATGTATAAGTGATTACATTTTTTTTTGGTCTTATTTTTGCAATTTTCTGCTCATTGTCTGGGTGTATGTTGATTAAAGTATGATTCACGACCGTGACAAACATGTATTTACACTATTATAATCATTAGAATCAGTAATACAACTCCTTATGTTAGTCAATCAACTCAGCCTATCGCAGTCCACTGCTGGACATAGGCCTCTCCCATGCTGCGCCACAACACCCTGTCCTCCGCCTTCCGCGTGCAGTCTGTCCCAGCCACCTTTTTGAGGTCATCGGTCCATTTAGCTGGGGGGCGTCCCACACTACGCTTTCCGATACGCGGTCTTCACTCCAGAACTCGTCTGCTCCACCGGCCATCGGTCCTTCGACAAATATGGCCAACCCACTGCCACTTCAGCTTGCTTACTCTGCAAGCTATGTCGGTAACTCCGGTTCTCTTCCGTTTGTTAGTATAATCCTAAAAGTCATGATTCATGAAATAGTCATTCAATAAGATTATTATGAACTTAGAGAGTTGTATTGATGATTTTTATAATTCTATGAATAAAAATATTTGATACGGCCGCGAATCATATTTTAGATCAACATACAACCTGATACTGAACAAATAATATATAGACGTGGATAGGGGGCCGTGCTGGATTTTTTTTTATAAGAAAATATCGAAAGAAGACAAAACAACCTGAGCCAAAAACTATTAAAAAATAATTGATGTTTGGCAAGTAACATTATGTAACGCATTGGTTTCTCATACAATTTGCTAAATTTTAAAAATAAACCAATTTTAGTTCATTCAGCACGGCCCTGTATAATATGCCTATATCTTTTTAAAAGACATGTTTGTTTACAAAATTCGACTTCCTGAATTATATATATGAGTACATTCGTTCCAAATAAATTGCGATTCTACCGAATTAGTATTTTAAAAGATAAATTGGATCTAAAATACAACTTATGGGGTGCCCATGATTCCACGTGAAAATGGATAAAAAAATTAATGTGATGCGTCCTTATTCCCCAGAATTCATCCCAATGACGGAGCTAACGCTAGGCGCCGTGTTAGGCGAGGGGGAGTTCGGTTCAGTCCTCCGCGCGACCTACAACCCTCCCGACCAACCCGCGCAACAAGTCGCCGTCAAGACGTTACACATGCAACACACAGACACCAACAAGAAGGAATTCCTCTCCGAAGCCAAGGTCATGATGTCCGTCCGACACCGATGCATTGTCCGACTTATCGGCGTGTCTTTGGTAAGTGGGGTGCTGGTGTTATTACAACATTACAAGCACATCCATACTTAATATTATAACCTTGTTGCTGCCTGCGGCTTCGCTGCCCGCGCATATATACTTTCTTATGCAATTAGTAAAAAACAGACACACTTCAATTTTAATTTATTTATATAGATGCGAAAGTAACTGTCCGTTATCACGCTTTAACGGCTGAACGGATTTAATGAAATTTGGCACATAGGTAAAATGAACGTGGTAGTAGATCACGTGGGATAATTTCTGGCCTCCACGAGAGCAAAAGCTAGTAAGATATATTATTTCAGCGTTGTCTCTAGGTTAGCTACGTACTTGCGATGCCTCTGGTAGTGCAGATTTCCGTAGGTGGTGTTGACATCAGGTGGGAGTAGGCCTCCCAATAACAAAAAAAAAAGATGTTTCTGATCGTTATCGGGCTATTGACCTGTACTACTATCATTTTTAAGTTTCAGATAAAATTGTTTGTATTTGTGTCAGCTACTGTGCTACCTACATATTTATGTACACGTCATTGTCCTTCAACAACCCGCACTTTGTCGGCATGGTTGTTTACGGCCCACTCCCTACCACAGAGAGAAGGCCTATGTCCCAGTAGTGGTAATATTATCGGCTGGTTATGTTTATCCATATCATACGAACAATAATATTGCGAATGTTTTTAGTATGAATGGATGGCTACAATGCTTCTATTGTAGCCATCCACCAATTCACCACCCAGATGTAGATCCACCAAAAGAAACAATGGATCAATTGTGTGAAAAATAGAAGGTGAGACTGATATGAGTATGAGAGCTGACAGAGATCTATGAAAGGGTCGGTCATCTGCCTAGCCTTTTCCCAACTATGTTAGGGTCGGCTTCTAGTCTAACCGGATGTAGCTGAATACCAGTATTTTACATGAACCGACTGCCTATCTTACCTCCACAACCCAGTTACTGGATAATACGATACCCCTTGGTAAGACTGGTTGTCTGACTTTCGGGCTTCTGACGACCGTAACGACTGTCAAAGATGAGACGAATGACAGCCGGGACCAACGGCTTAACGTGCTTTCCGAGGCACGGGGCAGTTTCGATATGTTAAGATGGTCACCCACCACGCACAATGGTCTATCTGAAGGACTAAGTGCGGAAACCAAACCCTCTAACATAGAACATAGATGGTCACCCAACCACGGACCAACCGAGAAACCGAAATATATATATTATAACCAATAGAAAAATTTGGGTGGCGACCCAAATTGTTCTATTGGTTATATTTTTATTTTTTTTATTTATTATTTTACCGTGGTTGGGTTAAATCCTCTCGCGAAATTTCAACAAAATCGGAGATTTATACCGTCTGTGGCGTGTGAAGCGCGCGGCAATCGTAGCTTAACCTGATCAATCTTCCCGTGCTGTTATTACTTAGCCACAAGACTTCTCAAGGTCAAGGGCAGGATGATGAGGATGATAATAAAAATGATTAAATGTTTGCTTTTTTTTTGTTATTCAGGGCCCGCCACTGGCAATGATTCAGGAGCTAGTACCCCTAGGATCATTACTAGAGTTTTTAGTGCGTCACCCGGACAAAGCGTCACCTGGGTACGAATTAAGATTGTGGGCTTGTCAAGTAGCGGCCGGTATGCGGTATTTGGAGCGGCGTCGTTTCGTACATCGTGATTTAGCTGCAAGGAATATTTTGCTGGCTAGCAGGTAATTATCTGATAGTATTATAAATCAGTAGAGCTTATTTTAGTATCGGCTTTAATCTATTAATTAAAGGCTATTGAACTAGTGCCTTTCCGGTAGGTATCCTTTACAAAATAAGCTTGACACACTCTTGAAAGGGAATATGCGCGTCCTTTACCACACAATCCTCACCTTTGATAACTCCATGAAAATAATTTTGAGAATGCCAAAAAATCCCATCGGCCATTTTGGCCATCTGTTCTGCGAGCAATGTGGCCACTGCCATTAAGTTTGGCAATTCTTCGGGCTATGTCGGTTACCTTGGTTCTTCTGCGAATCTCATCATTTCCGATTTGATCATGTAGAATGGATCTAGTTATTGGGGAATTAAAACTTAATATATTTACATAACATTAATAACAATTTATCGCCTAAATCACTATGAAATCATTGTTTCCAGACATCAAGCCAAAATAAGCGACTTCGGTCTCTCCCGAGCTCTATCAACAGACAGTTCATACTACAAGGCCAGTCGTGGCGGCAAATGGCCCATCAAGTGGTACGCTCCCGAGTCATACAACTACGGCACGTTCAGCCACGCGAGCGATGTGTGGAGCTACGGCATCACTCTGTGGGAGATGTTCTCGTACGGGCAGCAGCCGTATGGAGATATGAGGGGGATTGAGGTTAGTTAACTGTTGTATGCCTATATAATATCCACTAGTCTTTTGTAAAACGTTTGTGATCTGAACTATGCAGTACATTCACTCATCATAGCCTTCAATGCCAACACACCACCCGCCTCTGTGGTCTAGTGGTAAAACCACCTGTCTCAGATCCAGAGGTCTCAGATTCGATTCCCAGCGGGGGCAAAAATTTCTGCTGTTTGGTTGGTGGTAGGGCTTGTTCTAAGTCTGCCTGCCTAGCTACCACCATCTTATCTAAGTCTGTCGCCAAAACAACAATGTTAACAGCATTTGTTGTGTTAGAGGTAAGATAGCCAGTTCCTCTGTGGTTGCGGATTCCGGGTGAAGCTCGCTTCCATCTTCGGCCTTATCATCACTTACCATCAGATGAGACGAAGGCCAAGAGCTTCCCCGTTGTATGTAAAAAAAAAACACATTCTGTTTTCTTCTTTAGCTATACTCCATTTGAAATAAGACATTTAATCAAATCTTTTTTACAATCCGTTCAACCGATTTTGACTTCTATTCAGTAAGCATAAGGATAGCATTAAAAGCAAAAAATTGGTTACAATACCAGCTGTTTACTGCAGCTGACATTTGTCATGCCACCAACGCAACAGAAGTCAAAGTCGGTTGAACGGACTGTAAAAAAAGGTTTATTTAAATGTCTAATCTTGTTTCAAATGGAGTATAGTCTTGTAAAAGTATCATAATCATCTAGCTAGATGACCCTGCAATATTAGTACTTCAAAGGCAGTTAATTTTATTAGTAATATTTCTTACAGGCTATACAAATAGTAGAAAGCGGCAAACGGCTAGAAAGACCAGATAACTGTCCAGACGAGATCTACCAAGTGATGCTGGATTGCTGGGCTTACACTCCTGACGCCAGACCGACCTTTAGCCAACTAGTAGACGTGTTTTCCCAACACCCGGACTACGTAAACATCAGTCAATTGGCCTTGGAGAACGAAGAGGCTAACGTGTAAGAAATAAGGAACAAAATGTATTTATAATTTAGGTTCAATGTATTTTTAGTTTTCGAACAATGCATCGACGTGTCCTATGATAACCTTGGTAGCTGTATCTTGATTATGGCAATAATAAACGGGTCACTTGTGTTTTCAATTTGTGATGAATCAAACAATTTAAATAATGTAAGGCCGTGCGCACTTTGGACTCGGTTTCGTACGAATACATGCATAAACGATCCCGAACTTCCAAGTACTAAGAGAGCGCGCAGACTGAGTGCGAATTAATCGTACTTATTTTTACGTACGTGTAGTTCCGACGTCCGATAAAAATCCGAGCTTGTTGGGATTTTAAAGAAACACTACCTATTTAACGGAGAAAAACGTATTCAGTGTCTCAATTCTTACGATCACGATCATACGTTTACTTACGATACAAATTCGTGTCTGAAGTGCTCGCGGCGTAAATGTAACAATGTGGTTGAGGTATGTATTATTGCCATTACCTTTACAGTAGAAACAATTGAATGAAGTTTTGAGTTTTTTACCTTCACAATAACACAAGATTAATGAAGATGGGGCACTCCGCAGTTTAGGTATGAAGCTACAAGTACGCGGCGGGCCCATCTCACTGGGCCAGTTCATTAGGACTGCCGCGCGCCGCCGGCATTGGAGTTACGCGATAGAGGCAACTTGTAGGTGAATATACCTGTAGGTAATAAGCATTGTGCGACCTGAATTGCACTTTATTATGTCGTAGCAAGAGTCACTTTTTATTTAAATGATTTTGCGAAGTGTCCCATCTATATTAATCTGTGATAATAATCAAATGCAGAATCTCCGATTATTGTTTTGACCGTCGACGTGCTTATACCTCTCTACTAGTGTATTTGCCTACACTTTCCTTAATCATAGGCATGCACAACTAATGTGTACATCGAGATAAAATTAGTTTTGAATTCGGGTAGTGGAAATATTAGCGTGATAATCAGAAATGACATGCCATGATGTGCCTGATTACGTATTATAACTAGCCGTTAAATATGTAAATAGGGTAGTATATTCTGTCGGTTATTATAAACGTTATTTAATCGTTAACTTAAGTCAGGTAGTTTATTGGAATAGCTTTTTGTTTAGGTTAGATTGTATTCTCTGTGTAGTATTGTTTTTGGTTTACTTGACAAATCATGCATTTCCAGTTCATGTTCCTTTTATAGCCAAAATGGATGTATATAAAAAATGTAATGATATTATTTTTATTGTATTTTAACGCTATTTAAATGAACTGTACATTCCATTTTCTTACAAATATACCTATTTTATTTATAAATCAATAGATTGAATACTATGTTGACTATGTGATGCTTGCTTCTCTGATTTACTTGTATCTGAATTTGATTTCTATTTAACGTTATGTTCACTAACAACAATTTGGGCGCCTGTAATAGTTCAATATATAATTTTACCAGTGTTTGGGATCTATATGCCATGGGAATGCCATAGTTTACGAATATGAAATTGCCACAAGGTTGTGTTATGTAATGTACAAAATTCTATTGAGTTACCCAAATTATATCTATTTTAATTTTAGAGAATTTATATTAAATTCTATGAGTCTGACTTAGCATATTGTAGTAACTTTTATATTATGACAGATCATATAATTATGTTAATAAATCAAATGTGATAATGGTATTTATAAAATAAATAACGATTTTATAAAAAAAAAGTCTTATTATTTCGTTTTACACACTAATTTAGTCTTTCTTCTAAATCTTTCATTCCGACGACTCAAGTTACAATTTAAACACTCCCCTTCATACATGAAAGTGATTAGAAAGCGGTACTATCTTATCTTAAACGTCATAAAATAACGTAAAATCACGTTTCTACTTCCCGACTACTTAATTCGAAATATCACAAAGAGATAATGAACACTAGAACACAGCACTTCGTTGCTCATATATTAATGCGGCAGTCGTTATACGGCGGCGGCGGTGTTTCTGCACGGTCCGGCAGACGGATCGCGTCTATTTGTAAGGGAGCTTCAGTGAAGCCCGGCAGACCGTACGTCGGGAACGGTGCACCTCTGTCGGGCAGAGATAGCTGTCTGCGGAATGAAGGGGGAGTCTCCAAGTCAGGGTTCACGATAGTACTCCACAGTAAATTAGTCCTCATGTCCCCATCGAACCTCTGCATCCTTCGCCTTCTTTGTCTCCTCGTCTGTGGCCGTCCACAGCTTAGAGCACCACATGTACAAAACTTGTTCAACCAAATGTAAGTGCCCACTATTCCAATTGCTAACCCTATTTCAATACCAATAACGAAGGCCTTTACTGACGAGAATTCTTGGTCAAACTTCTCATACGGTGTGAGTGGTGTAGGGGGCTGTTCTACTGGCACAGAATCGTTTTTATCTGTAGTTATATTCCAGATCTCGCTCACATCGACTTCTTTTTTCTCTACAACCGGAACTATGGATATAATCTTCTCAGACATTTGCGGTTGTCTCTTCCTGCATTGCTTCTCATAAGTGATACCTCGAGATGTGATCCAATTTTCAACCGATATAAAGTCTGTATTGCATTGCCAATATTCATTACGTAGTTCTATTCTTTCCAGTTTACGTAGAGGCAGTAGAAGGTCAGTTTTCAAAGTAACTACGTAGTTTTCGCTTAAATCAAGTTTTCTTAAATTCGGTAGTCGGTTGAACAGACGAATTGGTAGGGCTTTAATTCGGCAGTTGTTCAAGTTTAAAACCTGAAAAGAGAAAGACAGTCTTGAGATAAATTAATAGAATGTGCAAAACGCTTATTTTCACAAAGAACTACTCCCAAGTCTTATATATGGGCTAAGGGGGTTCTATAATATTGATCGAATTTGTGTTTTCTTACCTTTAGTTTCGTATGCATCAGAAAAGGTTCATTCTTTAGGCTTTCAAAGACGTTCGATGATAAGTCCAATGTGTCGAGTTCTGGCGTATCCCAGAAGAGATCTGAAGGGATGAACCTCAGCCGATTGCTGCTCAAATCCAAATGGACTAGTTTGTCTAGGCCTGAGAACGCGTGTAGGCCAATCCAAAATATCAAGTTATATGAGAGATCCAGTACTTCCAATGATGTGTAGCCGGTTTCCTAAAAATAACAAAGATATCAAATTAAATATACCTACGTGGACAGTAGGTATTGAATATATTTGCTGAGTAATATCCTCTTTCATTGTGTTTTTAATCAATAACAGACAGTTCAATCATTGACGATGTGGGTATATCAGGCATTGGTTTCGAAACGATAAACCAAGTACATTTTTGATTGCAACAAGGTTTTCGTTAAACTAAAGTGGTAGGTGTATACGTTTTGAGTATAAGTATTCTAGGTCTTCTGCATCATATGGCTAAAACTGAACCTTATTAGAAATAGCGAAGGAAGCCAGTCTTATGCTTGATTTCTGACACAAAATATTTCAGAATCCAACTAGCTTTTTTGCAAACAGTACCATCGAAAATTCCAGTACATTGAATTTGCTTTAAACAAAATCTTACAATACTCAAACACCGTGTCCACACATGATAATATTCAAATTCAAAGAGATGTCAGCAACAACGAGGCCCATTAGGGCCCAAGCCTGCCGGGTCAGCGGGATTGTCCGAAACGGGTACCGCTGCTCCGGAACATAAAGGGCCAAGGAAGGAACACGGGTGGGTTTTAGTCAGTAAGAGTCTGACACTCCCTTCCGCTCCACCCAGAGCGGGAGGGGTCATTTGATGATATGTTTGCTAAATAAAGCTTCGTAAGACCGTAATTTAGACAAGATAGGTAAGTAAAGTTCTGAAAACCTCATTTCTAAAGTTGGTCAACCTGCCCGCCATTATCATAAAAGCTGGGTCAGCAAACAAACAAACATTCGGGGAGAGTAGGACTAGCTTTATTCTTTAAATTAACATGTAGTTGATTTATGAGTTGGTTTATTTTTTGCCATTTTCCTTTTACATAATTTATTGCAACAGCTAACTTGAGTAAGTACTTTCCATAAGAATAGTGTCCAATATGTCAATAATGAATCCTCCCTGAATAAGTTTAATTAAAACCTAAATAAAATACAATAATAAAGGAAGTACCTACCTTAAAACAAAAGTTGTCCAGTTCGCTAATAACATTATGACTCAGACTATACACTTGCACCGCTTTGGGCACTCCTACTTCTATATTGATAATGTTTTGATCCACACACACAGCCCTGTTCAACCCATTGTCCATATCACAGTCACATTGCTTCGGGCACTTCTCACTCCACACGCCCGCACTAAATAACACTAACATTAAAAAACACTTCAACGCCATCTTTCAAAGTTTCTTTTAATACGTGTGAAAGTTTACGCATTATTGTACCTACGAATACTTAATATCAAATAACACGATGTACTAGAAGCGGTTCAGTTCGGTTTCACATGAAAAATGGAGCAATGATACACGATTTGATAAAACAATCACTATCAGTGAAGATAAGATAACTACGTAGAACACAATCTTTCACTACACAAACACTGCTCTTCATATAAATAGAACAGTATAAATGCAGTTTATACGAGGAAATTAAAATGCCGAAATCACTAAAAATAATATATTATTCATAAAATACAGCTGTTGTCATTAATATGCATAAAGGTTGCATACAATACGGTATGTAAAGGTCAGATTACAGAAATCAGTCTGTATGATAATAAGAGATCGGATATTCGGATGCATATTCACCTAAAGTTGAGATGTTCGGTAATATGGAATGCGCTTTTGTATCGAAAAAATCCCGCGGTTCTGGGATCTACAAGTTTAGGTTTCTGATATATGTTACTGGTATATTTACTTACTTTCAAATGTTGGTAAAAATCCCAATTTTAAATAAATACGCATCAGATTAGTTATGCAATCCAAGAATCCCATTATTTTTTTAGAAGTCACATACTACACACTCGACTAGTTATGCATTCCCGTTGTTCCTGGCGACACGGGTTTTTTTTTTTTTTTAAATAAAATATTTTAGGAAGCCGCTTCCATACTTTCATAGCTCAAAATTAATTTTAGGTAAATATGCATCCGAATATCCGATCTCTAGATAATAATACTAAATACCTACAACTTAAGGTTCATAATGGCGTGTAAATTAATTTAAAATGCACTTAATACTATCGATAAATTATAAGAGATCAATGGAAATATTTTAGCTAAATATATTAGAGTTTTGCCGCTGCTGCGTTGCGGTTGCTGGGTAGCACCGTTTCATGGTGTAATCGATTCCTAAGATAGCGTTTCTGACGTCATGAACTGATGCGCTGATGGTCTCAAACGTCCCAGCTAGCCTGTCCACTGCCAGTGCCTGTGGAAAACATTTTCTATGTAATGGCTAGATATGAAACATTACCCAGGAGGCTTTGAGGTTCGTGAAAGTAGGTTTCCTTTGTTTTTAACCGTTGGTTAAACTCAAAGACATTTAAGGCCTGTGTTCACCAACATTTAAATCAACTGTTTAGATATTTAACCAGTTCTTTACTTAGGCCTGTGTTCACCAACATATATATCAATTGTTTAGATATTTAATCAGTTGTTTACTCAAAATTTCATAGAAAATTTGACATAAACCAACTGTTTAAATACCCAACCGGTGGTTTGAATGTTGGTGAACACAGGCCTAAGTGGCACCGGATATTTCGAAGAGAAACACCATGAACGTAAGAGTCGGTTTCAAACGCTTAGTAGGGTGGAGTAAAATTCACTTTTGCCGATTTATCTACCCTAATAGTGATAAAAAAGTTGTATTTGCAGATCAAACTATCACACTCAACATCATTTTGAAATCAGATAAAGTTTAAAGACTGCAAGACCATCGAAGTTTCCAAAAATAGAGATTTTTTTTAGGACAGTTTCAGATGTAAGAGAACCATACTACGGTCCAATAGCGCCACGCCTTTAAAAAAATATTATCTCTTGACTGAGAAGGAATTATGAAAAACGGCTCAATAAGATACCTCGGTTACTGTGTCTAGAATTTTCTAATACCTTTTTTAAAGTTTCATATTGAGACACGAAGCAACACAATTCGATCTAAATAAAAACGGTCACATTCCTCTAGATCATATTTTGTTGCTTCGTGTCTCAATATGAAACTTTATAAAAGGTATTAGAAAATTCTAGACACACTTACCGAGGTATCTTATTGGGCCGTTTTTCATAATTCCTTCACGAGATTTGATTCCTTGATTCAGACACGAGATAATATTTGTGCGCTCTTAAAATCTTGAGGTAATGTTGGTATGGTATGTAAACTAAGTAAACTTACTTGTAAATGTGATGCGTCTGCTACTCTTTCTAAGGCTTTAGCGTTACTAAGAGATGCTTGCGCCATTTGCGTCAGTGCCGCTGCTTGCTGATCCATTACTTCCACCTAAGAATCAAGGAAAAGTCAATCAGTAAACAATTTGATCCCAAAAATCGGTAAGTTTTAATAACCATAGACTCTTTAATTTAAAGTGTGGATTAAATTGCAACGAACATACAAAAATTAAACAAATGATAATGCTTTTTAGGGTTCCGTACCCGAAGGGTAAAACGGGACCGAGATTTATATTACTGATACTCCGCTGTCCGTCTATTTGTGTGTCTGTCTGTCCGTCTATCACCAGGCTGTATCTCATGATCTATGACAGTTGAAATTTTCACAGATGATGTATTTCTGTTGCCGCTATAACAACAAATACTAAAAAACAGAATAAAATTAATATTTAAGGGGAATAATTAATTATTAATTTAATCTTTCCGAAGTAATCTTATTAACTGTAAACTATTTGTATTGTTCGTTAAATAGGTAAATCATTACCATAATGGAAAAATACCCACCCAAACTTCATCATTAAAAATAAATAAAAGTATTTGAAATGGACACGTGGGTGTTTTACTCTTGCATTATAAATGCATCCCTTGATCGATAAATACCATAAACAGCAGAGCGAAATTTTTTAGGTCAAATGGAACACTGTGCGTTGTGCTGCAGCTCGGCCCGCCCTATGTTCCCAACTATGTCAAGGTCGGCTTCCAGTCTAACCGGCTGCAGCTGAATACCAGTATTTTACATGGAGCGACTGCCTATCTGACCTCCACAACCCAGTAACTGGGTAATACCCCTTGCTAAGACTGGTTGTCAGACTTTCGGGCTTCTGACGACCCATAACGAATGTCAAAGATCCACGAAGGACAGCCGGGACCAACGGCTTCATATGCTTTCTAAGGCATGGAGGAGTCCCGGTATGTAAAGATGGTCACCCATCCACGAACCAACCCGGGCAAGGGTAGCTTAACCTAATGGATCGACACGTGCCTCTAGTGCGCCAACCTTAAATGGACAGGAGCCACGGCCACGGTGGCCCTCCGTAACAGGAGGCACAGATTGTTCGCCGTGCCTAAATATCGAACCGTCGCTCGAGCCCAGTCTCCTGTCCCTCGCACACTGTCTGCGCTCAACGCTCTCTTCGACGCTAAGCCTGACTGTGATGTGTTCGCGGATGAAAGGAAGAATATCTTGTCAGTATGTCTGGATTATTGTGAGATGAGCATATGACTGTCGAGTAGTTGTATACTTTGTTATTATCCTTACATAACGTGTTTAAGTGTCTTTGTTAACTAATGTAATTGGCCTTGACCGTTATACGTTAAATAAATTATTGTTTTATTGTTTCTGTGACAATAAAGCAGTTTTTTCTTTCTTTATTTTTTGTTACAGTGGATAAAATTGTGTCTTCAATTCTTAAGAGCAAGAGACACTAGAAAAGTCATAATTTCAACCGAAAGACGTCCACTGTGGGCCTCCCCCAATTGGGTGGGGGTTTGCCATAATCGGCACGCTTGGCAGGCGGGTTGGCGATCGCAGTATGGTGTTAAAAATGCATAGAGAACGCTGCTGCCCATTCTCTAGTAAGTCCCTTAGTCGCCTTTTACGACACCCACAGGAGGAAATGTGGTGGTGCTATTCTTTACGTGCGGCACCACATGGCACTAAAAAAGTATGATGATTAAAAGTACCCACCAACTTATCTATCATATTTAATTGTCGCTCCTCTGATTCCGTTGGGTACAGTCGACTGTTCTCCGGAGGGCTGTAGTCTTCATCTTTTGAGAATGTGTCATCAAATGAATCCTCAGACTCACCATTACACGGTTCTTGTTTCACTGCTCTCTTTTTTCCTAGACAATATTTATTACTTTATTAAATAATTACCGACCTGCCCCTGCTTCGGTTTCTACAACACGTCAAACCATCGAGATTAGTTATATTTAAGTTAAATATGAATATATTATACACATAAAACTTCAGGAATAAATTTTCTAAATGATGGAAAATCACGGTCACATAAATAGAAATGAAACGACTTTCATATATAAATACAAAATCATGATTTTACAGGAGAGACACCGTCGGTACCTTGCCATCCGGCCTCCGACTCTGCTCTAAGCCGAGGTTCGTACCCCACAGGGGGTGCCCTTAGCACGCAGTCATTTAGTTTATAAGTTTTACGCCCTGGCCGGAGGCTTTAAGTTTTTAGGAGCTTAAGGCAACCACAGGAAAGACCGATTAAAGAGACACGACCTCTAATGGTTAGCTCTGAGATGCCCTAGATAAAAAAAAAAAAATTACAGGACAGACTTTTGAACGCAAAACTGTGCTAATTAATAGAAGAACAAAGCTATCTTCTATTTTACAAGTTTACAACATAGGGCACTACCAAGCAAATGGTTAAGAGGGCGCTTACCGGTCCACTAACGCCACTCCCTTAAAAAAATATTATCTCGTGACTGAGAAGGAATTATGAAAAACGGCTCAATCAGGAACCTCGGTAAGTGTGCCTAGAATTTTCTAATGCATTTTATAAAGTTTTATATTGAGACACGAAGTTAAGTGGAGATGGGCAGGCCACATTCAAAGACAAGAACAAAGATGGGACCAGGTTATGACAAACTGGACCCCCAGAAATATGAAAAGAACGAGAGGCAGACTTTTCAAAAGGTGGGAGGACGACATTGTGAAAATATCTGGAAAATTTTGGGCAAGAACAGCCAGACAACGCGACGATTGGAAACATTTGGGGGAGGCTTTTACCGCCTCAGGCGGTCCTTACATAGAGGAAATATAAAAAGTGAAGATCCTAACACAAAATACTAACAAAATATGCTAAGATTAAGATTTTATTTCATTAATAACACTAACATACTTAAAAAAAAAAAACAATGTAAGTAATTAATAAAAGCTATTTTATTATTGAGACACGAAGCATCAAAATACGATCTAGCTAGAAGAATGTGGCCGCTTTTCTTTAGATCGAATTTTGTTGCTTCATGTCTACAAAATTTTCGACGTAGCCAGTTCAAATCTGGCTAGAAGATGCCTTGATAGTGTAGGTACAAGATTGTGTTCCTATTTAGGTTCAGTGCATGTGTCTCTGCAACGCTTCAGATTTTATGTTTACTTGTATTTTCTAAGTTTTTATTAAACTTTAGCGAAAATTCCTAAGCCAAGCGAATTTTTTTGAACTGTTGAGAATATCCCAACATTTAAATTTAGCCATTAGACCACTAGGTTTGAGATACCCTGTATACGGGACTTAATATTAGTAATAGTATTAGTTTATTTTATTTTATTAATTAGTAAAAATTTAGAATTAAACATAAAACAAAATCCTATGATAAAACAAAGAATTCTGTGTCAAATTATGTAAAAAAATGAATTTCTTAAAAAAGGGCAGTCGACTTTTTGTACTTTGCTGCCGTGGATTTAGGCGCGAAACAGGGTCCGCATCTGACCGTCGATGCCCGCGGCTGCCCATGTCTTTTTGCACTTTATGTGCGTTGGTAGTATAGGATTCCCTTTGCACTATCGTTCGCGGTCAAATTGACCGCCCCGGCGCCGTGTGCTAAGCGCCTTATAATACAGGGTGGCGATTTAGTCACCTGCATACGTCAAGGGAGTGATTTCACTATGAAACTCATATCCGACTCACGGACAAAAATAACAAATTCCTAAACAACAGTAGACAGACTATAACGATGCTTATATGTTTTTAAGGTTTTTTTTTTCTTACGAATCGATTCATTATCGTTAATTTTCCCTGTGTGTATAGAAGTTTACTTTATTTACTGAACGAATTACAATTTAGTCAATTGTTATCATCAATTTAATTGGTTTAAGAGTAACTATGAAGTATTTTCTTGAAAGGCTAGTTAAATATTATAATTTAATAATATTATTTATTTAAATAAAATCACAACATTAAGTAATCGGAAGATTGGAAGTATTACTTACTAGGTGTAGAGGATTTATCATCACAAAGTTCTAAAATCTTTACTTCTAATGGTGTCAGCTTGCCTTGAAGTTTTCCTTGCTCGATCTGCTTTTGTTTTATTAGTATACTTCTCCTTTTGTCTGACCAAAACTGTAAATGTACAAAGTAATTGTATAAAAGTGTTTCATCAAATCAAATCATGTATTACTTTGCGAACATAGGTAACTGTTTTTTTTTTTTTTCAAAGATTCATTATTATACTGAGACTGAAAGAGAAAAAATGTAGTCTTTGCATTCATTCTTCACTGATTCTGAACTGCCATTCTATTCTGCAAAAATCTGACTGTAAACACTTAGGTGAATTGAGCTGTCATTCCACGTGATGCTAGGGATTGACACTATTGACAGTTCACTTCACCTTAGTTTTCACGGTGAGCTATTTACAGAATAGCGCTACAGCAGTGCTATTCTGGAGAAATCTCACTGTGAAAAAATAGGTGAAGTGAGCTTGATGAGCTGTCATAGTGTCAATCCCTAGTGTCAGATGGAAAGACAGTTCACTTCAAGATCACTTCACCTAAGTTTTCAATGTGAGGTATTTACAGAATAGTGCTACAGATCTGTCAGTCTATTCTGTAAAAATCTAACTGGTAAAATGCAGGTGAAGTGAGTTTGAAGTGAGCTGTCATTCCACCAAATGCTAGGGATCCCTAGGGTTTGACAGCTCTTCAAGCTCACTTCAGCTAAGTTTTCACAGTGAGATTTCTACAGAATAGCACTACTGATTACTCTTTACCAGCTAAAATATGGTAGCATCTACACGTTCCGTATTGAAACTGTGAGATATTTAGCATAATCCATACTATTCCATACTAATATTATAAATGTGAAAGTAATTCTGTCTGTCTGTATGTTACGTTTTCACGCCTAAACCGCTGAACCGATCGTCATGAAATTTGGCAGAGACATAGCCTGGGATATGGAGAAGGACATAGGCTACTTTTTCCGCGATAACCAACATCCATGCGGGCGGAGCCGCGGGCAAAAGCTAGTACCCTATAATATTACCACTGCTGGGACACAGGCCTGCTCTCTTCGAGGGAGTGAGCTGTAATCTACCACGCAGGCCGAATGCGGGTTGGTGGATGTCACATGTCTTTGAATTTTCATTTCTAGGATGTAGGAGTGTCCTCATGATGTTTTCCTTCACCGTTTCTGTTTCGTGAAATATTTAATGCATTGTATTCTATTGTTAGCTGACACTTTCCCACTGCTGGGCAAAGGGCTCTCCCAAATTATCCCAGGAATCCTTTTGCATAAATAATAATAGTATATTGTAACCTTTATCCATCCTTTTGTGGATTTCATAGCTCCATCAATAGAGTTGGCAATGTTAGAGAGTTCTATCCAGAGTTTCTTAAATTTGGCATGGCCCATACCAACTCGAAGCTTCCTGTGTGCCAGGTCTGGATGCTTTTCCATAAATGATATCACTGCCCTAACTTGGGCCAGTGATGGTCTCATATTCTAAAAAGTAAAGAAACAGGTGCCATATTTAGTAATGTGGTGTCAAAATTTGCAGTATGGTAATGGAAATTTAAGGAAAAGGAAATGGAGCTATTAGTTATGGCATTGGTAGGTGGTAAACATACCGGTTGGTGGCTTATCAACAACTCCATAAATATTTAGTTCTTTATTTGAATGAAAGTAGTGGATCTTAGATCGCTGTAGGTACTTATGCACGATGTTCCCATATTTATGAGTGCCATTATTTTATGAAAGGTCTTATTCTAATAGCACTATTAAAAACAAAGTACAAGAAAACAAGTTTAGTGTTAGTGGCACCCACCCGAACAGCGCCTTCACCATGATCTGTGTCATCTAATAAAATATCAGACATTTCTACCAATTTTAAATAAAACTCTGCGAAGGAGCTTACTGATTTTTTATAAGATTTGACTAAAATATTTTTATTTTTTGCCAAAATCTCAGCGTTTTCACAGCATTCAATTTCAATGTTTTCCAGACCTGTCAAACTTCAATCAAAGTGTCAAATTTGAATTTTGACAATGAATGAATGAAGTGTCAGGAGGTGACAGGAGTCGGACAGATTAATAAACTCTTTGGATTACTGGGACAGACAAAATGCTAGACTCGTTCATTTGAAATACCTCTAGTGTTAGTATTTTACGGTGCTGTTTTTTTAATTGATGTTTTTATTACACTGAGTTGTTTCTTGGGTTGTAGTTTTTCAATAAATTATATTATATTATGATTGCTCGTTTACTGTCTTTATCTAAAATACTTGTGCCAAGAACGTGTTTAAAACCGGACTGATTTATTTTATCTGTGGAAAGGAAATATGGGGTTGCAAAAAATAACGACCCGTTCCCAAAAACCAGGGAAACTATCACCGAATATTTGAACGAGTAAAGGACGATGTGACGAGATGTGCCCACTGACCAATAACGACCGGAAGTATGTCATTAAAAAGCTCTTTTCATGACTGTCATTTGTTACACAATCAGTGTCAAATCATTGTAAGTAGGTGAAAGTTTCAGCTAAAACAAAAAGCTGCGTCATTGTGCCAAAAAAAATATTCGTTACGCTTTGGTTTCCTAGGAAAGCGGTCCGTCATATTTTAACGGCCGTCATGAAAATCTGTCATTTTCAACAGTATTTGAAATTAAGTCAAAGCCCGGTGCTCAAAGATTTAAATCGCTAGATTTACCCTCACCGTACTTAGCCGCAAGAAAAAGTCTCCATACTGAAAGAGTGTGAGCTCGGCAATCAAGTGAAAAAGAAATTCGACTATCTTTCGACGTAGGGTGAATCTAACGATATAAATCTTTGCCACTGTCATCATTTTCATGACAGCCGTCACTGCGGCCGTTGGTAGCAACGTGTTCTCATCTTGGTGAATAAAACACGGGAGAAGCTTTACGAACACTTCCCCCTCTGTAAAAGTACAAGAATAAAATGTTCTCGATAAGGCGTGCTCAATCTTTGTCCACTTTTAAAATTTTGGTTAAAAATCACTTCCTCTCTCCTTAAACATCATCATTACTTAAAGTTCCTTGCTCTTGTATCATGTTTATTATTGTGTGTGTATATATATATATATATATTTATTTATATGGATAAGTATCTATATGCTTTGTGTATATGTATTTATTGTATATATGTAAGTGGTACACCACTAAATACCTGCAGTATTGTCTCTCCTTCTACTTTTTGATCCATCCAAAGGTTGTCTGTAAAAGATCGCTTTTAGCGATAAGACCGCCCATTGTGACACCCTATGTAACAGTTCTACATTTATATCTGTAATTTTTATGGTGTACATAATAAAGAGTATTCTATTCTATTCTAGTACGTCAATAAAAACTACTCCATCCAGATAAGAGTGTCGCTTTCGATGACTCTGATATGGCTGAATACCTAACCAAAAGCAGTCCCAATGATCTCCTAGCTCTCAACCAGTAAACTAACCAAGAGCACCTTGCCAAGGTTGACGCTGAAGTCAAACGTAGAGCTTCCCTCCCACCCTTTGAAGACCCAGATGATGCTCTGCATCCTATCGCCCCAGACGAAGTGCACGACATCACTAAATGCTTCACTCTCGGAAAGGCCCCGGCTCGAACGGTATCACCAATAGGGAATACAACCTCCACCCCGCTCCTCTCATAATCCTAATCACAAAACATACAAATACTCCTAACGGAGATCCTAATTACCGCCATCTTCTTCACCTTAGTAAATTACGCGATGGTGCCGATTCCCTTGTTCACAAACTAAACTAAATTTAAGTTCAGAGCATCTTTTTCTTTCTATTCCATTATAAAAAGGACAGAAGATAAATTTTAGTTTAGTCCTGTAAATTTTTTAATTTTTAATAATTTTATCGCTTGTTTACCAATCAATACCTAAAATAATGTGTAAATAAGTGTTGAGTGTGATAATTAAATCTAGAAGGCTTCATATGACAAGGACTGCAAAATAATTTTGTAGTCCCAGTTCAGCTAATTTAACTCATATAGGCTAGTAACACTCAAATTGTTTGCTGTCAAAGCTGAAATAATACTCTTTACTCATTGCGTATGAAGAAAACCAATAAAAACTTGTATTTCATCAATTTGGTGTAATTTCATGTAGAGTGTATTAAATTCATAGAATCCTATTATGACCTTGTTTATTCATGAAATATTAAAAGATTATTGAGTTCATCTAAGGTAAGCATGAATGTCAATTAGTCACAAGGAAAAGTTCAGCTGATTGTTGTTTACAAAATGTTTTTAGTTTTTATGTTTAAGTCGTGTATTCTGTTTTAGCTATGTATTCGTTTGAGGGGGACTTCAGGCGCAAGCCCCAGCAGAACTTGGCTGGTGCGAGCGCACAGCACAAGACAGATAGAGACGCTTTGATACTGCAGTCACAACAACAAAGACAGAAAAGAGAGGTTAACTTGTACTATATTTCTGTGACTTTCACTTTAATTGCTATTGAAACATAAACAGTGTAATCAGAAGACAGAGCAATGAATTAAAAATTAAATAAAGTTTTATGAATCAATCTACTTAACTACTATCTAAACATCACTTAAAAATAATGTAACCCTATTTAAATACAGTTGGATATATGATGATAAACACAATTTGTCAACTTTACCTTGATATGGTTGATCAGAAGGAATATTTTAATAATTATCTTTAATAGATAGACCATGACAAATCATGAAGAATGTTACAAATCATGCAATGATCAATACAATGACTTGGCAGTTTTCACATGGTTATATTTCACTGTGAATAGTAATTATTACTGGTTTTAAGTATTTTTTGGTGCTGCTGTATATACATGTCTTCAAATTATTATTGTATTGTTTAGCTTTTTAGTAACATGATTCTTTGCCAATTTTTTATGAATTAATATTTTATCATCTATTATTTTTCAGGAACACAGAAAACGTTTAAATAGTACAATAAAAATCCAAGCTTATGTGAGGAGTTATTTAACAAGAAAACATTGTAAACAGCATGAGAGGGAACAGTTTGACAGCATATTCCCAAGAGTCAACCCTGATGACCAGCAGATGATGTGTGCACTTGTCGCTAAAATACTGTTCTTTTATGACGACGAACAGGATTATTCTAGACTGGTATGATCATACTTTATTTATAAACATTAATGGATAATAAATATTGACATAACAATCATTTGTTTTCTATTTGGGGAGACAGGAGACATAGAAAACTCTTTTTAGACATCAGTACCAGTCGCTCAGTAACATCAGTACCATTAAAAAAAAAACCTTATATATTATTATATTTTTTCCTTCATATGATGTTTTCCTATTCATTATTCAAATGATGTAAGTGAATGTTATCAGTTGAATTTAACTGGGGATTTTTATCAGTGAAACCAAACAAACTACAAATATAAACAATGAGACTGACTGTTCTTGTTTATTTTAGATTCTTTTAAGTATAAAATGTATTGTGAGATTTTTTGGTAGCAAGACTAAAACCTTCAATCAAATGAATAATTTAAGTTACAGTAAAATAATGTCTTGGGTTTTGGAAGGAGATCATAAAAGATTGCAATTATAATTATTAAAGCACTTATCAAGTCAATGTTGAGTATTGGCTTCTTTGTAAAACACTGTTATTTTTGGTTTTCTGCTCTCCAAATATTACATGCTTTTGTTACGTTTTTTGACTAAACATTTGATCTTTATATCATCCATGTTAATAACTGTTCAATTTATTTTTATTCAGCATCTTGCAATCGGCTTGACAAGCTCTTAACAGATTTGTTGTAGGAGTTTATTGACTTCCTCGAAGTTGTCTTTTATTGAATTAGGATTTGTTACGGAACAAGGTCCATTATGTGTTGCCTTTTAAGCCTTCTGACATTTATTGGTTCACATAACGCTGTTACCAGCTTAGTTAGTATCAGCTTTTATACAGTCTCTGCATGGTTTTGTGCTGTGTTTGACTTCCTCCTTAACTGTTTTCATTTCTGTATACTCATGCAATTCACTGGTTCTGATAAATAGAGGTGTAGTAGTGGAGGTGTGGTAGTTATAATTTTGAGTGTTTATTCTGGAACCATTGTAAGATCTCCATGTTAGAGTTTTTTGCTGATCCTCATAACTCAATGCCATATCTCCAAAACTGCTTGATTATAGTTCTATATAATTATTTCTTTAATGGTTTTTGTTTAGGTTGCCATTTCACAGTTGCTGCTTAAACAATGGAAGAAGGTATATCAAATCTGTGGTGCATGTATACAGATCAGAAGGTTGCTAGCATTACACCTGCGATTGTTGAGAGAAAATAAAGAGGTAAGTGTGCACAATCAGCCAATAAAGCTTCCAGTTCCTTCCCATCCTGTGGAAGTAAAATGGGTGCAAAATTTAAGAGAGATATGGGTACTAAGCAAGAGGTAAAGATCCACTACGCCTATGTATATATTTTATTCACCCATAGCTACTGCCCGCGGCTTCGCATGCGTGGCTTTCTCTAAAATAATAGTAGCTTACGTAACTCCTTATAACATTAGCTATCTGCCAGTGAAAGTCCCATCAAAATCGGTCCAGCAGTTTCAAAAATTAGCCAGAACAAACATAGACAGACAAAAAAAGTTTTTTTTTTGTTTTAATTACTATATTTATTTTCATTTGCAAACAGACACTTCAATTTTATTAATATGTGTAGATATTTTATGCTAGCTGGTTAAGCTTAAATGGAGGATTACCAACTCCTTTGCAACACAATAACTTACCAAAGTTTAATTGCAATGAGGGCTCTCATTTTTGTGCTCGCCAGTTGGCGCGACTGTTGAGTAAGGTCCTGTCAGTACTTTTATTTTATATGTTTTGGATATGTTTAAGTACTAATTACTTCATAAAATGTTTATTTTATTACATTTTAAAATATCAAATGGATATTTACATTACAATGTTCCTAAAATTGGCAAGCATTAAGCAGAGAAATATTATTCTTCCTCCAAGTGCTACGAAATTAGATCCTAAGTTATTACTTAAAATCTTAAGCCATAATACCAGGAATGGCACAATCTTTACAATAAAATTATGAATAATTAGTAACAATTTGCCATAGAAAATCACGCAAACCTCACTCTACACTAGCACCTCTACCAGCGAATTCAAGCGCGATAGTCCTCATTGGATTAATAGTATAGGCACGGATAAGAGACAAACAAATATTCTTTTTTATTTATATTAGGAAGAAAACGTCGTGTATGGTGCTACTCTGAGCGGGAATCGAAACTTGTATCCCCGCTCTATGCTGGTTTTGTTTTTGGTTGGGCAGTCCCTAGCGGTGCGCGTGCGCGTGTGATTTGCTACGTATATCACAGATTACTCGTATATGCAGTGTGCCTCTCTGTGTAATTTTCTTATTAATTAAATATTCAAATCGAGAGGAACTGAGTGTTTTCTATTTTACAATATGTATATCAGAAATTGTTATTTTCATTGTATTGTTTCACAGGTCCCTCTGGCTGTGCCACTTAGAATGTTTGAAGTGTTCACATCTACCAACTCTGCTGAGGCTTCCATCAACTGTGATGAAGCACTCAGTATTGTGGGCAACACATTTTTATATCTTGTCAAAAGAGGTCAGATGTTTTTTTAAATTTGTTGATCTTTTTAAATCAAAATCCGGCAAGAAAAGATATGACACAATTCTTATTATTTTGCAGGTTACTTTCAGGATCTGTGTAAGCTAATGTGCCAGAAGACGCCGCCTTTGTACGGGCCTTCGCCCAACCCTCCGACGCCGCTCTGTGGAGCCCTACTAGATCTCATACAACGACCTCTCACTCTCACCTCGCGGGTCAATATTCCACATTATGAGTAAGTTGTACTACTTTAAATTATACGTATAATTTTAACACGTGATCGACAAATTGTAGACTACAAATGGTATTTTATAGATTTTCACGATTTAATTATATTAATCCATGAGCAGTTTCTTAAGGCGAGGTTCTTCAAGCGTGAATTTTTGTCCTTGAGGTGGCAGCGGGGAGCGAGTAAATTGTGCCGTGAACTTCGTTAATTTTGGGTTGAAAATTATATGTTTTACGATATTAACAATGTTAAACCCGACGGACATTACATCATCATAGACGTTTATTTTGATGTGATTTTCAATACATAAAGTAGTATAATATTGAAATAAAATGAGTTTTAATCTACAAAATAAGGGTATGTTTGGATTTTTATTCTATAGAGCGAACTTTGTCCAATTATGTAACGAGTACCCGACGTACCTACAGAAAGATCTCAAAGCAACATATAATTTTTTCACGTGTTTAATCATTACCGTTTCTAAATAAAATGGCATTAAAATTATATTTCCTAGAGGTTAACTTGAAGAACCTCGCCTTAAGGCGAAAGTCAAATTCTGTAAATACATATTTGCTACGGTCGCGAATCATACTTTAATCAACATACACCCAGACAATGAGCTGCAAATTGCAAAAATCGTAAGAAAATTTAAATTTTGGGCTACTTTGGCGCTTCCCCCTTAATGATGGACCAATCCTAATTCACCGACATTAGTAATCGTATTATTTGATAAACCTGCCTTTCCATTTTTATGCCGTTCGTCTGGACAGTGCCATAGCACTTTAATCAGGGCTGGGCAAAATACATGCTTTGCTTTAATTAAAATACAAATTATAAAATACTTTCTCACATGTATTTAAAATACGAAATACAAAATATTTTCAAGTCGTATAATATATTTGAAATATAAAATATAAAAAACAAGAATTTTAATTCTTATTTAAAATACAAATGACAAAATACATTCAGAGCCTTCTAATATGATAAATTGTCGTAAGTGAATGTAAAAATGACTTCAACTCGCACACTTGAAAGTATCATATTGCTTATGTAACTTTGGAATATGGTACAAGTACTAGGTACAGAGCCCTGTTTTAGTTATGTATAAATCAGCTTATTTTTCATTTTCATTAATAAGATTAATATATTTATGTTAAAATTTATTTTGCAGGCTAGGAAGTATTTGAAATACTAACTACAAAATACCTCAGCGTTGGGTTTTTGAAATACCAATTACAAATTACATTTTTGGGAAGCAATTGAAATACAAATATCAAATACGTATTTGAATTTCAAATACATTGAATTTCAAATACGTATTTCAATTACAAGTAATTCAAATACTGCCCAACCCTGACTATAATAGAGATGGAAAGTAGAGGAATCCTTTGTTTCGGCCAGCAGTTATTAATGCATTTTATTTTTCGACTTCCAGCAACCATATAATGACTGAGTTCGCGTCTGCCTTCCTTTGCAACCCGTATCCCGAGCCGGTGGAGATGTACATCATACCGGCTCTCTCCCACGACCTCCACAGGAAGTTTCCGTTCCTTGCGCTCATACAGGCCCTCCGAGACGATTCCAAGTTCACCACTCACGTGCTGACCAACGACTCGTGGTTGTTACACTCCGTGCTGTCGTTGGAACCACCGGATTTTGGTGAGATTTTGAATCACTTTGACTTATTTCGCGATTAGTGCTTGGCGTTTTGTGTATGAGGTATCGCGGTCATGATCAAGATGGAAACAACTATAAGACGCGACTTTCAGTCGTGACCACAAGTAGTGCCTGATGTGGTATCTGTTGAAAATTATCACACATAAAAATACTTAAAAAACTATGTTAGTAAAACTAAACTATGTCAGTAAAACTTACTAACGATTAATTTGACAGGACTAAACTAAAATTTATCTTCTGTCCTTTTCTTAATGAAATAGAAAGAAAAAGATGCACTGAACTTAAAGTTAGTTTAGTTTGTGAACAAGGGAATCGGCACCACTATTGACTGTGCTATTTTTTAATAGTGGTACAGTTCTAGTTGCTGTTGCGAACTTCCGAAGCGAACCCGGTAGGATTCGTGTTGTTTGATGCTTTCGCCATTGTTCTGCGACTGTCAGTCACGTGTCACATCTGATAGTTTGTTTTTAGCTAAACGCTGCGTGAGTAAGTAGTAAGAGTAATTACTTACAAAAAAAAAACTTACTGTTACTGTTAGCCTGCATCATCCCACTGCTAGGCAAAGGCCTCTCTCCATGACTTTCAGCTCTTTCGATACAGAGCTAATGTGGACCACTGGTCGTTTGTTTTCTCCAGCTAGTCCCGCCATCTTCTACGGGGTCTGCCGCGACGCCTTCTGGCTGTGTCAAGGCTCCATTGCACATAGTGGTAATTTTGACCCACAGCTCATTGAGCATACGGCAGACGTGACCAGCCCAGTCCCACTTTAGCTTAGCGGCTTGTTGAGCAACGTCAGTAATTTGTGTTTTGGAGCGCAGTGTGGTGTTGCGAATACAGTCTGTCAATTTGACGCCTAGAATAACTGCGCTCCATCGCACGTTGGCAAACCCTAAGTTTGGACTTTTGAATGTTTGTCAAAGACCAAGTCTGGAATCCATAGGCCAAAATTGGAAGAATGCACATGTCCATAATTTTTCGTTTGAGTGACAAAGGAAGCTTTCCTTTCAGAAGCTCTTTCATATTCTTTAAAAAAATATAATTATTTTAATTCCTAAATAGAATTTCAATGCGGTGCGAAGATGTTAAGAAATGCTGGGACAAAACATGACGGTAAAATCGTATGAAAAATTACTGATCACAAGAACAAGGTTGCTTCTTTCTCTTGTTGCTGCTTTCTATCTAATCACACCACATTTGTTACAGTGAACATCGTACGAAACATGGACAACACAAGACTGCCGAACAATCCTATCGTTTTAGACTACTTTAAAATTATCGCTAAGTTAACTGTAAATGTTTGTAATAAGCAAATTACCTACGAGTATGAAGACTCGTTGTATAGTCAAGATACTGTGGCTAATAAGGATGATGACAGTGATAGTGAACAGGAGCCGAATCCTACCTCCGTAAGGGAACAGACGTTGCTGACGCGGTGTATAGAGTTGTTGAACGAACCTGACCGGTGCGTCATGACCACGTGCTCGCAAATTACTGAGGGTGATCTGAGTGAACAGTTCCTTGATTGTGTGTCTGAGATATGTCACAATTTGTTGCTGAGCCACAGGATGGCGTTGCATAAATATAGGTTGGTTGATTTTTAATTAAGTCATATTTTCTGGTACTTATGTGCTTGCTTATCGTACATTGAGCGACCAACCATCTGACTTATAGGTATAATAACCGGTACGAGTCGTGAGCACAGATGGGCAGTAGTGGGGGCAAGCACGCGCATGTACACTTTCGGCTGAATAAAAATGACACGAGAGAGTCCAATAGACGAGTATCGACTGACGAACCAATCGCATGCAGCTCGGCGCCCGCCGGCTTCTTCATTCCGCCAAAGAGACCTAAAAACTACTGGGCAGGTGTGAGTTTGTGCTCACGACTTATGCCGGTTACTATAGTATAATTTTTAAATACCTGGCTGTTCTAATACCTCGGTCAACTGCAGATAACGATGGATTCGCAAGTTGCTGTTACATTAAAAAAGTTTCCCTAAGTTATGTACAACTCCGTTACTAAAATCTCCAAGAGTGACGATATTCAAGTGAGCCTACGCAAGCATATTACTCAGCCTTGTTGAAAACTCTTAAGGAAGAAGCGTCAGGGTAGCTCGCAAAATTCAAATTTTCTTAAGTTTTTTGCAATTTGCAGGTCCGTATCTGGTTGTATGTTGGTCTAAATATGATTCGCGCCCGTATCAAATGTGTATTTACAGAATTATAATCATTAGAATCAGTAATACAACTCATTAAGTAGAAAATTTGAATTTCGCGAGCTACCCTGACGCTACCCCCTTAAACAATGTGTAACTGAATTAATGCACACTATGAAAGTATTTAGTTCAGAATCGTTTACTGAATCGATTTCTGGCAGGTAATTTTTTATCCCAAAAATAATTAAAACTATGTAAATTACAGTCACACTTCCGCTGAACAAAACAAACCAAAATGGTCGAAGTAGACTGTTTGCGTGCGTAGATTTATAATGTGACCGCGCTTTTCTGTCACAATCAGTATAATATGTAACTAATTTATTGAATATTATTATGGTGGTGTGCGTTAATTCCGGGACATGTTGTATATTTTAATATTTTTGTAAACGCATGTTTTTTTTCTTTATTAATGAGAAATCGTCAGATTATCCAAATGTATAATATCCCCACAGATTACTGTACACATTAGCCTTCAAGCCAATGTTCCTCCGCGGCGTGTGGGTGTGGGTATCATCCATGTCGCACCTGTCGTCGTTCGGCGGGCCCGCCACGCCGTTGCTACAAGCCCTGTCGCGCGGGCTGGGCGCCGACGCGCATGCGCTCAACGTGCAGCGACTACTAGCGCCCCTAGCGGTGTTCTGTGCCTTGTTCTCGCTTCTAATCGGGACGCTGCATGATACCGAGTTCTGCCGAGATCCTGATGATGAGAAGACGATTAGTTGTGAGTATTATTATATTTTTCTTAACTTTCAGCATTTATTTAATTTCAATTAAAATCGCGACAGTCTAAGAAGTCGGATTTGACAGCTATAAAAATACTTTGTGTAGTGATGGGAAAAAAAATCGGTTGCTTTAAGATTCTCGAGTCATATTGATTTATCATACTTAGGGCCTCTTTCACTACCCTCAAGTAAAGTGTCGAGTAGCCTACTCGACGGAAAACTTAAACTGGCGAATAGCCTACTCGGAGTAGGCTATTCGCCAGTTTAAGTTTTCCGTAACTTCAAGTACGAATTTCAAGAAGTTCGAGTAGCACTACTCTTAAGATTAATTGACCGGTAACTTACTTGCCACGTCGTCCGCCAATTAGCGTGTTTACTTGACATTGACTTTATTAAATGCTCAAAATGTCTCCCTTCCTGTTGTATACAAATTGAAACTCTTTTAATAATTTCGCTTCCCGTTGATTTCTTTATTTTTTCATGGTGAATGTTTAAAACAACATTTCTAAGTTCAGTTTGTAACTCCAACGCACTCATATTGGTTCTTGTAAACTAAATCTTTAACAAAATGTTAAATTTCATGGTCATCCTTTTATTTTAGATGCTATGTTATTTAGAAGAAATAAATGTATAAGATTGAGCCTCTCGATCGGTATAGAGCTTTCGTTTACCTGGTACCAGCTAGGTGCCAGGGTTTCTCTGAGAGATTTTTTAAAGATATTGGTATTCTCACGGTGACATCACAGACGACAGCTGTGCTGATGGGGAGTTTCTTGCGCTACTTCTTCCCAGCTAAAGCACTAGGAAGTTTTGAAGGGCGGGCGTTTTGGGGGACTGCCTTATGTAATTTTGACGTTCGAAAAGTGGTGATTCCTGAGTCCTTATTTGAATAAACGACTTTTGATTCAACGTTATATTTAATTATTATGTGTCGTTCACAGTGGGCGTGCAAAACTCGAGCGTAGTGGTCAGCCCAGCACAAGGCACGGGCGGGCGCGTGCACGCCTTCGAGTTCAGCGAGCTGGGCGCCCTCTGCCGCACGCTACGTACCGTGTGTCTGGGCCTGGTCGAGCTGGCCTACCCCGAGTCGAGGCCAGCCGTGACTGGACACTACCGGGACGCGGTCCACGCCGATCATATACAGATCTCCGGGAAGAACCAGACGCCTGCGTGGTCGCATCTGTTCAAAGTAAGTTATGAATCCACTGCATACAATATCACCATGTCTTTTTTTTACAATCATGATTATTTACCTAATTAAATGCAGTGCAGTGTTTAGATTAAATGCATGCAGTGATAGCCTAGTGGTGTGTACGTCCGACTGCCAATTCATAGGTCTCGAGTTCAAAGTCAAGGCACGCACCTTTATTTTTTCGGATTCGTGTGCACATTGTATTTTTATCTCTTTTTCTAATAGGCTTTGACTGCCAGACAACAGACACAATAGAAAAACTATTGTTAGTGGTCACCGGTGACCGCAGTGGCAGTCAATGTGTTAATCGAATTTCAATCACTATCTACTACTAAAAGGGTAACTAGCCTACGTCCTACTCTGTGAGTGATATGCACGGCTGTCAGTGACTTATTTACACAGGACCTTGTAAATGGTTAATATAAGTATTACTTTGTAAATAAGTTGTTGGTCTTCCTTATAAATAAATAAAGAAACCCACCATGCGTCTAAAACCGCGTATTCAGGGTAAACAAAAGTTGCGTGTCATTGTTGCAGCAACATGTTTTTGAGTTGCATAACAAACAAACAAAACAATATTGTACATATGTGTGTAATGTTAGTTTTGTGTTCTTGATACTCCTCAGCAAATCAAACTCATGGTGCGCAACTGTTGTTAACCATAAATACGGGGCCTTTGATCCCCTTTTTCCACGCTCAATTTTTCGTAACTCCTAATGTTATAAGATTCACATTCCCTTCAAAATCAAAATATATTATTTCACATAAACCTACATGGGCACTTATGAAACGTCAGAAGCAGGTGCACGGTTTCATTTGGTCGTTTCCTATGCAGAAGAAGACGACAAGAAACTCAATGGCTACTCTTTTAAAAATAATTGGTTTTTACAATATTTTCAAATTACAGTGTTAATAGGTATGGGAGGAAGGTGTAGGCTTTTCAACAATTACCAGGTACATAACACACACATTCACAAAATAGGATATAATCTATACAAAGATAAAAAAGTAAATTAAAACCAAATGATATGGTTGCCACAACTACAGCTACAAATCTGAATAAATATAATGTCCACAAAATCAACTAATAAAGAGTTGAAATTAGAATTGTAGGTATTATAAAGTCAAATAATGAGATGATTATTTGATTATGTCAAGGAAGAATGTAAAAATTAAAATTTAAACATCATTATTTGGGAGCAGTTAATAGACACTTACCTACATAATTATGCCGTTAATGAGTTACCAGGGAAGCCACATGTGCTGAAGGAATTATTGCCAAACTTCCTTGTCTTCAACATTTTGATGTGGGTTTTGTACTTTCCATCGCTAAGTTCTGTAACTGACTTTGGCAACTTGTTATAAAAGACCTTAAATCCAGGTCTGCACATCTCTACTGCGCGCGCTGTACGCTCGGGACGGGCGGCTACAGTTCGTGGGCGCACTCGCGTGGCCGGCCGCGGGCTGCGTGCCCGAGGGCGGCGCGGCCGTGCTGCTGGTCGCGGGCGAGAGGGCGCGGCATAACACGAGGCATCTGCGTCGACCTCCTAATCTTTCGGCTGCTTTAGCGCTCTCACATGGTAGGTATTAATGGGTCCGAGACAAAAGATCAATAGGTTCCGTGTGGCGCCGGACTTAAAGAATAGCACCACCCCATTTCTTCCCGTGGATGTCGTAAAAGGCGACTAAGGGACTTTCTAGAGAATGGGCAGCAGCGTTCTCTATGCATTTTTAACATCATACTGCGATCGCCAACCCGTCTGCCAAGCGTGGCGATTAGGGCAAACCCCCCCAATAGGGGGAGGTCAATGTTCAGCAGTGGACGTCTTTCGGCTGAAATGATGATGATGATAAGACAAAAGATAATTTGTGATTCTAACAATTCTATAATGAAGAGTCTATACTACCTTAGCGCCACCTCACTCTTTATCTCGCTCGCACACTATTGCTCCCGGTCACGCGAGCAAGCGAGACAGGGCGGCAGGGAAAAGGCTCCAAGGCGCCGATAGTTTAGGTTATTTCTTTTACGGTGAAAATAACACAGCCTTAAAAAAAAAAAGTAACATAAGACCTGCTTTATAGTTAGTTCAGTTAATATGCAGTTTCATTATCTAATTTGAAATATTTTTTGAATACCAGCGGTTTGGAGGTAACTTTGTTTTTTTTTTTTATAGAGAAAATTTTATGGAATCGTGTTTTCGTCAAACATAGTACTTAGCATTAATCCTCAACTTTACCATATATTTATTTCAAAATTAATGCTGCAGTATTTTCGACATAACGGAGGATCATGCTAAGCCATTTGAGGTAGTATAGGCTCTTAACATTAATTGTGTATATTTTGGAGACCGCGTTTCCAAAATATACACAATTAATGTAATGACCTCAAAAACGTGGCTGGGACAGACTGGATGCGGAAGGCGGAGAACAGAGTGTTGTGGCGCAGCCTGGGATAGGCCTATGTCCAGCAGTGGACTGCGATAGGCTGAGTTGACTGATTTTCAAACTCAAACTCAATTCATTTATTTCAATTAAACCATTTACAGGCACTTTTGAATTATCAAGGAGTCGGTCAGTAAGAAAAATGAAGCTACATGCCCATTCCATGTGTATATTTTAACTGACTTAGCTTAGTTAATTAGTAGGAGTTTACTTAGGTTAAAGCTAGTTTGACCTAGTTAAACTTATCTGCTCGGTGATAGCGTCACTGTCTTCGAACAATGAATGACAGACCTAACCTAGTGACAGAAAACGCCTTCGTCAGAAGCCGGCGGTTCAGATAAGTTTGTTGCACATCATCCACAACTTGAGTTCACCCACTGCTCTCATTGGCCTCTCTTTTCCTGTGCCAATCCCCACGCTTCTGTGCCAGCCTTATCCAGGTTTTGCCCGCGATGGCAACAATGTCGGCCCATCTCGCCGACAGACGACCGATATCTCGTCTTCCAGTCACAGCCTTACTTCCATCTGTCATCACTTCGCCTTGCCAGGTATCCTGCCCAAAATACACAATGCGAGACCAGCGTAAACCAGATTTGTATAGCTTGATGTGTAGCCATGTGTACAAAGATCTTAGATATCGGAAAGCGTATTATAGAACTCAAATGGAACTCCATTTGAGTTCCATAATACGCTTTCCGAACTCAAATGGAACTCCATTTGAGATCGGAAAGCGAACATTTAATTTAACATTTCATTTATTTAATACGCTTTCCGGTATCGAAGACCTTTGTACACACGGCTACACATCAAGCTATACAAATCTAGTTTACGCTGGTCTCGCATTGTATAGGATTTCCGTATAATGAGAGATCAGCTTATGCTGGATATGTATAGCTTGATATGTAGCCGTGTGTACATCTTCGGATCTCGACGTTTGGAACACATACTTGGGCAAAAATAATAAGCAAAGTAGAGAATGTGCACGTTTGATTTTTTATGCTATATTTTTGCAAACAAACATGTTTTTTTTTTCTTTCTAGTATTAACAAAATGTATATCTGAAAACTGGAATATTTGCATTAAAATGTTTCTCCTTTCTTTTCCTAGATGAGGGGCCACCTTTAACAATAAAGGAGCTGAGGACGGTTACTATTCTAAGAGAAATTCCATTCGTCGTGCCTTTTTCTACGCGAGTTCTTATATTCCAAGGGTTGCTAGCTAGGTAGTATACCATTTACAATACCGTCATAACAATTATAATTTTTATTTTATTTTATTTACTTTATTTGTGACTTTATTTTAGAGAGAAACACGATCATTGGTACGAAATGACGAACTTCAACGAGGGGCCTTCTATAAACATCAGTGTTCGACGGACGCATTTATATGAAGACGCGTTTGACAAACTTAGTCCAGATAATGGTAATAATAAGAATTATTATACTTAGCATCAAATAGAGGACTCGAGACAATACCTTGTTCTGTAGATAATAAGATTTATATTCGATTGCCGTATGTGGAGAGCAGTAGTGTGTTGTTACGTATTCTAAACGTTGTATTTTCTTCTAGAACCTGATTTAAAACTAAAGCTTCGAGTACAGCTAATCAACCAAGCGGGCGCGGAGGAGGCTGGCGTCGACGGCGGCGGTCTATTTAGAGAGTTTATCTCTGAACTTCTCAAGTAAGATATTATTGTTTGCATACATTTTAACTTCGTAAAGTTTACACAGTATCAGTTCTGAGTCAGTTTCTGAGGTAGCTTGAAAGCCAGAAAAGGCTAGAAGGGATTTTTTTTTTCACATCGAAAAAAATTATAACATTTGCTCGAAGAGGAACTGCTGGCGCAAATAGGAATTGAAATCATATGTCAAATCAGAGGGGCAATTCATGTATAATTAAGAATTTTCACATTCCAGTCTCAATCTGTCAAAAATTAGAAGTATTTTTGACAGATTGAGACTGGAATGTGTGACTGAATATACCTACATTTTTGTAAAAAAAATTGACATTGATTGACGCTGAGATGAAATTGCAACTAGATTTTGAACGTTTTTAATTAATAATAATTTTTAATTATTTATTTATTTTAATTTCAAAACACAAACATCTGTGTAGCCCTGACTCTTGTACTAGGAGTTCCTGTATCAAAAGAGCCAGGCCTCTCAATCTACAGAGTAATAATTTTTATAGAAGTGTGATAGACAAAAATGAGGTACGTATAGTTATGGCATGCATTAAAAGGTAGGTTTACAAATATACCAGAGAATAAAAAAGTAATAATAATAATAATAACCCCACCGCCGTATCTCTACGTTGACGTCGTGGTGGGGCTTGCGCGCTCCGAACTCTGGGTCTGTGCCGGTAGAGTTTACTTTACCGGAACATGTCTAGGGTGAGGAGCCAGACCAAGAGAGATACAGAAACCCGCAGGGCAGCATGTGGCGAGCTGTTGGGCAGTTGCGACCCCACGGACCCTATCTCCCGGGAGAAGTCATGTTCCCCATCTCTAGCTTGCCTTTATTGGCCGGCTGGAGTGAACACTGACGAGGAACTGAGCTCCCACCTCATTCTTGCCTTTATTGGCTGGCTTGAGTGGAGATTCGCAAGAGCAAACGTGCTCGGAGGAAGGAAGTATTCCAGTAAGTGCTTGTAGGGATCTTGACCATCTTCCGGGCTCTGGGATTGTTCTGAGAGCCTTGGAATACCTCTCCACTCCTCGAGCACCTCAGAACATGTTGCTCCCTTGTCACTACGTCACTATGTGCTAGCGACCGTTTTCGGGGCCCATTATTGAGTGTGCAAGTCACCCCCTGCCATTTTATCCGTGTGTAAAAAAACATTGATCAAGCAGGGGCCATAGTCCTTCCATAGTTTTAGGTAACCAGTCCATTTTAACCACCCAAACCCATAGTCCAATATCTTTGTTTCCATATCTTGCAATAGTCCTACACCAACCGGGGGTTGTCCTTGGGTGCACTTGCGTAGTGCGTACGGGGATAATCGTCGGTTGGTGCCTCATTCAATAAAAAAGCGTCTAACGGGCCTCTGCGAGTTGGCTTCGGCCCCTCGTACGCCTTCCAAAGGTCCGGGACCCCAGGGTCCCGAGATAAGTAAACATTTCAAAATAATAATAAAAGAGTTTAAATTACCACTGCATTCTGTAGAGAGTGAGGGTGAGTGTGAGTGAGGTGTGTGTGTGACGTGTGTAAGGGGTGTGTCTGGGGTGTGTAAGGGGTGTGTGTGAGAGGTGTGTGTGTGAGAGGTGAGGGTGTGTGTGTGTGAGAGAGAGAGAGAGGGTGTGTGTGTGTGAGGGTGTGCGTGTGGGTGTGGGTGTGTGTGTGTGTGAGAAGGGTGAGGGTGTGTGGTTTGTATTGTGAATGTGACTGGGGAATTACGGGAATTGGCTTTCTGATATGGGGTGTTGTGATTATTCAGTTACAAGAAATTGAAGCTGACATCCAGTTGGTATTTTTTTTTTGGCAAAGGATTATTGTTTTAGAAAGCGTTTGTGTTTAGGAAATACAATTTATTAAATGATAATTTTGCTTTACATTTCTGGTATTAATAAAATATTATTTCTTTTCTCTACTTCAGATCCGCGTTTGACCCGAACAGAGGCTTGTTCCGCCTGACGATAGACAACATGTTGTACCCCAACCCCGCGGTACATCTTTTGTATGACGACTTCCCCATGCATTACTACTTCGTCGGCAGGATGCTTGGAAAGGTAACGTATTCCGAAAGTTCTGTTTAAGTAGGTACCATATTTTTCTTGAACTTGGTAGTAACTTCAGGTCATCATAGCAACTTTGAATGAAGCAAAAAGCGGCTTTAACGGATGACCTTGATTGTTGGAGTTTAGATTTAAATTATCGATTTTCTCACCCTGTATAGACACGGTTTAAGAGGGCTGTCTCAGGTCCACTAGCGCTACTACTTTAAAAAAATATTGTCTCGTGACTGAGAAGGAATTATGAAAAACGGCTCAATCTACTATATCGGTGTGTGAATTTTCTAATACCTTTTTTATAGTTTCATATTGAGATGCGAAGCAATAAAATTCATTCAAAGTCAAAGTCAAATCATTTATTTCAAATAGGCACGAAGATGCACTTTTGAACGTCAAAAATTACATGAATAGTTAATTGATTCTAGTTGCGCCTTCCAAAAGGTAGTTATGTATGGAGAAGAATGGGCAAGAAACTCCATACTTACTATTTTAAAATGTTAACAATAGTTTGTATACATTAATTAATAATTATAGGTGAAGACGATGTACCTAGAACAAAAATTTAAATTACTTACCACAATTGGTAAAAAGAATGAAAAGTGAAGTAATAACAAAAAAATAATAAATGGGATAGGTACATGGTGCTCACATATTTACAAACATTGTATATGATTTTCCAAAAAAAAAAAAAAATTACGTATAATAAGTCAGTGTGTGAGTTAAATTTATATTAATCACAGAAAATAAAATTAATATCATAAAAATTATAAATTATACAGTTAAATTAGCAACCAGTTTAATTTTGTCTAGATCATTCTAAAGAAAAACGGACACATTCCTCTAGATCGTATTTTGTTACTTCGTATCTCAATATTAAACTTTATAAAAGGTATTAGAACATTCTAGACACACTTACCGATATAGTTGATGGAGCCGTTTTTCATAATTCCTTCTCAGTCACGAGATAATATACTTTTAAAGGAGTGGTGTTAGTGGACCGATGTATGTGCTCTTAAGATTTAATTCAATGAGGACTATCGCGCTTGAATTCGGCGGTAGAGGCGCTAGTGTAGAGTGAGGTCTCTCGAAATGTCAAATGTGAAGCTGAACGTTCACTGTTTGCGGGATTTTCTATCGCAAATTGTTACTAACTATTTATAATTGTAAAGATTGTTCTATTCCTGATTAATTATGGCTTAAATAAGATTTTAACTAACAACTTAGGATCTAATTTCGTAGCACTTGGAGAAAGAATAATATTTCTCTGCTAAATGCTTGCCAATTTTATTATTAAATAAATAAATAAATTAAATATGCATTTGATATTTTAAAATGTAATAAAATAAACATTTTATAAAGTAATTAGTACTTAAACCTATCCAAAACATATAAAACTAGCTTCTGCCCGCGACTTCGTCCGCGTAAAATTTCGGCCCACAACCCACCCCGTTGCATCGCATCGCCCGTCCGCGCAATTACTTCGTTTTCGCTTAACGTTTTTTCTGACTTTTGTCGTTTTGCTCGGCTCCTTAGGGGCGTAGCGTGATGTTAAATAGCCTATACACTTATTTTGTTGCGACGTTATTTTAAAATTATGATATCTCCTAAGATGTTGATTGAAACCAAGTGATGTCAAGGACAATTTTGTTTACATTTAAATACTTGTAATTAATAACATATTTGTTTGGATAAGGATTAATATTATGTTGACAAAACTCCTTCGCAAATAATGCATTAATTTCGAACAAATTTAATTACCACAAAAAAGGTTATAGTGAGTCAATCTTAAAAGATAGACATATGCTCTTGCGGAATTTTTTTAGAACTTTTAAAGAGGAACAATTCCATCAGCGCACGCAAAGGAAGCACTCAAAAAAGAATATTTTTTTCCAAATTTTGCAACATTTTTCATTTATGCTCCGCTCCTGTTGGTCGTAGCGTGATGTTATATAGCCTATAACCTTCCCCAATAAATGGACTATCCAACACAAAATTTTTCTATTCCAACCAGTAGTTCCTGAGATTAGCGCGTTCAAACAAACAAACTCTTCAGCTTTATAATATTAGTATAGATAAAAGTGCTGACAGGACCTTACTCAACAGTGGCGCCAACTGTTGCGCAAAAAAACGATAGCCCTCATTGAAAAGTGTAACTAGCAAGAAATCGAGATTACTTCTCAGTTGTTTATCATTGCCGTCAAGACTTGTTGGCCTTAAAGTAAAACTGCCTGCTGCATTATCGCTGTTAAATACTACTAAAATTGAACTTATTTTTCTTACAGGCGTTGTACGAGAACCTGCTAGTAGAGTTACCTTTAGCCGAGTTCTTCCTCGGCAAGTTATGCGGCTGTGGCGAGGCTGACGTGCATGCGCTCGCGTCTTTAGACCCGGCGTTACATCGTGGATTACTGTTGCTTAGGGCACATGCGAGAAGGGATGTGCCGGACTTAGGACTGGACTTTACTGTGCTGACTGATGAGTTGGGGGAGCAGAGGGTATGTTACTACTATCACAACACTTCACACTTTTTAACTGTTGATTTCATTAACAATATTGACAGCTCAGTGCAAGTAGAAAATTATATCTATACCCAAAGTCTCTAATTCAGATAATTTATGTAAACAAAGTAATGTCAAGAAATGTCACTGTCAAAATTAGAGGACAGTGGTGCAAAACATTTTATCATTATAACTTTTTTGTAAATATTCGTCTATGAAATTAAAGTGAATTAATTTTAAGAACTATGCAAACAAAATACCGTTGCTAATCAATGTTTTGTGTAGTGTGTCGGAGACACGGCCTATGATCGTCATAATCAGCCCTTTTAAGTCCACTGCTAGACGTAGGCCTCCCAAAATCGATTTCCACTCGAAACAGTTGACAGCCGTTTTCATCCAAAATGTGGCTGGATATGCTACATACAATATGAATATATGAATGAGAGTTGTAATATTCAGTGTTGTTGAAGATGTAAAAAATGTGAAAATGTTTAGATCTCCTGCATTGTTACCAGTATCATAAAATATTTTATACCAGAAAATGGCCATTTTTAAATAACTTTGTTTAAAACCGTAAATTTATTTTAAAAAAAATACGGTATGATTATTTTTTAATTATTATTTCTTAAAATCAGTACTTAAAAGAAAATGGAACCTTTTTTTCACCATTTTATGTGAATTACCATTACGAAGATATTTTTTTGATATGTTATCCCCTTTGTTTACATAAATTATCAGAATTTGAGACTTTGGGTATAGAGAGTTCTAATATCCGCTGTATTAATTTTGTAATCCACTTTGTTATTAATTATATACACATCTTAAGCACTAGTGTTAGTACAAATACATTTGTCAAATTTTAGTAATAATGACTACAAATGTCAAAAAATATATTATTGACGTCAAAATTAATAATAATAATGTCGAAATCACTATTAATAATGTCAAATTCACCATTTATAATGTCAAAATCAATATCAAAATATTTTATTTCACATAAACCTACATGGGCACTTATGAAACATCAGAAGCTATGTGGCAAAACCATTAATTATACAATACAACATCAATTACCAAAAACGCCAAAGGTACAAGAAACAACATTATAACATTACTAGCTTTTGCCCGCGGCTCCGCCCGCGTGGATGTCGGTTATCGCGCCTATATCCTTCTCCATATCCCAGTCTATATTTCTGCCAAATTTTATGACGATCGGTTCAGCGGTTTAGCCGTGAAAACGTAACTTACAGACAGACAGACAAAGTTACTTTCACATTTATAATACTAGCTTTTACTCGCGGCTCCGCCCGCGTGGATGTCGGTTATCGCGTAAAAAAGTAGCCTATGTCCTTCTCCATATCCCAGGCTATATCTCTGCCAAATTTCATGATGATCGGTTCAGCGGTTTAGGCGTGAAAACGTAACATACAGACAGACAGAGTTACTTTCACATTTATAATATTAGTATGGATTAGTATGGATTTCAAGGCACGATTTGAAAGCAGTACTTGTGTCTTGGTCCAGGGCCCGAGTATTAGTCCTTCCGCCCCATCGGCCACAGGGACCAAGAGTCTGTTGGCGCTGCGCACTCGCCGCATCAGGGACGCGACACGCGCACGCATGATTGCATAAAAGTCGGGTATACGTGGCTCTGCGAACATCCCAGATGCGCTACAGTATCTTGGCAACCCCAACAGCGCCCTGTATGCGTTGTCGTATTGGACACGTAAGGCGCTGACATACACACATTTTGTTATAATTATATACTTTTTGTGTTACAGATAGAAGAATTAAAACCTGGTGGTGCAAACATTCCTGTGACTGCAGAAAATAGGATAGAATATATTCATCTAGTCGCCGATTATAAGTTAAATAAGTAAGTTAACTCTCTTTTCTCTTATTGACAAGCTTTTAAATAATCTTAGGAAGCAGTTATCTTAATTTAAGAAACTTACACTCGGCTCCATTATTGCGCATCTTTTAATAAAAAAAATGAATATTTTTTGGTACGGTAACTACATTCAACTCAACGTTTTTCTTGTAAATTATGACATTTAAAAGTACTTTTTAAATCTAATTTAAATAAATGATTTGGGTTTGAATAATGTATTTTTAGGGAAAAAAAACGGAACCTGTATAGGATCAATCTTGTATCTGTCTTTCCTTCTGACACAGCCGATCCTCGAATCTACTGGACCGATCATTTGAAAGATGCACATTTGGGGTTTACTTTTGGGAGGATTTTTTTTTTCCAATATTTACCCTGTGAATTATCAAATGAAAGAAATTATTATGAGGATTACAGATATTGTTATTTTACAAAAAAAAAATCGTTTAAGTTATTAATAAAGAAAATTGATGATAAATTGCCATATCTCCGAAACTACTGAGCCTAAAATAAAAAAATAAAATACAGGGGATAGTTCTATACTTATAGAAAACAGGAAAACCATTAAGAAGTGTATAGTCTAAAAATAACTTGGTAAATAATCGTTTAAATCTCTCAATATTGTGCGTACAAACTTACACTTGCAGTTGGAATGAATCGGAGACCATGTTTTTCAACTACAACATTAAGTTTGTTCCCTGGAATAAATTCATCCCAACTACAGAGCCCTTCATTGTGCGTGGTCCAAAAAAAAAAACTGTTTTCCATAAATAAAAGCCACATGATTTACGTCGAGAGAGCTCAGAGGGCGCTTCTGAAAGTCACGTTTAGGAAACCACACATTCCGATTCTCAACTGACAAGCTCTATAGAGAAATCCAAGTCCTCCGCGTAAGGCAACTTTTTATTTTATCTGCAATCGTCCGCACTCACAAGACTCTCCCCAAAAGAGCTGACTACAAAGAACTTCTGTCAAAGCGAAGTCCCTTTTAGCCAGACGCAGCCCAGCTTACTCTCACCTACACACATTTAACAAGGTCTCCAAATCTCTGGACATCAAAGACTTATTAACCGCTCGCCTAAAAAGTGTACTAAAGAATTGGCTTCTGGTACTTACATACACCGAAACAGAATCATTTATCTAATGTTTGTCGACAAGCCAAAGTGTCAGATAAAAACATCCCTCTCTCATAATCTCACCCTCACTGACACTCACACAAACACTCACACTAATACACACACAACACAATACACGCTTCACTAAACTAGCTTGTAAACAGACATATTATTTCTGCTCAATCGTACTCCGACCCCCAAGATACAAGCCCTCCTTAGTTTGGGGGTCAACGGCCAAACCAAAATATCGTGATGTACAAACTTATTTATTGTGTTTTGTTAGATCATTGTCTTCATCACCTTTTCTTTCTTTATGCCAATAAAACTTTTTTTTTTTTTTTTTTTTTGTATTTTGTAAATCAACATATTCTTTCTCCCCAGACAAATAAGGTCTCAATGCAATGCGTTCAAGCGCGGCCTGGTGTCCGTGGTGAGCGCGGAATGGTTGCGAATGTTCTCTTGTCGCGAGCTGCAGCTGTTGATATCAGGTGCAGAAGTACCCATAGACATCGATGACCTCAGGAGATACACGCAGTATGCTGGTCAGTGTTATTTATTATTATACCACCATCTGTATCTGCCGCGAACCATCGTTAATGGTTGCCAGTTTGAACCGTTTCTCTCAGGTTGGTCAGCGCATCGACAATCCCCATTATGTCGCAGTTGCCCAAAAAAAGGTAATTACTTTCTCTCAAGTGGCTCATTCAACCTTTTTTGAATGCCAGATAATCTGCATACCTTAACGGCTTTATTACAAAACGAGGCGTATCTTTAGACCCAGGTCTAAATCATCGAGCCATTTTTTTATTCCGAACTCTATTTCGCAGTAGTGTAACCAGCCTTTTTGGGAATTTAGGCTATTATGAATACGAATGTGGGGACTGCCAAGCGTAGAACGAGAAGTCGGGTAGTCGGCAGTAGACCCCTGAAAGCTGGGATTTATTATCTATATAATTTATCTATATAAATAAAAAAAATATGTTTGGCCTCTATGCGTTCCTAAAGCAATGATGAGAGTGTGATGAAACTTTGGTAGAGTGTTCTGAGGACGCCCGAGAGGGTTTCTAGCCCAAAAAATAATTTAAAATAAAAAAAACGGTCGACCAAACCCTTTTATACTTTACGTGGCATTGCAACGCATGCAGGTAGTAAATGAATAAAAACTGAAATTGAAATTCTTTCTTAATCTCAAGTTGTAGTTAGTAGTATACACAACGCAATCGTAATTAGCCTGTGGTGGTGGTAGAAAATCATTAAGTTAATTTTAAATAGTAACATAGCTTCATAGCTTACTAAATAGCAACAATTACGCGGCTCTTTTAAGTGGAAAAAAATAATGGGTAGTTATAAGGACAGCCGAAAGAAGAGAAAACTCAAAACTTTGGAATAACTGACAGTCTGGCGCAACACGTCACGAACATGTCGTGCATTTTGGTGACGCGGCGACGCGAACCCATAAGTTTTTCCCCTACCAAAAATCGCTGAACGCGGCTAAAGAAAATTCACTTCAAGAATGTTTTGAAGTAAAAGAATCGTATGAGGCCCGCTCGGGCCTCAATGCGGTCGCATTGGCATAACTATGCCACTGCTATTTCGATAATTTAAGTATGAGGCCAAACGAACGTAATCTTGTGAGTCGTGAGTCGCAGAATTTCGGTTGCAGAAATTCTGCTGCATTCGGTTTCATACAAAAGTCCTATTTGATTCACACGGCGACGCAAAATGAGTTGTCTGCCGACTCACACGCATTATTCGGACCGAATTCAGTTTGCGGCGAGAGGGGGGCGACTCGTATCCATTGCACTACACAAACACCCAATACACACCCAATACAAGCGTTGAAAAGCAACTGAATAAATTACACTCGTCTGGCAGCCCAACAGAATATCTGCCGAGCAGAAATTACGCGACCGAAATTACGCGACTCACAACTCAAAAAATTACGCTCGTCTGGCTTCACCTTAAAGTTCTAATTACAAAATTTACGTCAAACCCGAGTCGTAAGTTTTAAATTTTGTACCAAGAACTTTATCGTGCGCTGAATAAAATTTTGTAATAAGACGGTACAGTTTTTGATCAAATTTATCGTCATTTAGTTTAATCAGACACCAAATCATCGAAGTTTTGCTCATCTATTCACGTCCAACAGGTGGTTTCTCAGCGCAGCACCCAACGGTACTATGTTTCTGGCGAGTGCTCCTGAACTTCACGGATGACCAGCGACGACAACTGCTCAAGTTTGTCACGAGCTGCTCCAGACCGCCATTACTTGGATTCAAGGTAGGCAGTTCCTGGGTTTAAGAGCAGCCAACCCGTCATACCTTTCATACAAACGCTCGTACGTGATTATGGCGTTGGAACACATCTTTCAATGAAAATTTTGTGCTAATTGGTATCATGTGCACTATATCTAGGTTTCTATTAAAGCAAAAAATTAAAATTTGGAGAAACAAATTCAGTATAAGCCTCCAAAAATCAGCTTTTTGCACACATTTTACCTGAACTTTGGCCGTTCATAATGTACTCATAAATTGAAAAAAATAAGAAATCATCTCCATATAATCATCGCACATGTAATGGAGATTCTAAATAGCACACATTTATTTCACAAAATTGTAAGGTTTTCTCAAAAACACGTATTTCCTGGAACAAGTTTTATGAAATTTCGGCACACTATTTTTCGTTCAATGTTAATGCGTCCTCACTTGCCTGTTAGCATTAACATTACGCTGGATGAAACAACAAGCTTTTCAATCATGCTCGCGTAGACGATAGACGGACTGGGAAGGGCCCTCTTAAGAATTGTTTATAGATAGAACTACATTTTTAAACCGATATTAAAGCCGCATTTACACATTCGCGTGAGTGACGAGGCGAGCAGCTAGTCGAGGCACGAGCACGAACATGTAAACGGTGGTTAGCCAATCGCCTCGTGTTTCGCGTCGACGCTCGCGTCGGGAGCGGACACGAGTCAAAGGGAAAAGGCAAGACGAACTAGTGTTTACACATTCGCTTTCTAGTTCATTTCGTTGCAAACAGCCTATCAAGCAACATAACAAAATGGACTGGACCAACAATAAAGTTATGATGTTTTTGGAGCTTTATCAAAGTCAGCTTAACTCATTGAATGCCAACTACGCAATATTACGTATGTGGTAAGAATGGCAGATGCCGACTACGTAATATTACGTAGGTCTTCCCTACCGATTATAATATGGTAATTTGTGTTATTTGGCCTCCTTGAATGTACGTTTTTATACTGGATATAACAAGTTTTGTTTGATCGCGGTGCCAGGGGTACGTTATTTTGCGTATACGCAATATTGCGTAGGTAAGCCACCTGGATAAAATAAATATTAGTGGTGCCTACCTACGCAATATACGTACCAGGGCATCCTTCTATAGATTGCTATCCGTGATGACAACTACGTAGTATTACGTAGCAGGCCATTTGTATGGTGGCCACTGATTGTGATTTGACGGTTAACTTCGGCATTCAATGGTTTAAGTCTAAATAATTATATCGACGGCAAATACAATGCAAAAGCCGCTAGAATATTGACGTCGTCCACTTCGTCAAGTGGAAGTAGAAATGAATAGACCACCCCAGCCTAAAGCCACACGAATATCTTGCCAAACAATTCGTTGAATGGCGAGGCGAATCAGGAGCACTTATGTGTAAATGCGGTATAAAATGGTTTTGATAAATTGAACGTTCGCATAAACTATTAGTTAGTTAGGTACTTATTTCAATTTTATGTGAAGCTTCACGAAACCTTAGAAACAGCCAGACTAGAAAATTACTCGCGCAACGGGCTTATGCGCGTATTTGATGTTGCTTGCTAATTTGATGTTGTTATGCTTACGTTGGCTTTACTTGCTGTGCATGAAGTTCGAACTGCTTTGTACATATAGCTTGAATCAGCTTATTGAAAACTAATGGCTAATCTAGATACCTACTTATACACTTAGTACAGTTAACTTGTTACGTATTCACGATGTCCATACTTTGCAACATTAATTATTCCCTAGGACCTACAACCACCATTCTGCATCCAATCAGCGGGTGCATCAGACCGGCTGCCTTCTTCCTCCACCTGCATGAACTTGCTGAAGCTGCCGGAGTTCCACACGGAGGAACAGCTCACTGAGAAGCTACTGTACGCCATTCAGGCGGGCGCCGGCTTTGAACTTAGCTAGAGTGAGTATATTCAGCACTAGCTGCTGCCCGCGGTTTCGTCCGCGTGGCTTAAGTTAAAGTAGCCGTAGTTAATCCTTATAACATCAGCTATCTGCCAGTGAAATCCCCGTCAGAATCGGTCCATCCGTTTCGGAGATTAGTAGGCACAAACAGACAGACGGATAGCCACAACAGACAAAAATTTTAAAAATAGTTTTTTTTTTACCGTATACAATTTTATATGTATTTATTAAAAAGCTGATATTTTGACTGTAATTTAACTTATTTGTATAGATCGGTTTATTTTAAGAGAAAAGAAAAAATTAGGTTTATTTGTCACAGTAACTCGTGTACATAAAAATAGATAAATTTGCTGAACAAAAAACAAAACAGATCTATAAGGTGTTAAAAAATTAACTTTACAAACTTTAAGAGGTGCTTTAGACCATCTAACTAAAAAACCTTTATTACTATGGGACCAGCTTAGAAATCTCGAAAGAATAAACAGCTGTCCCATACAGTTTAGAACAGTAGCTTTTAAATTTTAGTATGGAACAGCAGTTTTTTTTTTTTTTTTTCGCGATTTTAATGTTGGTTTCATGGTAAAAGTTATTTAGTTCGATGGTCTAAGCACCTCTTAAAGTTTGTAAAGTTAATTTTTTAACACCTTATACGGGGTGGATTATTGAGATGGGGCAGTATAGGCAGGTACATTAACCGTTGTAGCTACGGGAAAACGGTCTTAGGAGACTGTCCTTATTTTTTAGAGAAATTTTGATCAACATTCACAGATTTTGAAAAAAAAAAAAATGTAGGTACAGTAAGCAAGAAAATGGGCCATTTTAACGAAAATACTTTTTTAGATGCCAATCGATCCTGTTTCTTATAAGGATCAAAATCTCTATCGGACCAACTGAGGTTTGAGTACTAGAAAAGTTAGAAATCGCAAAAAACTTTTCCCATACAGTTCATAGGAAACGAGACTCCCAACTTACTTTTTTACTATGGATAGTCTGTACGGTACAATAAAACTTGGCCGACAATGAACAAAAATAAAATAAACTTCGGATTTCGAACGATAACGCGGTATAATTTTATTTGCTTTGTGAACAGAATTTAGATAGTTTGTTGCTTATGGTTTCGGTAATTCTGAAAAAATGTTCTTCAATCGTTTACAACGTTTAGACTGTTATGGGAAAAGTTTTTTGCGATTTCTGGCTTTTATAGTGGCCAGTCTATCCATCATAAAAAAGTAAGTTGGAATCATTTCCTACGAAATGTAGAGGAAAAGTATTTTGCAATTTCTGATTTTCATAGTACTCAAACCAGTTGTTCCAAAAATTTGTCTACAGTTACATTGTAGACAAATTTTTAAGAGGTGCTTTCTAGGTATCTAGGTGTTTTTGGTGCTACAATGTAATTGTAGACAAATTTTGCGAACATATGAATCAATGGATTTTCAATCTTCAAAACTTTTGAAGATTGAAAATCCATAGCTTCATATATTCGAAAAATTTGTCTGCTCAACAAAGTAAATAACGCAATGAATGTTGTTGAACTGTCAAAATGAAACCGATTCCTGCTGATAGTGTGTTACGCAATTAGGCTTCAGATCTCGGTAAGGTTTTTTTTTAAACGCCAATAAAGCACCTGTGTGACACAAATAATAATTGGTTGAACTTATCTCATGTTTATTATTTTCAGGTACAATCACAAACACCACATATTTATGTAGTAATCTACTAAATATTTGGCGGTATGTTGTTAGTTTATTTTCCCACTGTAGTAATTCATTTACCACTTAAAAATCGCATTTCTTGTGATAATAGAATATCTGAAAATACTTTGTATTTGTAACTGTGCGAAGTGGTTGTGTTTCTGTAAATAAATGTTACCCTTAGTTATTTTATCGAGGTCTAATGTGTTTAAGAAACATATCTTATGTATTCTAATGTACTCAACTTTTATTCACATTAAATTATTTATTTATATCAATGACTCATTTCTTCTAAATTGGTATTATATTTTAACTTAAGGAGCATAGGGCGTGTTGAGGTTCAATAGACAAAATGTTAGTGCAATGTTGTTACGTATGTAAATAAAATAAAAACATATTGTGTCGAATTTATACACTATAGCTGTTCTAGATTAGGTACGTGGGATTGTGTAAAGAGTAATAATATTTTATTTTATTGAATTTTGTAAATGTCCGGACAGATGAGATGGACAGCAATGTTTCTATCGGCTATAGTGCGGTGTGCCCGGTCTTGTACAAAACTATTCAGTCGTGTCAAATTTGGGACTTTATATTTTAGTACCTATTGAATAAAGTTATCTGAATCTTGAAACAAGGTTTTTTTTTTTTCAAAAACTCTTCCTTTTCCAGCTTTTAAAACTTTATTCCGATCATCCATCTCAGTGCCACCGTGTCTCTATGTAATATCATGTCTGATGATCACAAAAACTAAACGTAGATGACTATCAGGCCGAGAGCACGTTCACAACGCTAACATCAGTGTCAGCCCAGCGCTAGAGAAAGATAATCTTGATAACTAGCGCGTTGTGCTAGCGAGCCGACGTGCCGCGACTACGCGACCACCGACCACGAACACGTCACCACACAGCCACGGACCCCTAATATCAATTTTACAACTCTTGGCTACCTATGGCGCGCACAATGCCTTGATTGACGCACGCCACTTTATTGATCGTCGTAATTTATATCACCGGAACATTGAATGCCACCTTTTTTAACCTGCAAGATTGATGCCCGCTGTATACAAAATATTTATTGAAGTTATTCCAATTCGTCATGTTGTACCGATGAATGTACAGGGAACACATAGGATTTCTCGGAGATTGAACAAGCGATACAAATTCAATTAAAGATTGATTGCTGCAATCTGTTTTACTTGACTGCCAACATCGCATCTCTTTAAGTTTAGCTGAGACCCAAATGTGGTTGTTACGGAATCCTGTCTATACTACCTAGTCAGATAGGCATACCTTCTTTGAATTAGTATTTAGGTTGCAAAAATTAGAAAACAATTTCAATTGAATTCCAAAAAAGTATGACATATGCAGTTGTCTTTAAATGGAATTGGGCGGTTCATATTTGTTGAGTGCATCCGGATAGTACCTACCTACAAACTTCACGTAGCGAATGCCTTACAGCGTAACCTCAGGACGACGACGGATCGACAATCATGCTGAGTAATCATCGAAGAGCTGTATGAGGATTGGGCTTCATGGTGAGAAGAAAGAAAGCATTGGACAAAGATTCTGGGTCGAAACAAAGCCCAAATATTTGAAAAGTGTGTTGGCACAGTGGCAACGGCCGCGACTTACAATTTTTAGGTCGTAGGTTCAAACCCAGTCAGGCGCTTTACTTTGTATCAATTATTTCATCACCACTGCTCTGAATATAGTTGAGGCGGCATCTACAACGCCACATGCGAACTACGCATCGAAGACCTGACGTCACAAATCCTGCATCGCGCAATCAGTTTGCCGCGCGACTGGCATATATACAACATACCGACATCAACCGTCGAGAAGTTGCCGACACGACACAACACCCGTCTGGTCGGAGGATCCTCCTATTTCTATGGAGGATGAGTGAACTTTACATTCTGTGCCACATACCTCTATACAGTGAAGGAAAACATCTTCGAAGACATGTGACATCTACCAACCTGCAGTGACCCGCGTGGTGGATTACCCCAGCAGTTGGAACAGGCTGATTATGTTATGTTGAACGCAGGAAACAGTAGGTAACCCAGATCCCTGATTAGAAACAGTGATACATGTCTCGAAAGTTCGACTGTACCGACATGACCTACCCTCTCATTAACAAGATTTTACAGTCAGCTCATTACCCTCGATCTTTCTAAACACGTATACACAATGTTTAATAAATTACACATCTAATAAGTAACCGTGAACTTGGCGGCGGCCCATCAATAACGAGCATTAATATTGGCTTAGGTGCATTCATCGGGACCAATATGGCCGTACTCGCCGCCATTACGGTTTTGACAGTTGCAATCAATCAGAGCTGATGAATGAGGTTCGCGAGCGAGAGCCTTGTGCGCGTGTGCGGTAGCTACACACAAAAACTATAAACTACATTAATGTTTTGATTTCGAAACTGTATTTAGACATGCTATTTGGCCGTATAAGTCCTTGTGTATCTCCCTATAAGCGTAAAGAATCTTGATCGAAAGCGTAGGTTGTGGAGAGAAATAATTGGAATGCTACTTATTTTGAATTTTGCGGTGGGTGTTTCGTTTAATTTATAAGAATGAATACAGGTGGTCCGCAATTTAGTAGGAACGATCAATTTTTACTTGTGGCTTCCTTATCATAATACCTATAGGTACATATCTCCTAAACTACAACTTGCTGTAAATGACCTCCATAAACCTCAAAAGGTATCTACCATAAAATATTAGTTGGCATGAAACTGTGATTTACATCTCGTAGCAGCCCTAATGTGTCTATGTCTGCATCAGTCTTTGTCGTACAGTTGTTGAAGATGAAGGATTGAGCTGACAGTCGTTGGCGTGAGTCACCTCGGGCCACCGCGCGCGGTTCATTCTCTGCCAATGAAAAGATTAAACGACTGTCCGTCAACCGACTCGTACCTAATGTGAATTAAATTACCGCTCCATATATTACTCAATAGTCTGAATACTTCGTGCAGCTACTTATGCAATCTTGTATGGATCATATCTCCTAATTATAGGTAGGTACTTTACTAATGACGCAAATGATTAAGGTGAGGACGTTTAATGCTAGAATGCATTCCTATACGAAAGCATAACTTTGGGCCAATAACAAAATGAAAACGTCCAATTTGTATGAATAACTACGCGTCAAACGCTCTTCAACAATACAATGTGTTCTCAAAACTGGTGTTGTGGTTAAACACGGCTTTACATTGTTAGTGTTCGATGCACTCGGGATTAACCTCAATGACTTTCAAAGATGGATAGCCGTCATAAAGGCTGTACAACACCGGCACTCTGCAGGCAAGTCACGCGTGTCACGTGTGTGTCCGTGCCAATTGTCGCGCGAATTCGACGGACGCACATTTAATTTGCAACATTGTTCACCAAACTGCAGCCATGAAAAAGTTACAAAGTTATTCGGGAGCTGAATAAGAAATCAAAACATTTTGACTTGCAAATTAACATTTTAGTGTATGCTGCCTACTGACTGTTCTTTGAACCTACTTATACTATACTAGAGATACATTAGAGAAATTCATACTTATGTAATTGACAACTTGTAGCGTAAGTTTTATCTGAGATTAAATTCACTTTACGATAGGTTGTAAACTGACAGAATGCACCCTAGTAGCATTTTTTGTTGGCATTTAGTTGGGCCACTTACAGAGGTAAGTGGCCCAACTAAATGCCAACAAAAAATTCAGAGCAATTCCTTGATCTATCTACAGGTTCCTACAGTGCTCTCCGCATTAAGAGGCCGTGCACGAAATAGACTGATTTTGATCAATTTTGTTTATTGTTTGTGAGAAAGGGAAAAATAATTTAAACAAAATTATTTGAGATTTGAAAAGTCGTGTTCTTTGTTTTGCATGTGGCTGAAAGGGATTTTTCAAATAAATTAAGTAGTCACGGTAAATCACTAATATTTGCAACAAGTTTTCCGAAAAATTACGTGAGACTGACATTTGATCATCATTCTACAAGAAACTACTTTTGATTTTGAACATTAAAAAATATCATCAACATCATTATATGGTCTACTTGCATGTGGCGGAACCACTTTTTTCAACTTCCATACAAAATATAGCAGAAAAATGATATTGAAAAAACCTTTTTTTGTTTTAAACCTCGTCAGTAATATATATTTTTCCTATTATTTAGCAAATCATATCAAGAAATTTAAAAATCACAAATTAGTCTTCAGCTGTCCTTGAAATATAAAAAAAATATATTTAATGATTATACAATATCTTCATTAAGTGAATCAATGGCGAAATAAACTATATTTTGGAGAACACAAAAATTATGAAACTATTAAAAGCAGCTGTGACTGACACGAATGGTTTAGCACCATGAAAACTGTACTTTTATAGTAACATAGACTTAATGTTTCGATTATTTCAAGTTTTCTCACAATTAGATAAGAAATTGCCAAAAGAGAGTTTTTTTCGTGCACGGACCCTTAAGTCACGCTTGTTACCGTTGAAGGGTGCAGCAGAAAGGAAAGTGTGAAATTGCTGTTGAAAACAAGTGCTTATGTTAGAGCCAATATGGACGCAGACAATTTACTATAACTAAGTAAGTAGCTTACGTCTTAAATATGAAACCAGGAAATCCATCTACCATAAGCCGTCACGAGCAAATCTCTTAAGAAATAAAAAGATGAGACGGCTTAATAGTATTGTGACTGTTGTACAGTGAAATATTAGTGTCAAGTGTCGTACAAAAGGTACAGTACAACAATACGTCGCGGGTGGTCGCGATACTGTGCCAACTGATACAGTTCTCGGAAGGTCAGGCGCAGACCGAGTGCCCCCGAGCTCCTCCGAGGCTCGAGCCACTGGGATTAGATGCTCGTAAACCTTTGGAGCCTATAATTACGTATGCGGAACTCTTTGGCCTGCATATGAGGAAGACTTCGAAGGACTACCCTAATGATCGTTTTGAACGTTCCGGGAAACATTTATCGAGTTTGATGAGTATTATTTAAAGAGAATTCGTAGTAGTATTTGCTTTGCTTACAGTTATGTATTCATACATTTCCAAAGTTTGCGAGTTGATATGCTATTTGACTAAATGCCTAATTATTATTTTCTTCTAGATGTTTTTGTCATAGGATATCTCCTGAAAATGCATTGAATTTTTTTCCATGGTTTACCATGGTTATTTGGATATTTTGTGCTAGCCAAAATTAACTAGGATATTCCATGGATATGAAATCGCCATATAAGTTCGAAGAGAATGTGCAAGTTCGCATAGTAGGTAGAGAAACCTATCTACAATTGTATTGCTTACTAGCTGCTGCCCGCGGCTTCGCCCGCGTGGCGTTTTCTGAAATAAAAGTAGCCTTAGTTACTCCTTATAACATCAGCTATCTGTCAGTGAAAGTCGTGTCAACATCGGTCCATCCGTTTCGGAAATTAGCCGGAACAAACAGACAGACAAACATTAGAAAATTAGATTTTTTGTTATACAACCGTATATTACCGTATGTACTTTCATATGCATTTAGTAAAATGTTGTTATTTTGGCATTATAAACAGACACTTCAAAATTATTTATTTGTATAGACGTATAGATTGACACGCAGCTACCTGAGTCTATTAAATAAAATGCGTAATTAAACTTAATATGCAGGTATTTAACTCCCAGCTATGTGTAACATGTCGTAAAGCAAAACGTAATTTTTTTTATCACCTGGGCGTTTCTGTTTATGGTAAATAATTAAAAGCCTGAATGGTGGCGGCGTTTGTTTTTCTTTAGTACCAACTAATTTTGGTATAAATAAGCAATTCTGTGTGGGAGTCATGCTCATAAAACGAAATCGAGTGACGATCGATTCCATATCTTTTACCTTTTGCAATACAGTTTCAAGTAGGTGTAAATACCGTTTATTGGGAAACTGCCCAACGCTTGACAAACATTAAATTTATTTTAATGGCAATTCTACCGGCAATAAAGTAGCTGTTGGACATAAAATTAAATCTAAATTGTAATCTTATACGATTTCGTCACGGCTTGTTGGTTGTTCGCACCGGTCCGTAATGGCGGCGGAGATATGGCCGGTAAATGTTCCGAGGTGACATATTATCTAGGCGCACCGGTGCACTAGATTCGATGTGACGCGAGATAAATCCCAACTCGCTATCTATTTCAATTTCATTGGAGCGCGCGATATCGTACAAATCTCGGCCTTATTCTGTCCGCCTGCCAGCGCTAGCGGGCGCGCGCCCGCGCCGACGCGGCGCGGACCACCCAACGCGATTCACACCACTCCTAAACATAGCGTCTATCTATCTATCTGTTTATACTAAACGATACCAACAGATACAAGAATAACGAAATCCGAGATGAATGTCAGCTCATTCGTTTTAATATCGCCGTATACGGACATTCGTATTTTCAGCTCGTGAAGCGTCCGAAATGATATTCAGGTCTTTTATTCTCTTTGCATGTTCACTGTGACGTATCAAATGATTATAAAACCTGATAATCACTTCATAATATCCACTTCTGGGATCAATAAAAATAACGTGTCATCGTAAATAAGACCTGTATAAATCTAAAGACGATTCATATTATGAGGTCGTAAGAACTTAATTTACCCGAATAATAAAATGAGGTATGTGCCTTAAGTCGTGCTTTTGCGGTAGGTAATTTAAGTATAGGCTGTATTATATACAGCGACGTTTAGTAAATTTGAATGTGGTTCTTATAAACTGTTTTATTTTTCGCGAGGCGGTGTGGCGACCGTCATATTTCACGATGTCTGGTCAAAGGGGATCGCGGTCGTTCTCTTGTTATACGGTCAAACCTCTGGAATTTTTGGTTGAGAGCATAGCCGAATCATACCAATAACATATTTATCGATAAAATATTTTATTAATTGGTTAGTGCCGTTGATAAATTAGAGAGGATCTTGAATTATTGTTCAAAGAACGTATAGCCGTTGTTTGCTTTCGTAGCCCTTTAACCTTTTAACCGCCCCGGTCGGATTAATACGACAAATTTTTTCGTGCCCGTACCGCCTCAGTCGTATTTATACGACTGAGAACCTATGTTCGTTTTGTGCTTTTTATATCATTGCACGACCATATTTGTCGTAGATATTTATTTGTAGATTTATGAGCCGGGCGCTGGGGGCACGGCAATTGATATAAAACCAAGCGGTCAATAGGTTAATAGGGATGATTCCTGGTAAAAAAAAAAAACTGTTTAGTCCGTCAATCAGATAATAAAAAAATATTAGACACGTATTTTTTGCTTTATCATATTAATAAAAAATTACTTAGATAGAACACATTAAACTTGGCGAGTCGGGGCTCGTTACGTCACAGCTACGTATAAAATCTACTGAGAAGTGACGTTATGCCACATTTGAACTCTATTTATCGCCGTAATGTTTTGATTACGTAAAAAAGAAAAAATACGTGTCCAATATTTTTTAATAATCTACATGACGGAAAAAAAATTTTTTTTAGTCATCATCCCTATTGTGCTTATTAAATATTGGCAAGAATATTTGTATTCTAGGTACCTACTGTTAGTTAGTAAGTGTATGTTCCGTATGTCGTAAAGGTGTAAGGTGTAGTCGGCAGAACATCGGCAGACCGAGTGGATGTGGAGAGATGCAGTCACACACAACTCGCCTCACTTCCCTTATCGGGGCTCCAAAGTCGCTTGTCACTTGATGGTACACTCGACGTGAAAACTGTTACTACGGCTAGAACTTTTTACACATTTCCTTCAGTAGTAGTGGTACTAATTAGCCCATCGGAAGACGGTCGTCCAGCGCCTTAAAGCTTTAAGGCTCCTACAAACAGGCGCGACACAAAGAGACCGCTTGTCGCGCGGCAGGCGGTGTCTTTGTGTCGCGCCTGTTTGTAGGAGTCTTTATCTGAACTTTTTTTAATGAATTTATGAGAGTATAGAATCAAGATTTGTTAAAGGGTGTTGGAAATGTCGAATTATTATATTTTGAGTTTTTGTTTTGGTTTTGATTTTATAGGTAAGTACTTAAATACCCACAGGGAATTGGGAATAAACTGCTACATCCATACTTAATATTATAAATGTGAAAGTAACTCTGTCTGTCTGTCTGTCTGTATGTTACGTTTTCACGCCTAAGCCGCTGAACCGATCGTCATGAAATTTGGCAGAGATATAGCCTGAGATATGGAGAAGGATATAGGCTACTTTTTTACGCGATAACCGACATCCGCGCGGGCGGAGCCGCGGCCAAAAGCTAGTTATAATTATAAATAAGTATAAAGGAGCTTTCTGCTAAATTAATTGGCACGGTTGGCGCAGTGGTTAAGCGATTGACTGCTGCACTGCGTGTCGCGGGTTCGATTCCCGCACGGAACAAATATTTGTATGACCTACAATTAGTTGTTCCGAGTCTGGCTGTTTGTGTATGTGAGTTTAAATGTTTGTAAACGCACCCACGAAACAGGAGAAATTCCTAGTGTGGTGCAACGTTTAAAAAAAAAAAAAATATCTTTATTTATCATCTGCACGCTAATAAATAATTAACATTATTGCAAAACATCGGCATGCTCCCGATACAGATCTAGCTTATGCGAGGAACTCCCATAAATACGACGGATACATTCCGATAAAAATATACTATCCTAGCGAACATTCTATTACGCGAGACTTGAATAAATTAACAGTAAAATTTTATAATAAATACTTTTAAATTTTATTTTTAACAGAATATACAGTACTAGCTGTTGCCCGCGGCTCCGCCCGCGTGGATGTCGGTTATCGCGTAAAAAAGTAGCCTATGTCCGTCTCCATATCCCAGACTATATCTCTGCCAGATTTCATGACGATCGGTTCAGCGGTTTAGGCGTGAAAACGTAACATACAGCCAGACAGACAGACAGACAGAGTTACTTTCACATTTACAATATTAGTATGGATATGTCGCAACTAACTATTTACACTAGGTACTAAATTAAAAGACTAACAAACTATATATATAAAAACAAAAAAAAACAAAAAAATACAAAGAAAAAAATACAGTAAAATATATATATATGTCATAAAATATCTATATTTATTCAGTGTCAACACGCTTTCCATAAAAAACTGCTAGTATGAAATAGCTTCCATATCCTACCGTCATCTGTATCGACATTTATTCATAAACTGAATAGAGTTTGATTAAAATTCAGTGAAACCATGTCGGTAACAAGTTTACTCCAATTCCGTGTTCCCTTACGCACCTGTCTGTACCGCGAGATTTTACTCGACGCAGCTCGTAATATCCGTCTTACTCAGTGTCGTTTAGAAACAACACTGTTAACAGTAATGCTTTTATTTGACTATATCACTCGAATTCATGCAAAGCCTTCGTAAATCGTCGTGGGTGGTATCTCGCTCTTGTTTCTTCACAAAAACAAATGAAAAAAATTAATCCCCAAAGGAAATTAGTCCCTCTAAAACATGGTTTGGACATGTGTTACTTTTTTCGCTTTAAACACGTCTCTTGGTAAGATTTATGTTTTGGTTCCTCTCCGACATAAGGTTGTGGTCAAGTAAACGTAAAACTTTAGAAGGATTAATTTAAAATAGAATGGAACTAAAGTCTACCCACTCGTTCGTTCCGTGATCTTCAAAATGGTGTTTTTATTGCATTCGGTTTGTTTGATTTCAAAATCCTTCTTAGAGTATTTGCTGTTGGATTTTGTTGTATTTTATAGAATGATAAGGATTGTGTGCGTTGTTTAGTGTGGCGCAGGTAGAGCGTAGCACAGGTAGCACAAACAGCTACTGTGCCCCGTCCTGAGTACACAACTACACAATGCTCACGGGGTAGGTTAACAACGAGGCGGGGGAAAAACTAGACATGCTTTTACTGCTCACCCACCCCTGACATAATATATTATGAAGTTGCGTGTCGCACTCATACTGATTATTCTGCAGATGTAGGTTTGTTACCGTTTGTTTAACACGTTGTGTTTACTTAATGATATTGTTCGTAATTAAACAGATTGTTTGTTTAATTAGTTATGTTAGTGCGGCAATAACATGCGACTTACATGATAATGAAATAACTGTTAATGTTAGTGGCAATGTTTAGGCACTTTACTGAGCAAATAAAAGACTTCAACGACATACCAGTTTATACTAATATTATAAAGCTGAAGAGTTTGTTTGTTTGTTTGAACGCACTAATCTCAGGAACTACTGGTTGGAATTGATTTTTTTTTTGTGTTAGATAGTCCATTTATCGAGGAAGGTTATAGGCTATAAAACATCACGCTACGGCCAATAGGAGCGGAGCATAAATGAAAATGTTTTTCTGCTTCCGTTGCGTGCGCTGCGTAAACGGTTTAAGTTACGCAAATATCATGTGTGATGGAATTGTTCCGCTTTAAAAGTTCTAAAAAAAAGTCCGCGACAGCATATGTCTATCTTTTAGGATTGACTCACTAAAACCTTTTTTATGGTAATCAAATTTGTTTGAAATTAATGCATTATTTTTGCGAAGGAGTTTTACCAACATAATATTAATCCTTATCCAAATAAATATGTTATTAATCACAAGTATTTAAATGTAAACAACATTGTCCTTGACATCACTTGATTTCAATCAACATCTTAGGAGATATCATAATTTTAAAATAGCTCCGCAACAAAATAAGTATAGGCTATTTATCATCACGCTACGCCTCTAAGGAACCGAGCAAAACGACAAAAAGTCGGAAAAAACGCTAAGCGAAATCGAAGTAATTGCGCGGACGGGCGATGCGATGCGACGGGGTGGGTTGTGGGCCGAAATTTTACGCGGACGAAGTCGCGGGCAGAAGCTAGTGATTCAAACGTAATACCTGATAATCTTTCGCAAGAAATCTCAACAATGGCGCTTTTTATAAGCAGATTTTTCTGTAATACTCAAGTCTGCTCAAGAGCTCAAGTATGTCCCATTGTGGTCGTTATCTATGGACACAACATCACGTCACAATGCGAAAGTGTCAAGCAATTGGTCCGACACCGTCGCCTGTTATTGTTTATCCGGTGGCTCTCGAGGTAACAAGCAGCCGCTAACCGGGACTGCAAACAAGGCCGGTCACTCTGCCCGACGCCCGACGGCTCTGTGCTAATAGTTCTCCAGACAGACTGTTGATACAGGAGCAGATTTCTCACAACTAACGATTACGACTCACCGAGCTACGCAACACAAAAAATTATGCGAAATTTTTGTGTCGCACCGAAGTTAAATAGACGTAGGTTTTACACACGGCTACATATCAAGCTACACATTTCCAGTATAAGCTGATCTCTCACTATACGGAAATCCTATACAATGCGAGATCAGCGTAAACTAGTTTTGTATAGCTTGATATGTAGCCGTGTGTACACTTACTACAACTCGAATGTATTTGAATGGCTAATATACTGTGTATTTCTGTGGTACTTTTCTATAGAATTTACTAAAGTAAATTAGGTAGGTACATAAAAAAGTAAAATATCAATAATGCGAGTCCTTAAGTAGGTAATGTTAATAATTTAAATAGATTTTTTCAATAACGGAAACTGAAAAAATCGGTTGAAGTCTTCTAAAAATAATCCCAATGAGCCGGATAAGATAGGAAAAAGAAAACAATTACTCGTAGAAGTGCGCTTAAAAAAACATAAAAGTATTGAATTAATGGATATATGGAGGCACTAGCTTTTGATTAGATGTCGGTTATCGCGTAAAAAAGGAGCCTATGTCCGTCTCCATATCCCAGGCTACATCTCTGCCAAATTTCATGACGATCGATTCAGCGGTTTAGGCGTGAAAACGTAACATACAGACAGACAGACAGACAGAGTTACTTTCACATTTATAATATTAAGTATGCATAAGCAAATGGCGAACGTCCACCCTAGATTTCACCAATAATTTTCTTATTTCTTTTGTGTTTATGTTCTTTTTTTTTGCGTCTTGTGTACCGCAAATAAACGTATTTTCTTTTTTTCTTCTTTCTTTCTATTTAATTCAGAAACCACTCGATTTTGAAATTCAGGGCACTAAGCAACACCGGCTTTCATCGTTTTCAGTCCTTTCTAGTTTATGATCAGAATTTTCATAAATATAATAATAAATAATAATAAAATCTTTATTTATCTCAACATAATAATTACAGGCACTGGTTATTAAATGAACAATTAAATAGAGAAAGGTGTCTGAGGTAGGAAGGTCCTGAGTTACAGACCACCCAAAAAAAAAACATGAATTAAAACGAAAATTTCTCAAGAAATCAGGATTCAGTAGCGAGCTCCGCTCATCATCAGCTGTCCCACGCGATGACAGCGCGACGGATTAATGTAAATAATCGCGCTGTGATCGCTCGCCGCGGCGCTGACTGGGTTTACGCAGGAAGTACGCTTATCCTCGAGAGTTGCTGTCAGAACAGGTGGGTTTCCATTCGCACACTCCATTTTTCCTTGTTGATATGCTATAATTGATAGATAAACTTGTACGAATTAACCAGAACCAGCAACTCTCATGTAGGTATATCACCAACCACAATCAGCACTGCTCATCATAAGGAATGTCAGTAACAACCGAGGTATGCATTCTAAACCAGAATCACAATCATCATTCTCCTGCCCTTATTTCAATTTATTTGGGGTCGGCGGCGGTGTAACATGTCTTTTTCAGTATTGTAAACCAGAATCACAAAAATTACAATATATGTAGAATACTTAGCCATAAAATAAGCCTTAACTTTATGCGAATGTATTGAGTTTTCTACAATACTGAAAATGTTTACCTACAGTACGGAACTGGAAATTGGCCCCCGTGGATACCCAGGACAATTTTTAGACAGCTTCCTGGAACAACACACGGTGTGTTCACCTACACAAAGTTCATAACTTGAGACAATGGAAACAGTCGATGAGATGTAGCGTAGATTGAAGAGTGAATTATCGATGTTGCGCTCCAAGCTAAGTTTGTTCAGCCGCCGAATGCTACCTTGACTAAAGAACAGAAAAAATATAAAAAATCATCTGGGAACGGACGACATCCTGCCCTTTCATTAACTTTCAGTTTTTCTCAGAGCTGACCTGCGCCGCCACAATTATCCGTTAATGATTGATTATATACTGTTTACTTTCCGTTTTTGTAATGTCACTGTTTAGTTTATCGTGAGATAGTTTATACAAAGTTTCAACTTTTTGTCACAATTTAAACATATTTTTCCTTTTAGGATCATAATCGAGTGGTCCCACCAGCTCGACCCACGGCAATTTACAGCCCATTGTGTAGCCGGCCTTATCTCGTGCCTTCTGTTAATTGAGTCATTCTACACTAGGAATGGCATTGTTTGCAAAACTTGACCATAAGTTAGCCGCAAACTATTCCACGTGGGTGGTCTTCTGTAAATATGATCCGGACGTTGCTCCTATTGTATGATTATATTCTGCATTTACTTACAGTAAATGGAACATTAAATTTTAATATAAATAGGAGCTCCGAATAGTTTCTTAACAAAGATGACAGACCGTAACAAATCTGAAATGATATTTCAGTCATTATAATTAACCGCATAGGACGCAGTCAGTGTTATTGTCTAAATTTGAAGCTAGAACCTAGAAACACATTGTATGTAATTATAGTCTGCAAACTCTTCAGCATTTATGGAGAGTCGGGCTCTTTATCTTTTGAAGCTTAATTATGTGGCAACATTTTGAACTGCCATTCTCTCACGGCTCGTCTTAGAAACATATTAATAGACAAATGCGTACAGGATGCGTGACGAAAAGCGCATGTATGATGCGCGTCGCGAGTGTCGGGGAGTACCGCGCGGTGTGCGCCCGCGCCGAACGCCGAACAAATTGATTACAGCGCGCTGAGTGACAGCCGACCACCCACGAAGCTGATGCAACTGCATTGTGAGCTGCGACCGACTACAGCTATTGTGAGCACACAGCTAGCAGCAATTTGCGACCATTGAAATGTCATGCATTGAACATTTGAAAGATAATTCCGTCTATAATCTTATTAAATACGAGCACGTAGGTTGGGATGTTCTTCCTGAGATTTAAGTCGAAAAGCTTGAATAGAATACTGGTTAGATTAGAGTCACCTAAGTAAAGACACCCTACACTACGCGTAGTTTCGTGGTCTTTTGAAGATGATACATAATGTGCACATATGCTACGAAACATCGTAGCATGTTCTAGTCCTGTTCCTACTAAATATGGTTCTTAGCTGGCACACTCCTAGCTCATAAACACATACTTAGGCATTGCACCTTGGAAGAATTGGATACTATTTAAGTTTCTATTGAACCTAAATAAAATCTAGACTAGGTCGTAGCAAATCGTTTTACCTGATAGCAGCCGTCTGTGCCCCTAAAGGAAACCTAATGGCTCTATCAAATTGAAACCTATATTCAAAACCGGCCAAGTGCGTGTCGGACCACGCACAATGAAGGGTTCTGTAGTTGGTATAAATTTATCCCAAGAGCAAACTTAACATTGTAATTGAAAAACATGTTCATCCATACGGAATCTATAGGAGAACATGTTTTTCAACTGTAAATTTAAGTTGTTCGACTATTACTCGGTAACTTGTGAAGCCGACTTATCAGTGATAGTTTTCCTTTTAAGTTCGTTATATATACTACTGCTGTGAATTTTTTCACATACCTACCCAAATACAACCATTTAGCTAGCAGGGTGGACACTTGACACTAACAAAAATTAGCACTTTAAAGCTTCATCATCATCATTTCAGCCGAAAGACGTCCACTGCTGAACATAGGCCTCCCCCAATTGGGGGGGTTTGCCATGATCGCCACGCTTGGCAGGCGGGTTGGCGATCGCAGCATGGTGTTAAAATACATAGAGAACGCTGCTGCCCATTCTCTAGTAAGTCCCTTAGTCGCCTTTTACGACACCCACGGGAGGAAATGGGGTGGTGCTATTCTTTACGTCCGGCATCACACGGTACAAGTGTACTTTAAGTACTTTAAAGCTTAATATTGCGCAAACGGATCCCAGAATCGAAAAATAGGTTTAAAAAACCAGTAATATTTTTGAACGGCCTATCCAACGATACCATGGGATAGACGAGAAGAAAAAATATCATCTTTAGCCTACGTGTAGGGACCATTTTTTTTTTTTCTAGATTTAATTTTACTACCTTTTCGGCGTGATTAATATGTATACCCATGCCAAATTACAGCTTTCTAGTACTAAGATTCTCTGAGCTAAGCCACGGATAGACAGACAGACGGACATGGCAAAACTAAAAGGGTTTCTTGTTGACTACGGAACCCCAAAAATGGAAAGCTTATGTAAATATTTATGATCTCTAGGATCATAGAATAAACATGAATTCTAAGCAGCGGCGGGCGCGGACGCTCACGTACTATCCTTTCCTACTATTAGGCTCCTTAATTGCTCTCAGATTGGTCATGTTACTCTCTTTTATGGCAACGCGGTCAAACATAATTGTTTTTATGTGTGCCTGTTTTTTAATTCTAATTATTAGTTTTGTAATCGGACGTAGGTGGTCTGCCATTAGCGCGGTACGGCTCGTCTACGGCATTTTAATAGTCTAATTGCTAATTAATTGTTTGGAAACGATTTCAATGTCTGTTTTTATGGAAAGCGTGTTGACACTGAATAAATATAGATATTTTATGACATGTTTATATTTTACTGTTAATTTATTCAAGTCTCGCGTATTAGAATGTTCGCTAGAATAGTATATTTTTATCGGAATGTATCCGTCGTATTTATGGGAGTTCCTCGCATAAGCTAGATCTGTATCGGGAGCATGCCGATGTTTTGCAATAATGTTGATTATTTATTAGCGTGCAGATGATAAATAAAGATAATTAATTTAGCAGAAAGCTCCTTTTGCCCGCGACTTCGCCCGCGTGGATGTCGGTTATCGCGTAAAAAATTAGACTATGTCCTTCTCCATATCCAAAGCTATATCTCTGCCAAATTTCATGACGATCGGTTCAGCGGTTTAGGCGTTAAAACGTAACATACAGACAGACAGACAGACAGAGTTACTTTTACATTTATAATATTAGTATGGATGAACTAACCAAACTTGTAGGGAATATCTATGTAAAATTTTAACAAAATCTATCTGGTCGTATCTGCGTGATGCTGGAATATACATTCAGACAAACAGACGAAAATTCTAAAAATTATGTTTTCGGCAGTAGGTATTATGGTTCCCAGACCAGAATCAAAATTCAATATACAGTTTTGACTTCGCTACGCTTTCATTATATGTAAAGATGCAAAATCTTCATAGTTCTCCTGCTTGCTACGAACTTCACAGAGAGTGAAAGTTCAACAAAAATGTTATTTGACATCATAATTATATTCTATATTAAATTAAGTATACCGCAGAAGCCTACCTACAAAGCGTATGTATACAGTGCGCCACTTATTACCTGCAATGAAGCTTGACGAAAGAACCAATAATTGTGGAAGCACGAAACTCAAACACCGGCCGTGCGACATTTAGCGTGCGATTTGGTACGAGTTTAAAACCCACACGTAGCGGTATTTCCTTTGTTCCGATGTCGTCCTGGGAGGCTACCGGTCAATAAAACACACCGTTGCGAACAATGGCCACATAAAAATTGGGAGTACTGAACAAATGACGTACAAGTATGACGAAGTGATTCGCAGGCGACGAGTTTTACGCGTTCAGTGTTGAGCAGTAAAACTTGTACCTGTTCATACTTATCTCTTCCTCCTACAGGAACCTCATGTCCCTCTGTTCGACAATGACCTCTCCTTTTTTCTCTCTAACCACCTACTTGTGTGCGATTTTTGACTTTGCCTTCCTGATATAACTGATCGGGCTGGAAACTAGTCTCATGTAGGGAAATATACATTTCGTTTTCTACTAGAAAACTAGCTGTTGTAACCACGGATATCTATGCATCTAACACTGTAGTAAATAAGGAGAACATTTCGTCATTTCCGTCCATGTGTGACATAAAACTTATGCAAAAACAGTACTGAACTAAAAGCAAAAGGTCATGTTGGAATTGATAGCCAATGCATTAATTACAATTTGAGATAAAAGGCTGGCTTACTACTCAAATTCGGTATGAGCAACTGTTGCGGATAAGTATCTGGAGCATGATTGTGGAAAACTATATCTAGTCGTGATCAACTGATCAATTAAAACAGGAGTCTACAAACATATTTGACGGGATTTCCGATCGATTCGTCAAGAGTTCGCGAGAAGCCTGTTTCGGTAAAATATTTCGATGTGAAATAGTAATGAACATTCTGTAGCTGTATCTAAACCTAGTATTATGGTTACAAAAAGTTATCTTTGCAGCTGGTCTCTGATAAATTTTACTGATTGACCGATATAACAGTTTACTTTAAATTGCACCCTTTTATGGGCACTGGTATCATTAGGGCAAACGAGTTCTAGTTACAACTAGGCACTGGTAGTTACAATGTACTTACGCAGTTGCCGCCATCGGCTGGTTTAACTGCCTATTCTAGAGCTCGATTACGTTTACGATTGAATATAAAGTTATAAATCAAGGCGCCCGCGCATGCGCCAACAAGCGTCAAGTTTTTGTGCCAATTAACTTTATATATCGCGGAAAGATGAGTTCAAACTTACGATGTTTTTGTACTTTCCATTGAAGTGCATTCCATGCTTTTACTCATATTTATTTTATGATTGCTTTTTTTACCGCAATTCTACTTCGAAAATAGAATAACTCAGTATAAATAGAGCTCTACAGACTCCTTGCATTAGTAAGTATATCTTACAGATTACGGACATTTTGCTCTGTTTAGTTCCATTTATATCGATACTGGTAATCCAGTTGATGTCGGTGGTCTACTGGATTTTATTGTTAGTTTACACAACAAATGAGACAAATCGTCGATTTGAAATGTGATACGAAACTTGAATGTTTACTTTATGATTTGGAGGAGGTTTACGATCCTTAAATGCGACTTCAGACACTTCTATGTGTTTGAATAGGAAATTTATTCGTAGAATGTAAGCGGATTAGAAAATTAGCGTGCTTGGATCAGCTCGGAGCCTCGTAAAGTGGGTAGTTTGCGTCCTCCTACGCTGGTGGAGCGCGCGGTCGCGGCCGGGCGGCGCGGGCGCGTGTCACTCGCCGCGATTCCTGCAATAATCTCCCCGAGCGATTGCTCTATCCGGTGACGGAGTAAAGTATCGCTAGTTGATTATTGTGTTTATTTGCGCGTCGGGAGCGTGTGTTAGTGCGGCGCGCGTGTGTGTGATGCGTGCGCGCGGTAGTGGCCCACCCAGCGCGCGGCCACACAGCGAGCCCACCCACGTAGCAGGGGCGCCGCACTCGTGGCCCGCGCCCCGCACGGAGCCGTCCACTAACTTACTCCCTTACGGCACGCTAGCTACCGAACGACGACCATCGATATAAGCTTTGATTGACATGTGACTGTCTCCGATACAACCGACCTAATTGAAATTTGATTGGTGGGAGCTACTGTTACGCTGCGCATGAGGAAACATGCAACTTCTCAGCATGAATGATTTATCACCCTTATTTTTTTAATACATCTATCATATTTACTTTCGAGTCATCATTTATTTTAGGAGGTTCCTTTAATGTTTCTGTTTTAAATAATGCATGACCCAACATTCGAACGTAGTTAAGTTTGAACGAAAGGTCAAAACAAATGTAAAAGTCAAGTGACGCTCATGTTTGTTATTAATGTCTAATATTAAAGGATTTCGATAAAAACGTTATTAAGAATACAGTATTGGTTCCATAAAATGGAGCTTCGAAAATACATTAAAAGTAGAACTTTTATAAACAAAAAAAAAAAAACAGAAAAATATAATTGCAGAAAAATAAAATGTTTAGTTGCAGTTATGAATGCGACCACGGATGTGTAACACCTGCCGCGCTACGAGTGAGCGCGTGCGCAGGCCGCTGCCGAATTTCGCGAGCGTCGCGTCGCCCGCGCACCTCGACTTCTAACTCTCATTCACCCCAGCCACTTCACAACACACATCACGTTAGATATGGTCTATAAAACACTAATGTTTATATAATTTAGCGAGAAATATTGTTCGCGCCTAACGTTTCGGCCAAATTACTGTGAATAATCTATAATATCGTTTTATGAGATTTTTTTACTGCGTGTTTCTTCTTACACTATCCAAATTTATTAGGTGCAAAGCTGTAATTTGCTTTTTGCAAAAAAATAATGAAAACACTCAGAACGACGCAAATCCGATACATAAAATAATGACTTGAATATAATAGGAATGATTTACTTATACCTATGTTTGACATAATCTACATTATATTTCAGGAAAATACTATATAATCTCAGCTCAGAAGTTATAAAAACAGCTTTTTGAAATCTAAAAAGAAGATTATGCGCAAACAAATGACCGGCAAAGTCGTAGTATAGTCCAACAGGAAATTGGAAGAAGTGCAGCTGTATCGTTCTGGCATCAACATCCTGAAAGAGAACTTAACGCCTGAAAAACGTAGGGTTTTCCATTGCAAATATCAAGTCCCATGTCTAACGAAGCACATTTAATTATTCTCCGAAACATAATACATAGATTACAATTATCGTCATACCTGTAAAATTAATAACTTTCCATCACCAATCACTATAAGTAAATCCTGAGAAATTTCCTAAAATCACAGTACCTATCAGGCCAATTACAAATTGACAAATTGCAAGAATCTTGGCGGCGCGCGGTCAAACAGTCAATATTTATTGTGGTCATTACCTGCGCCGATCTCTGCTTCACACCTTCCTAGAACTTGCTCATTAACTCCTGAAGTCTTAATGTATTGAAAACTTACGGTTAGAGACCACCATCGTGTCGTGAGTCACGCAAACGATATTATTTGTAACCTTAACCTTTAATTGCTTTGATTTAAGTGTACGTTTGTAGCCGCGTGGCACTGTTCCGTTAAACAGATATTGATGTTGGAAACTGAACCTTGAGACTGACATCGTCATATATTATACTGATAGTAATGATGTTGTTTTAAAGGTCTATACTCGTGAGTAAATACCCTTATTTTATGTGTGTAATAGTCATCGCTAGTGTGAAAGAGATTTACGGGGAAAAAGATTTGGTAGAACACAATGGTCATGCCCTAAAAGGGATAGGTTTGGGAGTCTAATTAATGTTTTCCCGTCAATGAACTATCACCTTCATTTATTTAAGCCCCTTTTCTACTTCCTTTTAGAGTTGGCTCTAAAAGAAATCATTTTTCACACTGAAGACTTCTCCGAAACTTCCAACAAACAGCCTGCGTTTTCTCTTATTCCTAGAACGGATCATAGTCACAGCCACATTAATAAATGGCCAAACATTGCAAAGACAAACATCCTTAACCATTCTAGGAAGTGATGACTGCTGATGATGATGTCTCTTCCTTAATGACAGGTTGCATATGGCCCGGCGATAATAACATTGTTATTAGGCGATATTTTAGTAAGCTCATCAGTTCAGGTAGATCGGCTATACGACCGGTAATAGGGACTGTCGCCACGTAATCGCCGTGTCCGTAGATAAAGAATATTTTGTTGCTGCGGACACTATGTCAAAGAATATAATATAAGAGAGAGATAGAGGAGACATTTGATTGTACAAGTATTGATTTTTATCGATTTTCGTTTCAGATTGGAAGAAACAAAATAAAACGCAAACAGAGAAGGTAATGAGGAGAGTATGACAGTTGATTGTACTTAAATAATCAGTCTTACCACAGAACAAATAAATCTATCGTACGTATCTCTTTAGTCACTGGTAGCGTTGCTAGATCCGTTATTCCAAAAGTCGGGACTTCAATAAAAAAAAGCGGGACTACGACGAAAACATCGGGACGTAGAAATAAATAATATGGTTATAATTCTAAATCCATCTTCATTAAGATCAATCAACCTTAAGATTTACTACTAGGTTTTTTTACTTAGGATTTACTCATACTATAAACATGAACAATTATTAAATTTATCATTATTAGACAAAAATATACTTAAGTATTATTATTTAAACAGGAATTAGCAATGTAAGAAATCAAAAAATTATGTACTTAAAAGTACATACCTAATCTAAAATTATTTTTTATAGATAACATATTTAGAGCTTAATTTTGCTGCTTTTAACATTTTCTTTTCTTTTAGCACATCTATAAAACTTTTTGCAAAACATCTGAAAATTTACTTTCGATTGGATGTCCGTCTTCACATATTCTATCGATATCTATTGCGTCTCTCAGTCCATGTTACATTTGCCTGCGAGAAAACCCTTTCAGTAGATGCATTTGACACCGGTATTGATGCCATTAACTGGTATAATTCCGCTCACCTTCTACTTTTGCTGACTGATTATTTATTTATGAAAAAGCGGGATTTTGGGCAGCCCGCTCAGGGTGCTGACAGGACGCGTCCTGAGAGGGCTAAAAAACGGGATGTCCCGCCAAAAGCGTGACATCTGGCAACACTAGTCACTGTGATCTCTAACTGACATAACAAATGAGTCGGAGCTCGAGGTTTTCCAAGTTTTGCGTAAGTGTATGTGTATTTATGTATCACGCCGTGAGCTGAATGCAGTAAGCAAGCACTGTTGCACAAAATGCTATTACATTACCATATTAGATAACTTAATTGCAGGAAACCGGTGCTCTCATCTGTGATGCGTTTATAGCTGAATCTATGTAATATATCGAAGGCTATGTGTCGTTTAATGTAGCCGCCAGCTACCGAGAAGCGATCGTCCGGCGGCCGGGGCGTGCCAAATCGCCGAGCCATCAATCTGCGCCACCCTATAGAGACATTAGTTCGACAGACATTTTCGTTGTGCGATTAGTCAGGAATCCGTTTCCGCTTGTTTTTTACCTATCTTCTTTTACATTTTTCACCGCATCTTTGTTCTTTGTATAATTTTGGACAAATTTTTTAGTCCATACGTAAACGGTTACAGCCTGTAGGGATGTTGCAAAATCGATGTAGATATTGATATGTTTAATAAGTGGGTACCCGCTTTCATTACACTATAAATTTTATCTCAATTTCAGTTTCTTATATTTATATTTATATATACTTTATTGTACATCAGATTACACATTACAAAAGAAAAGAAAACTTATACACTATAAAATATACAATGGGCGGCCTTATCGCATACTGCATATTTCTTAGTTATTGCTATGAGCTTTTTAAGTTGGATTGGAAGAAATTAAGTTTAATATTATTGTGAAGGTATTGATTTGTAAGTGAACTGACTAGGTACTTTATAAAACACATAACTTTTCATAAATTCGACATTAAAAGCAATTCTAGATGTAATAAATTCACACTAGAAGGAAAGCTTAATTACAAAACGCACGACTCCAGGCCTATAATTATTGGCAATAGAAACTTTAACTAGTAATAAAATGTTATGTAGTTATGCATTTTGCTTGGAAAGATGAAGGTTTGACATACAAGTTTCAGTGTTTTTATAGCTGTTGTAACAAAATATTGCCTGTTAAGTTATATTATAAGACATAATGCTAAAAACTTTAAGAGCGGACACTCGTGCGCATTTAAATTTTCAAAGTACAAAGTGAGTTAATAAACTCAGTTGTTGTTCCGTCGAAGTACAAAATTAAGTCATTATACGAAACGACAAGTATTATTTAATTAATGCGTGGTTGGTACAAAACAATGGCTCGATTGTTCCACTGAGCGCTCTGTCAGCGCGACCCGTCGCCGCGCGCCCACTGCGCCAGCCGGCCCGCGCGGTTGGACAAAATTGTACATTAGACACGGATGAACTCAAACCATTACATAATGACGGTGCGTCCAAGTATGTTTCTATAATTTATAGAGAAATTAACTTCAAATGCATTATTTTTGTAGAACCAGATTTTTTTTAATTTTAATTTGTCTTACTTAAGATGATTTTATCACAGGTAATGTTAGATTTATACCAAACGCTTAATTTGCTTCTAAATTATAATAATAACAAAGTTTGTTATTTAATAGTTTTTAAAATTTGCTTCATTGCAAACATTGCAATCGTGCTCCTTGTCAGTCAGTTGCTACAAAGTATTATAGTTAATTGAATTATTGTAAGTTTGAACATATAAATGTTTTATATCACGTTGTTGGAGCACTGTGTGGCGTTACAGGCGGGGACGCGTCTCTATGGCAACGGCTTGTTCCGCCATCTTGCCCGGCTTTTTGTGCCGACGACCACCCAGCACGAACTCGCTACATTATTTTATTGTACAATAAACAAATTTATTGCTCCATATGGCTATTTATGCTTTTATTTATAAGGGTTTTTGTTAACAACCGAAAGAGATGTTATGTAGTATCTTTCGTGGGTGATTGCGTTTTAAAGTCGTAGTGAAGCTATGGTTGTAACCATGACCCTTCATAACGTAAGTAATAAATCTTCAGTTGGTACAGTTTACACAACTGTGACATAATTATGTATATTATGTGATGATGTTTTAGCGAAAAGGGTGTTTGAGAACACTTAGATAGGTATATCATGTATAAGTTTAATTAATGTTACTAATGGAATTTCAGTTGTGTTGCAATAAAGAAAATGTTGTAACTTGATTTTGGCGGGACAACTTTTTGAAGCAGGTGCCCCAGCTCTTATTTGGATATAAGGTCTTTTCAGGTTTGTCTTTTTCTGACTGACTCATGTATTCTTACCTACCTACAATTAGTAGGTTGAGCTGAATGGTGCTATTCCATGCGTCATGTTCGTGAACGGGCGCCGTCAGTTGGGACTGGTCATCTATTAGCTGCCATGGCTTATTTTAATTGTTTTATTTTTTATTTTTTTCTATTTGGTGTACCTACTCTGGACGCTTTTAACGAGTACGTTTTTATTTTTACATCGTTCTCACATTATGTTATAAATTCAACATTATATGTGTAACTAATATTTTTGTAACAATTTAATTTAAAAGAGTGTCCATGGAGTTTCTTGCCTGTTCTTCTCCATAGGTACTACGCTTGGAATGGGAATGTAGCTTCATTTTTCTTACTGACCGACTCCTTGACAATTCAAAAGTGCCTGTAAATGGTTTAATTTAAATAAATGATTTGAGTTTGAGTTTGAGTCGATAAGGGTGTTCCAGTGCCCCAGCTAGTTGTTTTAGCCAAGATTGAGATGAAAAAAAAGCTTAAGAGGCCGTGCACGAAATCGACTGATTTTGATCAATTTTGTTCATTGTTTGTGAGAAAGGGAAACATAATTTAAACAAAATTATTTGAGATTTGAAAAGTCGTGTTCTTTGTTTTGCATGTGGCTGAAAGGGATTTTTCAAATAAATTAAGTATTCACGGTAAATCACTAATATTTGCAACAAGTTTTCCGAAAAATGACGCGAGACTGACATTTGATCATCATTCTACAAGAAACTACTTTTGATTTTGAACATAAAAAAATATCATCAGCATCATTATATGGTCTACTTGCATGTGGCGGAACCACTTTTTTCAACTTCCATACAAAATATAGCAGAAAAATAATATTGAAAAAACCTTTTTTTTGTTTTAAACTTCGTCAGTAATATATATTTTTCCTATTATTTAGCAAATCCATATCAAGAAATTTAAAAATCACACATTAGCCTTCAGCTATCCTTAAAATATAATCAAAATTTTATTTAATGATTATACAATATCTTCATTAAGTAAATCAATGGCGAAATAAACTATATTTTGGAGAGCACAAAAATGATGAAACTATTAAAAGCTGCTGTGACTGACACGAATGGTTTAGCACCACGAAAACTGTACTTTTATAGTTACACAGACTTAATGTTTCGATTATTTCAAGTTTTCTCACAATTAGACAAGAAATTGCCAAAAGAGAGTTTTTTTCGTGCACGGACCCTTAAGTTGGATACCATGATAAGTTCGCCCTGCAGTGGGACACAAACGGCTAATAATAATTGGGTACCATGAGCAAATTGAGCAACTCTTGTAAATCAAAAACATTTTTAGGAAAGCTTTCTCGGAGCATTTATCAAAACATCGTAGCATGATGTCAAGGTTACGAGGGGCCCCATTAGGGCCGAAGCCTGCCGGGTCAGCGGGATTGTCCGAAAGGGGTACCGCTGCCCCGGAACATAAAGGGAAGGAACACGGGTGAGTTTTAGTCAGTAAGAGTCTGACACTCCCTTCCGCTCCACCCAGAGCGGGAGGGGTCATTTGATGACTTCCCATTCTCAAAAAAAATATAAAAAGATTCCATTTAATCAAATACGGTTGACCTACACACCCGCAAGTAAATGAGCTCGTATAAACCAGATTGTTATTAAACGTCTTAGGTTTTACGGTTACTTTACGTAACTCACCTGGCAAAATGAAATAAGCAGAGATCAGAATAGGTAGAGTTTATTTACCTAAACTTCGAGGAAGTAACATAGAGTGGATAATACCCTTTTTATCGCAATATAATATACACACTATAACCAGCCAACTTTTCAAGAATTTATTTTCTTATAATGTGTAAAACAAAGCTCTTTAATTTAATAGTTTTAGTACGGAACCCTTTAAAAATGTTATATAATTATGATTCTTCAAATCAATAATTTGTAACTGTAAAATAAAGTCCAATAAATAATTAGTGGTTTTTGAACCTGGGAAACTTCGAGGAAAATACATAGAGTGGATAATACCTGTTCTAAAACCCCAAAATAATTATAATGACGTTTAAACATTATAATTATTCCAGAATTTTAGAGGCGGTATTATCCACTCTATGTATTTTCCTCGAAGTTTAGGTAAATAAACTCTACCTATTCCGATCACTGGAAATAAGGGATGCTGGTCACGACTTTACTGATGAGTGCAAAAACAAGATAGGAATTAATTAGCTAGGAGACACCAATGATAAGAATATTGTAGAACTGGATGATTGTTCTATTTTAGAAGCATGTGTTTTCAATTCTGCAGACTAAGCCTAACTACCTACCTACCTAAGGAATATAGGTAACAGTCGTAAGCTACATGATGGAATCTAGCTTATTATTAAAGGTAAGTACGTCTTTGTTAACATTATTACATCTAAACTGGAACAGCCTCAGCCACCATGTCCGAAATATCATCTTATACACTGAAAAACTTTTTAAGTTGATTTAACCTTTTTTAACCTATATTTTGGGTTAATATAGCACTTACCGACATGATTAGTTAAATCAACAAAATTAAAATTGTTATAATTAAGAGGCGAATCTAACAAAGACATACATACATAGGTACATAAAATATTGTATTGTGTAAACCTATTTTTTGTTGTTAACTTAAATAATTATAGTATATAGTTAAATAAACTGTTATATGAATAGTTCAATAAGTTTAGTTAATTTAACTTAATCGTTTTTTTTTTATTTTACTTCGTAAACATGTTGACTTAACTAAAAATATTGTATTGTTTTAACCTATTTTTCTGGTTAAAACCCATTACATTTCAATAATTTTATTTTTGTCAAAACAAACGTCATGGAACGGTTTTTTTTAACACAATTTAATATCAACTCAACCAAAAGGAAATCAGCAATCAAAAAATCAACTATACGGTTTTTCAGTGTACGCAGGACGATAGGTACCTGCTGACTTTGTAACCAAGCGTAGCAGTCAATGAGTCACTACACATCTAACGAAAACCTGTGCACGAGTGACGTTGGTCAGTCACCAATGAATGATCGACGACTATTTGGAATTCGTCCAACTTTATCGAGCAGTTTAGTTTGATGCCCTTACAAGCACGTGTTTATGAATACTAACTTGCTTCCTGCGTACTAAGTTATTGTTCTTGTCAATGACTATAACTTGTCGGCTCTGCGCATTGATGAATCATTTGCAGGACTCTCAAGATTGGGTGGTAAAAAATTATGGCCTGTTTCATCAACTCTGGATAGCCACTGATAATATCTGGCCAATAATTTAACTGGAACTTGGAAAGAAGGAAGACTTCTGAATAATTAGAAAATCCACACATAGGTACTTAGTCGAATATTAAATTAAAGAAGAAAAATACATGTACACTAACTAGCACTAGCACTGGCACTAGTAGTAGGTACCATGTGGTGCCGGATGTAAAGAATAGCACCACCCCATTCCCTCCCGTGGGTGTCGTAAAAGTCGACTAAGGGACTTACTAGAGAATGGGCAGCAGCGTTCTCTATGCATTTTTAACAACATACTGCGATCGCCAACCCGCCTGCCAAGCGTGGCGATTATGGCAAATTCCCCCCTTTTGGGGGAGACGTATGTAGCAGTGGACGTCTTTCGGCTGAAATGATGATTACACTAGTACCTACATACAAGTGAAAACACACAAACAAACACGAAAAATTATAGCGTGAAAGTGCTTTGAAGATGCATATGTATGGCATAAAAATAATACGTGAAATATTTTTTTTATCAATTTCATTGGGCACTCTATCAAGGAAAGGATATTAAACAAGTCCCTTCTAGATTCCTGCTATAACATTGTAAACTTACCGGTCTACGATACCAGCGCAAAAATCATTAAAAGGACGATTAAATGCGACTAACAGTCTCTTAATTGTCATCTTAATAACCCAGTTCGTAAATAATCATACTAGAAGCGGAATACAAAGTACAGATTATTTATTTTATACTTTGAGTGCGGATAATATCGCCGCCAGCAATGTGCGGGCATTGCTGAAAACAATTAAACTATCAGTGAGTACACGTTATGGTATTATAAACATGCATTAAGTATTAATTAAATTGGTAACAAAAAATAGATTATGTATCATTAATGGAAAATATCAGTCGGGCTTGCATTATGGATGCGCCTGCGACGGTGGCCACACGACATGACTTGGGAATATTCTCAGTATATTATGAACAAGAACAATTAGAGTCCTTCAAACGTTCCTAATTGTTATTTTAACCTCGTATGACTATTAATAACTTAAGGAAAATACAGATAAAAATCTCAACATTAATTTAATTTAGTAATGTAATTAACGTGTCGTGGGGAAAACCAAATACAATAAATCGGTCATGAATGAATATACGATAATTCAATTGAATGTCGTTGAGTGACAGATGAATAGATAACTATCCAAATATAGTAGACAATAAAGTACCATCGTAAGACAATCCTCCGCTATAAATTTACAACAAACACTACAATGAGATCGCATTAAAAGATAAGCAACGAACGGTTGTCAACCCAAAACTTACGGATACTATAGTAGCCCGTTTTCCTTTAACCTACGCAGAATATAAATCAGCTGATTCATTTAACGTTTCAGCGTGACAATAGAAGCAGTCTGCATGTCCTGAATACATGTGGAATGTTGGTGCTCCTACTTTGGAGCAAAGTGGCAGATGTACTGAATTATAAGGACATTTAGATGCGTGTCCATAGGCCGACATAGAGACGTCAGAGGACCACCCACCGCGCACCTCGCTACTAGCCGTGATACTCAGAACCAGACTTATCATAGAAGAGATATTATTAAAATAACACTTAAAACACTTTGTTATGATTTATTTGAATTGGACAACTGATATAGTTTTTTTGAGTTACGTGAAAATAATATATGTTTATTTTATAGAGAGCAATTTATCTTTTTATGTGTCTTATAGTGATACTTTCTTTTGAAAAGTAGTTTTATAAGGTGCATTACACGACATACATTTTCATATCAAAGTTAACCTTTATTAAAAGTTAAAGTGAGCACAGTACGAGTATAAATGTATAGGTGATCAATCAAACAGTGAGAGATATCGCAATGACTTATTTTATTGTCTCAATCGAAAACAAATTACGCTCGCGCAGTTGTAGTCATTTATATTTGTATACAACGTATTCGACTAGCCGGTATGTTTTTTTTTTATTAGCTATTCAAGTCAACTTAAAATAATGAGTGGTTGATAATTCGGTTGACTAATTACAACAGCTTACTGGCAAGTTTAAGTTTTACAGCTTACAATTGGACGTAGTTTAGCAGAAAGATCTCAACGCACATTATGGTCAAAAATGAGTTGTCTACACCAGAGGTCCTAACGGTTAACGGAAAGCACCCACCTTCATGTTGGTTGGTTCCCATCATACAAAAATCAACCTTATCTTTATAGTGTCACGGATCTATTCTGATGAGTGAAAGGGCTTATTCCTCAAATCTCCCCTGAAATTCCTCCTTAGGGCGGAAAACTAGAATAGAAAAAAAAATACTTATTCCAAGATCCCCCTGAAAGTATTTTTTTTTACATTAGGGTTTATTTGGGATTAGTGGAAAAACACAAATGAAAAGGGGACTTTCTGGTTTTTTTTTTTTACATTAGGGTCCAGTTTTCCCCACTGAGGGTGATTCTTTCAGGGGGATTAGTGGAATAAGCCGAATGAAAGAACGAACCGTTAGGAACTCTTTGGTATATATGTATGTTACCGGCCAAACCCGATTTCAGGCCAAACCCTCCCTACACGCGATAGGACAAACCAGTATAGCCTAGGCTAAACTCCACCTGCGCTAAGATAGGTCGACGGAGCCCCGCCTAGCGGGGCTCCTATTTCTGGGTGATTAAAAAAAAATTACCACGAAGACTAAGGCGGGAGATCCGCTCCGCTTCGCTCCCGCCTCACAGTGGAACGAATGTATGGGAGCGGTTGGACGTAGACATGTCCGAAAAAAAAGAGTAAAATTATGCCAAACTAATGATGCCATCTTATTCGATTACTTAATGCCTTCATAACTTGTGGTGATGAATTTCTTCATAACTCCCATATTTCGGGAGTAATTTGAGAAAATGTGAAATTTTACTATGAAAATGAGTGTATCGAGCTCTCTCCCTCCTGATTCCGGGCTTGTTTCAAGTAGCGGTCTCTAATATCATAATGCTAATACTAAGAGCTATATTTAATACTAAGACACATAGTGCGCCAAATGTGCACTTTCTGGGATAAAGAGTGATGTTTATTTTATAACACAATTTTTTTTTTTTTGTTTATTTAGTTGATTAAAACCGTTTTTCTAAAGGTTTACCTTATTACAATAACATTTCTGAGCAGCCAATTAGAGAAGATATAAGCTAATTAGGATATATAATTAGGGACTTAAGGTTTACATATAAAACTGATGCACTAATGATTACTGATAAGAACATTGCTATTATTTAATTACTAAATGGCTCTTAATACACTAATTTAGCATGCATCATTTACTAATTATCACAATAACTAATTACCTTGCAATATTTAACAAAGGATACCTGGGATACCTGGATTTTATATAAATAGGTCACTATTAGTAACTTTAAAATCAGTGTTGATTTACACCTCGTTGTATCCAAGCTAATCTCGCAATGTATTTTCCAAATTTTAATACAAATCTTGATATTCACGTTGCTTTATGCGCACGCGCACATAAAGATTTACGCGACTTTAACTATTTGTTCAGTGTTTTAAAAGATAACAGTTGTGTTCAGTTATGTGAAAGTGCTGAAACAAGTTTAAAAGACTGGTGTCGTCGATTTTGCTACCGCATTTATGCAAAATGGACACAGTCTGGAAGAAGCACAGATAAGTTTCGGAAGAAACATGAGATTTGGCTACAGGCTGCAATTCAATGGCCGGAATTACAGAATGAAAATATGGAACCTTCTACAGAAAATATAAGTGACGTCATCGAGCCCATAATTTCTCCTGCTAAATCTGATGCTTCAACTTGTACACATCCTAGTCCTCGTAAATCTTTTGAGGACCTTAGTAACCGGCAAAAAAGAAGACGCACTGAAGATAGTCTTTCATGCAGCAGTAGCAGCGCTGAAATTATGTTTTCGGCCGAAAGGGCGCTTCAAAAGGCAGGACAAAGCGATACAGCTTATGTTATGAAATACTTGACGGAGAATCCAGAAGAGGCCTCAAAAATCAAAGCCTTCATTGAAGGTAAATCAATTCAGGTACGGGAAATATCCCCTTTGAAGGCATTGGCTCTTTATGTATCGATGAACTTATCGAAATGGCGCTATAACACTCTTCGGGATTTCAACACTCAAGAAGGAGCTCTTCAATACCCGAGTTACTACATGTTGGTTAAAGAAAAAATTAAGTGCTATCCGGCCAAAGAAGATCTCACAGTTACAGAGAGCTCTGCAAAAATCAAATTACAAGCCTTGATGGATTTAACCTCAAGAAGACTTATTAGGTCGTTAGAAACCCCTGTTGATCCCAATCAACAGCTCGTATTGACCAGCAAATGGGGTTTTGACGGATCATCTAGCCAAAGCATTTATCATCAAAGGACGAGTGAAGATGAGCAAATCGATCTTGCTAGTAATTTTATGATTAGTCTTGTACCACTGCGGCTCGTCTCAAAAGGTGTAACAATTTGGGAAAACGAGCGACCATCTTCCACTTCATTTTGCCGGCCAATATTGTTTAAGTTTATAAAGGAAACCAAAGAAAATGTGCAGAGAGAGATGGCTGAAATCGAAGCAGAGATTGAAGCCTTAACTCCATCCACCATCACTGATGGAATTAGTGTCAAACACCAACTGCTGTTGACAATGATTGATGGTAAAATTCATTCCATTATATCCAATACAGCAGCTTCAGTGTGTGACATATGCAAGGCTTGTCCTAAAGAAATGAATAATTTAGAGTTAATCAAAGATAAACACGCAAACGAGGACATGTATAAATATAGCTTAAGCACCCTTCACGCTTGGATTCGCTCAATGGAATGCTTATTACACATTTCCTACAAATTAGACATAAAATCATGGCAAGTAAGGGGTGATATAGCAAAAAGGCAAGTTGATGACAGGAAGAAAAGAGTTCAAGAGGCTGTAAGAAGAGAAACGGGCTTACTTCTCGATGTTGTGAAACAAGGCAGTGGATCCACCAACAATGGCAACTCGGCAAGGAGATTTTTTGAAAACTACACTAAATCTGCTGAACTGACCGGAATAGATGCTATGCTTTTAAGAAAAATCTGTGTGATCTTGCAGTGTATTTCATCAGGAGAGAAGATCAACGTAACTAAATTCCGAGAGTTCTGCTTTGATACTGCTAAGCTTTACGTGGAGTTATACCCATGGTATTATATGCCTTCTTCACTTCATAAAATTTTAATGCATGGGCCAGACATAGTTCAGAACATGTCAATTGTGCCCATTGGTTTTCTATCCGAAGAGGCATCTGAGGCTAGAAATAAAGATTTTAGAAAATATAGAGAGGGGCATTCTCGAAAGCATAGCAGTATCTCATGCAATGAAGATATTATGCACAATCTTTTACTGTCTTCTGATCCACTTGTTACAAGTATCCGTCCAAAAGGAAATAAGTTTGTAAAAAAATCTTCTTTTAAGGAATTTTATGAGCTTACGGATTCTGAGAAAAGTGATATCGAATTTGTTAACATAAAATAATGATTTAGCGGACATCGATTCTGAATTTGAATTAATTGATGATGATGATGATGACGAAGATAATTAAATGATGTTATTGTTTTAAAATGTGTAACTTAGTAAATTAGAGCTTACATCTTAATTATTTATTGTACTTTTAATGAAACTAGGTAATTTATTATCAACTTACTTAAAAGTCATACTCTCATCAGTTCTTGTGAATATTTTTGTTAATATATATTTCTGTATATATATAATATATTTATAGACCTCTTAATAAGTCTGTCTGCGGTTTAAAGTAAATACAAATGGGGAAAAAACGTTTTTTTTTTTAAATTTTCATTTCCTTTTATCCCAGAAAGTGCACATTTGGCGCACTATGTGTCTTAGTATTAAATATAGCTCTTAGTAATAGCATTACGATATTAGAGACCGCTACTTGAAACAAGCCCGGAATCAGGAGGGAGAGAGCTCGATACACTCATTTTCATAGTAAAATTTCACATTTTCACAAATTACTCCCGAAATATGGGAGTTATGAAGAAATTCATCACCACAATTTATGAAGGCATTAAGTAATCGAATAAGATGGCATCATTAGTTTGTCATAATTTTACTCTTATTTTTCGGACATGTCTACGTCCAACCGCTCCCATACATTCGTTCCACTGTGCGCCTTAGCCTTCTAACCTAACCTATCCGAGTCGGGGTACTCTGAGTCGGGGAGTTAACCAAAATAGTTAAGATAAACCGGTTTGGCCTAGGACAAACTAGGTTGGCCTGAAATCGGGTTTGGCCGGTAACATATACAAAAAAAAAATTGACCATAATGTGGGTTGAGTCCTTAATGCTAAACTACGTCCAATTACAACAGCAAACCTTTATTTTTGTGACTAGCCGATAAAATTCAACGTTTACATAAACCACTGTTAGTTCAACGTGTCCGTTAAAGTAACAGTTAGTAACATTACCTGGAACCACGCGTAAATTTTATTTATTGGTCAACAGCTGCTGATAAGATCAGTCCACGTCTGTGACGGTTGACAGCACTATCTACTTGTACACTACTTCCCGTTCCTTTTGACCACCTTTACGACTTGTACAGCATGATAAGCAGGTGGTCTGCTTTTTAACGCTTAAAAAAGCACTTAAAAGTAATTGTTATTGGTTTAGCTCATGTCATGATAAATTATATCAAACTGCAAAATACTTTGTAGGTTTTTTGTACTATTTAATTATAATTCCCATAATCATTCCATTATACGTTCAAAGTCAAAGTCAAAGCATTTATTTCAAATAGGCACAAAAATGGCACTTTTGAACGTCAAAATTTACACGGAAATAAAATTGATTCTAGTTGCCCCTTCCAAAAGGTAGTTTCGCATGGAGAAGAAATATGTTTTACAATCGTTTGTATACATCAAATTATATCATTACATGTGAAGATGACGTACCTAGAATAAAATTACTATACCACAGCAGGTAATAACAACAAAAAATTAAGCATTGACGGATAAATTAACCATGTGTTAGATACAAGGTGCTCACATATTTACAAATATTGTATTATTTATCACGCAAAACGAGTGACTAATTTTGTCGAAACCACTAGGCAATGTTTAGTACTCGATAATAACAAAATTAAAACACGGCAGAAATACAAAAAAAAATATTTTTCAATAAAGTCTTGCAAATTTACATAAATAATGTCGGAGTTTAATCCTACTGCGTTGTCACCCGTCACCAAGTAAGCTGTCTTATTAGCGCACTATTACGAACATAAATTACTGGACTTTTATATTGCCGCGCGTGCAATAACAGCAGTAAGTATAATTTTTGATTAAAAATAGTAGGTACATTATTGCAAAGGCCGGGAAATAGTCAATTGCAGTATGAGTTTGAAGTTCGAGCCATAGGCGAGGACTTCACTAATACGAGACAGGCAATTGCCATTTCCACCGAAGCATATATAGTGCTTTTCTCAAAAGAATGCAGGGAAATAAAACATACTAACATACTAATACTTTCATGTATTTTTCTTTTGACTTCGATGGAAGCAGGTTTTCCATTGCCAATTTGGCTTCTGATCTTAAATCTGGTGGCGTAAAATCAATCTCCATTTCACTCTCTGAACCGTTGGAAGTCATTTTAATTACTTACTAAATTTATATTTAAGTATGTAATTATCAAATCAAGACGAATTTTCAGCTTTGCCGCCAATTTTATATTTATCATCTATGCCGAAAGGCAAACGCATTTATGGCTATACAGCCACGTGAAGACAATTTGTGCTAAGCAAAGAGACGTGCTTTGGTATGCCAAGAATGATAAAAGAGATCCAATCAAAGAGTATTTATTAACCCCAGCACGCCATTTCATACAACATTGCTGGAGCGTTGTATTGTTCCAAATTCAAAAAACCCTCCTGCAATGGATTTGATTTTATTTGTCCGTAAATTCGATACTACGCGTGTTCTTTTTTCGAAAATAATGACAATATTTCCATGCATGTTTGAGAAAAAAATATTTTTAAATAAAGTCTTGCAAATGTACATAATGTCGGAGTTTAATCCTACCGCGCTGTCACCTGTCACCAAGTAAGCTGTCTTATTAGCGCACTATTACGAACATAAATTGCTGGACTTTTATATCGCCGCGCGTGCAATAACAGCAGTAAAGTATAATTTTTGTCCAAATTCAGATTTAGACAAAAAGAGAGATTTTATTGAGATTTTTGTTGACTGATTCGGAATCAACGCAATGAGCTGATTCCGAATCTATTATATTATATTAAGCAACAAAATTCGATCTAAAGGAAAACGGCCACATTCCTCTAGATCGTATTTTGTTGCTTCGTGAATCGTGTCTCAATATTATAAAAAAACTTAATAAAAGGTATTAGAAAATTCTAGACACACTTACCGACTGAGCTGATTGAGCCGTTTTTCATAATTCCTTCTCGGTCACGAGATAATATGTTTTAAAGGAGTGGCGCTAGTGGACCTGTGATATAACGTTAGATTGTAACGTTTTCAAGATAACAACGCCAATACGCGACAATGCGATTGACTGCTGCGCTGCGTGTCGCGGGTTAGATTCCCGCACGGAACCAATATTTGTATGACCAACAGTTGTTGACAAGGTATGTGACTTTAAATGTTTGTAAACGCACCCACAATACAAGAGAATTTCCTAGGGTGGGGCAAAGATTAAAAAAAAAAAAAAAACAATTGCAGCTATAACAGCTAATGTTTCGCGTTCAGTAGTAGAATAATTTTGCCCATATTAACTAAGAGTTTTGCTCATATATGCAATAACCACTTCAACATTGTTTTGTTCTTGAGTCAACATAGCTCCTATACCATAATTAAAAGGATCACAGTGAACAAAATAAGAAAGATCAAAGTCAGGACAAGCTAGGATCGTGGTTGAAGTCAAACATTCTTTCAGTTTGGCAAAACTTAAATCTGCGTCCGAATTTTATAGTTAGGATAATTATCAGGGTTATCACGACATTAGTTAAAAAGTTTATTGAAATTTTCCAACTGAGACGCGTTGTTTCTTAACTCAATTGGACATAAATTATACTTACTAATAATAAATATATCATAACTTTTATTGTTCAAAAGAGCATTACAGAATTAAAATAGCACTAGCCTCTACACTAAAGGTCTCTGCACACAGCGGGTGCAGCGCGGCGGGACGGGACGTCGACGCGACGCTGAGCAGTTGTAATTATGGACGACGCCACACAGAGCGTCGCGTCGCGTCGCGTCGAGCCGGACGGCTCTGTGTGGCGTCGTCCGTAATATCTAGTACATTACAACTGCTCAGCGTCGCGTCGGCGTCCCGTCCCGCCGCGCCGCGCCCGCTGTGTGCATAGACCTTAAGATTCCCTGTGTCGTGGAGACTAGTCTCCTTCGTCTAACAAGATAATAAGGTACATAGTGGGTAGGTACATAAAATTGGTCGATAAGATAATATTAGAATGTTCCTCCAAATTCATAATCAAAAAAAAAAAAAAAAATGATTTGATTAAATGGTTATGATTACGGTAATGGTTGGTTGGTTGTGGATGTTACGGATTATGGTTGAGGCTGTTATTGCACGCGCGGCAGTATAGGCCAGCGAGGCAGCGAGTCATTAGTCTACGAACGTGTTCTACGCCGCTACGCAAGACATTAGAAAAGTTGCATGTTTGTGTAATTGCAGGCTACGCCGTAGCGCCGTAGCGCGTCCGATAAGCGATAGTTACTCTACGGCCAACGTGCAGGTAAAATAACAAATTGTTTAATTCAGTGTATCGTGCGTCTAACTCGGCAATTTATCCAATTAGGCGTCCGCCGGACCACCCACCGCGCTCCACTATTAAACATAAATTATAAATAATTTGGTAAAGTTTATTTTGGCTCTCGGTCCTCACTGATTGCTGCGGTTAGGAAGCTAGTGGTTGAAATGTGTTCGAGAAGATATCGTTTTGTTTGGTTTATTCTGAGTTTTATGGGTTTGGAGTGCTACGATTGAGTATTATAAATACATATAGCCCGTATATAAATGAAGGGACGATGTAGACTCATTTCCGTGTGGAACAAAATTCTGTATCTCGGAGGCAAACAATCATAAGTCACATTAAGCTTCAGTGCACATGTTTTAAGTCTCAATTTGAACATTATTCACGTATGTTACTTAGCTACACAATTTTGTGATATTCTAAGTTATTTTTTTTAAATGTAAGGTTAATAGGTAGTTTTTTATACCAAAAAGATATTAGAACTTTTACGATACTTATATTATATTTGGACTTAGGATCATTTGCCTCCTTGCCTTAATTGAGCCATAAAAATTGTAAATATTGCAAAATCTTAAACCAAGTAACTGCAAACATTTAACGATCTATTTAATTTTAATCTATATATATATATATATATATATAAATCAATTGCTGTTCGTTAGTCTCGCTAAAACTCAAGAACGGCTTGGCCGATTTAGCTGATTTTGGTTTTGAAATGTTTGTCGTAGTCCAGGGAAGGTTTAAGCGGTGAGAAAATATGTAAAAAAATATTAGGGTAGGGTAGGTAGGTAGGGTAGGGTAGGTAGATAGGTAGGGTAGGTAGGGTAGGGTAGGTAGAGTAGGTAGGGTAGGTAGGTAGGGTAGGTAGGTAGGGTAGGGTAGGGTAGGGAAGGGTAGGTAGGTAGGTTGGTAGGTACGTAGGTAGCGTAGAGTAGGGTAGGGCAAGGTAGGGTAGGTAGGTAGGTAGGGTAAGTAGGGTAGGGTTGGTAGGTAGGGTAGGGTAGGGTAGGTAGGTAGGGTAGGGTAGGTAGAGTAGGTAGGGTAGGTAGGTAGGGTAGGTTAGGGTAGGTAGGTAGGTAGGGTAGGGTAGGGAAGGGTAGGTAGGTAGGTTGGTAGGTACGTAGGTAGCGTAGAGTAGGGTAGGGCAAGGTAGGGTAGGTAGGTAGGTAGGGTAAGTAGGGTAGGGTAGGTAGGTAGGGTAGGGTAGGGTAGGTAGGTAGGGTAGGTATTTAGGTAGGTAGGTAGGTAGGGTAGGGTAGGGTAGGGTGGGTAGGTAGGGTAGGATAGAGTAGTGAAGTTTATACTATATTTCCTTTGCGCGTAGACAAACTGCCACAGTCAAATAACTTTTGACAGAACGAAGTCTGTCGGGTCAGCTAGTATATTTATAAACCATCATAATCTCACTAAAACCAGTGAAGTACTTAATGTGTTTATTATATGAGGTAACATTATACACGAGAGCCATTTATTAATTTGTTGCATGGAATCAAATACTTTAATCCATAAACATTAATATTGTTAATGATAGAGTAAATGATACCGTGTGGCGCCACATAGCAGCCGCAACTTAGAAGCTTTATAGTGGGCACGTAAATGATGTGACAGTTAGTTCTAAATCAAACAATTTATAGCGGTAACTATTACATTATTTAACGAGGGGCCCCGTGACATGTTTTTATCAAGATGTCGGTGCGAGGCGCGAGGTGCGAAACCGAAGAGCGTGCAATTAAAATACTCCAAGTGCTTGATTTACGTCCGACGCGCACGCGCATACATGAGCCGCCTCCCGCCAACTAATGTATGTATTAACTGCAAATACCCACGTTTTATTGTTCACCCATTCATAATGGTGTAATAGTACATTACTTACCAAGGGCTGTAAAAGAAAGAAAGCCCGAAATCGCAGGTATTTGTGACCCGAGCCGCAGGCGAGGGTTGTAAATATGCGATAGAGGGTTTTCTTTTTTACTGCCCGTAGTGAGTACACAATTTTACGTCTTCACCTGGCCACAATGCGAGTTTTACTGTACGCGTAGCGTGCGGTAAAAATCACATTATGGCCAGGTGTGACGTAAACACATTTTACGTTTCACCCGGACGTGGGTTTTGTAAACGACGACTATGTTTTCTGACTGATTCATTATTGGACTCCTCTAGCGTAAATAGCCTGCTATGAGTATTTTCAGCCATTTCATAAAATTCTAGGCGAAACTTTTTGTGCATTAACCTATCTCATACTTCTGACTTTGTTCATTCTTCCTTTCATATTCAGTCCATTCTTCTCTGGAATGCGCTTCCTCTGGATATCAGGACGGCCACCAGTCGGTATGCATTTAAGCGGAAATTACGGAGTTATTTTCACAACAAATAGTGTAGAGTCATCTCAATCATATCTTCTCCTTGAATTTGGATATATATATATAATAAGTAGGTATTTATGTATTATTGTAATTTGTATATATGTCTATTATAAGTTTATAACATATTTATGTACTTGTGCATCTATTTTATTTGTTATCTTTTTAATATTTTTATTATTATTATTATCTCCTCTTAAATAGAGCACCTGCCGTCTTATCTCTTCACTACCATATCTTCTCTCTTCAATGCCATAGGCATTCTTCATCAGTCAACCAAGGGTTGACGGCATTCTTCATCAGTCAACCAAGGGTTGACTGATGAAGAATGCCTATGGCATTAAGTCCGCCTTTGTACCTTATTGTGTGTGAGAAGTTTAAATAAATAACACAGCGTAACCAAATATTTAGCGGCCAAGATTAATAAAGGCCCATTTATGGGACTTTGTCCGATGTCATTGGTTCTTACGTATTTTCCAGCTGCTTAAAGCTAGGACTAACTTTCGACGTAGATACAGGCACTCTCACTCAGATCTAGTTTTGTTGCTCCAATAATCTGCTGATTTTGTTTTGCGTGAATGTGGCGCACACTGAAAAAAAAAGTTGTTGCCACAATCAAGATTTTGTTTAGATTGATTAAGTAACTTGTTTGCATCTGAGCCTATCAAGCACAATGATCACAGCTACTACTTTTATTTGATTGAGATTTGAAACAGGATCTTGATTAGAGTTATCACAAAACCTATTTGCAGCAATCAAGTCAAAACATAGTTGCTCCAACCAAGATTATTAGAATAAAGTTTCAATGATCTTTATTGAAGTAATCAAAATGCTTGATTGACACAACTAACTTACTTTGTTACAGTTAACATTTTTTTAACTTGTCTCTTTTTTAACTCTTCTACAATGATGTCATGTTAAGGGTAATCGAGAAATTTGTTTGAGCGTTCAATCATTTGAACTAGTATTGCTGCAATCATGTCGTGATGATCAACTTAACTAAGATGTTGATTAATCTAAACAAGATATCGTCAATCAAGGTAAAAATTCACTTGATTGGCATGCATTTTTTTCAGTGCATATTATCGGGTCCGTGCCCACTCGACCCGCTTAGACTCAACCCGAAGAATAATATCAGATGTTTTATTACCAATTCAGTGCCATTTGTACAGTCAGGCAACAGCAGGTATGCAACAGCAGTTGCAGGTGCAGTTCGCAGTATGTAACATTTATAGTGCAAGCATGGCAATTTGTAAAATTCCTTTTTAATTTTATATGGGTTCAAGACTTGAAATATATATTATATATATATTTTTTTTAAGTGATATTTTAATTCTAAATATCTTATTATACATAGAATATTTAATATTTTGATATGATATATAATTTATCCTGGTAGTCAGTAAATTCGTATTAAAAAATGTGTTTTTACGCCTATCAAAACAGAAATATCCAGGTATTATTCTTCGGGTCGAGTCTAAGCGGGTCGAGTGGGCGCGGACCCATATTTTCCCCCAACTTGTTATTTTCATGTTTGTGTTCTTTCTCTGCGTTATGTTTAACACAAATAAATGTATTTTCTTTCTTTCTTTCTTTATTCACAATCTGGAAAGGGATCCATTCTCTCCCATAAATTATATCCCAATAATCTGCCTAATTTTCTCAACTAACTATTTTGGGGTCGGGTTCCAGTCTAACCGGATGCGGCTGAATACCAGTATTTTACATGGAGCGACTGCCTATCTGACCACCACAACACAGTTATTGGGTAATACGATAACCCTTGGTAAGACTGGTTGTCAGACTTTCGGGCTTCTGACGTAACGACTGTCAAAGATCCACGAATGACTGCCGGGACCAACGGCTTAACGTGCTTTCCGAGGCACGGAAGGGTCTCGGTATGTAAAGATGGTCACCCATCAACGGACCAATCGCGGCAAGCGTAGCTTAACCTGGCTGATCGACCCGTGCGGCTGTTATTACTTAGCCACAAGCCATAAGAACGCGGCGACCCACGAATTGTCCATACAGACGTAATACCTAAATCGTTTGCAATTGGAGCATATAACCACCATATTATGCTGATATTCGGATTTAGACAGTATTTATCTAGGTTGCTACGTTTTTTTTTTCTCCACAATACTTACCTAAAATGAAGTTTAAGCGAATCGCAATTCGCACATTTTTACAGCGTAAATGACATGTTTTCATATTGTTTTTTCTATATTATAAACATCAATATTTGTAATATTCGTTCCGCAGAAACATAGCTTATATTATCAAGTTACAAATTATAGAAAAAAAAAATATTTAAATTATGTCCTTTATATAATCTCGGTACTATTTCTGGGATTACGAAATAATTTGATTGATTGTCACATGGATGATTCAAATATACAGTATTCATGCCGAATGCACGGTGTCCGCTTATACTGAACTAACACTTGTATGAATAAAACGTGAAATGTGAATTCAGATTTTTAAAGACCGACTATTTAAATGCTCATTCGCTGTCAAATAACTTACTCGAAGTGTCATTCTGTCCTTGATCTGTCCAATAGAGTGTGTGTGTGCAGAATTGCCGTGTTTCTGTATCTAAATTCATCTCGTGACACGTTTCCCAGTTTACGAGGACTATAAAATGGTATGGCGACATGCGCGTCAGTCGCGCGCAGTCACAACATGTCAATGAGCCGCCAGTACTTCCACTTGGCGCTTTCAGAAACTATCTGGAAGAGCCCAACGTTCGATAAAGATCTAACCACAGTCTTCCATTCACGGTCCTACAAGTAAATAATGTTGGTGTATTTAATTGGTACCAAGGATGTCCGACGCCTTTTCCAGCGGTGTTTAACTCTGTGTATGCAACGATTGGCTAAAATTCAGGCAGGCACGGTGCAGCTCGGCGCCATAAATCTGTCAATGTCACGCCTGTCGACAGCACGACTACTACTAATTTTTATTAAGCATCGTGATCGCTGACTAGAATGCCAAAAGCTAATCACGAATGCGAGTTAGATGCATATCGCATACGCCATTTTAAAGCAGTACATCCTTTGGTATAAATATTTTAATCTATAGTAAAATCAGACAGTGAAACTTGCTTTAAATACTCAAGTGTAGAGAGTTTTATGATTCTTTCCTTAGGTTGTATTACCCAGAAACATCCCAGAAATACTTATTTCCCAAGGTCTGATCTCATAATTGAAACATTTCACAGGATGGTCTCAATCCCGTACCTCACGCGAGGTTCTAAGAAGATGTATAGAGCGACACCCCGCTGCGTCTTCGCCCGAAGTGTCAAAATGTCCAAGTTTAGCCACCCTTAAGAAACCAAATAATAGTTAGAACTTTTGAACGGGTTGCTGTGGAATATTTGACTTTATGTTTAATGAAATACGTTATATTGTATGGTGATCATCGCCATATCTATTATGGTGATGGTAAATTTGCGGTCCCGAAATATCACGAGATCGATCAGTTGCATTCACATTATGGGTGCAATGAATTCAATAGGAACGTTTACACCTTCACGGTTCTAGGAAGGTTGTACCCCGTGAAATCGAGTTGTCGTCGGGTGTGGCTCGAGATGTTAATCCGATCGACTTTAATTATCTCAATAATGTAGTAAAGTTTTATTGTTGTTATTGGATCTTATCAATCTGTAAGATATCTTTTATACTGTCTCGTTAAAAATATCTATGAAAATTCGAGATGTTGAAAATAATCTCTTAGAACAATGATCTTTTAATAGGTTTATGAAAATCTAATGAAGAGAGAATCTACCTTTTAATGAATGATAAAAAAATAAGTAGAAAAAAAGTTTTTAATGCTTCAAGTGTTTACACTGTTCACTGAGTCAATCAGTGGCTCATTAAAATAAATTAAAACAATAGTTAATTATTATCGGCTACCCAAAAACACTTTTGTCATTTGTAAAGTGAAATAAACTTATGTATAAAATTTACTTGCCAGTGTAAATCGAAACTTAGAGGCTGCGACTATAGATACAGGCGCCGTCAGATATCTGAACAATTTAAAATGTCAATAAGTTCTATACACTACAAGTTACCATTAATATCTGATCATTCATTACTTCAGTAATATCTGAGCAGATGCTTGTAAATAATTTCTATACACACAACTAACCAAAAATATCTGAACACTTATAACGTCAAGTGTATCTACGCAGATGGGGTAGTCTTAAATATCTGAGCAGTTGAGGAATAATTGTAGTAGGAAGTGCTTCCAACTTTACTATAAATACAATATATCGCACACCTAGATAAAGAGTAGCACAACTCAAAATACGTCTTTTTTCAGGAACAGCAAAAAACGTTCTACTCATTTTCTATTTGACCGATTTAAATTATTGTTGTATGATGTTGTATATTATTTTACTAAGATATTAATTTGCTATTAATATATATATTTTTTATATTAATTTAGTAAAACAACAATTACTTTCATTTGTCACCAATACTGGGGTAAATGGAAATAATTTGAAGAACACACAAAAAACAAGACCGATTCAATCACGAATACGAAATCAACTAAAAATGATTCACGCTTGATTACTGCGATTAGCCACGAATACAAAACTAAGTCGAAATAATGTACTCTTTGAGCGTATTGACAGCATCTTTCCCTGCAGCTGACATGTCGTAACTGGTGATGCGTTACTGTTGTTGATGGGGGGTGACCGTGGAGCAAACTCAAAAAGACTGACTTACAGCGCAATCTAGTCTTTTATGAATGGAGTTTGTACACCGGTGTCTTTGGAGTTAATGTAGTTTTCAACACTGATTCCGATAATCGCAATAACTCGATTTTGGATTATTTTGAGTTGTGCCATCCTTCATCTAGGTGTGCGATATGTAGGAACTCTTTTGCTAATTATACTACATTATAGTATAATTAGCAAAAGAGTTCCTATTGATGACCCTGGCAGTTTATAACATTTTGTAGTTTTCATTTTGGTCACCTTGTCTGCTACAATATATCTGACGGCGACTGTACTAGGTACTGATATAAATTAAAACCAAAAAATGAGGGATTTTTTTTTTTTTGAGAAAAAACAACAAAAATCAAAATGAGCAAAGGGGAGAATCGGTAACATCAGTCAACTCTGATTACTTGATTAGTTACGTTTCTAATGGTGTTTATTCGATTTGTTCGTTCGATATTATATATCGTGTTTTTCATCCTACTTTTGTGACGAGTTTTCACGGAATTACTGGTACAATTAATTTTCATGACAAGTATACAACATATTATGGATGCATATTAATTCCAACAACAGGAGTCAATGAGACACGACTCAATTAGGTAATTTTGGTACTTATTTATATTGAAGCAGGCTCTGCTTTTCATAATGCTAATCAATGATTCCCACAAACAGGCCAAATTCAAGTCTAACTCACCAATAACAGAACTTCCGTGCTTGCTGTCTTGTTAGTACCAAATGAAATTCAAACTGTCAAAATCCCAATACTTCGCTCAATTCTTGTTTAATTTTCTACACAATTTCTCTGAGAGACAGCAAGTTTTTAATGTTTTTCTGATAATAGTATCTATACAAAGTAACGTATGTTTCATTTGACAAGTCTCAGAGGAAATTGGAGACTGTGGCGTCATCTCCGTGTATTCCTTTATTCCTAGATTCCAGTATTCCTTTTAGCACGAGTTACTAAAAATAAGGGCTTTCAATTAGTTTGATTTTATTATTCACTTCAGGAGTTAGATCGTTTCTGGTCGATTCTATCATTTCTTGTTACAAAACTCCAGAGTCAATAATAAAGTAACTTGAAAACTTCAGTTTAATTTATTTGTTTTTGTTTGTGTCTGTCCCTCAAGAATATATCAAAGTAGTGGACCATATTTTCGGTCCTATCCTACTTCAAAATTTTTCGACAGTACGTCCAAAATTGATCAACCGCAGACGTATTACATATATAGGTGCTCACTAATGAAATGCTTGAGACTTATGGCTCGTTTACGTACCTATAACATCTGCTTTAGAATTTCAAGCACACCATATCAGTGATGCCTTAGAATACTAATACGGCGCCTATATTTGGCAATCCGCCGATTCTGGATTACATTCAAGTCGTGTCTCGCGAAAACATGGTACGGTACACTTCGCTAGTTGGGGATTCAGCCTGTGTTTCCCTTCTGCGCATCACCACTCACTTGTCACATTTGTCATTTGAATAGAAGCTGAATTGGCACATCAGTAGTTATGGATTATCACGTCGCTCTGTATGACTGCGCATATGGATGATGTTGCCTACCTACTGATGTCGATATGCATTAAGATGAACTTGCGAAGAGAGGCTCTGATATGAAGGTGCTAGGCCCGTACCCACTTCTCCCTCTGCCTTTCTCTCAATTTCGTGCGTGGATTCGCCAAAGATCGACCGAACTCCATAACAACAGATAGTCACGGGTAACAGACTGTAGACAGTCAAAACTGGCTTTACCAATGGTACATCCGCGATTAACCAAAAAACTTCTCAGCCTGAGTAGAAATAACCTTAGAATAATAATAGGTACAATTACGGGCCATAATCTCCTTAACAAACATCTTTTTAACATATGTGCCACAGACAGCCCCCTTTGCAGGGGCTGCCTTGACGCCGAGGAATCAGCCGCCCACGTCATCCTGGAATGCGAGGCCGTGGCTCCACAACGTGAAGAAATCCTCGGAACAGTGAAGTCGCTCCGTGAAGCCTGTGAAGCTCCCAGGAAGCTTCTGTGCTTTTGGGCGGAACTAGGCTGGCTCTGTTAGCCAGAATCCCCACGCACAACGGACCAAATGGGAGTCTAAGTGCGGAAAAGGGAGCCCCATCATCATCATCATCATCATGGATGACTTAACATGAAGTAGATAGGTCTGATGCAAAATCTTTTTGCTTTTGTCTGGCGTGCCGTGTAAGCCCTTGTGATTATGTAATCACAACTATGTAGTTGTGATAGTACAATTAGGGATTACTTTTCTTTGCAGGTTCTCATCGAGTCCGAGATGACCTACAGAGATGAGTCAGACGCTTGACTAACTAGGCCATTTAGTTTTCTGAGTTGATAAGCTCATAAGGAATTGTTTTGTCCTCCATATTGTCCATTATAAAATTTTCCAACTTTTCCCAATCCTTCATGTTTTTATTGGAAATTATGCAATTTCCTGGTAATCAATGATCAATTACAACAGTCTAGTGTCGAGTGCATGGGGACAGGGCGGCAATCAGTCAGTGCGGCCGCTAAATAAATTCATTAGTTAAATCACCGCCGGCGGCGTTTTGTGTCGGCAACATCAAAGGGCCAGCCCGCCGCCCTGCCGGGGGCATGCTCGTCCGACTTTTTACTCAGAAAACTCTGTAAACAAAATGATATGGTGCGTCCGAATGTTTGATCCGCCTTTATTATCTGTATACAGAGAGAATGTTTGGCTAGCAAACGTACCATCTTTGTGGTAATTGTGGGGATGTAATAACTTTCGTGAGTGCGAGTAAACAATACTTTGAAGTGTCTCTGAAACTCTGGATCCTCGTGAACTCGTGGACATCTTTTTCGTCTGTCAATAAAAAGTTATCCATAGCTGCACTGTTTGTGCGTTGCAAATTCCAAAAGCCGCTTGTTGTTTTTATTTGGTTTTCCATGCCCTCATTTCCACCACGGTATCAAATTATACCGTCGATATCGGTAATGATAGTGTATTCGTTGTGATCCGGTGGCATTCGTAGCAGCTTCATTCAATGCTTTTATTTTGCCGCCTAGCTTCCCTCTTCCTCTCAATTGTGTGAGCGAGACAGCAACTACATGTGTGTGGTCCTCCGGCGAGGGGGCTCGTCCGTTTCCGTCTGGCTTCGGTCGTTCTCGGCTCCAAGATGGCAACATAATCGTTCGAATCATGATGGCGGCTCAACAAACATCCAGTGTACGCACTCGAAGCTCGAATCAGTATTGCCCGAGTCGCGCCGCTGTCGACACGCCAACGCGACGTAACTTTTGTAATGAAACTCGGTATCGTTCCGTGTTTCGTACGGTAAAGTGATAGATAGAAGTGACGAATCCTGGTGTACAAGTGTGTGGTTATGTGGCGGCGAGTGATATGACAGCGTGCGCCGCCAGACGGACCCCGGCCGTCTTCATGAGGATACTGGTGACAAGCCTGGCCCCGAGATCATGGTGGCTCCCGATTCCGAGGCTCCTGCGAATCCTCGGATAGCGGCCGCCGCGCACGAGAGCCCCTCCGCCGCCGAGGCGCGCCACAGCGCCGACCTGTACATCCGCACCAGCTGGGTGGACGCAGCCCTCGCGCTCTCCGAACTTGAAAAGGTGCAGTGTTTACTACATACACCACAGTTCAGTGTTGAGTTTCAATTGTCATATTGCACGTGTGATTGTTTTTCTGCGAATGCCAATCGCGTTGAGGAACGCGGCAGCGAAAAGCGGTGGCGCCGACTAGTGGTAACTGTGCGTACTATCAAGGCCGCGCGTATTTTGTAATGTGAAAACATCTAGGCAACCTACATATTAAGAAGACATTTACGAAGTGTGTCATAGTTGTGGACAACATTACAATATATATAATATTGACTAAATATTTAAGTTACTGTTCCAATTTGGCCTATTATCCTCTAAAACAACTCTGTTAACTTAAATAAAGGGTGAAACCCGGATGAAAGTTATTTCCTTATTGTAAGATTATTCCAAAGAAATTGTAAGACCCAACGAGATTTACAATGTATTCAAACGAAAACTGATGAAAAACGGCTAAGTTCTTATAGACATCTTTGCAATTGTGGAGTCGAGTAGGCACGTCGTGTATATGGCATACACGGCATGTATAGTGGCAGACGGGTTCGAGGAAGGTAGCGCTTTCCTAGAAGGCCGCACGCACGCCCCGCGGTGGTCCGCACCCCTACCAGCGCCATTCGCGAAACTTCCACTCCGAAATGTCTCGAAAAAGCCTCCACAGAGTGCGCAATCAAACCCACAGGGCTTCATATATTTTAAAAACTAGTTCTATTTGATACATTCGAAAAAACTACATATACAAAGGTCATCATAACATTACTTAATAGGTACCCAAACCACCTATTCGTAGTCATCTCTAAAAGAAATATCTAAGGAAATCATAAAAAACAGCTGTAATCTGAGGTAAAGTTAATGTAACATACCTCCAGTGGATGTGTAGTTACTTATAATGTAGGAACTTGGTCGGTCGTATGCAAGATGAAGCAATTAAGGCGCAGTGGGAGCAAGGCGCGCGGGGGCCTGCGCACGCGCATCGGATCGGCGCCGATAGAGACATCAACGCGGCCCGCACGCCACGACCCGCGCACACTTACAAAACACACGCAGCCTTATTATTCAATATTTTTTGTTTTTGTAGAATTAATCAAATTAATATCCGGAAACATTACTAATTAATAATACAAATTATTTTCATTCATAAAGAGGTAAAATACTTCAAATAATTCAAACGTAGCGATTATCACGAATTAATTACGGAATAACAACATTATAATGCTAATGCTATTCCCAATATTTAAAACTAAATAGATATAAAGACTCCTCTCAAATTATGAACAAACATTTAAATTACATAACTGCTTCCTCAATATAAAAATAAAAGAATGCTATTCTACGAAGTTTTATGTCTGACAAGACCGCACAGAGCTCGCCTCGTGGAATTGAGACATCTTGTGGTTTCCGATCTTACATCTCGTTCCCTCGTAGCAAAAGGGCAGTTTCTTTCCTCTTCTTTAAGGTTTACATTCCATCTCTTTTCCACTAGTTTTTCCCACATATCGTCTGTCTTCGTCCAAACATTGCGTTCGCCGGCGGTCGGCAGCTGCGTTGGAGACCTATAAATGATTGTAGGTACATCCACAATTTTTAAAGGTGCGTCTTTTGGGCGGACTGCTCATTATACTATATATTGGAACAAAACATGGTTTTAAAGTTGTCTTAAATTTTGGCAATATTGCTTTTTACGCACAAGATCTTCTGGATCTTAAAAACGAGTGGAATGTCGATCTGACGACTCGGGCGAGTTAATAAAATCAGAGCAGTTGTTTGCTAGACTATGAAATGCATGTGGTGGCAGCAATTTTGATATCAGATTACGGCATGCACTGTGCGGGGCGCCGTAACATGTGGCCTACACACATCACTGCACATTCAGCAATTTTCCCCATCACTGACCGTTGCCTCCGTCTCAGTAGCTTTACAACACCAGCTGTTTTTCTCCGTGTTTTTAACCACTCAAGTGTAAATGGAACTTTCTTAGTTCCGCGTCTGCTAAATCCCTAGAAAATTCATTTGAAAAACTCAAATCACTGAAAAATCTTCTACAATTAATGATTTAATACAGAACATGACATTGATGAGATCCTGCAAAATTCACTAATCAAGACTCAAGCGTTGAAGTTGAAGGACTAACACTGATTTCAAATATAAATAAATAATAGTCCTTTATATTTCATGTGTATCACATTCTTGGAAACATTCCAGTCCACATCCATAACTTCTACATTGATTCCTGCTTCACCAAAATTTGTTCACTAATGTGTTATTACAAAACTCATGAACTTAATAAGTCCTTACAATTTACATTTCCATAATGTTCCAATATATGTAAGAAGGGCTCGGTCGTTTCTGAGTACTTATAGGGGCACAAGTTCAATCACATCGAGGAATCTCAAGAATTTTTGAAGAGCTTAGATTGGAAGAGTCGGTTTCTTTGATATAACGCCATTACCAAATTCCGTTTCGAGGTATTGAATCCTGAACAGCTCTTAAGTCCGTATAGATTTATGGAACGATGCTTAAGTCCGAGCATGTATTATTATATTATATTCATTAGTCCCAATACCTATATCTCTATTCAATTCAAACCACGGTTATTGCTTGAGCTGGCATCGTGCTGAACACAGAAAGAAGTCTTTTATGGTTCTTCTGCTTACTAAACAGAGGGAAGGGCAACTGTTTGCAGCATTTGAAAAGCTTTTGAAACTCAAGATTGTGACTCATATGCATTCCTTCTGCCTTGTGGACCTTGATTGTAAAAATTTGGTCTGCTGGTCTGTTCGTTATTTTTGGAATGAACCCAGAAATTCGACGAATGCAGCCAGATGTTGTGTATCTCTGGATCTTAACTATTAGCCTAGTGCTTTATCGATATGATCGCTATCATATGGCCGGTGGAACCGGTTACGTTGTCCACCTAACTTGGCAACTTTCTCGATGTTATTGAATGCTTTCCGCTCCGGATTGACATTGAACAAATCTCTCAACTATTGATTTGCACATAATATCTCATAAAAAGTTGTAGCCTGTCAAGGAATCATTGATTAACGCTTACTTAGTTTAGAGCCATTTCTATAGCAATACCTCGTGGGGTAATTCGCTGTTTCCGAACTCTTCATAAGCTCTTATAATCTTCACGTATCTTCAGAATGTAGATCAAAAAGCAGCTATTGCAACATTGGCAAGTGTTTCCCCGTAGCCGGTCCACAGGTGATCGTTGCATTGTCGTGAAACAGGAAATGAGAATTTCCACATTCACAGCTGGTGCCCAGATTATTTATTCGATACTTTCCGCTGCCGGTTGGAGCAACTCATGACATTTTAACGAGCAGATGATAAATTTTATTAATTTGACCCTTGAATGTTTTTGGGTCTAGAATCAGTTGGGTGGTCATTGGTACCGATAGTACGGTAATAAAATGCTGTAGGCGATTGCAAAAAATAAAAACAGACTCTTTTATCCGTTTTAATTTTTTATATGCCGTGTTCCATTTAGAATAAGAATTACCTACTAACTTATATTTTATTCAGATATGTGAACAAAAACACAAAAATCTATTTCCTAGTATGGCAAAAGGCTTCTTTGATGTGTCCTAGTATCAGATATATGCGTAGAATTACGTAAAGAATTTAAAAATGTCATTGACATTCAGTGGCATTGAGTAGCGCGCCGCCGACGCCGGTGGCCGACTGGCCAATTGGCCAAACGTGATGTCCTTGACGAGGGCCATTCGAATCTTTAATCATACATGCATACTACAAAGTAGGCTGGAAGCGATAAAACATGTCATTACATTTCTTTTTGTCCTATAAACTGCTTTATTTTTCTCTCGTGAGTTATTTTCGGATATTCCTCCTCTGTGACCATCTTGCCTTTAAGTCTCAAAGGGTTAAGCATAGATCATTGCCTTTCGCCAATTAAATTATTGGCTACAAACTGAACCTTGGTCTGGCTGTAACTTTTAATTACAGATTGTTTTATTAACGCTCATAAAATAGGTAAAACAGACAGACTCTTGCCTGTAGCACTAAGTTTCATAATGACATAGTCAAACTTTCTAGAGAAAAGTTTAATGACAACACTTGCTAGCTGAAGTATTTTACTTTTACGTCATTCTCTTTATAAGATTGTGAAATCTTTCAAAAGCGCAGACGTTTGAATGTGTTATGGAAAGTTTGATAACACAAGGCTCATGTATTGTAATGGGATGATGTTGGGGCGACACCCACGTCCCATTATATGCAGATATAGGGAGCCGTCTGATCGGAGCACGTCGATGGTCCGCCGCACAGGATGTCAGGGATCGCGCCAATCATACCACTCACTTCTCTTGTTGCTACGCTCAACTGATAAACTCCGACATGACAGATTTGAATGATGCATCGACCTCACTGACAGAGGGATATGGCGCAAATTCCTCACATACTTTTAATAATTCGTTCAAGTCTAGTGCTGAGACTTGCAACTTGATTAATAAAATGACAAATTGAATCTGGTTTACGTTTGTTAGTTTAATTTATATAATTATTGGGTACATTTCGTATTTTACTCAAGCATAGCACTGTGTAGACCGTAGAAAAACATTAAGTCGTGGACAACCTACATTAATTTTAGTGAATGGAGAACTGCAGATCCTAATTTATTGAGACAAATACCACAATATTCACTCCACGTAATTATTTAATTACCAAACGCGAAGGCACTCGTGTGTGGCCTACGCGATAATTTTGACAACGACAAAAATTTTACTATTTGAAGACACTTTATGGAGTAATTAAATTGAGACAATAAATACACCGCGCTTGACCTCAGATAAGTAACAAAGTCAGCCGGCGAGTACTTGCCAGCGTGCAGCGTATCGCTCGCTATTCATTACTAAAATTATCTCAGAACTGTTTCCTGTAAGATGATAAAGAGTTGTTTATGTAATGGTTTATTAATAGCTAGTAAATTCTTTAGAAATTAGTGGAGATGCGCATGAAGTAGTGACAAAGCATCCGAGTGTATATAGATACATATTATAAGTTGATCGTAGCCGGCATCCACGATCGTGAGAACGTGCTGCTAGTGGGCCAATCTCTTATCTGCAGGAAGCGCGGTCGCCGGCGCCTGCGCATCGCGGATTATACATAGTAAATAATCCCATAGCACTTGCGTCAGCGGTTTACGTGCGCGACCATCGCATGGTTGCTTGTTGTTGGTTTGTAGGACACCGGTGCAGCCATACTCGAGCTTATCACGTTGCACGTTATGCATGTGTGTGCCAAATTTGGTGCATGAATGAAGGAGTGTTGGTGGTGGTGGTGGTGTTACGGCGTGGTGGCGTGTTGCGTACGATCCACGTGGGTCGCCGGCGCGGGTGAGGGGCACGGGCGGCGCGGGCGCATTCCGGCCGTGACGTCACGCCCACCCAGCGCGCCCGACATTCACCTCGCCCGTTCGCCCGCGCCGTAGCCCGTACCCGGACCGTTCTATGACTCTCCACTGTATATGCCATTATTGCTGCTACGATTTATTTATTTACGCTCGTAAGCTAAACAACACGATTTCGGCGGGAAATATCGGACAGTTCAGCGAACCCACCCCACCAATTGTAGTAAATCAGGATGATTGACCATAAGCACCTGGAAGTTACTGAAATCACTAATGATATTTTGATTGCTACTTATTTTATATCGCCACGGTTCGAAGTATCCATAAGCGAGTTGCTGTGTTTTCGCTTCTAAATTATTAAGTCATTTCTTGTTTTGGTTTATTTATGTGGTTTTATTTTATTGATGCATACTCTTGCCGTTAGTTTCTTTTATTTTGCGGACATACACTGGGTGGTATAAATAAAATAATCTTTTTCATTATAAATGAATCAAGTTTTTGGGTAGATACGGCTTTCAACTTTATGCTGGGTAAAAGAGGAAATTAGTATGTATTACAAAAGTATGTAAATTAAAACCGAAACTGCTAATTATTTTCACATTACTGTTCGTCGTCTTAACGAAATGATCATTACTAAAGGGCAAACGTACCCTTGATCGTTTAATCGCTGCGTTCAACACGAGACGTCGATTGAGTTATTATTATGCAATTAGTAAGCGCTTCACGAGATTCGGAGTGCGTCGCCGGTTGTGCTCGCGGGGCCCCGATTGCGCCCGAGTGGCCGGCCACGGCGCGGCGCCACCGCTGCGGGCCCCGACCAGCCCACTTTCATTAATCACAATCAACTCAGAAATTATTTCGACGTTTAAAGAGTTCGATGTTATTATATCTACCGCCAAAGCGATCTCATAATCTGTGTGTTTATTGATATAAGATCGAAAGATTAATAAACCGACATGTCAATGGTGACACAGCATGTATGGCGGCTACCGTTCAATCTATTCTTGCCACTGCTACCGAATTTTTTTTACAAAAAAAAACGAATGATGAATAGTACGATGGCCAGCACATCAAGTTACCACAAAATGACAATTTTCCTTGTTCGATTTTAAACTTAATCATCAACATTTTATAGTTTAAAATCGTTTGGAGAAATTTGACAGTTTCGTGTAGCTTGATGTGCTGGCCACTGTACATTTGAATGTTATAATATCAATGTTTGTGTTTGTTATTTTGCAGGGCAACATCGAAGGCGGGCGCACGTCGCTGTGGATCCGCGCGTGGCTTCAGGAACAGCTGTTCATATTAGGCTGTTTCCTACAGGGCGACGCGGGCAAAGTCCTATTTGTTGCGATACTCGTGCTCTCCACGTTCTGCGTCGGCTTGAAATCCGCGCAGATACACTCAAGGGTCGACCAACTCTGGGTTCAAGGTACGTTAAATTGTAGTGTACATAACAGAGTATCTCTGATCTTTATTAGCCTTGTACGTAGGAAGGGTGAAGCACATCACGATAGAGACATTGTGGCACATTGTGCATCTTGTGGAATACCAATGCGGGGTGACAGGCGCGTCTGTGGAGCCGCTTCCGTCTCGCGTACGTGCGCGGCATGCGCGCCGAGACTACATAGCGCGCCGCGATGTGTAAGCGCCCTTATAAGCTCTGTAAACTTGAATTTAAATTCGTCAATCAACAATCTGAATGGGCATTTGCGTCCGGTGCGCTACTCGATTTAGTCTAATTGTGTTTCAATATCTTCGTATTGTATTAAGATATAAAGCTATTTACATATTTTTTTGAATGGTAAACGTTTCCCCCAAACTCATTAAAATGTCGTATTGTTCAATTGACTTTGCCACAATGACTATTTAACATATTCGCAATAACAAGCACTTTTAAGGAAAAATATTCCGTACATAATTTTAAAGATTACTCAAATGAAAAGAGTTTTCGTACTTGCTATACGCCGTAGCCAAGCAAAAGTGGACATTTATGTTAAAATTCATATTTTAGGAAGACATTTACTACATCTTTCAAAGAGTATTACAATGTTCAGGACTATTTCAAGAAAGATTTAGCACCGGGCATACCATTGCGTATGCGCAGATTGTAAGAACTGGGTTTAAAACAATCATAGTAATGAGGTCTACGAGCGCTACCACTTCAATATTTGTATGACATCAATTTTACATTCTGTCATTATTTTAACTCACACACTGACTTTGAAAATCGTCTACTTTAACAATATAATGATCAGTAGTTGCATAGCACTGTTTTGGGTAGCATCAAAAAGACTCATTCGCCGCGGGTCGATCATTTATGTAATTATCAATAAACAAGTTGAACTCAAATCAGTTTATCATTTAAATGTACTGTAGAAGGTAGGAAGATATTCAATGATAATGCTGCGGATAAGGTGAAATAATTATATTAATCGGAACAAAGGTTTTATATAAAGGAGCGAGGGAGCACACGCGATGACCGCTAGTCATGTACTAATTGCTCAATTGATATTAATTAATTATGTTACTAAAAACTGCTTAGTCGTTGGTAGTGTATGGTTTCACCGTACATGTACCTTACTCGTACACTAGTATCTAATCTAATTACTTACTTGTCAAAATCTAATACTTTTTCTTTAAAGAAAACATTTAAAACCATACAATATAATAGTAGATTATTGAACTTCTTTACGACCTCTACGTAAAGGAAAGATCTTAATTTATTCGTAGCATAGTCTCGTAGCAAACAGTTTCGCACAATTGAAAGCAAATATTTCACATATTTTCGCCAAATCATTGTCTATGTGTCTACTTTTAACTAATTTGTAATCTTCATAATACCAAATATTTTTATTTAAACTATGACTTGCTTATTTTAAATATTCATAATATAATTATGCATACTCTCGTAGCACTTTGTAAACATTTGCAATCTAATTTTTTTTGAGGAAGGTACTTTTTCGGAAAATAAATGAGTACAGTGCGTCAAATAGTAGAAATTAAATGAGGGCGCCACTTTCTACGTAACTGTCACATTTTTGACGTAAATGTGTTAAACATGGCAACAATTTAGTATGGATTTTTTTTGTCCGTCATGTAGATTATTAAAAAATATTGGACACGTATTTTTTCTTTTTTTACGTAATCAAAACATTACGGCGATACATTGAGTTCAAATGTGGCATGACGTCACTTCTCAGTAGATTTTATACGTAGCTGTGACGTAACGAGCCCCCACTTCCCAAGTTTAATGTGTTTTATCTAAGTCATTTTTTATTAATATGATAAAGCAAAAAATACGTGTCTAATATTTTTTTATCATCTGATTGACGGACTAAACAGTTTTTTTTTTTTACCCAGGAATCTTCCCTATTCAATCTCCTGCATAACACATGACATGAGTAGCGTAATCAAGTCAGTCACGTAGGGTCTAAGAAACTTTGTAGACCTTTACTCTTCATAACATAATATTTTATGCCAAATATATTGTTGTTTTTTACGATTAGCTCTTTGATAATACAGGAACAACATAATTCAATCTCCTGCATAACCATAGCATAACACATATTAAAGCGTAGTCACTCACGTAGCACGTCGTGGACCCTTGCAATTACCTTCGTAAAAAATGATTAGTTGGCAATTACATTAATAATTAAAACAAATTGATGTTTTGACAGGAACCCGACAATAGGGACGTTGACTAAAAATTTTTTTTTGTCCGACTCGTATATTATTAAAAAATATTGGACACGTGTTTATCTTTTTTACGTAATCAAAAAATTAAAAATGTGGCATGACGTCACTCTGTGCTAGATTTTATACGTAGTTTGTTAGAATTGTGACGTGACGAGCCCCCACTTTAATGTGTTTTATCTAAGTCATTTTTTATTAATATGATAAAGCAAAAAATACGTGTCTAATATTTTTATCTCTTTTCATGCTCTAAAAGTTCGTCTTTATGTCGTGCGTAGGCGACATAAAGTCGCTTTTTATGCTCTAGAGCATAAAGTAAAGTCTTCGTCGAAGACCAAGGCAATCGGTCCAATAGCCACACGAACAACTTCAACTTCATAGAATAACCTCTTAATTTTAATTCGTTTCGTTAGTATTCTAAGAACAAGGTAAGGATACCAACAGCCAAAGTACACAATAAAACTTCATGAAATAAACTTAATTTTTTATTTCGTCCATTTATTATTTTACATGTTGCTGTTTCATTCCTCGCAATCGAAGTGAAAAGTAGAGTGTACAACTCGTCCATAAAACCCATTTTACACTCTACTTTATATCGTAGATAAACCTCTCGCGTAAAATGGTGCGTTTTATGCACTTGATGTACAATCTACTGTTTCACTCCTCTTGCTCAAAAAGACCGTCATTGTGGCGTACCAGAGCGAAGCAAAAATAGCATTTGTTCCCCTAGGAAAAAGTTTTTTTTTTAATTTTTGTCTGTCAAATGACAATGAGCCTACAAAAACGAAAATGTCTTTAGTCATAAGTAGAATAATCATGAATAAAGACTCGACGATTCATAAAAAATAACATTTTATTTTTTTAAATGGAACTAAAATCGGCGATCTCTTTGGTAGAATGCAATGCGTTGCGTACAGAAGAAATAAAAAAAGACAATGGCGCGAATTCTTTAGAATTTTTCTCTAATTTGCTAATTGAATTAGTGGCCGTAATTTATTTTTAATATTGTATTGGATTATTTAATTTTCTCGCAATCGTAGTGAAAAGTAGAGAGTAACACACGGCGCTAAAAACCCATTATAACTCGGTTTCTATTTACTCCCTCGCTAAAGCTCGGGTGTAAAACTACCTCGTATAAATGGGTCATTTTAGCCCCTTGTATAACAATCTACTATATTTAACTCAGTTAACAACCCTATTGAATCCCTTGCATAACATACATGGCAGCCGTAGTCACCTACGTGGCACTTTGTAGACCTTTAAAATTACTATCGGTGAATGTTTTTTTTTTTTTTTTGCAAGTCGGTTCGACAACGAACAACGATCTGTTTTTTGATAAAGGAACAGGATCATTCAATCTCCCAATAAGAAAGAAGTTAGTAATGAATATTGCGCATGTTATCCATTGTAACAACATTCGTACCCGGTCCACGTACGATCGTTGCACGTACTCGCTTGATTTATATTCATTGACGTGAATTATTAATTTACCTCACAATCTTTTATTGATGTGGGCAACAACGTGTGTAATAGTGTATTCACTTTTCCGGGTTGGATAACTATTTGTTTTAATGTTTTTAGCTTAAGATCCCGATATTTGTGCATCTTTAGCGTAGCAGGAGTTTTATCATGCACTTTCCTTAAACATTAACTTGATAAAAATTGTGTAAGTGAATTAGACATTGAGGTTGTTAAGAGCGATAAGTCTGAGAATCTGTTTTTGAGATGAATTTATTAAATTACGTAATAGAAATGTGTTTTTAATAATTACCTATTAAGCTAATATTACTTATTACGGAACTACACATTACATTTTTCAATAAAGCATTTTTTCATTCAACATTCTCCAAAATTACGTCTCGTGTGAGCGAGAGAGGGAACAAATTGTAACAGGCCTCTTAATCCAAATAGCACAAAGGCTAATTCCAGTAATAAAAAGTATTGAAAATCTAGTCTCAATCTTATCTCAGCGACAATATTGATTCAAAAACTTGTCAAAATGTATGGAAATTAGAAGTAGTTTTGACGGCCGTCGCAAAATGACTACTTCTTAAAATGTCTCCCGGACGCAAAATGTCCATTTCTCAGATTGTCTCTTTCGATAAATTTCCATTTCTCTGAATGTCTTTGGCAAAACTACCACTTCGCAAAATGCTTTTTTCCAATGTAACATTCAATCGTTATCATATAACTTCGTATTCCTTCGTATTAAATAACCCTCTGTGCGCGAATCCGACTCGCACTTGACCGATTTTGTTCTGATACGAAGGATTTAATGTATATTGGAAAAAAGGGACATATTGCGAAAGAGACATTCTGAGCAATGGACATTTTACGAAAGGGACATTTTGCGAAGTGGTAGTGCAGATTGAGACTGAAATAAGAATGCGAACGTTTTAAAAAATACGAGAATTGTCACTCTTGTGTCTGACATGCAGCAGAGTTGCAGGCGAGAAGATTGTATTTGATCAAGAAACATAACATTTTCTAACGAGAGGGTTTGATTGAAATCACCATCTCGCTTGTGGCGGTCTATCTCACAGCATTCAATGTGTTGTGATGGGTCTCTAATAATGTCTATCCACCATTAGGGATCAAATGTTGAATTCGTAGTATTATCTTGTATATATAAACACACTATGCTTGGTACGAATTAACCCTTTCATGGCGACAACGAACAGTAAAAGAGGTTTTTTTTTTTGTTATTCTGTAATGTGTTCCACTGCTGGGCAAAGGGCTTCCCCTTTTTCTTTCGAAACCTCTCTATTTTGCGTGATTGTGCGATATCTGGCAATCATAATGTCAGAATACATACCTACTTAACAATTGTTAATTTTGTACTCTTGGCTACCTTGCTTGGTCTCAAAAGATTGTTCCTGTAGGTACCCGTGTAGAAAACATAATGAGCGCATTTTTGTCTTCAAAAATGCAGTATTAAAAATGAGTTAGAAAATCAACCAAGCTCGTAATTCTTACAAAAAAAGTAGTCGTTTCTTATCAGCAGTTAAAAATTTTCAAAAGCGTTCAATTTTATTATACAATAAAATAAACAGAATTGAGTCATATACTGGGATCAATACCAATTAATTGTTGTCTTTATGGTTTTATCACATTGCTGTAAAATATCGCGCCGCTCTGATGATGTTGTTTTTATTTTTTTTATTTGATGTCGAAGCTATTAAATCTGTTTATTTTTTATGGAGTTTTGCTTAGGCATCAGGCTTTTAGTTTCTCTAATTATTAAGAATTTTCTCGTATAAATGTTATCTCGAATATAAATGTGAGAAAAATATTATTTTGTTTTATCAGAATTCATTTCTAATAATTGATAACATTTTAGAGCTTTTTCAAACCGATTGTTAGGAAATACAGAGCAAGATAAAAGCCGTCCCATAAAAATGCTATGTTTAAAGATGCACGTACGTTTAGTTATTATCCCGGAACCGCGACAGACGTGAGCTCCGCGCATGCGCGCCGCCACACCAAGTATCTCTTACGGACACATCCCTCCATTAAACTTTACTATTTATTATCTACCAGCGTTTGCTTTTAACTTCTTTGATGTAACGTAAAGCTCGTTAATCCATTTGATTGATATTGCACAGGACACCATTTACGCACTGTCGCGAGGATGTTATTTTAATGTACTCTTTATGGCCAGTAATGTGACTTATTTGATTTATTTTGTCGTGAAATCAAACATTATATCTACATTTCATTATACAAAAACAATTGAACATACCTACATAAAGAAATTACCTTACATCCAGCAGTTGATGGCATAATATCTAAAAGCAATTAAATCAGAGCCGATTTTATTTACTTGCAGAAATATATTATTAAAACAACGCAAATAAAATAAGAAATTAAAATAACAGTCGTAAAATGTTTCCCTCTTTATTAAGAAGCATAAACAGCTGACGTTTATGATTGTAAATGGGCTTAAGAGCCATATTAAATCATTCTCATAACTGTTACACTGAAATTAAAAAAGTGATAAGTGCAAAGGACGTATGAAAAGCACATTTTAAAACAAATAAAACTCTAGGAAGCGTCCTTGAAACCAAAAAGGATACAAAGCAGTGAATAACTGAACCTTTTTTCTTATTTCGACCCTCACAATGTTGGGTGGTCTCGGGTTTATGAATGTAAGAAATGGTACACATTAATCGACTAGTATTTTTATTTTTCGGAGTTTGTTTTTAATTGGATGATGACGTCATGAGTTAGGATGGAAGGAAGCGCACTAGTGCAACTTCCGTGATTGCAACTTCCCATGGAAGGTGTACTTGATCACGGAGATAATGCAAGTACTTATTCAGAATTTCAGAGTAACCTATTCAGATTTGAACAATTTTTTAAATTATTTTTTACGTTTTATTCCGCTAGATTTTTTTTTTTAAATTAGAATGTTTCTAATATTGTAATTGTATAAAAGACTATAGGTAGTTTGCTTATAGTGTGATACGCTTGCGACTGTTTAGTTCATTGTTTAGGGTTTGTTTTTTCTAAACAATAATCGCCTTACTTATAAACACGGAATAAAATTATACTACGAATAACTTCGGTATAACCATACATTTCTGACGTTCATACCTAGTATAACTTTATTCCGCGTTTATAAGTAAGGCGGGTCGACTATAAAAGCTCTATAAGTCCTTATCCAAACTTCAGCAGGAAAGGCATCTAAAAAAGTCGCAAAAGGGCGGACGTAACAAAAAGGCAACGATCGATTTTATTGAAGCACCTGCTTCAACACCGGCACAACACTACAACACGGATAACGAAACTTTATTCGCGATGCTCCAAAGATTTAAAGGGCTGTGTCTACTACACGATGAATTTTATCGAACTTACAAATCTAAGACCTTTTCAGTAAATAAAACGATTGAAATGTCAATTTATATGAAGTCGTCGGCTACTGTCCAAACAATACAAATACATTGAAAGGTAACTGCCTCCCAGACGTTATCGCAGAACAAAGCCGGCACAGTTAAACAATGCCGAAGGTCCCAAGTCACCTAACAACTTAATTAGGTGGCCCGCGGCCGCCCGTAAATATCACTACGTAAAATTACGACCAATAAAATTAAAAAAAATGTATAACATTTCTATTGACTCACAAAAAACGAGGGATCTGATTGTCCGGCCGCTTTTGTGTGCAGACGCCTTGCTGCGCGCCACGCTCGCCCACTGTAAAAAAGAGGGAAAGGCTCAGGTTCGAAGGGGTCGCGCCCCTTCGAACCTGAGCCTTTCCCTCTTTTTTCTATTGATGATGGGATGTGGTCGAGTTCTATGTAAACTGGTGTTTACTTGTGCAGCGTAGATAATCATTATAGTACCTATTATTTGCGGAACTTACGGTATCTATTCTGTCTGCTTGATTATAGAAAATCAGTTAACCTGTTTGGTAATTAAATCAAGTATAAGAAATATTATGTCTTGAAATTATACACATTATATTCTATCCTATATCCTTCTTAAAATTCCGTTATTGCGAATGCGTATTCCTACCATACCGATAAGAGCAAGAATAAAACGTTTCTTGCAAATTAAACTGTCGTACAATGTCCAAGCTTAGCCATAATGTTAGACCTCGCGTCTTGTAACATGTGGCGTAGACTCGACCTACTAAAGCTTAAGTATACTCTCAAGTGCATGCCAATAAACTGACAAACATAAGGTTGTATAGCCATAGCTAAAGTAGGCTTTAAATCCGTTCAGTGGAGGCTCGTAGATGCAGTTACGTAGTTAAGTCAGTCTGGTTCGAATGTCAAATGAGATGTGCCACACGTGTTATTTGTAACTGATACATAATACAGCACGGTATAATCTGTCGGTTGATTACACGGCGGCCCCGTGTGGCCCACGCCATTGCGCCCGCGCCGCCTATCTCAAACCTCGCTCGTTACTCGTTATTGACTTCTAAATGCGACTAGTTTTTGTCCAAAAACCGGCCTCAAGCTTGATCGATTTAGCGACCATGACCGAAATGTTACAGATTTCTCTTATTCAAACTTCGCGTTTGATGTAATCTAGAAGTAACTTTTCGTCTACTTTCGCTTTGGTAGAAAGCTTTTGAACCAGTTCTTAACTATTGGAATACTTTGTTTTGTGTCGCACTTGATGTGTCAATTAAAGGTCCGGAAAGCGTGCGCTAACAAAGTCGCGTCATGGCTGTGCGAGCGCTCGCGCCGGCCGCAAAGGACGCGGTTTGTTTATTCCGCCATCCATCTGTTGTCTACGCTCTGGCTAATTTGCATAGAGGGCCGGCGGAAGGGTGCGCGGGGCGGAGGCCGGACCACACGGGCTCGGCACGGCGGCGCGCGGGTGGCCACAACCACATGCGCGAGCGCACGTACCGCCGCACTCCCCTCGTCCTCGGATCCTCCGCGACGTCATTCATTGCGATTGTCCACGCTGATCGTCCGCTACCACATCGAGTAGAAATGTTGTCATTATCGACGCACACGCATCGAGAATGCAATAAAAGGTTTAAGATTCGCATTGATTATTTCTAGCGTACATTGACAGATTTAGGTACCATTCAAGCGGTCATTGCGCATTGTATTGTCAGAAGAGCTGATTGTTATATTGACTTATGCAACGACTATGTGCGTTGGCCGATAAGCGCAAGTGTAGCTAAACTGTATAAAAGACACCGCCCCGCTGGTCACCGCGCGATAAGGCATGATACGGTGCGGTGAGTGTGAAAGCTGTACTCTGGCAGACAGTCGCGATAACCCCGCGTGACCTTGCGATGTTTCCGCGCTTACCGCCCGCTCTATGGCGTTGAACCATTTGTAGCGAACATCTACTGTCTCCAAAGCAAATCATTTAAACTTGTATCGCACATTTCTCAGTCCCTTACCATCAGGTTGTAAACCAAGGTTTTGGAGTAACTACGTAAAAACGAGACAAAACACCATACAAAACTAACGCAAGCTTTCCAATGGCCTTACGGACCTTCAACTTAATTTTGCTACAATATGTAAGCACCACTTGGCTATGAGCATACCGATACCGATACTTAATCCGCGCTGACGCGATCCAACACGAGCGTGGCGCGATGCAGCGTCGTAAATCGCGCCCACTGCCTGGTAGGTGTTAAAATAGAGGCGCCCTGTGCGGCCCACCGGCCCAACGGCCCGCCACGCCACCTCACCACCACGCTCGATTCCATTCCACTTGCTTTATGATAATCCCTAATATCCGGCACGAGTGGGGCTATGTTTAGCCTGAATGATTACGAAACCGACGCCCGCGCCCTTCACTTAGAACGACACTTCCAATGTTGATTTTTCTACGTCGATAGTTATAACTGACTCTTACATTTTATGTGGGTTTGTTGGCTAAGCTAAACGAACATGCGTTTTATGGAGACATAAGTCTTGGAATACCACAGAATATGGCTGTGCGTGAAATAATAGTTATTGTTTTGCTTTGAGCCAATTGATTATATTATCGTATCTAGGTATATTTATGTGAATCTCAATACGCTCAAATGTGTTAACGTTTTAAGCGTTAGATTGAATTGTAGAATTAAGTTATTCCGTCGAATTAGTATAATACGAATAATAAACATTAACTAACAGAAACTGTATACATTAACACGTAACCATTAACGCTGTGTCACGAACTAAAACATTTTTCACATTCGTGTACCTGGACTGACCTGGAGACTTCATTTCACGCAGTTTATTTTTGAACAGAAAAAGTTTATTCTTTAACTTCCCTCTTGAAGCTCGAAAGTATTATTAGTTGAATAGTAGTTTTAAAGTGTGTGTTGGGTTTGGTTCTTTGGCCAATCTTTTTAAATTGAAAACTTTGTCGTATTTTTTAAACGTCCTTTGAGACGTTGTCTGTACGGTCAGCACCTGAGATAGGTACGATCAAATCGTTTTGCTGCTAAAACTTAATGGTTACATAAGCGTTTTTTTTTTACCGTTGATACCCACTGGTATCGTGTATGTTACCTGTATTATACGATAGAATTTGAATGTATAGGAAATATATACCTATATTTCGTTTTCTGTACGTACGCGTATACACAGTTAACACACCGGTGCGAGGTGCACAAAAAGTCTTGGCACGTTTCATCAGATTTTTTGTTCATACTCGTTTTGTAATTTTTAATGCTTATTAAGCTCATTTACATACAAAGTGTTCTGCGAAATGTTGATGGCATTAGTACAATATCTGTAGCTGTGAACAAATGACTGACGACTGACAGGTGGTCTGGGATCATTGCAACACTTGCCGAGTAACCAGAACCACCACGGAGAATACTCGGTAGTAATATTATATTGACACAAAACAGTTACCTATGGAAAGTCTGCATTAATGTCGCCTATGTGAGGTCTTTATAACTCACTCTGTCTTATTACAAAACGAGTTCTAGCTTTAGTCCAAGTTTAAGCCATCGAGCCAGTTTTTGTATTTCGAACCTTATTCTGACGTTAGTAAAGTTTTGAATACGAAATTGACAATTTAGACTCTGGTTAAAAATCAGTTTTTGTATTTAGAATATTAACTTTGTCGGAATGAAGATCGAAATCCAAAAATGTCTCGATGGTTTAAACCCGAGAAAGATCTAAAGATGAACCTTGTTTTGTAATAAAGCCGACCGAGTTTACTACTTTTACTCTCCAGAGATTTTCCAGAAACTTGTTGCTAATTATGCGTATATTTTGGTCTTTAAACTTTTCATTTAATTATTGCTGTATCTACAATTACTGTAGCTATGTATGAAACTACGCAAGCTAGCAAGTGTTAATCGTGCAGTGTTCTGCTCATTAAAGGTAACAGCCGTGAAATTGGTACACTGACCCTACTATTAACCACTGGAAATAAATCATTAGTGTTGGCAATATGCAAATAACATCGTTGTTTATTTGTAAGGTGCCTGCTCATTGTGCTGCGTGCGCTTTCTATGCACTACATTGACCGGTCACGCTATAAATTAGCGACGAAAATAAAATAACATTCCGAGCGAGGAGCGAGGGCGTTAACTGCCACTGTTTCACTGTTCCACGGAACACATGTGAGAAATAGTTCCAATGTGGGGAGTTGGAGACCGACGGGTTTCAAGTGTCTAAAGTCGCGGTAGAACTATTTTGAAAGAAAGTTTCTGTGAACGTGCTTGAACTTTTATAGAACTAATGAAACTTTTTGTGAAGTGATTCTGCTGCTATAAAACTATTTTTGTTTTTTGAACACAGCACTTATATTTTTGGCTTTAATAACAATGTTACGAGCCAAGCCTTGTGTTGTGTAATCTCTAAATGCAGAATGTGCGTGCGCACAAATACGCATAAGTATCCTGCTGTTTTGGTATTCTCTGATGAATTCTCCAAATGTATACATAAATACAATTTATTTATACATTTTATACACACATAATTATATATATATATATAATTATATATATATACAAGATAATTTAAGGTTAAGCGAACCTGTCAAACCTTTTTTTATTCTAACACGTCGAGCACCTAATTCGGCACAAAAAATGTTACAAACCGGCTTATAAATCAGCGGGACGGGTGTTAATTGGAACGAATTCTCTCGCCGATTCGCTGACAACATGCGAAATGACTCTGGCTTTACATGCGACAATCACGAACCTATTTTACTTTATGTTAAGTAAGCCGTAGCAAACAATTTGCTTTTAATTTATTGGACAACTACATTGAGGATTCAAAATACCTGGTTACTTATAACTTTACTTATATTGACACCAAAATAAATAAGACTTCAACGCGTCAAAAACGCAATAAATGGGCGTTGAGATGTTCAACATCTGTTTTAATTAAGATAAATGTTGACTATTTTTAATTAAAGGGTGTCAAGAGACGATGGTGACAGTCGGAACACAGGGGCGTCGGATAGGAACGCGGTAAATCACGGGTCGTGCTTAAGTGTGAAGTATCGCCTCGCCGCGCGGCTCCTCCTGGCTGCGGTACAAATGTGTCGACTACTCTGTAAACCCGCGTAGATGGGGCGGTCAGGCTATATTTGGATGTTTTTACACGCTGACTTTGCCTATCCCCTATTTAATGAGGAGAAATGCTACCGTTTCCACACACGATAAATTTTATTACAATTTGTAATAATCATTACTATAGTTAGGTTTAAACTTGATAACTTGGCGTTATCTTGTTTAGTTAGAATAATAAATTAGTTCGACACTGAGAAACATCAAAACAATTTTATCAGAAACGTGATATTGTTGTATTACAACAATATTTTATTATTCGTAACCAAAAACACATCGCAGGAATGTAAATAAATGACCTTGTAAGAAATTATCTGTACTTGTTACCAACGGGGAAATGAATAGCTATACCTAAGTAAATTAAGAGATCTCAGCTCAACGAGTGTCTCATTAAACATGGGATTAATTTTAATGAACATATGAGGCCAGCATGCGATGAAAAATATAATTTAATGCAAAGTTAATTGCTTTTCCATCGATACATAATAAGTTTTTGCTGGACTCACAAATTGCGCGATAATTTGACATTGATGTTAATACAGTGTCAGTGTACCAGAGCGAATGCTATTAAATATATATGTTATAGTTTTAATAGGATCACGATTAAACATACATTTTTTTAAAGATACTCGATGGTTGCAAATAATTCAAGAACATAATATCTGCCCTGCTAATTGTATTTGCAGTACCTAATCGAAATTTTTGGGTTTTTCCTTTTTTTGCAGAAATGGCATCCTAAGGGGCAAACCTATATGTGAATTTTTTTTTCTTGAAAATGATTTAGGTTTTTTTTTTTTTTGATAACGATAAACAGAGTCATCATCATCATTTCAGCCGAAAGACGTCCACTGCTGGACATAGGCCTCCCCCAAGCACCGCCACCTCGACCTGTTTTGTGCTTCCCGCATCCAGCGGTTTCCTGCGGCTTTCATAAGGTCTTCGGTCTACCTTGTGGGAGGCCTTCTAACGCTACGTCTTCCGGTTCACGGTCGCCACTCCAGAACCTTTCGGCCCGAACGGCCATCTGTTCTGCGCGCACTGTGCCCTGCCCATTGCCACTTAAGTTTGGCAATTCTTCGAGCTATGTCGGTTTCCTTGGTTCTCCTGCGGATTTCTTCATTTCTGATTCGATCACGTAGGGAAGTTCCAAGCATAGCCCTCTTTATTGCCCTTTGGGTGAATTTTAGCCTTCTAATAAGGCCCATTGTGAGCGACCACGTTTCAGTGCCATATGTCATCACTGGCAACACGCACTGGTCAAAGACTTTCGTCTTGAGACACTGCGGTATGTGGGACGAGAAGATATTGCGTAGCTTCCCGAACGCTGCCCTGCAGCCGAGTCGGTTTTTTTTTTTTTAATTTTACTTCTACGTTTTTCTCTGAACCGCTAAGTGCTGCATTTGCAATTACCAGGGCTGATATACGACCGCGATCACAAGTAGCAAGGTCTACAATACAAGGCACACGATATACAATAATTATCAACCTTTATCTATTTTTTTATTTTGTTTGTCCACAGAGGGCGGTCGATTAGAAGCAGAACTGAAGTACACAGCGAAAGCTCTAGGAGAAGCTGACTCCTCAACGCACCAGCTTATCATACAGACTGCTAAGGACCCTGACGTGTCACTACTGCACGCAGGCGCCCTGCTCGAACACCTAAAGGTAACTTCCACATAAATCCGAAGTTTATAGTTGTTTCAAGTAATATAATTGTGAAACCGTTATGGCTAGAAACCATCAAGTTATAGCTAACACGTGGTTTTTAGTTTAGAGTCGTGCTAGCACACAAGAGACGTAAATTACGATACAATCGTGTGTTTATGCAGATAGAAAACTTACGATAGATGGATGATATACTTTTGCTGTTGCTGCAATTATTTATAGATTAAATGTCAGAAACTCTTTAGTCTTCGTACCTAGAGTTCCAAAAATGGGACTACTTTGACCTTTATTTGGACGAATACCAGTATTTTTCTGCACCTCAGTGATATCTGGCATAAGTTCTGGTTGAATAAATCTATGGTCTTTCTCCAGGTGGTTCACGCAGCAACCCGCGTCACAGTTCATATGTATGACATTGAGTGGAGGCTTAAGGATCTTTGCTACAGCCCCAGCATACCCGATTTCGAAGCCTACCACATCGAGAAGATCATCGACAACATCATTCCATGCGCGATCATTACGCCGCTCGACTGCTTCTGGGAAGGATCCAAGCTATTAGGACCTGATTATCCCATTTTTGTTCCGTGAGTACCTTACTTCCGATGCCAGCTTTCAATCTTATTCTATAAAATTTATGAGCGTAAAATTCATGAACGTCTTTACCTCACAGTGGTCTTCAGCACAAACTACAATGGACGCAATTACACCCCCAAGAGGTTTTAGAAGAAGTAAGGAAGCTGAGATTCCAGTTCCCGTTCAGTACAATGGAAGCTTACATGAAGAGAGCTGGCATCACCTCCGCCTATATGAAGAAGCCGTGCCTCGACCCCACCGACGCCCACTGTCCAGACACTGCACCCAACAAGAAAACAGGCAATGTGAGTATTCGCTAATTTTCATTTTATAGTCCCCAAAACTTCAGGTAGAATTAATCTCCTTTGTATAGTCAGTTGTTGTGTATGAATCATTTGTTACGACTCCGTGAGAGACACATTAGGGACCATTACGACAACTCCCGGTCCTTTTATGAAGACTTCAATTTACGACAGTTTTACTAGCACATAAATAAAGCATGTAAGATCACGACAAATATAATATCTTTATCGAGACGAACGCATAAAGTTTAAATACGTTCCATAATAATAAAATATTTTTGGAAACGGTAATAAGGCAGGATGAAAGCGGTCGCCGCCGGGCAGATGTGCGACTACCTGCCGCCGCGGCTCCGCCCTGCGTGAAAGTTATGTTACCAACTACGTGATAACATCATCACCAAATATAGGTTTCGCAACTGAACCTTTACTCGCTACTCATCAATTTTGTTTTGACACTTTATTTTTTCAATAAACACATAAATCACAAGAAACGTTTCAATCGTGAACGGTTCTTTAAGTGAATAAATTGTCTTTAACAAATAGTACATTCGTGGCGGGTACTCAATTGCATTGGTTTGGTTTTTGTGAGTTCGCTGAGTGTCTCGCCACCCACGTTCGGCGAAGGGTCGGGCGCAGATCGGGCGCGCATTGTTCGGCGCGCCCGCGCAGCCGGACCGCCGCATTATACGGGCGCATTGTACACGCTTCAATGGGCTTCGTTTGCAGCTATCGCCGTCACAATGACACTATTATATCAATAATGCTCACCATCCGATGGAGGCGTCCACTTCCACGGAATCCTCATAAATTTTGAAGTTTACTTTGTTTCATTATCATTGTCACCATTAATGACGTTCCAGGAATTTGTTTAATTTGTTAACTGTACATTCAATCGGTTCTTCAATAGGCTGTTTGCTGTTTACAAACACGGGTCTTTGATTTATTACATTTTGCCATCGTCAAAGGCACGTACAGAGTTAATACTTGTCTACAACTATCCGTTTCTTGTTCAGATTCCAGACGTAGCGGCAGAACTGTCCCATGGCTGCTACGGTTTCGCAGCAGCATACATGCAGTGGCCAGAACAGCTGATAGTAGGTGGCGCAACCAGGAACTCCACCTCAGCCCTGAGGAGTGCGAAGGCGTTACAGACGGTGGTGCAGCTGATGGGCGAGCGAGAGATGTACGAGTACTGGGCAGACCACTACAAAGTGCACCATGTCGGCTGGACGCAAGAGAAAGCCGCTGCTGTCTTAGATTCATGGCAGAGGAAGTTTGCTGCTGTAAGTTATCCGTATCAATTTAAATTCTAAATTCTAAAACCTTGTATTTCCTTGTTCTGGACACACTTCCTATTTAGTTTCCGTATTCCAGAATTCCAATGGTTTAAGAAAGAACCGGTTCTTTCTTAAACAATTTCGATCCTAAGACATTTTTAGAAACAAATCAAAATTTTCCATATAAAATAGTGTCGGCCTAAAAGTAATAAGATTCTTGCTTATTTATTTAACCTCTCCATAAAAGTTTTCTATTTCACAAACCAGCATAGTTATATTAGGCATAGTTACGACTTTACCATTAAATCTTAGACTTATATTGCGTTAATTTCCAGGAGGTTCGAAAGATGACAGTGACGGAGACTGTGTCGCCTTCGTATAGTTTCTACCCATTCTCTACGTCAACACTCAACGACATTCTTGGCAAGTTCTCCGAACTGTCGTTAAAGAATATCATGTTGGGATACATGTTCATGGTAAGTCACAATTTCACCATTTAATATATTTGCACCTTTCTAGTTAATTACTTTTCTTTTTATTGCACGTTTTGTAGGCGTTATTTTATGTTTGGTTTTTGTTTATTTCAGTTAATTTATGTAGCCGTGACACTAATGCAGTGGCGTGACCCCGTCCGCTCGCAAGCCGGAGTGGGTATAGCAGGGGTACTGCTGCTTTCGATCACTGTCGCAGCCGGATTAGGCTTTTGTGCTTTGTTAGGTGATTATTATTTTATTTTGGTTTATTTTCTTCACGCACTGCTTACACACCATATAGTTTTTTTTTTTTTTGATATGAAACATCCATTGGCGTGCCTTGGCAGTAAAACCGAGTCGTATGCCGTGACGGCAAACGGCATGACGCTGTCATGCCGTGATGCCTCTACGCCACCATTATCGGGTCCATTGTGTGTGCGCGCGCGTATACTTATACACTTTATTGTTTCTCTGTGTGAGTAATAACAAAAATAAATTGATTTTATTAACGAAACTTTATACTCCATAATATATTTCGTTATAGGTTTTTAATAATATGAATTCTAATATTAACATAGACATCTGCCAGGCGTCCCGTGACGGCCAACTTTTTTTCAACATGAGTTTTTTTTTTTAATCTTAGTCTATCTACTAACTTTTTTTGTTCGATCCTTAGGAATACCATTCAACGCATCAAGTACGCAGATAGTTCCGTTCCTGGCGCTAGGGTTGGGCGTGCAGGACATGTTCCTTCTCACTCACACATACGTGGAGCAAGCGGGAGACGTGCCTCGCGAGGAGCGGACTGGCTTGGTCCTCAAGAAGAGTGGCCTCAGCGTGCTGTTGGCCTCACTCTGCAATGTCTTGGCCTTCCTGGCAGCGGCTTTGCTGCCGATTCCCGCTCTGCGCGTGTTTTGCTTGCAGGTAAAATTGCACATTATTTTCCTTAAATTTAAAATTCACTTTATTGTGGCAGTGCCCACTAGTAAAAATAAAAATTAAATATACACGAACATCATATTCACGACCAAGTCATTTATCCGTCAGGCGGCCATCCTACTCCTGTTCAACCTGGGCTCAATGCTGCTTGTGTTTCCCGCGATGATCTCGCTGGACCTGCGGCGACGCTCTGCGGCCAGGTCCGACCTTCTGTGCTGTCTGACACCAGAGAGTCCCATGCCTAAGCGAAATAAGAAGATTGCAGACCGCTCCCGCGGTAGGAGTGGAAAGACTGATAAGGTTTGTTGAGAACAATTTTTTTTTTATCTTTAAAGTTATCATGAAATTGGAAAGTCTTAGCAAAACTCTGATAGGTCTTTGGTGTAATGAAATATTACTCTCATCAATAAAAAAGAACATAGTTAAGGACTTGAGATTAAAAAAAACCTGTAGTTGGGATGAACATATTCCAAAAAAATAAAACTTAAAATTGTAGTTGAAAAACATGTTCTCTCATACATCGACATAATTATGTACGTCACGGTCAATTCTCGAGCTGCAAATGTAAGTTTGTAATCGCAAAACAATATTTTTTATGTGATAAAACTACAAATGAACGATTTCCGGACTTTTTCCTTTAATTTTGCTGAGACCTTGCTTTTTGTAAAATTTCATGATTCTAGGTCAACGGGAAGTATTTTAGGTTTTGATTTATTTGCGATACTCAAAATATGTCGCATATATGGCTGTATTTTTTATTGCGTTGTCTTAGAAGATTGATTTTTTAGAGCACCAATCGACCGTAGACCTACGTATTTGATTTTAATTTCAACTTGATACCTTCACGCGTTCCTGAGAAAAACGTCCACAGAAACGTCCGAGGGAAGTGATCCTATATGGGTTCCGTTTTTTTTTCTTTTGAGGTACCTACATGGGCAATTTAATAATGGGCTAATAAGTCAATGTTATTTGCAGACTAATTGGAAAGACACGACGAGACAACCATTGGATCCTGAAGATTTGGGAGACCAGTCGAAGGTGACATGCTGCCTCAGTCTGTCGCTCACCAAGTGGGCGAAGAACTACTACGCGCCATTCATCATGCGACCTTCCGTTAAGGTATTTTGTCCACTTTGTATAATTTTATAACCAACTAGCTCCTGCCCCCGACTTTGTCCGCATGGAATTTCTTGTTCCCGCGTTCCCCAATCCGTTCTCGAGATATGATCAAAAAAGCCGTTCCACACAAAATGTATGAGAAAATTAATTATATAAAAAAAAATGTTCGTGAATTTTGTGAGACAAATCCAACCAATAAAAGATCATAAAATCGGTTCAGCCGTTCTTGAGTTACAAATGGTGTAACTAACCCGACTATGCTTTATATAATTATGTTTCTTTGTCTTTCACAATTTATAGAAAAAAAAGTTTAATCGAACACAGAAGTTATTAGATATGGTTTATTTTCAGGTTACATCAATGCTAGCGTTGATCGCAATAATTTTGGCCAGTGTATGGGGAGCTACGAAAGTCAAAGACGGTCTAGATCTCACAGACATTGTTCCAGAGAACACGGACGAACACGAATTCCTATACCGCCAAGAGAAATACTTTGGCTTCTACAGCATGTACGCCGTCACACAAGGAGACTTCGAATATCCCACCAATCAGAAGTTACTGTACGAATATCACGACCAGTTTGTTAGGATACCGAATATCATAAAGAACGATAATGGCGGACTAACAAAATTCTGGCTGAGCCTCTTCCGAGACTGGTTACTAGACTTGCAGGCAGCTTACGACAAGGAAGTGGAGAGCGGGTGTATAACGCAAGAGTACTGGTGTAAAAACGCAAGTGACGAGGGCATATTGGCTTACAAACTAATGGTGCAGACTGGACACGTAGACAATCCCATCGACAAGTCACTAATTACGACCGACACGAAAAATGGTCACCGATTGGTGGACAAGGACGGTATTATTAATCCGAAAGCGTTTTATAACTACCTATCAGCCTGGGCTACGAACGATGCCCTGGCGTACGGAGCTTCGCAAGGGAACTTGAAACCGCAGCCGAAGAGGTGGACACATTCGTCAGGAGACGTTGAGTTGAAGATACCAAAGTCATCACCACTGATCTACACGCAGCTGCCGTTCTACTTATCAGGTTTAAGTGACACGGAGTGTATAAAGAACCTGATAATGTCAGTGCGGGACTTGTGTTTGAAATTCGAAGCGAAGGGATTGTCCAATTTCCCGTCTGGCATTCCTTTCCTGTTTTGGGAGCAGTACTTGTATTTGAGGACATCACTGCTCCTGGCCCTCGCTTGCGCTTTAGCTGCTGTTTTTGTGGTGAGTTTACTTACTTATTAAGGCCATCTTTTAGGGTTCCGTAGAACAACAAGGAACCCTTATAGTTTCACTATGTCCGTCTGTCTGTCTGTCTGTCCGCCCGCGGCTTAGCTTAGAGACCCTTAGTACTAGAAAGCTGTAATTTGGCATGGGTATGGTACATATTAATCACGCCAAAAAAGTGATATTTTTTTAAATATTTTCTAGAGTACCTCCCTTTTTTAGAGTTCTACACGTAAAGTGGGGATGATATGTTTTTTGCTCGTCTATCCCATGGTGTGGGGTATTGTTAGATAAGCCGTTAAAAAATATTGCGGGTTTGTGAAAACCATTCTTCCATTCAGAGATCCGTTTGCATAATATTAAGCTTTTAAAGTGCTAATTTTTGTTTGAGTCAAGTGCCCCCCCTGCCAGCTAAGTGGCTGTATTTGGATACGTGTATGTAAAAAAATTCACATCAGTAGTATATATAACGAAGTTAAAAGGAAAACTATCACAGCTAAGTAGGTTTTACAAGTTACCGAATAATAGTCGACCGACTTAAATTTGCAGTTGAAGAACATGTTTTTAAGTACAATGTTAAGTTTTTTTTTGGGATAAATTCATCCCAACTACGGAACCCTTCATTGTGCGTGGTCCGATACGCGCTTGGACAGTTTTTTTTTTTTTCATTGTCATTTGTAAAAAAGCCGGGTATTTTTTGCCCATGTGATTCCAAATCATCTTTATAACCTTGTTCTTTTCGTGCAGGCTGTAATGGTACTCCTCCTGAACTTCTGGGCAGCAGTGTTGGTAACATTAGCGTTGGCAACATTAGTGCTACAACTGCTGGGTACGATGGCACTACTAGGAGTCAAACTGTCTGCAGTACCAGCGGTCTTACTAGTCCTTTCCATAGGCAGGGGCGTTCACTTTACTGTGCATTTGTGTTTGGTGAGTTTACTTTCATTTGACATTTTGTTTTTAAATAGTTTTAATACCTACATTGTTATTTATCATTAACGTACTCATAAAATATAATAAATTAAGTATATTTCTATCTGTAAATTGGTTCAAAAAAACCCTTTTACACATCATTTCAGCCGAAAGACGTCCACTGCTGGACATAAGCCTCCCCGAATGGGGGGGGGGGGGGATCTGCCATAATCGCCACGCTTGGCAGGCGGGTTGGCGATCGCAGTATGGTGTTAAAAATGCATAGAGAATGCTGCTGCCCATTCTCTAATAAGTCCCTTAGTAGCCTTTTACGACACCCACGGGAGGAAATGGGGTGGTGCTATTCTTTACGTCCGGCACCACACGGTACATAGACTAGATGAAAACTAGATGTACGAGTATTCGGTGTTTCCTATCAGCCTACTCTGAGAAGAAAGACAGTCCAGACATAATCTTTGTCAGGCCATAAGAGGACCATGCAGATTAATGCCTGAGTATGTAACAAGAAAGAAAGAAAAATATTTTATTTGGGACACGCACAAGAAATACAAACACCAACAAAAGAGTGCATTTAAAACTAACAAAATTTACATTGTAAACTTGTGTGTGGCCAAGAAGGCCACTCAGCATAATGCTGTGATATTTAAAAAATAAATACCGCAGCGCTGGTATTCTGATAGGGCTCGCAGTAATGCCGCCACGGACACACCTACGGTAATCTGTAAGTCCCACTAGGGGATTTAAAAAAAGAAGAGGCAATTTTTTTTTTTATGGGGTTCGTTTTTTTGTTTTCCCCGAAACTATGTCGCGTTTAAACTTTCACTACGCGGTCTTACACGCCCTTGCCACGTCTACACGCGAGTCGCTTACGCCACACTATTTCACGGAACAATTTTACTTTATTTAAAACGTCGGGGGTCACCCACTTGTTGTGCGTGCTATTTTAGGATTCTTGATAAATGGATTTGTTAATTAAAGATGTACTGAAGTATATTTAATGTTTATTCTTATTTCACAATATTCCGGTTACTTAATTAATGTACTATATGAGTATGACGTGGCAAGGCAGAGGTATGTAAGCGTCTGGCGTGCCGTCCGCCCTGTGCCCGGTTGGAAATATCTAAAATGCAATTCAGCATATCGACGGTGAAGTGCCAATACCTCCTAACTTACATTTTTCTAGGATTCACTTTTATATCATTTTGAACTTAAAGGGGTTATTCGCATGTTTTAGTGAAATCTCCCAAGTGTATTTTTTGTTTTTAAACTATATGTGGAAGTACCTCCAACTAAACCAATGTGCCTATTTTATGGCATTACCGCCATGCATGCATCCTCATTCAGTGTGTGTACATTTTTGCCTTTGTCAGTTAGGTGTTATTGGCACTTCACCGTCGATATCGCATCGCTAGGGTCGCTACAGAAACAACAAATAAATAAACACCGCACCTTGAAACTTCAACTAACTGGTATTGGCCAACAGGCCTTCGTGACGTCGATAGGCTGCAAACGCCGCCGCGCGTCGCTGGCCCTCGAGTCGGTGCTGGCGCCGGTGCTGCACGGCGCGCTGGCTGCCGCTCTGGCCGCGTCGATGCTGGCCGCGAGCGAGTTCGGCTTCGTGGCGCGACTGTTCTTGCGACTGCTGCTGGCACTGGTTCTCCTCGGCTTGATAGACGGGTTGCTGTTCTTCCCGATTGTTCTCGCCATTTTGGGGCCCAACGCTGAGGTAAGTTTCTATGAGTTCACTAGTGACAAGTCAAATCATTACCTTGCCACCTTTAAAAGCTATGACCGAAGCCTGCCTAGCAGCGACGTTTAGTAACCTAATGTGATAAATAGAGATCGGATAATCGGATGCATATTTACCTAAAGTTAATTTTTAGCTATGAAAGTATGGAAGCAGCTTCTTAAAATATTTGTTTTGTAAGAAAATATCCCGTGATGCCAGGAATACCGGCAATGCATAACAAGTCCGGTTTATAGTATGGATGCAACATCTAAAATATCATTTATTAAAAAAATACATATACCCGGGATTCTTGGATTGCATAACTATTCAGATGCAAATTTATTTAAAATTATTTTAACCCCCTATGCAAATATGTGTATGAAGGGTAAGAGTAGGATTGATGTGTGTTAGTTAAAATAAGAAAATAAAACACCGGAACCGCGGGATTTATTCGATACAAAAGCGCTTTCCATAATAGCAAACATCTCAACTTTAGGTGAATATACATCCGAATATCCGATCTCAAGTGATAAAGTAACTCGTGTTGCTTGCTCTTTGCCAATTTGACAATTTAACTATTCCATCCAGGTTCGACCATTAGAACACCCTGAAAGATTGTCGACGCCATCGCCGAAAAGTTCTCCGGTGCACCCTCGCAAGTCGAGCTCAGGGTCAGGAGGAGGCGACAAGGGAAGCCGAGGGGGCAAGTCTGCTCCAAGACCTTCAGCTCCCTCTCTCACGACCATTACCGAAGAACCGCCGAGTTGGCACTCTTCCGCTCCCTCCGTGCAGTCCTCGATGCAGTCCATCGTCGTGCAGCCAGAAGTGGTCGTGGAAACCACCACTTATAACGGCAGTGATTCGGCCTCAGGACGATCGACACCTACTTCAAAGACACCTCATCCGGGCGCTATTACTACTAAGGTTAGTTTTCGACTAATATTGTTCCAGTATTACGAATGTAAGCCATAAGATTTCGTTAGCAGTTACTTTATTTGGTAATTAGATGTTTAATCTATCCAAATATTTGCAGGTAACGGCGACAGCGAACATAAAAGTAGAAGTAGTTACACCAAGCGACAGGAAATCAAGACGGTCGTATCACTACTACGATCGACGTAGGGATCGCGACGACGATAGAGAGAGAGATCGGGACCGAGACAGAGACCGGGACCGGGACAGGGATAGGGACCGGGAGCGAGATCGAGACTGGGACAGGGACAGGTCGAGAGAACGAGACCGCAGAGACCGGTTTAGAGACGAAAGGGACCACCGCGCCTCACCTAGAGAAAACGGCCGAGATTCCGGCCATGAAAGCGACTCCTCACGACATTGAAGACAGACTGTCTCAAACTGTGTGTCACTTGAACAACGATCCACACCGTGTCAACACGCTGTGAATACTAGATATACTTGCATGAATGCAACTAATTATACCGTATGTTGATCTGAACGATGAATTTGACATCTTTACCTAAAGTTACAGAGTTTATCTCTTATAAGCTGAGCAATCGTACGTAAAACATGTTTTAAGGTTGGCAATACCGCTTATAATCAGTACCTTAAGACAGTATTACGAGAATTGTAATTTTAAGTTTACTCTTCATATGAATATAGTGGAGGCTATATTGTTATTCGGTACATGATGGAAGTGCTAGTATCTGATGTCAACATTATGTGTAACTATGAAGTAGTGCATACAGGATGGTACTGAAATCATTCCATAGCGGGGCACTAGTACTTCTGTATTGTGGTCCAGTATAGATGTGTTCCAGTGTCAAAGCTAGTGAATTCTTTACTGTATAAAACCAAATATCATTTGTAGACGTCATATCTATACATTTGTTTGTGTGTTCCTATTTTAAAGACATGTCCATTTGTCTCCAAACTCTTTGTTACATTTATACTTCTAAAGACTGTGGTCAAATATTATTAATTTATAATATTATTTATTTGTATGTCTATAATTATTCTGTCACCAGGAAAATCTGTGGAAAATCTCAGATTAATTGTACAAATTATTTAGGTAGCTGTAGGTAACTGTAGTTTAGGCGGCTATTTATGAGATTACTTAGTTATGTTTTATACCTAACTGTATTGTTGTGATCTTTAGGTAAACTTAGTAATTGTGAAGACTGCATTTAAAGATCAAAGCACAGTATTGTGTGAATATAAGTCGATGTGACGCGTCGGTACTGCGGTATAGCGACGCCGACATGAATACTGATCACGTTATGATCGACGAGTTACGTTGTAACGTTTTGTGCAAAGTACTTAGTAGCATATATTAATTTATACGTACCTATATAACTTAATGATATTCTGTAAATATAGCTGTAACTCTAGCAAGTAACTGTGCTCGTAGGCAGCGCCCTCTTGCGGCAGCTGCGTACATTTGTATCATTTATTTTTATACAATTTTAACTGACATATTGTCGAAAAACTGTAGGTTGTAACTGAAACGAAAGCGGTTATTAACTTTTGCTGGCTTAAAACAATTTACAAATGAAATGCGGAGAAATATAATTATTGTGACAGTGGTCATTAATAAGTATCATGTAGCATTTATTTACAACGAGTATTTAAATTATATCATTGAAGGCTGGATTAATGTGGAATTTTAAAAGACACTTAGGGCGGGTTGTTTCACGTCCACTTGACGCACGCGTATACATCAAAAATGGGGCTACCTATTGTCAAACCGTTGTTTCACAAAATTATGCCCTTGACGTTCGTTAAAAAATTACGATTACAGTAACAGGTGTCATACCCACTGGTTAACGTCATTTTATTCTTTTGAATTTGAACTTTGACGATCGGTTTTTATGCAGTGAAACAACGCTTTGTATTTAACGAACGTTAAACATGATATGTAATCGTTATTATTTGACGTACGTATGTTACGTTAACGAACTGTTTGAAACAACCGGCCCTTATTTGAATTCGTCATAAATATATTGAGTGGGAACTCGTAATGCACAATAACTGAGCTAAAATAAAAATAGTTCTGAAAATCAAAATATTTTTATTAGAAAAATATAAAATTCAGAACTAATCTGTAAATGACATGAAGTTTACTTTCGCACAAATTTGTGACGATAAATGTTATTGTAACAAAAGTTAATGTCGACTGTAATGAGAAAATAAAATACTTTTAAACTGTACAAATTATTTCATTTTATTTGACCTCCTTATCGAATCTGCAAACCTCGTGTTATTTGATTGCAAGGAAAAGGCTTCATGACGTCACATCCGCCACCAGACGACGCGGTGGCGGGTCGCTCAGCAGACGAGCGTTTAGTAAAAGGCTTTTCGCAAGTTGATCGAGCACCTGCAGTGCTGTCATTTTAGCGCTTTCTGGGCTCTAACTAGCGCAATTTTAGGGCAATCGACTCCCATTATTTTGTATGCGTAACCCCAGCAAAATATTGCGCCTTAGAGAAAATTGAATATTACGGATAATCAGTTCATAGTGGGTTGCAATTTGTTCAAGTATAGCAAAATTTGTTCAAGTAGTGTTTTCGAAGTTATTCGAGAAAAACTGATTTTGCTAGAGTAACGTTACCCCAGCAAAATGTTTTTCAAAAAAGGCATTTAGCCTGGAACTAAGTACATGAAAAGATAGCTTTTGATGAGTTGTAAATGTTGTAATGTAATTTATAGTTTGTAATAGGTTTATGTATATCTTTATATTTAAATGAATATTTATTCCTCAATTTTCGCTATTGCACCTACTACTGTATGTCTCTGCATCACCCAAGGGTTGACTGGTAGAAAATGCCTATGGCATTAAGTCCGCCTCTGTACATGTTTTGTGCTTAAAGTATTAAATAAATAAATAATAAATATACCAGTAGCAAAATTTGTTCATCTTATAGTTTTTGAGGAATTCAAGATTTTGCTGAGGTAACGTTTTGGGATTTTCAAAATATCGAAAACTGTTCGACGCAGAAGTTTGAAAAAAATACCAGTCATAGGCCTTAATTTCTTCAAATTTTGTTCAAACATAAGTATTTCGATTCATCAACAAATGTCGATGTAATTAATTGTTTTTAAGAACCAGAAAAAAACGATTTACTCGTAAATTTGTACATCTACAAACAAATAAAAAGCAGTTAAATATAACTATCATATACCCTTTTAAGGTGTACAAATCTGCATGAAGAAACTTTACGCGATATGAAGATATAAAGAGATTTACTCACATTTCAAGCGGTGTTTCTTTGGCGATCGAATACACGGCTCCCTCTGAATACAAAACAATGGACTATAGAGAACATATGTGTTTATTTTGTTATAAAACATCCCTGAAAGTTTCAGGTTTAAATCCTGAATGGAATAAAAGTTATTAAAAAAACAAGAAAGTGTCAGCAATTCTCTTATAAACCGGCTATGAAGCCGGTTTATCGGAGGCTACGAAAAGGCGACGATTTCATACTTGAGCAGATTTGTACACCTTAAAAGGGTATATGATAGGTATATTTAACTGCTTTTTATTTGTTTGTAGATGTACAAATTTACGAGTTAATCGATTTTTTCTGATTTTTAAAAACAATTAATTACATCGACATTAGTTGATGAATAGAAATACTTATGTTTGAACAAATTTGAACAAATTAAGGCCTATAACTGGTAATTTTTTCAAACTTCTGCGACGAACAGTTTTCGAAATTTTGAAAATCCCAAAACTAACACCAGCAAAATCTTGAATATCTCAAAAACTATAAGACGAACAAATTTTGCTATTGGTATACATTTGCAACTCATCAAAAGCTATCTTTTCATGTAGGTACTTGGTTCCAGGCTAAATGCCTTTTTTGAAAAACATTTTGCCGGGGTAACGTTACTCCAGCAAAATCAGTTTTTCTCGAATAACTTCGAAAATACAACTTGAACAAATTTTGCTATACTTGAACAAATTGCAACTATAAACTAATTATCTGTAATATTAAATTTTCTCTAAGACGCAATATTTTGTTGGGGTTACGCATACCATTATTTTCTGTTGACTCCTAACGGAAAATCTAGCGCAATAACAAAATATTAGTATCTTGATAGGTAGGTAATTAATTTAACCTTACATAGGTATGTATTTATTACCATTTTTTACGAATAATATTTTGTCAGATATAGTATTTTGTTAGTAGGTAATAGTATTATGTAGACAAATTAGCAGTAACTAAAATATTAATTGGGGTTATTCCAGCGCAATCTAAAAACCACAGAACCACAGCCAGGGCCATCTGGATCTGGGAGATTTCAAAATCCATCAACGAAGGCAACCGACGCACATTGGGGACACAAACTTCAATTTTTTTAGAATCTTTGGATCTCGGAGTTGACATTGAGAGGTCGTGACTCCTTATCCGGACTTTCCTGTGGCTGCCTTAAGCGAAAACTTAAAGCCTCCAGCCAGGGCATAAAACTTATAAACTAAACGACTGCACGCTAAGGGCACCCCCTGTGGGGTACGAACCCCGGCTTAGGGCAGTGTTGGAGGGAGAACAGCAAGGGACAGGTGGCTGGATCAAATCAGGGTTATTATTATTATACGGGGAATTTATAAATAAATAAATCCATTTATTTTCAGGCGACGCAGGCCTATACATAAATACCTTAACCTAAACATACATAGGTATTTTTATTGTAAATTTGCACTGAAAAAAATATTTAGCCTAACTACTTCGGCTATTTCAGGAAAGCGAATTTCCAAGCGATTAATCAAAGTTTGACAAGACTTATTAAAAGTTAACTTGATTTAATGAAAGTGATACACAACAGCCAGCACAGGTTTTGGTTACATGTTGCATAAAGTTATGTTGTCACTTTTTTGTGTCACATGTTGACGAAAGTTTGGTTATGTATAAGTAAACATTTTTTTCAGTGTGTGTTAGTAATAATAAGACTTAAAACTATGTTAGTAGCACTTCACTTTGCACTACCTTGACTGTGCTGTCAGTGGTACTTATCCGCGGAAGCGACGGAACACCACGTTCTGCGGCCAAAAGTCTTCTTCCATGACGAGTGTCAGAAAACAATTCGGTACGCGCACCACGAACGCCTTAAATTTGACGTTGCGGCGCGACTCCAGTAACTGCACCCTCAGCGTGTACCTTGTCTTCTGGCGCACGTACTCCTCGATGTCCTCCGCCTTAGTGGTGTAGTACTTGCAGGAGATGTACACCGGTGTGTTCGGCATTGCGGCACGCAGGCTCACTTCAGGCCCCATAGGAGCTTTGCCACAGCGGTTCTTGTTAATTTGCGATCGACGTTTTCTCCTTTGCACCATCACGAAACCAATTTAAAGCTACAGGCTCAGCTGCGGCGCGGGCTGGCGCTTCGTCGAGCAAGGGTCGGGGGGAAAACTTCAAAACCACCTAGAGAACTTTTTTTTTTTTTCTTCGCCCTAATCGGGCAGGCTAAGGTCTTGGACCATACCACCTAGAGACCTCAAATATTAAAATGTTATTTTTTTGCACAGAATTGTTTAAAATTAAATTCCAAAGGGACTCACAAAGCCCGATTTGCAAACAAAAGTTACGTACCTATGAATTAAACTACCTACTAATATATAAACCTGAGGAGTTTGTTTGTTTGTTTGAACGCGCTAATCTCAGGAACTACTGGTTGGAATTGAAAAATTCTTTTTGTGTTGGATATTCCATTTATTGAGAAATATTATAGGCTATATAACATCACGCTACGACCAATAGGAGCGGAGCATAAATGAAAAATGTTACAAAAACGGGAAAAAAATATTCCTTTTTGAGAACTTCCGTTGCATGCGCTGCGTAAACGGTTTAAGTTACGCAAATATCATGTATCATGGAATTATTCCTCTTTAAATTTTCTAAAAAAAAGTCCGCGACAGCACATGTCTATCTTTTAAGATTGACTCACTATAACCTTTTTTATGGTAATCAAATTTGTTCGAAATTAATGCATTATTTGCGAAGGAGTTTTCATAAACATGGTATTAATCCTTATCCAAATAAATACGTTATTCATCACAAGTATTTAATTTTGAACAAAGTTGCCCTTACATCATTTAATTTCAATGAATATCTTAGGAGATATAACTGTTTTATAATAACTCCGCAGCAAAATAATGATCAACTCTGCGAGGTAGTCTATTCTAAAGCTGAACAGTTAGTTTTTAGGGTTCCGTACCCAAAGGGTAAAATACTATTAATGCCTATTACTAAAACTCCGCTGTCCGTCCGCCTGTCTGTCTGTCTGTCTGTCCGTCTGTCACCAGGCTGTATCTCATGAACCGTGATAGTTAGAAAGTTGAAATTTTCACAGATGACGTATTTCTATTGTCGCTATAACAACAATTACTAAAAAACAGAAAAATTATTTAAGGGGGGGCTCCCATACAATGGACATTATTTTTTTGCCGTTTTTTTTGCTCCGCCCGCGTGTATGTCGGTTATCGCGTTAAAAAGTAGCCTATGTCCTTCTCTATATCCCAGGCTATATTCCTGCCAAATTCCTGCTATATTCATGTCGATCGGTTCAGCGATTTAGGCGTGAAAACGTAACATACAGACAGACAGACAGACAGACAGATAGACAGACAGATAGACAGACAGACAGACAGAGTTACTTTCACATTTATAATATTAGTAAGGATTCGTATGGATGATACGGAACCCTTCGTGCGCGAGTCCGACTCCCACTTGGCTGGTTTTTTGTTTTTTGAACGCGCTAATCTCCGGAACTGCGAGTTGGATTTGAAAAAATCTTTTTGCATTTTACAGCCCAATTCTTGAGGAAGAATTACATTCCTATTAACTAGGACACAATTTTTTTTAAATGAAAGTTTATGCGAAAACGAAATAAAAGCACGGGCAGGCAATGTGTTGCGACGGGGTGGGTCGGGGAAACAAGAAATTTAACGCGGACGAAGTCGCGGGCAGAAGCTAGTATAAAATTATATTTATTATATATTTATTTAATTTAAGGGTTTTTTAATGCACATATTTTTTTATTATTTAAATATGTTGTTTAAATAAACTTTTACAATATCATTATTATATTTTTATATGTTTACATATCTCGGGACCCTGGGCCCCGGACCTTTGGAAGGCGCATAGGCCCGTTAGACGCTTTTTAATTATTTTTTTTTATTAAGGACTGTTTAAAGCCCTTAATTCGAATATGCTATTTATTTTGAGATAAGAATTACACTTAGGTAAATAATTTTTTATATACATTTTTTGCAAAATTTATTTTTTAGTAAATTTTTCATTATTGGGAATAGGAAAACAGAAAAACAGAAAACAACAAAAAACTAAAACAGAGAACAGGGGCGAAAACAGGGTAAAACTCGCTGTACGAGTATGTTGGGTTTGGTGGGTTATGGAGTACTGGATTTATGGAATATCGGAAATCCAGCTTCGTGATTCTCTTTAGAATTCAATTACAAACTTTTTTGTCCAAAAGTTGTCTCATTTAGCTTATATTTGTGATCTCTAGGTGAATTTGGGGAAAAATTTGGCTCTATCCCCAATGAGCGACGGCGACGATGACGATTTTTCGGTTTTTTTTATTGATCTTGACTTTTGTATTGCATTTCTATGCATCTAGCATTAATTTGTTAAATTATTCATTTTGTAATAAATTATCAACAAAAATTTAACTCACAAATTTCGAACTCCTTATTTGAAAAATAGCATAAAACCGAGCGCTTTTTAAAATCACACTCGTCTAGCGGAATCTAGTGCGTTTTTGGGTGGAGTTAGCGCCTAGGACTCGAATGGACCTGGCAGCACTGCTGTCTGCAGTCTGCGTGCAGGTGCAGTTCTCAACGAAAACCTACCTACACCTACCACCTACCTAATATCGACAAACCAATATCTCGTACTTGGTAAGAGCGAGTCGTATGTACAACGCAACCTGCCGGGAAGCTGATATCGACATTTTCAGTGTTACTAAATTTAAGAAAATTTTGTCTAACGGCTTCTTCAAGCGTAATTAGTCTTTTTTCTATTATGTTATAAATACCTATAGTCTATTTTCAATTTTCTGTTTCATATTATTTATAAACTACATGTGGACACTTTTAATTGGCCATATCACTATCACTATCACTACATATTATAAAACAAAGTCCTCCGCCGCGTCAGTCTGTCTGTCTGTCTGTCTGTTCGCGATAAACTCAAAAACTTCTGCACCGATTCTCATGCTGTTTTCACCAATGGATAGCTTGGTTCTCGAGGAAGGTTTTAGTATATAATTTGTTAAGTTTTTGTATACATTTTTGTATAATTTAACGATATTTGTTGGAGGTGTCGGAAAAAACAAGCCGTCTGGAAGCTTTTAACGAAAACGCTGTCCAAACCCTTTGAGATATAACAAAATAATGTATGGTGGAATTGTGTGTCTTATAAAGGTCTTCAAAAAAGTCCGCGATGGCATATGTCTATCTCTTAAGGATAACATACTATATCCATTTTATTGTCTTTTTGTAGGTTTTTGTTTGCCGAATTTTACTCTTGGAAATACGATTACGATAACAATACGCTATAATATCAGTAGCTATTAGCCAAATTATGTTCGTAGATAAATAAGCTAGTTACTTATGTGTATTTCAAACAGTATACAAGAATATTTATCATAAAAACATTACTAAACACGGCGGCCTTATGATCAAAATTTGTGCATTCCAAAACTTTCGTTACTTTTTCACTGACATACTTATCACTTTTCGATAAACTAACACTCAATACGAAATCTACATTTATTTCTCAGTAATTCTGTATAATATTCTTCTATTATTAAACCGTTTTCTCATTGAATCCATTACTTTACGCACGTTTATCCTTGATGAATGTTTATATCGCGCCACACCGCCACACGACCACAGAGTACAGACGTATTTAGTTTTTTTTTTTTTTTCGTTCGTTTAGTGGTGTTCCCGCTAAAATGTATTAATACCGGTCAAGTATTAGTCGATTAATCGAATTCTACAGCCAGATCGCGTTGCAAGTACAAAATAAATGTCAAATATTTCGTCCAATTGCGAACGTGACACTGATAAAAGTTATGCACCAATTGTGTTCATTAGATTTCGAGTGTTTTCTCAGCACAAACGGTGTATCGTGCGACATTTCGGAGGATTTCATTTTGTTTTCACATTATTGGTACTTACGTGAATTATTTTAAAATTATTATTTGTGTCGCATTTTTATTTCGTGTTGTAATTTGGTACAACTGATTGCTTTAAGAATTTGAGTTAAATTTCGTATTTTGATTTTGTGTTTGATATCTTCAGGTAAAGACTCATTAGACGTTCAGAACATAAATACTTTTATTATATTAAATCATTTGTTTCGGTTTATATTCACATAGAGAATCACATTAAAATTAATATTAAGTTAGAAATTTGAGATATAGCCTGGCATATGGAGAAGGACATAGGGTACTTTTTTATGCGATAACCGACATCCACGCGGGCAAAAGCTAGTTATGCATAAACTATTTCTTATTGTATTTGTTTAGCTGTAAGTTTTTCTAAAAATAAAATAAATAAATAAATATTCACATACAGTCTGTGAAAAAGTGTAAAAAGTATCAACGTGTGCATAAGTCCTACTAACTACTTTATAATTCCCTAATTAGTTTGGTTGTGGCAGCTAAGAATTAAAGGAAAATGATTAAATTTCCTGAATATGATTTGAAATGTGATTCTTATGTATTTTGATAACATAGATGTAACGAATACTTTTGTAACAATTTAATTTAAAAGATTGTCCATAGAGTTTCTTGCCCGTTCTTCTCCATAGGTACCTACGCTTTGGAATGGGAATGTAGCTTCATTTTTCTTACTGACCGACTCCTTGACAATTCAAAAGTGCCTGTAAATGGTTTAATTGAAATAAATGATTTGAGTTTAAGTTTGATGTGCTTTTATTAAATGAATATTATTAGGTTGGGGAAAAAGTCTTTTCGCATTATAGTATGTATGAACTTGTAATAAAATATCTTTGGCTATACTATTTGTATCTGGCTGGTTTTCGTATCATTGAAATTTTAAATTTTAAAGAACATCATTCCAAATTCAAATTAGGAAAATGTGTGATTTTCATTTGTTTTTCGTACTGTCAAGATGAGTGAATCTAATGAAGAAATTCGATACATTTTAAAATTTTACTACAAAAAAGGTAATAATGCAACGCAAGCCGCGAAAAAAATTAGCGATGTTTATGGACCTAGTGCACTGTCTGTGAGAGTAGCACAAATTTGATTTAAGCGTTTTCAATCCGGAAATTTTGATGTCAAAGATGCACGTCGCTCTGGTCGCCCTATTACGGATAAAATGGATGCCATTTTTGAAAAAGTGGAGCAAGATATTGATATCAGTAGTTACGACGTAGCTGAAGAACTGGGAATTGACCACAAAACAGTTTTGGCACATTTGAAAAAAACTGGGTACACAAAAAAGCTTGATATTTGGGTACCTCACGAGCTCACTGAAAGAAAACTAATGGACCGTGTACTCATTTGTGATTCTTTGTTACGACGTAATGAAACCGAACCATTTTTGAAAAAGCTGATAACTGGTGATGAAAAGTGGATCACGTATGACAAGAACGTGCAAAAAAGATCGTGGTCAAAGGCCGGTCAGGCTTCACAGACTGTGGTAGTCCTGACCTTGGACATTCAGATTTCCACCTGTTTCGGTCTCTTCAGAATTCTTTAGGCAGTGTCAGGTTAACATCACGAGAGGACTGCCAAAACCACTTGTCGCGCTATTTTGATCAGAAGTCCCAAAATTTCTATAGCAATGGGATCATGTCCCTACCCACAAGATGGCAAAAAGTTATCGAACAAAATGGTACCTACATACTATAGTTAAATGTTAATACTATATTAAAAAATGAATTGAATTTTCTTAAAAAATGCGAAGAAACTTTTTCCCCAACCTATTATACTAATCTGTTATTTCCCACACTTGACATTATGGTAATAAACACTATGTAGATAACCTTAGACCACATGTCTGAGGTTATCTACATAAGGTTTACCTAAATTAAAATCTAAAGCAAAAACTTGAAATATGCTTTAGTCAGCGTTGCACAAGCATGAGTGTCAAACCATTTTTAGAGAGAATAGTATGTACAAAAAAAAAAAAACGATTAGCAAACGATGCTATTTTATTCAATTTGGATATCAGACTGTAGCCAAGAGAACGCCACCTATTTTATCAGGTCTTAAATGTCGCCATCCTACTTAAGAGATAAGTTTACAGAACTTTGAAGTTGTTCGTTCGATATAACTTACAAGTTCATTCTTTGCAGTGAACATTTTCAATAAAACTGCTGAAGAAACAAATCCGCATAATGTAACGGATCAGTTTCAATCCTCCCCCGCCGATGTAATCGAAGTGAATGTTGCGTAAGTACCACGTATGACCTATAAGGTTACCTGCGCCTCCCAGACGTGTCGTAATGATACCGTATTGTCCTCCCAGGTATCTCAGAATTTTGTGAAGTTTTTGCACCGCTACGGCCAGAACAGCAAAATGTATCGTTCTTTTGTTTGTTTATATCTAGGCGAAATATTTCCGATTGCGAAAAACCGCAAACAAATTCCTGCAGCAAAAATAAAACTCTTCATTAAAATATTTTTCGCAAACTCCATAAAGTTGCTATTTTCGTCCGCGTACCGATCTTCTGCCGAAGAAAATCCCTAAAATTCGTTAGGTGTAACGAAAGCAATCCATGGAGCGTACAGTGATCCGCTTAGCTCAAATTATAATAGTGGGAGGGTGAAATTTTGGCGGTAGCAACGCCTGCGACATTCCTTAGAAAACGGGAGCGCGGGAATCAATAAAGGATTTCCTGGCGACTTGCCCACGCATGTGCGTGGCGGCCGGTGTCGCGGCCGGCATCACCTCGCACCACCACCGCTGCCCGAGGCTATTGGCCGACGCCAGCCGTGCATTCATGCAGCAGCCTCGTCATCAGCTCGCTTGCTGGCACCTTCATACCAGCTGGCTGTGCGTCGGATACTACCCGCTTCTCGTAATACTAGGCCGGATGTTGACGTAGAGCGGCTCGGAGGCGTTCGCATCGGTCGCTGACCATCAACCTTATGTATGAGCAAATAAATCTCAGTAATAAGTAGTAGGCCGCTGCGTTATTGGGCGTATGATTCGCGCGCAGCGTCAGTGCGGGCGCGGGGAGGCGGGGCGCGCGGGGCGCTGGTGCGCGGGCCGGCGCGGCTTGGCGCGCGACACGCTTGTCCTCGCCTGCGGCCCGCCCGCACGACACCGGCCCCGGTCCCTAACCTGACTGACACTATCACTCGATGACTCATGCACAAACGTACGCCCCTGTGTGACACTGTCAGGAGAATTTAGTGCCGTGTGTTGTTCCATGTAGAAGCGGTCAGTGCTGTGTCGGTTGTCGTGTGCCCTTGTCATGTGGGGAGTGCGATGGCGCTGATGGACAGCATGTGTCCGCGGAGGCCGCTGGGCCTGCTCGTCGCGCTGCTCGCGGCCGCCGCGCTCGCCAACCAGCTCGAGGACATCCCGCACAATGAGTAAGTACCCCACATCAGATAACCTAGCGCCCGTAACAGACACAGTATACGTAACCGTGCTGAATCTTTGAACGTTGATATAGTGTATTGTAAAATTGCTAGTATTAAGATAGTGATTTATCACACTAATTAGTTTATTCCAAGAAATGTAGACAACAACAAGGCTATTATTGTAGTGAATTGTCATTATATAACTACATTATTGAACAACAGATCAAGTAAACAAAACTATTTACTGAGATTTATAGTTTCCCGGTTTCAGAATGCTAAAACAGAATTTTCCATTCATATTTTCACTTATTCATCTGAAATAGTTAGCTTAAAAGGAAACAGTTATACAATCAAAACAGTTTCTATATTATTACGAGTATAAGTTATAAATTATAATACAGCTAACACATACCTGAAACCTCAAATATAAAAAGTAAGCTTTTACACGAAAAGCTTTTTCCATTAATTGATCCAATAATGTAGTACCATTAGGGCCACCAATGTACCTACTGTGTAATAAAGCTTTTCAGACAATAATTATCGTCCTTTCAGGAAGATACACGAACGTACAATATAACATCCTCAAAAAAAAAAAAAAAAACACTAGTATTTAGAAAGGCTTCAATCGTGAATTCACCCACGCTTTACTCCATGTACCGTTGTAGTATCAAATGAAGCGAGACACTGATAAGATTTGACTACGAGTGTATGCACGATATCCACTCATCCTCTCAACCTCTCCACCATCCAAGGACTCCTTGAAGAAGGGTAACAAGTTTATTTCATCGTATAGATATTTATAGATACGTTTCATCGCAACATTTGATAACTTAGATGAGTTTGTCAAATGGAGCGCCGAGAACACTTCAATAGGTATTTATTACAATTTATTGAAATTACTTTTTACATTTATATATAAGCCAGTCTTCATGGTATTGTTCACTTTTATATGCTTTATAAAGCGATCGAAACCGCAGTTTAATTCATAGAGATGACAGAAAATACCGAAAATTGACACGTAACCATGGATGCCCACTTTCCAGTACATTAATCATATTATTTGCACCTGTTGCGACTATATTTGTGTCATTTTTTCCTGTAATTCTCATGGCAATATTGTCATGGGGAACGGAGTGTGTCATCCCTCATAAGTTGCCGAGTTCATGATAGAAATAGGTTGCGATAATCACGATTGTTAGCAATGGCTGAACACCCCGCATAGTTTTGACTTATTGTTCTGAGGTTTAGACGTAAGTAATTAGTACGATCTACTTGTAATTGATTGATATGGCTTCGGGCGACATCTACTTAATACGGCTCGTATTAGTCATACTTTTATTTTTAACGTAATCTTTGACACAAAAGATCAACCTTCATAATTAGATTATCAAGGGTTATCAAGAGTTCCAGAAACTGCAGATTTGTTTGCCACTTACATAACATAACATAACACAACATCAAGCCGGTATTGCCTGAAGGGGTAAGCAGAAGTATAGGTAACTTTCGCCCGCTATGTTTAATTTCCATGTCATGCCTTGGGAGCGAGCTTTTTGTCCGTCTCGGTTTTCGCTATGGCTTAACGATTGACTTCTACGTGCCGCGGGTTCGATTCCCTTTCCGTGCCACACATCAATATTTGTACAGGTCGCATGGATAGTCAGTACTAATTTGGATGTTTGTTTTTTCAAATTTTGGGAATGGTTTGAAACAAAAATGTGCTTAAACTCCTTATTCAGATATAACGGTTTCATAAAATTCAAACAAAATTAAATCTAGATAAAGCATAGAAATAAAAATTTATATGTGTACCAAATTTCAACTTAATCGGTCCATGAGTTTCGGAGAAAACTAGCCGTGACAGACGAACCGACAGACACACGAGTGAGGGTTGGATCTAGTATCGTTTGGCAGGAGTTGGAGGGTAAAAGGGGTAAAAGCTGGTAGGGGTTAGGTCCCCTATTATAATGCTACCACTCTTATTACAAGGTAATGCATAATTTTCGAGAAAAAATAAAAATTGTTTCTAGCCTCAATCAGATAAAAAGTAAAACGAAACGTTAAAATGGGCGATTGACAACCAAAGCAGTACCAGTATATTGTCTGTGGAGTAAAATTGCGAGCAAAATCTGTATAACGAAACGTAAAAAAAAACATCATGCCATTTGTGTCATGCTTGTGTCTCTGTCATTCGTTTTGTTCATTTGTTTCCTAAGAATGTTTTGTTGTTTTTATAACAACCTAGAAATCCTGTTCAGAAGAAAGTTAGTGTAACCCCACTTCTTGTAGGTATATGTGTACAAAACGCAATGTTACTACTGTTACTAGGAGAACTTAGGATGCAAGAGCGAGCGTAGCGAGCTCGGGACTTGGGGCACCCCGACTCGGACAGGTTATGTTCGAAGGACATCCCCTTCATGGTTATTTTTTTTTAAATCATTGCGCCCCGCTCAGCTGGGCGCCGACTACGCCTTTTAAGCAACTTTAAAGTGTTTTTTTTTTTTTTAAACGTTGCCCCACACTAGGAATTTCTCCTGTATCGTGGGTGCGTTTACAAACATTTAAACTGACATACACAAACAGCCAGACCCAGAACAACTACTTGTAGATCATACAAATATTTGTTCCGTGCGGGGATCGAACCCGCGACACGCAGCGCAGCAGTCAATCGCTTAACCACTGCGCCAACCGTGCCGTCGTTTTGAGGTTAGATTATAATAATTTTGGTTTTCTCAAGAACGGTGCGTTACCTTTTCATGGGAGTGGTACTAGAAGAGAGGGGGGTATCCGCCAACCCAACCCACCACCACTCGCCCCCCTCCTGCCAAACGATACTAGATTTTTACCATGAGTGATCCTATATGGGTTCCGTTAGTCAAAAACAGATCTAACTAATTCCAAATAAGTAAGTAATTCGTTTTGAAACTAATTGAACAAAAGATAGATAGAAACCATGTTTAATCGTAAATTGATAAAACATTTTTTAAAGTTAAAACGATCTGTATCATTCATGTAATTTTGATTTTAATGTAGATTACATAATTGCGGTGGGCACGCCACCGTAGCTAGATTGATGTAATACAACATATTTCTGTAGCTCATTCACTATATGTACCTGTCTATATGTAATAGAAACCTATCTTGTGCTATGGCTACGTAAGGTCATAGGACTCGTAGGTGATATTAAAAAATACGTGTAAGTGGTTTTAGCTTTAAAACAAAAGCTAACCACTACAATAACCGATACTTAAAAAAAAAACTGAAATTCCATAAAAAGCTTTAGTTCGGACTGGAAGGTGACCCCAACAAAACTTGGTAAAGGCTAAACTAAGGTTAACGATTATTTGATTAAAAATGTATTCAAATTCTATATATTTTAAACTGTTAGCAACATAATATAATTACGTCTCTGGGACCTAATCCATACTTCCATACTAATATTATAAATGTGAAAGTAACTCTGTCTGTCTGTCTGTATGTTTCGTTTTCACGCCTAAACCGCTGAACCGATCGTCATGAAATTTGGCAGAGATATAGCCTGGGATATGGAGACGGACATAGGCTACTTTTTTACGCGATAACCGACATCCACGCGGGCGGAGCCACGGGCAAAAGCTAGTATTATGTATATAGATCATTTTGTGATCTGGCAAGTGAGTAAAACATAGGCTTTTTTCTTCAATACCCAGTTCAGTGCTGCAACTTGCAAGAAAAACATTTTCAATAAAACTAATCTAGCCAAGCGGCCATCCTCCGTGTCTTGCACAAGGCCTTGCGATGCAGTGGTATGTAGGGCAGGACGTGCCCCGCACCGCCAAGCAACTTATTGACAGCCAATTACAGAACGATATTCAGTCCGCTTCCTCCCCCGCGCCCGCGCACGCTCCCGCTACTTAGATGAATTTTCTGTAATGACATTTCGTCGCGATTTGTTAAACGAAAAAGTTCATAAGTGACAGTTAAAAGTTCCGAGATGGATCAATTCGTGATAAATGGCGCCCCAGCCCGCCTGGCCTACCCGCCTACCCCCGGCCGCTCATACAATGAAGCGGTTGTAAAAACTTTGAATTATTAACGAGGATTTCCGGTTAAAGTAATTACGGATCCGCGCCACTGATTAAATGTATTGGGTTGTTTCATTAATGTGTGTTACGATGTGTGCTTCTACGAGTACTTATTTTTGGATGGGTTTTCGATAAAAGATAATTAATTAGAAAGCTTTTATGAATATATATGAAGATATACTGTTTGCCAGTTTCTTCCTTCTTTAGGACAAATCTAACACGACGACATCTCAACTTGTTAGCAATATGATCTTTCAGACTATGTTCTCTGCTCCCTTGTCGAATGCATTTTCTTTGATCGACAAGGTACTGCGTTTATTACAATATGGTTTAGCAGTTATTTCAGCAAGTTCTTTGGATAACTTGCTTGCTTATCTGTCATGTTCATTAATTTTATAATCTATTTTCGTCTCAAATAATAAACTCAATTTGCAGTCATCATTATACAAATGGGGGTTCGTGTATAGGTGTGAACGAACGTGGTAATTTCATTCAGTTTCCCCAAACATCGGAGGGGAGAAAATCTTTTTATCAAGAGTGCAAATGTAAAGCTTAAACGAAATCAAAAAAATAGCAAGGTAAGGCCCAGAGCTGCTGTGATCACGTGCGCAAACAAACTCTATTAGCTATGTGCGAGTCTGGTACCTGCATTTTAATTTGTATTAAATTCAGTATCAGCTCAGCTGTAACAGTTAATAATATAAGAATGGAAATAACCATACCATACGCTTTCATAACATTATTTGGATTCTGGCAGCTCACAAGTTACACAAGTTGATTAAAGAGTTCTTTGTAGGCTTTTTTTAGAAACCATAAAAAAGTCAACTAAGAGACGGAGCTATCAGCATTTCTCAAAATAATAATATAATATATCTTTATTTCCCAAAAATACAGATAACAGATAATTGTACTTTAGGTTTACAATTTTTGAATTTAAGGTAGAGAATATTTACATTAAAACTTTTGGATGCTGCAGAAATCTGTACACAATAAAGTCAAAGTCAAATCATTTATTTCAAATAGGCACATAAAAGGCACTTTTGAACGTCAAAATTTACAAAAATAATTAATTGATTCTAGTTGCCCCTTCCAAAAGGTAGTTACGTATGGAGAAGAATGGGCAAGAAACTCCATACTTACTCTTCAATCTCAATCTAAAATAAACTCTGTCTCTTAAACTAGGGTATCCTGTATCTTAAGAGATAGTGTTTCGCAATGAGGTTCCAATTGATGTGATCCATGCGTCATGTTCGTGAACGGGCGCCGTCAGTTGGGACTGGTCATCTCTTAGCTGCCACGGCTTATTTTAATTTATTTTAATTGTTTTTATTACGGACGCTTCTAACGTGTACTTCTTTCTACATTGATCTCACATGTATAACTTCAACATGAATGATGTAACCCATATTTTGTAACAATATTTTGTTTTAAAAGAGTGTCCGTGGAGTTTCTTGCCCGTTCTTCTCCATAGGAACCTACTACGCTTTGAAATAGGCAACTAGCTTCATCTTTCTGACTGACCGACCCCTTGACAATTCAAAAGTGCCTGTAATTGGTTTATTTGAAATAAATGCTTTGAGTTTGAGTTTGAGTTTGTGTGCATGAGTGGACTGTGTGGATTTACCTTCAGAAGGGAAGAGAGTTAAAGTTGACTTTAGTTTTAAATAATGTATGAGTATGTGAGAGTGCGAGGGTAATGTGATTGTAGGTGTGTAGGTGTATGTGTGTGAGTGTGAATAAGTAGATGATATGGTGTTGGTGTGTAAGCGAGTGGGGGAAAAGCAATGTAGCTTAATGTACGTTAACATCTGCTGGCTACCCTACAATTATTGGGTATCTGGCTAACCTTCAGAAATCAAACGCAGTGTATTTGATTCGTAGTAGTTCAATATAAATTAATATTAATTCGCACTGCTTGTTAGACCGGGAGCCGACCCCGACATAGTTCTGAAAAGACTTGGCAGATGATGATTGCATGTGGTTCTCGAAGGTTCGTCGGATTGGCAATAATTGTCGGTCAGTTAGATTGTATGTAAATAATACAAGTCTTAGCTGGAACTAAAATCACACTAAGTAGTGTATAAGATATAGTTGAAAAGTTTAAAACCCATAGAAACTTCAGCACGACTTCGAATTTATCGTAATTTCATTATTTTTATTAAACTTGGTGTCCACTAAATGGATCTATCATACACTGTGACGAATGAATATTTCCGGCTGACCTTTTATTTATCCACCACACAAGGTCATCATGATTGATTACAAAATGCTTTAAAAAAATTGGCTCCACGTGTAGGTAAGCGAAACTTTAATAAATGCTGTAAAAAGGACTGTTCGGCGCTATGGTGACTCTTTTCTCGAATTATAAGGGAAAAAACTATATTGATCACTTAGTTACAAGAAATGGTAAACTATATAACTAACTTATTGGTAAAATGGTAATGGTTTTGAGTATCTACGTGGTGTCTCTAATGAGATCTGAAGGCGAACTGGCCCACAACTTGGTGAACGAGTGAATGTGCATACTTGCGTTCGATGCAATTATGCAATTTCGCTGAGTGTTCGATTCAAACTCGAACAAATACCCTTCTGTCCAACCGGCAGTCAATCGCGCGCATCTTGCTGAATATCAAATATTTTTAATACAGCATGAGCCCATATATAAGGTGTATCTATTCATACACGAAATATTTTAAGAGAAACATCTATAGATGGTAAAAAAGCCATAGCAATTAAAACAATTTTTTTATCTAAGTGTTTTATATTTTTACATAATTATTATAATTTTAAAATTGCTTGAGACATTTCGCAAAAAGAACCTTTATTTACTTATTCTATGAATGAACCGCCCGGACGCTGCGACGCCGTGACGGTGGCTGCACGAGCACGGTGAATCTTGATAATTAATCGTCATATCAAGTAATTTTTTTTTTTAATAATGCAGTTTAAAAGAAAAAACATTTCCATGACTTCTTTAAAATATTTATATTTATTTTATTTTATTTTTGTATCTCCTAAAATATTTCGTGTTTGAATAGATACACCCTATATATTTCCTAATTAATTCGTACCGAATCGAGAGAACGACGACTTTTAATGACTTGTCTAACGTTGGGATCTACTTTATTAACTAGCGTCTATTAGTAGACGAAAACAAAAACTAAAAATAGACATTTAAGTGCTGCTAAAAATAAATAAGACCAAGACTTCTAAATTGTAATCAAATAAAAATTTAGAACAAATGGGACAAAAGCTGAATAGCTTCATTGTATTGGCAAAGACATACACGTTGTAATATAGACCAGGCAGGCCTTAAGAATACTTAATATTGAAGAGGAACGTATAATGAATAGCTTTAGAACTAGAGCTTGAATCCCTTACCAGCTGCTTCAATGGTTGATTTTTCTGAGATGGTAACACATACGTCTTTAATTTTGCGAAGATATAGGTAGTTCTTAATTATGTACACGTATGTACATATGCGCTACATGTTCTCTTGGCGTTGGTTTGTACTATTTTAAGGTTGTTTGAAGTAGTATTATTTTTTTTTTCCTTAGCACATATACCGTCGTTAAATTAAGTGAGAATGTGGCTCTGGGTACATTGAATCTGTCAGCAGCAATAGATCGTGTGTTATGGTTGTTGAATACGTGATTTAAGCTATACTCTTGGGTACCATGATGGTTTACTGCTAAAAGATATTTATGTTTCTAAGTGATAGGTAGAATTTTACATATTTTAAATTGTTTCCTATAATCTCCTTTACAACTGTAATGGAGATACATACACATTATACACCCACATTTTAACTACGACCACCTGCATCTTGCCGAGTGCTCGCCATCACAGTTTCAATACCAGCCACATTCATCCATTCTATTGCCACCTTCGTCTTGACCAGTCACTGGTCGTTTGTAAGCAACATGTGGGGAGCTGCAATATCCGCCCTCCACTGCACTGAGTCGCTGCAGCGCTGTAAACAATAGCTTTATATGAGATACGGTCATAGTTCAGCGAATCGCGATGTAAGCACATTGATGCAGCTTTCAGCGCTGTACCTAGTATACAGCGGTTATAACTAGATGTGGGCTTAAGCGTGTAGTGTCGGGGTTCAACGCGTGGGACGCACTACAACATGACTCCAACCCACATATTACACGGCTCTCAAAAGTATTTTACGTATTTAGAAAGGGAAAAATAAAACATAGGTACAAGTCATATGTAGTCTTTGAGATAAATAATTCAATAAACAAATTAATGGGTTCGGATTTAACCACAAAAATCTGTAAAGCCATATTCAGAAGCCTTGAAAAACATTATTTGATACGCAAACCTATTAGGTAATAGGTACTTACTAATATAATAAGCTAGCTTCTGCCCGCGACTTCGTCCGCGTGAAATTTCTTGTATCCCCGTTCCCCAATTCATGCTCGAGATATCATCAAAAAAGCAAAATTTATGAGAAAGTGAATTTTATAAATAAAATAAAAACTTGAATTTTTCGCATGTTTTAATAGTTATTCTGCTATTCGGGACGGAGACAAATCCAACAAACCCAAGATCGTAAAAATCGGTCCAGCCGTTCTTGAGTCGTAAATGGTGTAAATAACACGACTTTGTTTTATAAATATTAAGATGTAAAAGTTTGAACAAAAATTCGTTCGGACGAATTTGCATGGACATATATTATACGATATCATGGATTACCACACAAAATACACGATTTAGGATTTAATGTCCCTAGTATGCGACTAAAACCACAGCTAGTATAATAACATGTCTTTGACATATCTCGGAACCCTGGGGTCCTGGACCTTTGGAAGGCGTACGAGGGGCCGAAGTCAAAAAATAATGAAGAGGCACCAACCGACGATTATCTCTGTATGCATAATCAAGTGCACCCAAGGAAAACCACCGGTTGGTGGAGGACTATTGCAGAACATAATAACATCATTATTATTAAACCAGTGAGTTCACCTTCAAATACATCATAAATCTATTTCAAAGATTCGTTTTGAGCTCTTCGATCGATCAAAACCCATGGATAGTACGCAAAGTGTCGACAGTTCCCCAAATTGTAATATTAGTTAGTTTGTTCCCTACAATCACCCTGATCTGATCTCTAAAATGGGGACCGATCTTGACCTCAACACTATCCGTCCTAATTGCAAGTTATTCTGACTTGTTTTGAGAAATGATTAAACTGTTCTAAGATGAAAGATTTTTATGTACGTGTAGTGAGTGAAATAATATATTTCAGATACTGTTGGCCTCAACGGTCATCTGTTCTGCGCGCAATGTGCCCTGCCCATTGCCACTTAAGTTTGGCAATTTTTCGAGCAATGTCGGTTACCTTGGTTCTCTTCATTTCTGATTCGATCACGTAGGTAAACACCAAGCATAGCCCTCTCCATTGCCCTTTGGGTGACTTTTAGCCTTCTAATAAGGCCCATTATGAGGAACCACGTTTCAATGCCATATGTCATCACAGGCAACACGCACTGGTCAAAGAATTTCGTCTTGAGACACTGCGGTATGTGGGTCGAAAGGTTCTGGAGTGGCGACCGCGTACCGGAAGACGTAGCGTTGGAAGGCCTCCCACAAGGTGGACCGATAACCTTATGAAAGCCGCAGGAATCCGCTGGATGCGGAAAGCACAGAACCGGTCCAGGTGGCGGTGCTTGGGGGAGGCCTATGTCTAGCAATGAACGTCTTTCGGCTGAAATTAAATAATGAAAATATTATACAGTTGCCTAACCAGTTAACTTTTATAGTTTAAGACATTTATTTCTCAAAAACATAATACAATTATTCACTTAGAATGAGAAACACTGGTTACATACAAATAAACGTTCCTTGGAATAAGTACCGGAACTTTAATCATACCATGATTCAAGTTAAAGAACAATATTGTTACCCTAATACAAATAAACGTGGAATAAAGATATGCTAGGTATAAACGACAAAAAAATTTATGGTTATGCCGAAGTTATTCCTAGCATAACTTTATTCCGTGTTTATTTGTAAGCCCCTTAGTCATTAACATAACATTATGTTAGTAAAATTTGTCCACATTTGACGGAGAAATCGGTGATAATACATAAAAAAAAGAATACAGTCGAACATAGAACCTCCTCCTTTTTTGAAGTCGGTTAAAAATAAACAATAGCATAGTTTATTTTAAAGAGATAGAGATAAAAAGGATTTTTTTTTTAATTTCGTCAACTTTTACAGATGTATCGCGCCGTAATAGGCTGGCTAATCTTAATTAAAATCATATTCAATTCAATTCTTCCATTTACGAGTAGACTCAAGCCTAACTTTTACATTTACAATAATAAAAAAAAAAATAAGATAATGAGAAGAATTCTTGCCATATAAAGATTCACATTGTTAGATTTGCTTTACCGTACTTATGTCGCGCGAAAGTCTTCATAGTGAGAACAATGAGCTCACACTAGGGCTTTCAGTCTCGCTGCATTTCTGAGTCCCGGGATAAAATAATCGAGACTCGGTCTCGAAATTCCCGGGAATACCGAGACTTCCGAGACTATTTTAAAAGTAGGTTTCCTACTTATAGGCTAAGCTTTTAAGCTGTCAAAACAACACATACAGTTACAAACTCATTATAAAGCCAAAAACTATTTATGAGAGTTTTATATTGTTATAGTGGGAACGTAAGAAACAAAGTGAATTTTATGCAGACAGAGAGAACCTGAATTTATTACAAAGGTAACCTGCGTTAGAAAAAGCTCTCTCTGCTTTTTCGCTAGTGGGAGCGATAGATAGTAATTGTAACAATGGTTTAGGTATTTCCCTAAGCCATTGGACAAGTCTCAAAAGTCTCATTATTCCCGAGACCGAAAGTATCAGTCTCGAGTCTCGAAAATACCAAAAAATCGTCGAGACTCTCGAAGTGTTCGAGACCGAGATTCCCGGGACGAAAGCCCTAGCTCACACATCCCGCATGGAACGATAAATATTTGCAGCATGATTGAGCAAAACAATACTATGCATTTAAAACGAAAAAAATAAAAATAAAATTGGTTGTCTGTAAAGTTGGTTTACGGACGATAGTTTAACGTGACAACGTCATAACAAAACATTGATGCGGCGCAATCGTACAATGAGCGTAACGGGACAATGAGTGTAACGGGACATTTTCGTGCATGCAGCCGGTTCATCGATTTATTAGACGTTATCACGTCAAAAACGAAACAGCAACGTGCACATCTTTTGACGAGATCGGGCAAATCTAATGATTTAATCCTTGCTGTCATAGATTTCTTACCTTATTGAATAGTAGCTTTTGCCCGCGGCTCCGTCCGCGTAGATGTCGGTTATCGCGTAAAAAAAGTAGCCTATGTCCGTCTCCATATCCCAGGCTATATCTCTGCCAAACTTCATGACGATCGGTTCAGCGGTTTAGGCGTGAAAACGTAACATACAGACAGAGAGACAGAGTTACTTTCACATTTATAATTTTAGTATGGATAGATGGTTATTGGTAAAACACTAACAAGTTTGCAGTACTGTATTAGTAACATCATAAGCAACAACTTTTGTTCCATGATTCACTCTCTTCTATGATCGCGTAAAAAAGTAGCCTTTATCCTTCTCCATTTCTCCGGATATATCATCATCAGATTTCATGACAACTGGTTCAGCGGTTTAGGCGTGAAAACGTAACGGACAGACAGAGTTACTTTCACATTTATAATATTAAGTATGGATTACGATTAAATTGTATTTTTCATGGTAAGTGAATTGTATTATTTTTGAGGAATAAATGTCTTAAACCATAAACCATCTTCCTTTATATTAAGATAACCTGTTTATCTTTGCTTACTAGTTATAAAATGATCATAAAAGCTGTGTCGCCCCTCGGCTAGTTCACGAGATTGATCACAAAACTTTGTCTAGACATAGCGTAATTATATAGCCTGGTTCAGAGCTCTTAAGGATAATATAAATGAAAGTTCCATTAAAACTTGTCCAGTAGTTTTAAACATCGCTAAGGAAAAACGCGCAAATGTTGTAGTTTTGAGTTCGCTCCTACTAAGTGCTTTGGTCTTATGGGTTCTTTTTGAACGTAAGGAATGGTGAAATACTGGAGATTAGCATGGCATATGGCACTCGTGGGTTGCAGCTGAAAATCAGCGTCAGGTGGTACACCTTGTGTGTCATCTGACATTATGCTGAGCTGAGGCCCTTTTGGCATTATAATCATTATTTTCTGTTTTTTATAGTTTTAAGGTGTATTTTTTTTGCTGTAATGCCAATAAACGCATTTTTCTTTCTTTCTTGTTTCTTTCTTTACTACAAGCTTTTTTATTTTTTAATCAACCTCCCCGCGAGTGAAGGCGCAGGCAATCGCTAGTTCATATTTATACTAATATTATAAATGTGAAAGTAACTCTGTCTGTCTGTCTGTCTGTCTGTATGTTACGTTTTGACGCCTAAACCGCTGAACCGATCGTCATGAAATTTGGCAGAGATAGATTAGCCTGATTAGAGATTAGCCTGGGATATGGAGAAGGACATAGGCTACTTTTTTACGCGATAACCGACATCTACGCGGGCGGAGCCGCGGGCAAAAGCTAGTTAATATTATAAATGTGAAAGTAACTCTGTCTGTCTGTATGTTACGTTTTCACGCATAAACCGCTGAACCGATCGTCATGTCACCATAATTATTAGTATTTAAGTATATATTAACATAATTTAATTAACTATTGCACTATTCATAAAACTTATGTTAAATATTTGTTAAGAAATCAGTTGTCCTAATAGTAATTGTAAGAACTCATGCCGCCTGTGATACAGGTTTATCCTAGTACAGGCATCATACTTTGTAATACCTACATTATTTCTAAGATTTATACTCTATTTTTCCAATTTTTATTATTGAATAAATTTTTATTTTTATTTTTTTATTATTTATGTTTGGCAGAGATATAGCCTGGGATATGGAGAAGGACATAGGCTACGTTTTTACGTGATAACCGACATCCACGCTGGTAGAGCTGCGGACAAAAGCTAGTATAATAATAAAGCTATTTTAAGAACAGCTTGCTAGTAGGTAGTAATGTAGCCATGTCTTTCACGGCAAAAATTAAGTCACCATTAACAGTCGTAAAAAGGGCTTTTGGCTATGTAATAATAGCCGCACGGGTCGATAGATCAGGTTAAGCTACGCTTGCCGCGGTTGGTCCGTGGATGGGTACATACCAAGATCCAGAAATCACGTTAAGTCGTTGGTCCCGACTGTCATTTGTAGATCTTTGACAATTGTTTCGTGTCGTCAGACGCCCGAAAGTCTGACAAACAGTCTTAGCAAGGGGTATATTACCCAGTTACTGGATTGTGGAGGTCAGATAGGCAGTCGCTCCATATAAAATACTGGTATTCAGCTGCATCTGGTTAGACTGGAAGCCGACCCCAACACAGTTGGGAAAAGGAAAGGCAGATGTTGATGAACAGTCGACAAACAAAAATAACAAGTAGACGTGGCGGCGACTCGACGTAGCAGGACTCGACGTCAAGGTGATAAATCGTAAAATGTAATAATTAAAAAAATAAATAAAAAAAATTGCCTTTATTTTACTCTGACCTTCTTAATACATAAACAAGTTACATAATAGGCATTAATTGTGGCGCGCAACAGTACTCTGTTGCGCGCCACAATTAATGCCTGGTACAGTACCACTAGCGCCATCTAGTATCGAGTAGCAAAACTAGTAGACTTGAGATTCTTCTAGAAAATTCGATGCTAGAACTTTCTAGAACTTTTGACATCTGGTCAGTAGGGGCCGGTATGTACTCGAACATTCTAGATGTTTCTACAGTAGAAGGTTCTGGAACTTTCTAAGGACTATATAAGGCCGGTATGGCCCCGACCCGGGACAGTTGAACAACAAGCGATACAAGCGATCTTGGAGTCCAACTTTAGTGCAGTTGTGTTTTATAATTAGTGTGTTCGAGTTGTTATCCGTGTTGATTAATTAAAGTGTCATTTTTGGTTTTTAAATCGGCAGTTTTTATTGTCACGAACCGCAAGCTGGTAACAGTACATTAACTTAAAATTAATCGGCTACCAGGTCAGGCTGTCTTGCGACATAGGCCTCCTCTATTTCCCTCCAATTATTCCTGTCCAGAGCAGTTCTTCGCCAGCCCTTTGGCAAATCATCCTCCCACCTTTTCATCTGTCTTCCTCTACATCTTTTTCCATTTCTTGGGTACCATTCTGTGACTTTTTTGGTCCATTTCTCCATCTTGGCTCTCATCATATGACCTGTCCATTTCCACTTGAGTGTTCTGGTTTTTACTCTAACGTCTGCCACTTTAGTTCCTTATTTTGTCTCCGTAAAATGTAATACGGTTATCTTAAAAATAAGGCAGCAGTATCTGCTATTAAAAATAATCTCCCATCTTTTGCCAATCGCGCTGGTTAAAGTAATTTTGCAACCATAAACGGTAATGGGAAAGTATATGGTTAACCGGTTGACGATGATTTAATTGAATTCGAATATGCAGGATAAGTTTTTAACTAGTGCGCGAAATTTTTTTTGCTGGTTATCAGTGATGTAACACATTTCCATTATTTGTTCAATACTTTTTTTTTGGTCCTACTTGAAATCACCAAAATATGTATACAATCTATTCTTAATAATATCAATGAGCGAGCGCACAGCTGATAGGTACCTACTACTGCCGCGCCGCTGGCGCGTTGCGCGACGAGTATCCATTATACCAGTTTCAAAATAAACATCTTTTGTTAACGATAACTTAATTTTTTTGTACTAAGACATATCAAAATAAGAAATAGGTGTATAATAAAACATGTTTAAGTTTAATTTGTTAAAATTTGCGCACTGATTAAAAACTTTTCCTGTATATGTGAAGAACGCAAATCCGTTTTGCTGGATTTTATTCCGCAAGTTTATTTTTTTTTCTTTTTCTTTTTAGTTGCAAGCTTTGAAAAGTAACAAACATCAAACAAAATGGACCTATTTTTCCGTGATAACACGACCTGATCCCTCCATCGCGTTTTTATTACCGGACTACCAGACGATATGATATCCCGTCCAGTCGTACTCAGCGCTTCTCCACATTCATTATGCGCACAGCCAAAGTGTGGAACTCTCTGCCAGCGTCTGTGTTCCTTTCTACATATAACCAACCAACTTTTTTTCGCCAGTTTATGTGAATTACCATTAATGGGGACACGGGCGATAGGGACAGCGGGAATACACTAGATAGAGGTCAAGAGCAGGCCCAATCAATCAGTAATTTAACAAAAAAAGGAAATAAAACCGTACAAAACGTCCGGAAAATTCAATTCACCGAATACTGTCCAGTATTCAGTAAATACGATTTCAAAAAACTGTTATTCTATTTCAATTTACAGAAACGTATAGTAACAAAACATTTCAAATAATAGAATTGCTTTAACATAAAAACACTATAACTAGCAACAACCTTTAATGACGGTATTAAAGTCCGTGCCAGTTACAATCGTAACTCAATTAGCTGTTTCGTAGAAGCGTAGACAATTTGTACAACCGGCGTAGGCTCGTAGCAGTCGTAGCATCTCGTAGCATTCAATGTGCTACGCCGTCGGTGCACTGTGTACCGAGTGCGACATTCAATGCGGGTAGACAGACGGTGAATAGTTTTTCAGTTCTAGTTAATTATACATGAAGAGTAATAGAAACATTTTTTTAGGGTTCCGTAGTCAACAAGGAACCCTTATAGTTTCGCCATGTCGGTCTGTCTGTCTGTCTGTGTGTCTATCTGTCCGCGGTTTAGCTCAGAGATTCTTAGTACTATAAAGCTATTATTTGGTATGAGTATGCATATGAATCTCTCCAACAAAGTGGTTAATAAAAACCTTGAATTTTTTTTTTTTAGGGTACCTCTTACGCGTAAAGTAAGCATGATATTTTTCTTTTCTCATCTAACCCATGGTGTGGGGTATCGTTGGATAGACCGTCCAAAAATATTATGGGTTTGCGAAAATCATTTTTCAATTCAGGGATCCGTTTGTGTAATATAAAGCTTTAAGTGCTAATTTTTGTTAGAGTCAAGTGTCCCCTACCAGCGTAATGGTTGTATTTGGAGCTGTGAAAATATTCGCAGCAGTAGTATATATAATGAAGTTAAAAAGAAAACTATTACGGCTAAGTAGGCTTTACAAATTACCGAGTAATAGTCAACCAACTTACATTTGCAGTTAAAATACATGTTCTCTGATACATTCTGTATGGGAGAACATATTTGTCAACTACAATGTTAAGTTTGTTCTTGGGATAAATTCATCCCAGCTACGGAACCTTTCATTGTTCGTTGTCCGACACGCACTTGGCCGGTTTTTTTATAAATCCCTTCAGATTACATAAATTAGTCTAAACAGACGCGAGGTCAAAAAAAAATTTACTTAATTTTCTGTTAGAATATTTTTAAGCTCCATTTTTGAAGCATATTTTATTTGATTTATTATCATTATGGGTAGGTTTAAAACTAAAATGAAAGCCAAAGCCTTGTTATCATTGTGCAACACATGAACATTTAAATTAAAGCTGTACGTTTCGAGTTAATATAGTTAACTAGCTTTTGCCCGCGGCTCCGCCCGCATGGATGTCGGGTATCGCGTAAAAAAGTAGCCTATGTCCGTCTCCATATCCCAGGCTATATTTCTGCCAAATTTCATGACGATCGATTCAGCGGTTTAGGCGTGAAAACGTAACATACAGACAGACAGACAGACAGAGTTACTTTCACATTTATAATACTAGCTTTTGCCCGCGGCTCCGCCCGCGTGGATGTCGGGTATCGCGTAAAAAAGTAGCCTATGTCCGTCTCCATATCCCAGGCTATATCTTTGCCAAATTTTATGACGATCGGTTCAGCGGTTTAGGCGTGAAAACGTAACATACAGACAGACAGAGTTACTTTCACATTTATAATACTAGCTTTTGCCCGCGGCTCCGCCCGCGTGGATGTCGGGTATCGCGTAAAAAAGTAGCCTATGTCCGTCTCCATATCCCAGGCTATATCTCTACCAAATTTCATGACGATCGGTTCAGCGGTTTAGGCGTGAAAACGTAACATACAGACAGACAGACAGACAGAGTTACTTTCACATTTATAATATTAGTATGGATGTAGAGTAGATTATTTTATCTGTTGGATTGCGGCTTATCAATGATTGGTGGGCACCGCCTGTGGTATCAACATTTTAGTTAAAACTGACTGAACCATAAAACAGTTTCATTTGAATTAAATGATAGCTTTTACGTTTGATGTTAAGTGAATATACAACACACAAGTCAGACTAAATAACTCTCTACGACCTAGTCTTAAATAATAGTCTAGTCATGGTAATTATTATTAGGTGGCATTTGTTAAAATATCTATTAGTTTATTTTATTTGTATATGTGTATTAGTATCAATAAAACTATATAAATTCTTGTAATCAAGAAGTTAGTATTTTAGACATTATTTTTGTAACCTATCACTGTTTTTGTATTTAACCCAAAGGTTGAGTGGTAGAGAATGCCTTGTGGCATTAAGTCCGCCTATGTACCACTATTGTACATGAAGTTTAAATAAATAAATATACTCATCAAGTTTTAGCTCAACAACTGAACATTAAAAACCTGAAACTAGAGCGAAAAAAATACGCAAACAAGTTAAACTAATTGAGACATAAATGAGATATTTGTCAATTAAATTGGTTTTTATTATGGCTGGTGTACAAACAGGCAAATGAAACTAGTTATGATCTGTTTCCACAACGTAAATATTTGCAGAGCGGCACGCGGCGCGGGGCACATGTCAAAGGCGCCGGCTCCGGTATTGATCTAGAGCGGGGCACGGGGGGCTCGTGGCTCAGGGGGCCGGGGGCGCGGGGCGGGGAACGCCGCTCGTACTACGGACTCGGAGGCTGCCTTACGTAAGGGCGCAGCGCGTCTGACACCCTGTCTACCGGCACTCGCCGACACTGATTAATAAAACAACCGTTATCGACTCACTGCAACCGAGATATCATCGGTTTCTATCTCTGATTAATTTACTTTGACACTTAATCGAATACCTCCGCTCCTAATTCGTATCGATCGCTTTAATATTCAAAGAGATTTAAGCGTTCATAACAATACCTTTTCAACACTTCTTGCAAAATAAGGTGAGTGTGAAGTTTCCTCAATTCTCGAGACTCGTTCTTCTAGGAACACCATCGTTACTTGTTTAATCATAATAAATTAAAAGTACGGTACGATCCGCCCTAATTAAACAGCAATCATAAATTAGATACCTAAGTAATTTAAAAGGTCGCTTTGATGTCGCCGATTGCCCCGGTTAAATTTTCCCACGTTTTACTAAGTCCCAGTATTTTATACAGAAATTTGTCATACGCAAAGGAATGATATTAAATTCAGGTAAAACGTAAATCGGTTTACCCCCGCCCGGCCGACGAAACCCTATGCTCAGCGCCAGGGTTAAACCGATTACAGTAACAAGATATTTTAAGCGGATCACTGCAGTGTTAAGACCCTTTTCTCCGTTTTGAAAACTAATCGCATAGTTCTAATACAAAATATAAGAACAACAACTTTTTCTTCTAAATTCACTGAACTGGAGTGTGAAATGGGATCCATATTGGCTCACTTAAAGTTCTTTACCCGAAATTGTTCTTCCTAATGATTTGTAATCCGAATGATCACTCTTCCTAAAAATTTTCATCCTAAAGTTTTCATTCATACTATTTGTAGTGCTACCGGCGATGTTCATAACACTCATGTTTCCGAAAATTGTAATTAATAATATCATTAATGTAAATATAAATTTAAACTCCTACTGTTTTTTATCATAACGCTTTTATCCCTAAACATAATTACCTTGTTACATACTTATTACTATAACTATACCTGAGATAATTATGTCTAAAAAACCAACTGTTTAGAATGATTAAAGGTCGTTTCACAGATTTTTGTCTTAAATGAATGACATTCAGGTCAGAGTTTCGTCTTGGGGGCACTATGAAAAAAATACTTAGAAAAATTTCGCGACCAATTTCGAGGTAGCGTTCGCAGGCCGCCTCCCGCGGCACCGCTCGCTTCGCTCGCTCGGCTCGCGCGTTATTGGTCACAGTTCTAACCTACCCTATGGATATCTTGATATGACTTTGAATAATAGTGTAAAAGATGGTTATGTTGAGAAAATATAGGAAAACAAATAAAATTATAATAGATGTTGCTACTGACATTATGAAGTTGCATGCTTCGGAATTATGAACATTAGAGACAGAGTAGTTAGGAATTGTGATTGTTAGGATGAAAAATGTTAGGAAGAACATTTTCGGATTTCCAATTATCGGAGTTGAAAATTTAGGTGAACTTTGGCGCACCCTATGAAATGAAATCGAGTACCCTAACACATGAGCCATAATTATATAGATTCGTTTTATCAGCAATAATATTATTAGGATTTTTAAAAGAAAGCCCAGGACAGCATTAAAAGAGATTTGTTGAAGATGCTGAAAGCTTCCCGTATCCCGAGTAACGGCCCACAGACGGCGCCGGCTGCGTGCCGCGCACCTGCCGGCTACCAAACGAACGTTTTAAATAATTCTAAATTCCGAACCGGTGCCGGTGACGGCCGAACTTGGGCGAACAATGCCCGCGAAACATTCCCTGATTGCTAATGAGGACATTGTGGAACAACTTGAATTAAACGAAACGGAATAAGGAAATAAGAACGAAGTTTTGCCCAAAAATTCGCTGAACCGTTCTCGTCTTTTACATTTCCTTTATTATTACTTATGTTATCAGCGAGATCTTTAAAAAAAGATAGGAACGTGATGCGGTCAGAAAAGGAAAGAATAAAAGAACGCGAAGGGTAGGGCAGAAAACATTGCAAACGACTCCGAAGACATTTTGATAAAGTACACAAAAAAATCATTCCATTAGCTATCTACAGGGAAGTAAAACCCTTATAATTTTTTTCCAGTGACTTTTTCCATATCTATATATATAAAAATCAATTGCTGTTCGTTAGCCTCGCTAAAACTCGAGAACGGCTGGGCCGATTTAGCTGATTTTGGTTTTGAAATGTTTGTCGTAGTCCAGGGAAAGTATAAACGGTGAGAAAATATGGAAAAAAAAAATTGTGAACGGCTGGACCGATTTCGCTAATTATTTTTTTGTTGTGTTTGTTATGATCAGGAGAAGGTTGGACGGTAGGTAGGGTAGGTAGGGTAGGGTAGGGTAGGGTAGGTAGGTAGGGTAGGGTAGGGTAGGGTAGAATAGGATAGGGTAGGTAGGTAGGGTAGGGTAGGGTAGGGTAGGTAGGGTAGGGTAGGGTAGGTAGGTAGGGTAGGGTAGGGTAGGTAGGTAGGTAGGTAGGGTAGGGTAGAGTAGTGAAGTTTATACTATATTTCCTTTGCGCGTAGACAAACTGCCACAGTCAAATAGATTTTGACAGAACGAAGTCTGTCGGGTCAGTTAGTCATTGATAAAAAGATTGTGACAATATAATATACAAGGTTCAGAAACCCTAATTAATATGTATAGATAAAGCAATCTCTTTTGAAATAAACTCTCAAAGTTGAGACGCAATGTCTCAACTTATATTAAAATTATAACGTATGAAACTATTCAAAGTTATTCTAATCTTAAGAAGACTAGTAGGGTTTATGACATATAGTCTAGACGCCGTCTCCTCGTACTTCATTTCGGTGCAGTGCGGTTTCCATCGATTTCTCATCACAGCTCAGGGCAGGGATAATCCCGCATAGATAGACTGGTTTAAGCTCTACTAAATGCTAAAGTACGGAAAAGCTGTTTTATTGTGTATACAAATTAGAATTTCCTCCACGTAGATTGGAATTTTAAGTCAGCTCTTAGAATTTTAATCCAAAAATATTTAAGGAGCTTTAGCCTTAAAATATCTTGTGCGCATTAAATATACTAAAAAACCCTGTGTGGTAATATTTTCATATTTGGAATAGTTTAAAGTCCACATACTCGCAATTACTTTTGTAATCAGTATTATAAAACTGTACCCACGTGAATTGCTATTATGCTTTAATTACGTTAAATTCTTTGCACTTCATTTTTGTATTTCATACTTGCACGCAGCAATGTGCCTAAAAAATGCTTTCTTTGACTGAATAAAGTTTAGAATAGACTTAATTGGGGCACACCGATTGGTCTAAAACATCTCTTAGCAACTAGTTAATCCACTAGTGGCAAATTGTAAATGGCGTAAGTATAGTGTGGCTGATTCACATAAAACTGAGCTACAATAAGAACATGCAAAAATTCCAGTGGTCCAGTTCGGATGAGAGAGATCCAGACTATCATGGTTGGATAGTTTTTAAAATTAGCAATGTCGTAAGCTTTTCCTGGAGCTGAATGGACTCACACGAGCTATTTTAATCCTAACTTCATACATTTGAACGAACGCTAACCTAGTTTGAATGCATATATTAGCACTTTTATCGTTAGTGGCTCATTCATATTTCCTGAAAGTATATAACTACACTTTGTTACCTAATGGTTACGTGATTGCTAACATGCGGTTAAAACTTATATGCCTTTGTATTTACCTTTTATGTTTGATATGAAATGTTTACGATGAAACAGCTGCATAGATTAACTTTTCTAGTACTTCCAAATATTTGAAGTAATTTTGAAAGCTAACTGAGGTCTTAAGTTTAAGTCTTAAGTGATTGCAACCTTTGATCAGGTAAACTACAAATAGGAGTAAAAACCCTATGTTAATAACAGCTATTAATATATTTTGAGTTATAACACGGCGCCAGCGCCAGTTACCGAGATATTCATTAAATTGGTCTCCTGTAAAAATGGCTATACGTTTGTACGTGATGCGACAAATACAAATTGTATGAGTATGCTCCTACCGAATAAGGGGTGCTCAACGAAGTGGAAAAGAATGCTTAACCTGTTTCCCCGATCACATTTACTTCCCCGTCATAGACTTATGATAAATGTTTAATTTTTTTTCTGAGAATCACACGAATTTGTTTCCGCCATCTTGTACTTGTTTTTTACAATTAGTCTTATTCCTCGAATACTGATATAAGCTCTGTAAGGCTTGATTAAAATTTTCATTTTTGTTCCAGAGTCAAAAACTGGGCGCTAAAATTCGGCGTCGACTTATGGGAGTTCGGAAGGCATTTTACGAAAATGAATCAAATTCAAAACGTAAGTACACACATAATAAACAATTTATGAAATTTAAAAATGTTTCCCATCTTCTGGCTCGGCGTGCTATGCTGGCGCTGCTGCTGCAGCTGTAAAAAACCTCAAGCGGCGATAGTAACTTTATCGGTAATTATATTTTCTAGCCGTTTTGGGTTTGAAACCCTCGGGCTGTGGGGTCCGAGTACTCATGGTTTGTTTAACGAAATCTCCAAACGGCTGGTTGATACTTCCCGTGAACCAAGAGCTGGCTTGTACCTTGGCCAGAGGCTAAGCATTGCCATACAACGTGGCAATGCCGCCAGTCTCTTGGGTACATTACCAGTGGACAGCGCTGCGGAGGAATTTTTCGACGCCATATTTTATTTTATTTTTGATTAGTTAGGTTAAGATATTATATTTTTATTTTATTATTTACCCATTACTTATTCATTTAAAGGGTTATGTACCAAAATGTAAAAAAGGAACTCTTATGGTGCAACTCTGTCCGTCCGAGGTTCGCGGCATTTACGTTTACTCTTCTTCGTTTACTGCTGTTTGTAAACGAAGAAGAGTAAACGTAAATGCCGCACCTGGAAATCGGACTAAAAAACAGAAAAAGAAGTTTCCATTTCCTGAGAGTCGTGCGTGGAGGTACGAGTACGTGTGATGTTTCTCTCTTGAAGGCGGCGAGAAAGCGTGTAGCAAGTAAGCCGGATCGCCGGTCCGACGCGTACGTACAAAAACTACGAGTCCGCTCCCGTGGCGCCCCCTTGCGCCCCAAACATCCCCCAACACCCCCCAACACCCCCTGACACCCCCACAGCTCGCGACCCAGTTACGTGTCCGACCAGAGATAGGGATACAGCGACTGTTACTAAAGCATGGTATTAGTCACTTATCGATGCATCTTGATCGCTTAATGGTTTCAATTAGATGCTATTTGTAATGTTTATTATGTGGGAACTTTTACTAGTTTTTTGGGCTTAGGGCTGCCCCTGATGAATTGTTTCTGCAGAGTATGTAGATGTTTAAATTAATATAGCCGATCAATACAAATTACCAAGTGATAGTATGCATACTTAGTGCATTTTCTTTTCATCATTTGCAAGATTCTGAAACTCGCAACACTGAAAACCGACCAAGTTTATTTAATTAGAAAAACAAAGCTCAATGATAGAAAACTAAACCTAAGCTACTTAAAGTATCTTGTCATTTTCATCCTAGTACTGCAAGCTTCTCTTCGCAATAACCTTTTAAATGAAGGTAACTTGTTTTTTTTAAATATATTACTGGTCTGTTAAATTACTTATTTAGTCTAGACACCATTCGGGTTGTTGAACGACTTTTATTACGCTATCTATTATGTCTATGAATATTCAGATATTATGAGTATCATAGTACGCTGAAGTTGGTAAGTTAGGTATATGTATAGTTATTTCAAGGAAATTCAATTTCCATTTGTGTATTAAATGTTAGCAAACTTTAGCTATACTTGCAAAATTATATCAACTTTTTACTTTGAAAATTGAAACTCATGATGATCATGGCATTTTTATAACGGTAAAAATTATGTAAATATTTCATCAATTAAACCTTTTATGTATGATAGCCGCAACGCAACGCATTGCAAAAATCCTCCTTCATCACATGTACACACTCCTTTGTATGAAATGCGTTGCGCTGCGGCCCGTTGCGGCCGTAATGTGCGCTTGGCTTTATGGGCACTTTCTGTTTATTTTTTGTAAAATAAAAAAAATACTTCACAATTTACTTAGCCACCAATAAAACCACATGAACTAGAATCGAACGAACTAACTACTTTCGGTGTGTTATGGAACATAGGAAATATGGAAAAACTAGGCAAAAAGGTTCGGTTGAAAAACCCTTTACCAAAGTAACACCGTGATTACGTCTCGCCCGTTGTAATAAAACAATCTAAATTCCGTGTACATCGCGCCGTCCAAGTAATAATGTAATGTTTCGCGAGAAACTTCGCCAACGCAACTTATTCAATATTAGAGGCCTGATCGACCCCCTACCCTGTGCCCTGGCCGTACCCTGCCCGCTATCACTTCAATAAATCATTTATATTATTAACTTTGCTATTTATTTATTTATTAGCTGCTCCATTGTTGTTGTTCACTCGTACGTGCCTCCGTTTCTATCTAATGTAGTTTCTTTATTAATGTTTGCTTGTACTTACTGATAATAAACGCTTGTTGGGTCGTTAATCTGTTGATTAAATTAATTATAGTTGGGTGGAACCAAAGAATACTTTTCCGTAAATTATGATAAGTTTTCCTAATTCACGGGGCTAGAAATTAGGAGTACCTAAATTATTGTAATTATTTAGGTATATTTTGCTTTATCCTGCTTTTCCCATTGCCAGTCACAAATTGGCCATGTCGTATCCATGAACACAATTCGACTCCCCTACGTAGGTAAGATCAAAATAGGCCTACGCGCACGCGAGTCGCGACACATTAATTTCTTCCCTTGTGTCTGTTGTTTACCTTGCCCCACATCTCACAAAGGGAGACGAGCGACCTAAACCCACTACTCCGTGAAGGTCCAGGCCTTCACTATTCACTCTACAATCAAATTAGGTTAAACTCTGCGCGTCCGCCAGAGTGCGCTAGTTGCGGCCGCGCGCCGGAACCGGCCCGGGATGCCGGAGAGCGACACTCGCTTCAAAAGATTACAAGTGGACAATTGAAATTAGCGGAGTTTGTTAAGCTTCGTCTCTTAATTTTATTAAGGTAATTACTGTTAGGGTTTAATTAGGGGTAATATTAATTTATTTTAGCGTTGGAAAACTGATGTCTAGTAATTCGCTAGACATTGTTTCAGTGGAGAAAAGAGAATATAGGTATACCTGGGTGTGTATGTGTGGGTGTGTGTGGGTGGGTGTAGTATTTTCTTTGACTGTTCAGTTTGATAATCAAGAAGCCAGTATACAGCAGTGGACGTCTACGCTTTGAAATGATGATATTAATGTTTACAACCCACTGTGTAAACGCAAAAGTTTTTAATATTCTCCCGTCTAATTCACTCGTAAAATATAAATCCTTCATAATATAAATCGGAAACTGCAGAAGAGCAACGCTCTGCTAAATAATGAAATGACGATAAAAAATATTTAAAAAACGCACTCACTGCTGCAATAATCTGATTCAAACTGAACTTTTACAGTGAAATGAATCTTCAGCACGCTCAATCTCGACATTCTAACGAGAATATGAAATTCCAAGACGCTCGGTTCGCTTCGCTCTTGCCTCGAACGCTTGAAAACTTAAATTTCATTAGTAATACATTTTTAATTAATCGCTGCTACGTATTAAAAGTTTGGCATTTTGGCAAGCCGTCACAATTAAAATTTAATTGGTGAGGACGACTCTTTGTCCCCAGAGGTGAATTACCTGCGTAATACATTTAAACGGCAGGTTCATTGAATGATAAGGTGCATGAAAACAGCGCTCTTTTAAATGTCATACAGAGGCAATTACTGGATTTTTCACAAACATTTTCAACAAAAATTAACCAAAGTGACTAATTTAAATGAAGATTCACTTTGAACTTCACAAAATATGAAGTGCTCATTAGCATATTAAACAGAAACACCTGCAGGTAACAGATATAGATCTTGTACAGCTATCTAGAAAAGCCAAAGTCGTAGAGTAAAGTGCGTACCTGGTGGGGAGCGTTTGTTTTCCCCGGCCCATTGTAGTCCACAATAATAGCAACGAACACCTTTCATTCTTTTTAAAACTTCTGCCAAAGAAGAAAAGCGCCCGTCCTTGCGTTACATATCGGTACTCACCTTTATAGTCGTGTTTACGTATAAAGAGTAAAAACAGAAATCTGTCTCTTTCTTTCCTATGGTTTTAAACTCTGCTTTAAAATTATGCATTGATTTGACTTTATAAGTTTTGAAGTATACTGAAGCTTTAAGTTTATTTAAGAAATTATTGAGTACTTAATTACGTTTTGTAATCAAAAAATATTTCTTACTCACGGGTTATAATTCACTGGTTCATTTTGATAACATCATAAAATAGCTAACAAAATTCCTGTTTGTTAACATTTTCTTGAAAAAATTTAATACATTTTTATATAAACAAATATCTTCCTACTTTAATATTTTTGTAACATTTTCTTGCTGAAAATTAAAAACGTTTTAGCATCAAAAATATCTTGCAACTACTTTATATAATATTTTAATTAAATATTACAAGCTCTGTATTTTCCATTTTTAACGAGTTCACGTAAAATATTTTCACAGATGCTTCTAAAAATATTAAAAATCATAGTAAAAAGGAAATAAACAGCAAAGGACGCCTATTACTTTTTCTACACGAGTGCTTGGAACAATATTTCAACATACTTCTGTTAAAATATAGCTAAGTAATAGAAGCTGCCTACTATGCCCCGAGGGTTAACCAATCACACAGAAACAATAGACCCGCGGTCGTCCTATTATTGAACTGAGAGTCTTCTGCGAAAACTTATTCATCAATATTCAGTAACAAATGAATTATATTTCATAATTTTTCAAACATATCTCAAAAATCATGGACGGTTTCCCAAAAGTGATCATTTAAAAAACTCATTTCCCTTTTTGGAAAACATTGTGTAGAGTAACTTTTCCCTATAACAACAATAGATTTAATTTCAAGATCAAGTCCATCCATGTTCATATATCATGTCAACATACAGGGTGTGAACCGATTCGATCGAGGCTCGTCCGCGACCACCGCCATTATTTATTTCCATCCTATGTATTCGGAACTGTTGAGAGGCGCGCCCACCTAATATATTTTCCAACGGCTCGTGTTTTGGAATTCGCTTAGAATTGTACAGCACACAAGGCGATCCTGCCCTTTTCACTACATATTTTTGTTGGCAAATGGAGTTCCCTTGTGCGTACGCACAAATGCGGCCGGGCGGAGTGGAAAATCCTGTCCGGTGTGGGCAAGAAACGCCGACCGGCGAACCGACCGCCGACCGTGACGCCGCGTTTTTACTGTCATTATTTAACATAGTTCAACTGTCCCAGATATGGGTCTATCAACATTTTTTTGGTGAAAAACCACATATGCTTTAGTCGAGTTAAAACCTCTTAGCGTTTATCAGATAAGTACAAGTTTATTTTTTGAGGCGTTATTATATCGCTCAAAAATCTAATATGCCACATACGTTGCATTTAATTCATTTTGTATAATGTTTATTCCAACACCACATATTGTATAATACACAACAGATACGTAAGCTATAGACTCTAATACAGTCAGCAAATACTCTGTAATACGGCTCTTCAGAAGCCATATTCGTAGATGAAGCAGATCTCCAACCTATATATCTATAGTAGGTACAGCTACCGTTGGGACGATGACCCCTGAAAATGCTCGGCGTGCCATTCATTCAGCTATCCATAACTCGGTTTGGTTCAGAGGCAAGACTTTTTTAGGGTTCCGTAGTCAACAAGGAACCCTTATGTCCGTCCGTCCGTCCGTCTGTGCGTCCGCAGCTTAGCTCCGAGACTCTTTGTACTAGAAAGCTATAATTTGGCATGGATATACATATTAATCACGCCGTCAAATTGGTAAAATAAAATCATGAAAAAAAAGTTATTTAGCGTACCTCCTGTACATTAAAGTGGGGTTGTTTTTTTTTTCGCTTACCCTATGGTGTGGGGTATTGTTGGATGGGTCTTTCAAAAATATTGCGGGTTTGTGAAAACAATTTTTCGATTAAGGGATGCGTTTCTGAAATATTAGGCTTTAAAATGCAAATTTTTGTTAGAGTCAAGTGTCTCCCTGCCAGCTAAACGGTTAGTTTTGCATAGGTGAAAAAAATCACAATAGTAGTATATATAACGAAGTTAAAAGGAAAACTATCACACCTAAGTAGGCTTTTCAAGTTTACGAGTAATAGTCGGCCAACTTAAATTTGCAGTCGAAAAACATGTTCCCCCATATAATCTGTATAGGAGAGCATGTTTTTCAATTCTAGAGATATACAGTTTTTTTTTTTTCGGTAAGTGGTTTTAACGACACAATGATGAGACATAATGTCATGTGAGCGGCGATTTGTATCTTTAAGTCATGCTTTTTTTTTTTTTTTTTTTACACACTACGGGGATGCTCTTGGCCTTCATCTCACCTGATGGTAAGTGATGATAAGGCCGAAGATGGAAGCGAACTTCACCCGGAATCCTCGACCACAGAGGAACTGGCTATCTTACCTCTAACTGCCGAAACACAACAAATGTTGTTAACATTGTTGTTTGGCGACAGTCTTAGATAAGATGGTGGTAGCTAGCCAGGCGGACTTAGGACAAGCCCTACCACCAACCAAACCGAGCAGAAATTATTGCCCCCGCTGGGAATCGAACCCGGGACCTCTACCTCTGGATCTGAGACAGGTGGTTTTACCACTAGACCACAGAGGCGGTTGACTTAAAGATACAAAAAAGTACATTATACCAATTTTACCTCTACGTAAAGTCAAAACATATTACTTCAAAGTAAAAAGTCGTTTTGTTTTCGTTTTTATTGAAGCTACAATTTTCTTTTACAGTCACCTCGTTACGGAACATTACCAAAACATTATCAAATAGCCAACTCCTTAAAATAAATTAAAATAGTTGAATATATAGGATTAATCATAGGTCCGCGAGGGTGGTGTTGACACACAAAGCGGATTAAATTAACTGCCTTAATTGAATTTAGGTTCCTTGTTAGCCAATGTGTCCGGGCGTCCCTCGGGCGGGGAGAGCGGGCGTTATGCAACCGCGCGCCGCAGTGATGTCGGAGTGCCCGGCGCTCCCTCGACCAACCTACCGATTAAATTACGAATTAAATACAACACTACCTAATAAATTGTCTATTTTGATGATGTTCGACTAGTTTTGGCGTTTATTACTGAGACAGGGATGTGCTAGGGTGTGATGGGAAGTCTTAAATTAGTTTGAAGGAAGTGTAGTGTCTAGTATCGCCATATAATATATCTTAATCTATGTATGTATCTATTAGTATTTATTCTGGTATGTAAAAGTACTTTTATTTCAAATACATTAAAATGATTATAATATACAATATTTCGCACTCCCAATGCGATAAAGGCGTAAGTAAGATAACATCACTTTTTTTTATTGCAGTTCCGTATAGCGCAGATAAAGATACACAATGCTCAATTTTTCCGTTAAGACCTGACGAAAAATTAAACCATTATACCAAAAAAGACATTTGTCGAATAAGTTTTTACATTTTTTCAGATAAAAAGGTCCATAAACGTGTGTAAAACTTATAATATTAATGATTCTTTATACACGAAAATTTGAGGTATCTGAAATATTGTTGAAAAAAAAAAAGCTTGATTTTTTTACTGTTTAATGGTATATAACAAAAGATTATAAGCTCAATTGCTAAATAAATATATCAGACCAAACAGTTTTTTTGCTCTCCTGTAAAGTTGGTATATTCTTCTTACGCCATTGTCGCACTGGGGTGCGATATGACGCAACTAACTAATTACACGTACCATTTACTATAGCATTAGACAAATAACGGCTAAATAACGACAGTTATTGTGTAATATTGTTGAAATTACTGCACTTTAGAGTTATTATTTTAATGTAAATGGTAAATAGATTACAGAACTTTGTATTTATCGTGAAATAACGGAGTTTATTAAACGTTTACATGGAAACAGCGAAAGAGTGAGAACAGTTATTTGTCTAATGTTATAATAAATGGAGTATAGGTACTAAGAGTAACAAACTAAATATAGCAGAAAAAAAAAACAAAAGAACACTTAGGCGTCAAAATACTCGTCCGCATCATCGCTGTCATCCAGAAACGTGCCCAGAAGACTGGCAACATTGCCACGTTAAATGGCAATGCTAATTCTTTGACCAAAGAACGAGCCAGCCCTCTGGTTGCGTGAAGAAAGCTTCTTTCTTGTATTGTATCATAATTTGCGAGTTATCTATAAAGTAGAGTCAGAATCAGAATGCTTTATTTGTAAACATAGGTCAAATTACAACAGTGTGCGAGATGTTACAGATTGGTAGGTCCTCTATGTTTTGCTCAGAGGCGTACAAATATATTTAATTAATATTTCGAATTTTTAACTTTTTAACACAATTTAACTTTTATATATACCTATCACAAGGTGGTAGAATTAAGTAAACTTTCACATTAGTAATAAAGTCAATATTAATGGGTACATGCAAAACAAATACAATAAATTTCAATAAATGTCAAATAGATTAAGTTACATTTCATAATTATTCATGCTAATGTCAAACAAAATTAAAAAACGTCAAAATAGGTGAGGCGATGTACAATTTTCTGAAGCAGTAATTATAGAATTATCGCCCAAATATTCCTATAGTGAGTAATAGCATTTATTTATCAAAATTCTTAATAGTTCTGTTTTGAAATTGTCCAGATTTAACGTTTTTATTTCTTCAGGTAGTTTGTTAAATATTTTTTTGGCCATACAGAAGGTACTTTTATTCATTAGTGCAGTTTTACCATAAGTCACTTCGAGTTCTGACTTATTTTTATCGCGTAAAAAAAAAGAAAGTTATAAAGAAACAAAGTCAGAAAGAAAGTCGTAGAAGTAGTAGTAGTGTCTCTGCATCCTCATAAGGCATTAAAGTCCGCTTTGCACAGTATTTTTTTCATCATCATCATCAGCCTACAGCAGTCCACTGCTGGACATAGGCCACTCCAATCGCACGCCATTCAGCTCGATTCTCGGCAGCTCTCATCCTGCCGCTACCAGCCACCCTGCGAAGATCGTCGCTCCAACTAGCCTGAGGGCGTCCTACCTTACGTTTGCCGATTCGCGGTCTCCACTCAAGAACACGTCTACCCCAACGGTCATCGGTTCTACGGCAAATTTATTATATAATAATATATTATGTATATTATTTACTTGTGCATAAAGTTTAATACATAAATAGTATCTGCCTACCTCGTCCGCCTTGATTCGGCTTACCCTGGCTTTTTGATGTACACTGAAAAAAAAAGTAGTTGCCACAATCAAGACTTTGTTTAGATTGACTAAGTAACTTGTTTGCATCTGAGCCTATCAAGCACAATGATCACAGCTACTACTTTTATTTGATTGAGATTTGAAACGGGATCTTGATTGGAGTTATCACAAAACCTATTTGCAGCAATCAAGTCAAAACATAGTTACTCCAACCAAGATTTTTAGATTAAAGTTTCAATGATCTTTATTGAAGTAATCAAAATGCTTGATTGACACAACTAACTTACTTTGTTACAGTTAACATTTTTTTAACTTGTCTCTTTTTTAACTCTTCTACAATGATGTCATGTTAAGGGTAATCGAGAAACTTGTTTGAGCGTTCAATCATTTGAACTAGTATTGCTGTAATCATGTGGTGATGATCAACGTAACTAAGATTTTGATTAATCTAAACAAGATATCGTCAATCAAGCTAAAAAGTCACTTGGTTGGAGTGCATTTTTTTCAGTGTAGTACTATCAAAGGTATGACATAGCAGCACAAGAAATATTTATATTAAACCTCAAACATCCTATAATCCTAATAAAATACTAATGACAAATAGTAAAGACAGAAGCTTATTTTTATTTTTTTCAGTCTTCCTGTCCATTTTTCGTCGTCTCATGCCACTGACATCATCATCATCATCATCATTTCAGCCGAAAGACGTCCACTGCTCAGAAAGGAAATGGTGGGGGGTTTGCCATAATCGCTACGCTTGGCAGGTGGATTGGCGATCGCAGTATGGTGTTAAAAATGCATAGAGAACGCTGCTGTCCATTCTCTAGTACGTCCCTTAGTCGCCTTTTACGACACCCATGGGAGGAAATGGGGTAGTGCTATTCTTTACATCCGGCAATACACGGTACAACATACACGCCACTGACATACATTATTATTATGAGTGAGAGACTTATCATCTAAGGTTGCAAATGGAATTTGAGATCAAAAATGTAAACAAAGAAATATCATTGTCAAAGTAACGTTTTAGGGGTAGTCAATACCCCTAGTCATTCTTATTATTTGATTTTATTATATTTCATGATTTTGAAAGCACGCTGAAGTGGCGTGTCAAAATGAAACCAATTATAGCCTAAGGTCCCGTCGTAAACTAATGAAAATAAAAGATTTCTATTCTTTTAAAGTTTCATGTTTATTTATTTGACATAATTTACATTTCAATTGAGAACGAACATATTTAAAAATTAAACAGTCTGTTTAGATGGAAGAATCTTTAATAAATTGAAAATAATAAATGGAAGTCAAAATGTTTAGAGCTTCTGCCTTATTGCTATATAATTTTTTTTATGGAAATTGTTTTTTCAAAAGCAACAAACTTTCTAAATTTTGTTCGCAAATAAAATTATAACGCGTAAACTTTTTTTAATAGATTTAATAGATTGTAGGTACATGACATGAGGTATTAAAACAATTGTGGTCCTTGTAGAATCTATACTCCATTTATTATAGCATTAGACAAATAACGGCTTAATAACGACAGTTATTGTGTAGTATTATTCTTTAGAGTTATTTTTTTTTATGTAAATGGTAAATAGATTACAGTGCTTTGTATTTATTGTGAAATAACGGAGTTTATTAAACGTTTACATCGAAATAACGAAAGGGTGAGAACAGTTATTTGTCTAATCTATACTAATATATAAAGCTGTAGAGTTTGTTTGTTTGTTTGTTTGAACGCGCCCATTTATTGAGGATACTTATAGGCTAAATAACATCACGCTACGACCAAAAGGAGCGGAGCATAAATGAAAAATGTTGCAAAAACGGGAAAAATTATTCCTTTTTGAGAGCTTCCGTTGCGTACGCTGCGTAAAGGGTTTAAGTTGCGCAAATATCATGTAACATGGAACACAGCTATCAGACGTTTTCATATTTAACATCGACTTCAAACAACGTTTCTCAACGGTCTCGAATACGTGTTCCCGTAGGCAATAATTTCCCTAGAAAATTATACCGTATCTCATAATGGAAGCTACGAGATCATGGTATGCAATCAAAGTTGTGGGGATGTTAACTTTCTTAGCGTATTCGTTCGAAATTTGAAGTTCGTGTTTGAGTGTATTTTCGGCCAGTCTATTATCGTAAAAAGTTGGAGTCTCATTTCTTACGAAATGTATGGGAAAAGTTTTTTTGCTATTTCTGACTTTTCTAGTACTCAAACCTCAGTTGGTGTTTGGAATTTTTTGATTCATACGAGTATAAGAAACAGGTTCGATTCGCATCAAAAAAAGTTTTTGTGTAAACTGTTCATTTTCTTGACTGTTTTTTTTTTTTCTTCAAATTCAAATGCAGATCTAAATGTCTCAAAAAGTTAAGGACACTCTCCAAAGACCGTTTTCATGTAGCGACAACGGTTAAGGTACCTGTCCATCCATCCCCATCTCAAAAATCCACCCTGTATACAATACGCCACCTACCGGATCCAATTGTATTATCAAACCATCCAGGGGACTCAAATATACACACAAAATTTCATTCAAATCGGACCAGCCGTTTAGGAGGAGTTAGGTGCCAAACACACGTACAGGAGAATAATACTAACTAAATATACAAAAAAAAGGACACTTAGGCGTCGAAGTATTCGTCCGCATCACCGTCATCCGGAAATATGACAATATGACTGGCACATGACGGTTATGTTTGCAGTTATTCATTCAAAAATCATCAAGATCCAAACTAAAATCACCTGTAAGTCTAGTGTTGGCAACCCTAGAGCTCCACAAATAGGCCGCGTGTATAGGGCGGGATCAAATCAAATATCCGTCGGCCGCGACCCTTCCTCGGCCACTCTGCTCCGACTAGCGAGCCACTCTATTTACAAAATTAATATGGTTTCCTTGATAAACTGGGAATGAACAGGTAGGTAGAATAACCAAGCTAACGGTATGACAATATTTTTTTTTACATAATTATAGTTAATCCATACTTCCATACTATATACTATACTATATAATATAATAGTAATAGTATAGTATAGTTTTAATTCTAGTCTAATAGTATTTTTGGCATTGGAATTTAATTGTTTTGTGTAAATTGATGTATAATAAAAATCTACACTATAACATATAATATATATCATTATATAATAATATTATTATATTATTACTTATTTATTTATTTAACAATTTATGTACACACATATAAACAGACAAGAAGACAGGAACAGAAAAATACGTACAAAGGTGAAGCTTATTTCTAATGAAATCTCTTCCAGCATACCTGCGATAGGAAAGTAGATATAGAGATATATTATATTATTATTATATTATAATTATATTATTATATTATAAATTATAAATGTGAAAGTAACTCTGTCTGTCTATCTGTCAGTCAGTCTGTCTGTCTGTCTGTCTGTCTGTATGTTACGTTTTCACGCCTAAACCGCTGAACCGATCGTCATGAAATTTGGCAGAGATATAGCCTGGGATATGGAGAAGGACATAGGCATAGGCTACTTTTTTTACGCGATAACCGACATCTACGCGGGCGGAGCCGTGGGCAAAAGCTAGTATAGTAATAATAACAACAACAATCTTACACGCATTTATCTATCTGATATTTCCCCTACGTTAAAACATTGTCTTTGCTCATAAAATGTTACATTAAAACGAGGATTTCACTTAGCCATTTCCCCCCATTTTGAAGCTCAAGTAGGCTATCGATTAAATGGGATCTCCGGGTGTCGTTGAAGACAATGTAATATAAAGGGGGGTGTCGTCGTGGCCAGCGGACGGACGTCTCCATGGCGCACCGCCATTTCCCATCCGCCGCCGATGGTACCCTTAAAACGAACTTTATTGACTGAGCGGCAGCTGGTTTCCCGTAAAATGTATTACCGCCTATCTATAAGCTGTATTCCTTTTTATTTCCTCGCTCGTCCTTAATCTAAGAGATGTTTGGAGTTAACTCTGTTATTGCAGGCTCACGTTTTCGCAACAGATAAGCGGCGGTTTTGTCAAAGCGGTCGGTGGAAACGTTAATAAAAAAAATATATTATAAGCAGTGACGCATCTCGTTAGATTTTATAGCACAACAAAGGCGACATCGGGCACATCCAAAATTCAATAACAGAGCAGCACGGAGCGGGAGCCTCTGCCGAATAACAATAATTTGGCAGCCAGCATCCGCCAAATTCCGGATGTGTTCGTTCCATTTTTAAATTTGACAGGTCTCGGCCGCGTCGCGCGCGGTCCGCCCCGCGCGCCGCCGCGCCGCCATGTTGGCAACCAATAACTCAACGCGTAATGTAGCGCGAATGCGACACGATTGTTGTCATTTTCACAAATTATGCGAACGCTACATGCCTGCCAATGTTTATCTGTGCTCGTGAAAGCATTAAATTACGCGTGCTCTACGCAGATATTACTTGCACTAGTCTATTTGCAGTGAACTATTGTTATGTTTCATATGTATTTGCTGATGAGAGATAATTCGGTTGCAGTTCATGATATCTCTACTATATTGGTTAACTACATAAACTCTGAAACTTTGTGTTCAGATTTCCCGCCAAAGGAATATGGAATGTTGCCATAATGATCATCGTGGTATACAAATCTGCTTCCTATATGAATAAAACAGGGGAAAAAGTTCCTTCGCGGGCCTATTTTCGTTTTACAGTTAAAACGAAAATAGGCCCGCGAAAGAATTTTTTCAGTTATGATAAAAATTTCTTTGCAAAGTCAAAGTCAAATCATTTATTTCAAATAGGCACGAAGATGCACTTTTGAACGTCAAAAATTACATGAATAGTTAATTGATTCTAGTTGCGCCTTCCAAAATGTAGTTATGTATGGAGAAGAATGGGCAAGAAACTCCATACTTACTCTTTTAAAATGTTTACAATAGTTTGTATACATTAATTAATATTTATAAGTGAAGACGATGTACCTAGAATAAAAAAATAAAAAATCAAAAATCAAAATTACTTACCACAATTGGTAAAAAGAATGAAAAGTGAAGTAATAACAGAAAAATTAATAAATGCGATAGGTACATGGTGCTCACATATTTACAAACATTGTATATAATTTCCCAAAAAAAAAAAAAACCAACATATAATAAGTCAGTGTGTGAGTTCAATTTATATTAATCACAGAAAATAAAATTAATATCATAAAAATTATAAATTATACAGTCAAAGAATTTAATTTTTATCATAACTGAATTAGCAGCCTGAAGCACTGACCGATTGATCTGTGTATTTATAGAAAAACATATTAATTTGTAAATATTGTCCTCACAGAAATACCACGAGTATAATGTGGACGTGGTGCGCAAGGATGGACTGCTGCTGGTGCGTGAGCTCGCGGCAGAGGTCAAGAACCACATGGATTTCAAGATCAACGCTGTCATGGTGAGTCACTAATCTTTTTGTAAATATTATGTTCTGAATTACCTACAAATACACTAAATGATTCAAATTTGTACTATTAATCATAAACAAGAGCAGATTAGACGGTGACCCCCAAACTAGGCAGTTGCCTATATCTTGGGGGTCGGAATTACAACGTGATGATTATTGTTTTTTTTTTTTTTTTTTTTTTATGTTGCCCCACACTAGGAATTTCTCCTGTATCGTGGGTGCGTTTACAAACATTTAAACTCACATACACAAACAGCCGGACCCGGAACAACTACTTGTAGGTCATACAAATATTTGTTCCGTGCGGGAATCGAACCCGCGACACGCAATGCAGCAGTCAATCGCTTAACCACTGCGCCAACCGTGCCGTCAAAAATAAACATAAACTAAAATAATAATAATAGACTTAAACTAAACTAAAATCAATCAAAACAGAACACTTAAAATATATATTGGCATCAGCGTTAGATTAAAAACAAAAAGTGAAACACAATAAAATCACCGGTAAGAACAATAAAATAATAACAAAACAAAATGTAAATTAACAAAAATAATCAATTATCATGCAATCAATAAAAAATAAGTGAAGAGTGTGAATGTGAGTATGTGTTAGTGAGTGTGGGTGTGAGTTTTTGGGTTTGTGTGAGTGTTGTGAACGTGAACTTAGGAAACTTAACGTACGTTAGTCTGTGTACTTAAAGTTATCTACGCATAAATATTTTCTGTGTCATCGTAGGAGAGTGTGAAAAGATTGAGAGCGTCATTTTGAACTACAACAAAAAAATTCATCAATAAAATATTTTAGTTTAATACAAAAACTCTCGTAGTTTCATAATAGTAACAATATAAGTTCGATACGCTTGCTACGCCAAAATTTACGGCGTAGCACTTACTGCTTCGCTACGCTTGCTACGCCATAAGCTACGGCGTAGCACGCACTACTTCGCTATAATGGTGCCGATTCCCTTGTTCACAAACTAAACTAAATTTAAGTTCAGTGCATCTTTTTCTTTCTATTTCATTAAGAAAAGGACAGAAGATAAATTTTAGTTTAGTCCTGTCAAATTAATCAGCGCCTGTCACTACTCCATACAAGTTTAGACGTGATTAAAAACTTGCCTACTAAAATTACGTCAATTTACGTCAAGCGCTGATTAATTTGACAGGACTAAACAAAAATTTATCTTCTGTCCTTTTCTTAATGAAATAGAAAGAAAAAAATGCACTGAACTTAAATTTAGTTTAGTTTGTGAACAAGGGAATCGGCACCACTATCTCTATTTTGTCTGATAAATTCAAGCCTAATAATATTTTTTTTTCTTTGAGCTGTCTTGAAACTATTCTATATGTCAGCCTGTGTTCAAAATTATATGTAAAATTACTAACAAGTTCATTGTGTATTTATTTACGACATATCTATTAAACGCTTGCAAACGAAGGTAAACAATTTGCGCTGCAAATAATTTAACATAATAATAGTCCATTTATTTAAGGAAATAATTTCACAGTATTCATAATTATAAAATACTAACTTTGCCCGCGGCTCCGCCCGCGTGGATGTCGGTTATCGCGTATAAAATTAGCCTATGTACTTCTCCATATCCCAGGCTATATCTCTGCCAAATTTCATGACGATCAGTACAGCGGTTTAGGCGTGAAAACGTAACATACAGACAGAGTTACTTTCACATTTATAATATTAGTATGGAAGTGTGGCGGTATCAACAACGCCACATGCGAACTACGCATCAAAGACCTGACGTCACAAATCCTGCATCGCGCTATCAGAGCTTATCGCGCAACTAGCATATACAACATCCCGGCATCAACCGTTGGGCAGTTGCCCACCAGACACAATACCCATCTGGTCGGAGGATCCTCCCTTTACAGTATGAGTGAACTTTACACCCTGTTCCTCATACCTCTAAAGAAGTATGGACGTTTTGAATTCGAGTGTGATCATGAGGTTGTTGAACATCTAAAATTCATATTATTTATGCTTACATGTCATAACAGTAAACCGCAATCAATTATAACGCATACTGCCTTAAGTTTATGATGAGTTAAAATTACGTTGTTAATGTTTTCTATAAAATTCGATCTCGTGGCACAGCTACTTTCTTCACAATGGCAAGAATTTAATGAAGGTGGGAAACGTACTTAATGTCGGTAAATAAATTGTAAAAAAAACTGTTCTAAAGTACTTACTATATAAATGTCCGATACGGTATGAACGAGCTAAATCGAACGAATGTCACTGAACTTTAAAATATTGAAGGACGGACTGAAGTATGGGGCCTTACTCAAGACAGCATCGAGTTCTGAATCAATCGAATTGGATTCGAATTAAATGCCGATCCATACTCTTGAATCCGACACTAGCGCACATCGTGCGGTGGTTCGAAGCGAAACTAACTTCGATCGAAAGATTCGTTAGGATCGAAAAGTTCGTACTCCGCACGCCATCTGACAGATAGATATCGAGTTGTTGGATCAAAACTTAACGTCAAATTACACGATATCATAAAAGCAACTTTATTCAGATCGAGTGAGATAACTACCTAAAAGACATAGAGCACTTGTCGATGACGTAATCTGCAGGCTACGCATAAAACGACGCTGATATTACTCGAACCCATGTCGATCTTTGTTTACGATTCAAATTGGTTCGGGAATAAGTTTTTAAATCGAGTTCGGATCGAAACGAGTTCGAATCGGAAACAAAATCAAACTCGAATCGGTTTCGGGAGTAAGGCCCTTGTTCGAACTCTGGGACTTATTTAGAAACATTTGAACATCTTTCTCGCGTTTCATTTTACATATTTCTAGAATCTACATTCTAGAGGAATATCTGTTCAATTGGACGTATAGTAGTTTAGCAGAAAGGACTCAACCGACATTAAGGTCAAAAATGAGCTGTATATATCAAAGAGGTCCTAACGGTTAACGGAAGGTGGGTTGGTTCCCATCATTCAAAATCAACCTTATCTTTGTAATATCATGGATCTTTTTTGCTGAATGAAAGAACCAACCGTTAGGACCTCTTTGGTATAAATACAACTAATTTATAGGGTTCCGTAGTAAACAAGGAAACCTTATAGCTTTGCCATGTCCGTCTGTCTGTCTGTCAGTCTGCCCGCGGCTTAGCTCAGAGACTCTTAGTACTAGAAAGCTGTAATTTGGTATAGTGTTCAATACAATGTGAAAATATATTTTGATATTCTAAAATATTATAGATTTAAAAGAATTTAGAATCAAAATTAATATTTGTTTTTATTTTCTTATTTTTTATGTGTGCAACATTAATGTGCCTAATACATATTTATGTAGTGTGGCAACACACTTTTTCTCTTGTCTTCGATATGAGGTCGTTGAGTGTATCTCGCCATTGGTTTTTCCTTTTGCCAATAAATAAATAAGTGAAATCCATATTTTACTGTTTATCTATGTTTTGTTTCAAACATATAGGTATAAAATAAAAAAAATAAAAATAAAATATTTCACATAAACCTACATGGACACTTATGAAACGTCAAAGCTAGGTGCACGGTTCCAATTAGTCGTTTCCTATGGAGAAGAGTCGGCAAGAAACTCCACGGTTACTCTTTTAAAAATAATTGGCTTTACAATATTATTAAATAACAGTGATAATAAAATAAGTATGGGAGGACAGTGTAGGCCTTTCAAAAATTATCAGGTACTTAACAAAATAGAAAACCGCCAACAAGTCTACACTCTACTAGGCCTACAACGTTCTCACATTCACAAGATATAAAATTATCTAAGTATATAAAATATTAATGACATGATTGCAATTACAACTATACATATTAATCACGCCGATAAAGTCCAAAAATAAAATCTAACCTGCCGTACACGCAGCGGGGATGATATTTTTTTTTCTCGTCTATCTCATGGTGTGTGGTATCGTTGGATAGGCCCTTTAAAAATATTACCGGTTTGTAAAAAGCATTTGTCAATTCAGGGATCCGCTTGCGTAATATTAAGTTTTAAAATGCAAATTTTTGGCTAATTTACAGCATTTTTTTAGGAATTAAACAAACTTCGTTTTAGATTATAAAACTTGAAATATATTGAGTAAATCATTACAATTATCGTTTGCACTGTGATGATTATAAGAGCCTATAAAACCATAGCGCTACCTCACTCTGTATCTCGCTCGCACACTATTGCTACCGGTCACGCGAGCAAGCGAGACAGGGCGGCAGGGAAAAGGCTCCAAGGCGCCGATAGTTTAGGTAATTTAGTTTTACGGGGAAAATAAAGGTCATTAAAAAAAAGTAAATAACATAAGACCTGCTTTATACTTAGTTCAGTTAATATTCAAAGTTTCATTATCTAATTTGAAGTATTTTTTGAATACCAGCGGGTTATTGTTCGGTTTGGAGATAACTTTGGAATTTTTTTCTATCGAGATAATTTTATGGAATCGTGTTTTCGGCTAACATAGTGCTTAACATTAATCCTCAACTTTACCATATATTTATTTCAAAATTAATGCTGCAGTATTTTCGACATAACGGAGGATCATGCTAAGCCATTTGAGGTAGTATAGGCCCTTAAACGATGTCGTACGCGAGGTCGTCGTTTGCGGAGTGTCGGTCGGCGCGGAGCGTGGCGTGGGCTGCGCTCGCGATGCAGCCCCTCGTTCCTTTCTTTCACCTCGCTCGCCCTAGTGCGGGGCGCGTACAGCATTAGTTATAATATAACATATAATATATAATATCACATATAAAATAGTCGACCAACTTACATTTGCAGTTGAAAAATATGTTCTTCCATACATTTTGCATGGGAGAACATGTTTTTCATCTACAATGTTAAGTTAGTTCTTGGGATAAATTCATCCCAACTACGGAACCCTTCATTGAGCGTGGTCCGACTCGCACTTGGCCGGTTTTCACCATAATGTGGGTTGAGTCCTTTCTGCCAAACTACGTCCAATTCATAGCACGTCAATTGAGGAAGACTTGAGTTCTATTAAAAGCATCATAAAATATAAGTACGTACGCCTACAAATGACGGGCCTTAGATAAGCTTCTCATTTGTATTTTGTCATGTCCCTTTGTTTACACCCCCCAAAAGCACTTTTTTATTTGTCAGAAACAGCGAAAATAATTTCTCATTGTGACATTCTGGCTCAACAGATCTTAGATAATGATAAATTAATTTGAAATTCAAAGTTTCGCGTGACTAAAGAAATGACGCCATTTTTATGGGGCATAGTCCTTTAAATAATACTTATTAACTTAGAAGCACATATAATTAGCTTCATTAGTATTTGTCCAACACTAAATTGTGATAAGCTCAATACAAAGAGTTACGGCTACTAGGATGCCCATCCCTCTTGTATAAAGCATTAGACATCTTCAACGGGCTTCAATAGAAGGTTGACCTACTCTCCCAGCCGGTATCTGCAGACATTTCAAGAAAAAACCGGCCAAGTGCGTGTCGGACCACGCACACGGGTTCCGTAGTTGGGATGAATTTATCCCAAAAACAAACTTAATATTGTAGTTGAAAAACAAGTTCTCACATACATTTCAACTGCAAATATACGTTTTTACGCACAATATTAAAAGATTTACCATGTTATTTCAAGACCATAGAATTCTTACAGGTTTTTCTGTAATGTATAAGTAAAGAACTATTTTCTGTGTTTAAAAAAAAGTAGGCACAGTAGTTTCGGAGATAAGGATGGTAAATTTTCATCTATTTTCTTAAATAACTTTAAAAGTATTTATTTAAAAAATATAAATAAAATATATCTGAAATATTTACAATATTAATAATTAATTAATTATTAATTTTAATAATAATAATAAAACCTTTATTGACAGACTACAGAGATCCATACGGTGTTAGTACAGAAAACCTAAAATTTATGTTAGTATCCTAATCATAATCGTATACTTAAGTCTGGAGTCGGACCTCACACTATCCACGTAGTATATAAGTACGTATTTATAGACGTATGAAGTCCGGTCCTAAGACGCAGCATCGGACAATGCCGCACAAAATGCTCAGGATGCTGCGGGAGCTGGCACGCATCTGCAAAGGACGTTCAAGATCTAAGCATTAATAAATTCAAATCATTCATTAAACATAATTTGTGCCAAAAAGCCTTCTATACCATGTCCTTTCTTTGGTATTGTTCGTCGAATCGTTGAGCTCCTTATGTTCTGAGTTGAGCTACACGATTTGTCAGTAACAAATGCGTGCGCTGAATGGACAGGTCAACTCAATCTGTGCATGGTTCTTTTTTCAAAAGACCATTTCAGACACCAATCTACATGGTCTTCACATGATTTGACCAAGATTATGTCTGGACTTTAAGAGACTGTAACCTCTGAGTTTGTTTCGGCCTTTCTTCTTAGAGTAGTCAGATACGAAACGCCGACCTCATCTAGTTTTAAAATATGATTGACGTGTAAAAGTGTTTGTAAAAACCTACTTACAGAAATAAAATCATTTATCATTATCGAGGCACGCCAGTTTCGGATGATGGCATGAAAGCCGTCAATTCTCGCCTCAGCAAACATCCCCGAAGCGCTACTTAAACGTGGCAGCCCCGCCAGCATCCTGAACGCATTGTTATACTGCACTTGCAGGGCGTTGCGTATACTGACAAGAATACCGTATACCCACAGACTGCAAGTATAGAAATGCGAAAGTGTATTATTTCGTTATTATAAAAAAACCCCTTTCATTTGATATGTCACGGTACAGTTTGCAAAACTTTAATTTAAAAAAACGTATTTGCCCCTAAAAGTGACCCCATATTCAAAATTCATATATTTACGTTACACGTCCATGTTTGGGTTACAGAAATTCATATGTGTACCAAATTTCAACTGGTCCAATAGAGATTCGGAGCCTATTATGTATATTATATGTACCTATTGTGTTTTGTGCCTAGCCTATTTATAGGCTGTGAGAAACGGACAGTCAGACAGACACACGAGTGATCCTGTAAACCGTTTGTTCCTTTTGTGGTACGGAACCCTTAAAAGTAAAAATATGTACATTTAAAACGTTATATTAGATATAAAAGTTACAAGGTTTAGTCACAAAACATAAAATATTTCGCGCTGCCTCCGACGATATCTCTCCACAAAATGTTCTTAAAGCTGGAAATTCTTTATTAGTTTCAGTAGGTAGGGCACACTGAAGCATCCCATGTGACGATTAACCAAATAATCCCTACTAGGAACTGGAAGCCTACCTACGTAAATAAATTAGGTAATTGAATTTAATTAGTAGGGAGTTAAATTTACTTAAGCTGGGAGTATTGCATAGTTAGGGGACGAACGAATGGATGCTGTGAGCGTGTCGTGTAGGCACAGTGCTCTTAACGTACGGCCGCGCCGATGTTTGTGAATCTAGTGCACAATACAGAAATCCTTTCAAAGTGAATTGTCATGCGAGTCGAGATCGAGCGACGCTTACATTCCCTGTTTCGTATAGACTACATATAATATACGGGAACAATCCGTTTAGACAGATAGTTCCCGTATATAGGCTTATAATATCTGCACAATGCAGTGCCGTGTGGTTGCCGGACGTAAAGAATAGCACCATCCCATTTCCTCCCGTGGTTGTCGTAAAAGGCGACTAAGGGACTTACTGGAGAATGGGCAGCAGCGTTCTCTATGCATTTTTAACACCATACTGCGATCGCCAACCCGCCTGCCAAGCGTGGCGATAATGGCAAAGCCCCCCAATTGGGGGGCCTATGTCCAGCAGTGGACGTCTTTCGGCTGAAATGATGATGATGATGATGATCTGCACAATACATGCAGAGTAGCAATTTTAAACAGTTTAAAGAATAACAGATGATGGAATAATCAAATCTCAATAAAGTGAATTAACAACATGACTAAATTACAATAAAGTTAAATCTTTTGACATTGACATTGTCGCGTATTTTAATTATACATATCTAAGCACAAATAGGCACTTTTCAATTTGCGTAACAAAAGCAATAAAACCGCTGAGCTCCATTTCGGTATAAAACTCAATAGGAATGTGTTAACGATGAGGCGGGCGAGTTGCGAATTGAAAGTAACGATATTGCGGCGACAGCGAGCGTGGCGTCTCCGACATTAACATATTCAGCAATGGTCGCTGCCGAAGTTGTGCCGCGCCGCCGCCGCACCGCACCGCGCCGCGCCGCCTCTGCTCGCGCCCGCGGACACTCGTCTTCGCGATTTGCCGCTCCCACTGATATTGGAATTCTTTTGAATCTCAACTAGTCCTCTGTCTGCTGTTGCCTGGGCAACTTTCAGTCGAATGCTAAGTTGACAATTTCGAGGGAATAAATCTCCCCGCGAGCTCTTTCTATTCACTATATGCAGCATTACATATTACAGTATGAAAGGCTTCTTTGAGGAAAGTTTTGCATAAAACCACGTCGCCTCTTTGGTGTTTGATTGCGTACACGGAATGACACGCGTCAAGTATTTAGGTACCCAAGTCATCTTTTCACTTAGACAAAGTTTGTTAAGCACTTACGTTTTAGTAAAACATGTAATAATTCAGGCAGTGAGAAGTTGTACGCAAAGTTTTATGAAGGAACGACGATGTTTGGAGTATGAAAGCCAAGTTGAGCATGAGCCGCGCCGACGTAATTATTCGATCCGTGCCACCTCCCCGAATGTCATTTGTGGTTTTTGTCGGTACCCCGACGTTCTCCTTTCCGTAAAAGTTCGTTTTTGCCGAATCGTCCCCCATCTCTAATGAAGGCCTACAGGATTCAATTAACCGGAGGGATCGGAATGTTTTGTGATTTGTACCCGGTACGGAATTCTATCAACGCGCTTCAATTCAATGTTTAGCAGCCTACGTGCAAATTAAATCGATCAAAAACTGAAAGAAATTGCTACGTCGCCTACAGTTCACTGCTATGGGAAACTACAAGACGAGGCTAAACCCTTGGATATTAATAATATATACGAAGTCTTTTCTCTTTTTTGTGTTTTTAAACCGATACTTAACAACTTTGGTAGTACATACATAGGCATAGATAGTTTATAAAGAGCCGGTGGTGCTTGAGCGCAATATTCAAAGAGCTGTATGAGGCTCGGCGCGGTGCGGCGCGGCGTCGGCAGATCTCACTGAATGCACTCGTTCCTCTGTCGCTGTGTTTGCGTTCTGACTATGCACTTCCAATTTGACGCATTGTTGAATGAACTCGAACCTTGTGCTAACATTGGGCTTCTGAGCTGCAATCACTTCTTGTTAATCGAGTTTTGAGTAGGATCCCTTTTAAATCGCCATTTCATATTTTCAGCTTTAAAGTAGAGATGGGTCGAACATGGGTTTCACCGAATACGAACATTCGGCCGAATGTTCGGTAAAACTTTTATCGAACCGAATATTCGGCATAATTGATTCCCTTACGTGAACAGTATACAGGTCTGAACTTGTTCACACAAAGCGCGCGGATTGGCGCCGGACCCTCCCGCCCGCTACCCCCGCTGTACCAGATGTTGTTATTGCACCCATCTAGTAAGGAGTAAAACTTCGCCCGAAACAGCTGCATACTTATATTTTGTTTTTAATAACCATCTTTTTTATCTACTGTTATTGGAAATAAAGCTACAGTGTCGTCAAAAACATAAAGCTGCACTGTAAATTACTTACCTAATAAAAATAACACATTTAACATTCAGCTCATGATAAATCATACACGGCTCAATACAGTAAAAACTTTGAGTACCACTTTGCCGAACATTCGGCGCAATAACCGAATATTCGGCCGAATACGAATATTCGGTAAACCTGCCGAATATGCCGAATACCAAATATAAAAGGAATATTCGGCCCATCTTTACTTTAAAGTGCTTCAAAATAAAGCACAAAACATCATAATATTACAACCTGTTCCAAAATACCAAATCACACGACTGAAAGACGTAGGCGGTGTTTTCAGAAGAGACAAAGCATATTATTTTAGGCTCTCACGCTCACATAAATTCAGCTTTATTTTTATATAAACTATTTACCTTCGCCGTATCAAAGCATCTGATTCCTTTAAAGTTGAAGCGTTGTTGAAATTCCTCCATGTACATGAAGTTTAGCAACATTTCGGTGAAATTACCCGAGTGTCTGGGGCGGGGTGGCACATCGATTGAGCAATAAATCATAATAATATAATAGGTATAATGTAAACAGTGGCCGCGGGTGATGCCCACCCTCTAACCTCTGCCGCGCAGCCCCGCCTGCCACCATGCTTTATTTAAACACAAAAATTTACAATGGAACAGGTTAGATTGAAAATTCGGGAGCTATACCAAATATTAGCACATTATTTAAGGATAAACAAAAGTATACATACTCTTTGTTACCACGAGAAGTCTCCCTCTTCTAAACTGAGTTAGCGTAAATGTTTATGAAAATTAAAAAAAAAAAATATGGTAAATTGTTGATAAAATTCTGAAATTGAGACATTTTTAAGATTACGGCATCTCACTGAAAACTTAAGTGAAAATGCAGTAAGCACAATCAGGAAAGATTTTCTTCGTGAAAAAGCACTTATTAGAAAGTTATAACTATAGTCACTAGTTATCATGATCATGATTATTAATATTAACGATCGTAGCATACAATTAGGTTTCGTAGACGGTCTACGAGATCGCGTAGCTTAGTGTCTACGAGCATAGTGTCATAGCTTAGTGTCTTCGTAAATCGATTATTTACTATAATTTAATACTCCGCTATGTGAATGAGATAATAGTACATTATTGCAAAGGCCGGGAAATAGGCAATTGCTGGTCGAGTATTAGTATGAAAGCCGAGCCGTAGGCGATAACTTCACTAATACGAGACAGGCAATTGCCATTTCCGCCGAGGCATATATAGTGCTTTTCTCAAAATGATGCAGGAAAATAAAACATACTCTTTATATTATACATTTAATTTAATTAATATTAAAAGTTACATTAGTCATATCTGGGCAATTACTAAAAGAAAATGTTATTGATTTCCCCGGTACATTTATGTTTGTTTGTTGAACTTCTGATGAGGTTTGCAGGTGGGCATTGGATGTAGTGGTAGATGGCTGAAGTATGTAAATAACAAATCAAGACGAATTTTCAGCTTTGCCGCCAATTTTCTATATATCATCCGTGCCAAAAAGCAAACGCATTTATGGCTATACAGCCACGTGAACGCAATTTGTGCTAAGCAAAGAGACTTACTTTGGTATGCCAAGAATGTTAAAAGAGATTCAATCAAAGCAGCACTCCATTTCATACAACATTGCTGGAGCGTTGTAATGTTCCAAATTCAAAAAACGCTCCTGCAATGGATTTGATTTTCTTTGTCCGTAAATTCGATACTTCGCGTGTTCTTTTTTCGAAAATAATGACATTGCCATGCATGTTTTAGAAAAACATATTATATTATTTAAATGGTTTGAATGTACGTTTGTACGCATTCATGTCATAATTTAAATAGTGCAATGAACCGGGTGGTCGCAAAACAAATAACGACCTAGTTTCAAATGCGCTAATTACCTATGTTCTGCATACACGAGTATTTAACATACTTGTAAGGACTGCATAAAATTGGTTGTATATTTACCCCGGTAATTAATAAAAAGCTTTATGTACATACATATTTAGTAGTAATAATTGATGTATTCGTGCTTGATAAATGCCAAATTATTATTATTATAGGAATACATTTATCTATTTACTTAACAGAAAATAGATCAATGGCATGTCTTTATTTCCTTGGAAGGTGGGTAGCCCTTTAGTGTGGGACGCAACGTGTGTCGATACTCTTGCACCATCCCATCTTCTGGCTCGGCGTGCTGTGCTGGCGCTGCTGCTGCGGCTGCTGAATACCTCAAGCGGCGAAAGTATAGTAACCTTATCGGTAACTATATTTTTGAGCCATTTGGGGTTGAAACCCTTGGGTCGTGGGGTCCCAGTGCTCATGTTTTGATCAATAAAAAATCTCAAAACGGCTGGTTGACACTTCCCGTGACCCAAGGGCTGGCTTGTACCCTGGCCAGAGACTAAGCATTGCCATACAACGTGGCAATGCTGCCAGTCTCTTGGGTACATTACCAGTCGACAGCGATGCGGAGGAATTTTTCAACGCCATTTTTTTTTTTTTTTTTACTTTTAGCTAGGTTAGGTTATTATATTTTTATTTTAATAATTTGTTAGTTAATTTAAATGTTTTATAAATAAATATTTTATTAGTAGTTAAATAATTTAATTTTTTAAATGTAATCTAAAATTGTAGTTTGTCAAACATCCAAATATAGGAAGTTTCTTTAAAAAACATGCAGTTGATTGTTTACTCCTCCCGAGCTCATCTCATCGTTCAAACAAAAAATATTATTTGTGTAAACATCGCATGAATAACTGAAATAATATAGATATATGATATACAAACATTGTAGCTACACTGAAAGAAATAATTAGCCGAACTAATTAAGTTAATTCAAAAATAACTAAACTTTAGTTATAAGGAAATAAACTTTGCTTAAATTAACAAAACGGATTTTGTAGTGACCAAAACAGGGTTTTATAACAGATAACATCTAGTTCGCAAGTCACAATTTTTGTGTAAACAGTAACCAAAATTTTTGTTACAGTTATGCAAACATTTCTTTCAGTAACAAAATTCTCACACCAATAATGTTATAAAACAAAACCATACCCACAGTTTAAATACACTCATTAAATCAAAACTCAAAAGAAACCAGCTCGGTATTTTATTGTACAAGTGCAATGCTGCAGTACTTGCATTGATTACCATTAAATACAAACACCGCGTTATTCGCTGGTTCCCAGAATTAATGATATTGCCTGCGGTAGGTAAGCATCGGTAGTATAAATAAGTTCGACGGAACCACGGCTGAATAAACACGAGTACGTTGCCAGCTCGGTATGTGAAATAGAATTATTTCGGTTTACTCGCGTTTGGCTGATGCTTTTCTCTTTCAAATGTATTTTGAAGCTCTTTAATTTAAAAAATTTGGTATGTAAATTAATTGCAAATGAAATATTTCAAAGAAAATTCACACGCGGAGGAATTGAACCGATAATATTTGGTCTGACCAGAATTTTCTGGTCAGACCAAATATTATCGGTAGATTAGGCATAGACTAATAGCAAGTTCTTGTTGCGTAGGTAGGATCGTCTGATAGTAAATGTGATACATGGCGAAAAATCAAGTATTGATGTGGTACCTAATTAAACTACTCCTAATATTGTTCAACACATTGATTAAAGTAATCAACAACAGATTTCAGAAACAGTGTCTAGATAATGTAACGCTATCCACAGCTTCATGAACCAGCTCGGTATGTGAAATAGAATTATTTCGTGTTACTCGCGTTTGGCTGATGCTTTTCTCTTTCAAATGTATTTTGAAGCTCTTTAATTTAAAAAATTTGGTATGTAAATTAATTGCAAATGAAATATTTTAAAGAAAATTCACACGCAGAGGAATTGAACCGATAGTATTTGGTCTGACCAGAACTTTCTGGTCAGACCAAATATTATCGGTAGATTAGGCATACACTAATAGCAAGTTCTTGTTGCGTAAGTAGGATCGTGTGATAGTAAATGTGATACATGGCGAAAGATATTGATGTGGTACATACCTAATTAAACTATTCCTAATATTGTTCAACTATTGATTAAAGCAATCAACAGCAGATTTCAGAAACAATGTCTAGATAATGTAACTTGCACAACTTCATAGATGCATGCCTTCGCGAACTATGATAAACTCAATAATTCGTATGATGTAACGCCAACAATTCGTCAAGTGAGTACACACCCGCGGGCTTGTCGCGTGTTTGATGCAAGTTCTCGACGTCGCACGACAAAACTATGCGAACCCAGGTGCTGCCTTCAAACACTTGGAATACCTGCTTCGGCTACACTAACCAAATCAATTTAGAATTCACAACAATTTGCAACGATGTCACTCTGCCTCATTTTTAAGGTTCCGTCGTAAACCAGGAACCCTTATGATAAATGATAAATGATTTTGTTTCTGTAAGTAGGTTTTTACAAACACTTTTACACGTCAATTATATTTTAAAACTAGATGAGGTCGGCATTTCGTATCTGACTACTCTGAGAAGAAATTATAGTTTCGTCATGTCCCTCTGTCTGTCTGTTTGTCTGCGGCTTAGCTCAGAGACTCTTAGTATCAGAAAGCTGTAATTTGGTATGAGTATACATAATAATCACGCCGACAAATTGGTAAAATAAAATCTTGAAAAAAAATATTATTTAGGGTACTTCTTGTAAACGTAAAGTGGATATGATATTGTTTTTTTCTCGTTTCTGGTGTGGGGTATCGTTCGATAGGCCGTTTAAAAATATTGCGGGTTATTGCAAACCATTTTTCGATTCAGGGATCCGTTTGTGTAATATTAAACTTTAGTCCTAATTTTTGTTATAGTCAAGTGTCCCCGTCTCCCCCGCCAGCTAAAGGTCTCTGCACACAGCGGGCGGGGCGCGGCGGGGCTGGACGCCGACGCGACGCTGAGCTTGTAATGTACTAGATATTACGGACGACGCCACACAGAGCCGTCCGGCTCGACGTGACGTGACGCGACGCTCTGTGTGGCGTCGTCCATAATATCTAGTACATTACAACTACTCAGCGTCGCGTCGGCGTCCCGTCCCGCCGCGCCGCGACCGCTGTGTGCAGAGACCTTAAATGGTTGTATTTGGAGTTAAAAGGAAAACTATCACCGCTAAGTAGGCTTTACAAATTACCGAGTAATAGTCGACCAACTTACATCTGCAGTTGAAAACATGTTTGTGTTTGGAGAACAAGTCTTTCAACTACAATGTTAAGTTTTTTCTGGGGATAAATTCATCTCAACTACGGAACCCTTCATTGTGCATGGTCCGACCTGCATTTGGCCGGTTTTTTTACGATCTGCGAGCACTCGTAGGAAGAGATTTATTCGTAGCGGTAAGCGTAACAGTTCGTAGCAACTTACTGGCCACTCATAAATCTTTTCGGCACTGGTACACATTAAAAGGAAATGACTAGTGTTGAAACTAAACACTAAAAGCTTAGTAGTGTAGTGGAAAAACAGTGTTTCTGAACCAAATATATTGCTAAGTAGAGTAATATATATAATGCTGCCACCATATTTCACAACTTTGTTGTGACAGTTCTTTAATTGTCTCCTAAATATAATGCCCAGTTGTATAGACATCATAGCATTCATCATCATCATCATCATCATTTCAGCCGAAAGACGTCCAGTGCTGGACATAGGCCTTCCCCAATTGGAGAGGATGTGCCATAATCGCCACGCTTGGCAGGCGGATTGGCGATCGCAGTATGATGTTGAAAATGCATAGAGAACGTTGCTGCCCATTCTCAAGTAATTCCCTTAGTCGCCTTTTACGACACCCACGGGAGAAAATGGGGTGATGGTATTCTTTACGTCCGGCACCACATGGTACATAGCATTATTTAATTATTATTATCAGTGAAGATTACCAATTACACAGTTAACTCCTTCAGCTATGCTAAAACTTCTTGTACTACGAGGTTATGCTCAACCTATGGGGGTCTGAGCTCACTCGACGACGGCGTCTTGGTCACTTGCCGATATTTTGGCTAAAAATAACCAAACAAACTAAACTGATCTCAATAAAATGTATGTTATATTTACTTATTTAATGTTAATAATATATTTAAAAAATTTGAAATTAATTAGAATAATTTAGATTGTTTCCCAAAATGGCAACCTCATTTTGGTAGCTTTTTATTGAAATTCAAACCTTAACTTCATATCATATAAGGTTTATTTTACGAGGTAAAAAAAAATGGGGATTCCCTTGTGCTCCTAGTGTTAATAATTTTCACTTTCTGAATCCCCGAATCAAAAAATGTGGTAATTTGACACTTATATTATTTAACAAATTACTTTCACATTTTTAAGTGTTTAATCCCCTTATAGAATTAAATTCGCTCCTTTGTCTTAGCCTGGATAATACATAAAAAATCGGATTTTTGATATTTATTCGAACCCTGACTTTAAGCCATTGTAATACCTTTAAACATCATGGCATGCAAATAAAGATATGAATTATGGTTAGGTAGCAAAGTTATAAGTTATGTATCTTATGTTATTACTTTCAGTTGTATGCTCCGTTCAAGTAATCTGTTCAACGTATTTTATTTTTATTAAATCGTTTGAGAGCTGAAGGGTTGGAAGCCACACAAGCGAGCACAATATCCGCTCGGCTTGTAAGGTAATACGTTACGCTTCCCACGCTATACGATACAACATGTGTATGCTTAAATTCCGGAGCAAGCCTAAGTGCAAGGCGCACCGCCAAATTCCAGCGGCGTGCCGCAGGGCGAGCGGGGGACCCCACCGTGTGGGGGGTGCGCGGGGGGAGGACACACCAAGTAGACCGCTGCACTTGCCCGACCTTAATGCCGCCATCAGCAAATTGCGAAACACCAGCTGTTTGTGACAAGAAATCTCTGACATAATTCACGCCATTGGACCGCAATCGGTGCCGGAAATTGCTATGACAATCATCTCCGATGCGACATTTATGACGATGTCGCTCACGAACCTCCTCCTTGCAGCCCATTCAAACCAAAAAAAATGCGAACGATAAAAACGCGATCTCAGTATTTATCATGTCATAACGATTTGAAAGCGCATTTAAAAATCTTTCCGGGCGCTCCATCGCTTACACTTAAACACGTCGCGGGCGGAAGGAGGATCGAGTAATATCTGTCAGAGCATGTAGAGGGTTATTAAATACCATCTCGGGGGCTGAGTGCACCGTGACCCATATCCAGTGCTGCACCGCCCGACTTATACGAGTGGACTTTATTGATTCGCAGTCTTGAGACGGCGCCCCGTCCCGCTCGCACGCGCCCCTCGCGCCAGGATAGAGGGCGGTGATTCCTGTAGGCTACTTACTCAATATTCTAAAGCGCGCCCCGACGCCTGCACTAGTACCACCATACCCGAAATTCCGATACCACACAATTTATAGCGCGCTAGTCCTTGCTAATTTTAAGGACGGAAATGGCACAGCATCCTCCACTAATGCAATAATAATATCAGCGGAATAGCAGAAAATGCTTTTAGATATTAAGAAAATAAATATAATTCTTCTAAAGATTAATGGAAGTAGTGCGACTTTTACATCTTTGTTCCTTTTCTATTATGACAAAGCGCACAATGCGGTGCGAGTGAAGCTTAAAAGAATTATAATTCAGTCCTGAGTCCTCTGTAACAACATATTTGATTAAAATTGCTTGAGAGGAAAATATTGTTTTTAAATTATGTTACGTATTTTGCTGGAAATGTAAGTGAAACGAAGGTAAAGCTGGAGCGTGGGCGCAGGGCCAGCCGGCGGCGTCAGAGGGATCATTGCTGTGGATCATTGACTTGCACGGCTACCTTCAGTATAAAACTCAATTTAGCGACCACTGCCTTTTAATAAATGTTACAACGTAATCATGTTATTGTTAGACGTGCCTCCCGGACTTTTTCTTTAGAACAAAACCCAACTAGTTCATTGAGATCCGACATGCGATCATTTACTAGAATAAATTGCAAAGACGATCGACATTGTGAAAGGCCATTACAGTGAAAAATATGGTTCAGTGGCTTTATTAAATGTGCCCCTTAGTTTCATAGCTATTCTCGCACGAATCGCAATTTGTAATTACATTGAGAAAATAACGTAAATGTTCTGTGACAAATATGTCAACGCTTATACGATTACATCTGAATTTACTAAAAAGGGCGACTATAGCAATGAATTTTTATTGCTCACTTTAGAAATAAATTAGTGGGTACATTTATATTATGTGAGGTTAATAAATTGGTACGTTACATGAAAAGGTTTATTCAATTAAGATTTCACCATACATACAGTGTGCTCACTAAAATAAACTCGAAATTTTCTTTATTTTTTTTACTTCGACATTAAAAAACTTATAGCTGGAAGTGTGCTACATTTTCGGAGGGTATCTAATTTCATAATATTGCCCTGATTACATAAAGTCAATCGGAAATACTTAGATATTCATATTCAAATAATTGTATTTATTTATTCACAAGGCAACTACAACAGAACAGGTACCTAACAATCACAGTATATCAGTAGGATCACATTGTAGGTTTCGACCTGGTTATCACCCAACGTGTAATTGCACAACACGACTAGCAACAACACTAGGTAATAATGATAATAACTAGAGTAAAAATTGGTTGTCTGTAAAGTTGATTTACGGACGATAGTTTAACGTGACAACGTCATAACATAACATTGATGCGGCGCAAGCGTACAATGAGCGTAACGGGACAATGAGCGTAACGGGACAACGAGCGTAACAGGACAATGAGTCATCCTTTTTCGTGCATGCAGCCGGCGTTCATCGATTTATTAGACGTTGTCACGTCAAAAACTTGTTCATAAAATTACAGCTCTACACTAATACAAATAAACACTAAATAAAGTTATGCTAGGTATAAAAGTCAAAAAAATTATGGTTATACTGAAGTTATTCTTAGGATAACTTTATTCCGTGTTTATGCGTAAGACCCACAACTCCCACAAGGTATATTTAGCTAAATTTTCTTAATTTTACTAATACAATGTTATGTTATGCGCTTTAATAGTAGATTGTTGCATCGAGCGCAAAGTGTTAAGTTAAATTAACACGAGTGCATTAATTACTCACTTTATCAAGGTGCGTAATCTACTTTTCTTTCAACTACCAATCTACCTACCGTGATAAAATATACCTACTCAAAATAAAAACTCAAGTTAATGTAAACAAAGTGTTTTCACCAAGTCGGTTTTATTCAGCCGATTTTTATTTTCAGCCAGTATCTTTTTAATCTAATGCATACATTTTATATTAAATTTAATGGGAGACATTAAACCTCTGTGGTAAATTTATATCTAAATAAAAATTAAAAAACAGTGCATTAATGAAAAACTGTGCAACCATGAGATTTCATATAACATTTCTGCACTGTTTTGGTTCTAAGCAAAAAATACGTCCTTTGTGATCGGTTTTGTAGTGATTAATGAAAACATTACTACGTAGTTGAAAGAAAAAATAATTTACTGTGTTACATATACTTTATCAACCCATTCACAATCGGATAAACGTTTTCAAATTACATGTTGTAGCAAAAGTTCCCGACATGTGAAACATAAATAGATTGAGTTTGCTGTAGCGACTACGTTTGTTCATATCCCGAAGCAAAAACTTCTGCAGAACCTAAACCCGATGAACTAGAATGAGCTGTTCACAATTGACACTCCAATGCCTTTTTTGATCTCGCGGTGGCCTAGAGGTATTGCGGCTCTAACAACGGGCAAATTAATCATCTATATTACTTGTAAGATGTCATATATAAGTAGTTACTTAGATAAATATATTATTTTTCAATATTTAAATACTATATTCAATCTAACACAAAAATATTGATATTATGTACAAGTATATGAAGGGAAAAAAAAGGGGAAGAGCTCATTGGGCATCAAAAAATTCGTCCGCATCGCTGGCAGTGGAAAAAGTGCCCAAAAAGCTGATTGGTTGCCACGTTTGATGGCAATGCTGATTCTTTGGCCTAAAAACAGGCCAGCCCTCTGGTCACGTGAAGAGGCGACCATCCGTTTGGCGGTGTCCTAAAATACTCGATGAGCACTCGGACCCCAGGGTCCTAGTGTTTCAACCCCAAACGGCTCAAACATATAACTCCCAATAAGGTTGTTATATTTACGCCGTTTGAGGTTTTCTGCACCTGCAGCAGCCGCAGCACAACTTGCCGTGCTAGGAAGATGGGATGGCGTGAGGGTGTCGACACAGGTTGCATCCCACACCAAAGGCCTATCCAATTTCCAAGGCATTATGGTCATTCCGTCTGGCTTCTTCCCATCGTCGCGTGCCAAGCCAATGGGTTCTACAACAGCAGGCGCCTCGGCGGTAACAAAAGCCCGACGGATGGTGTTATTAATGCTGGCGTGCCATGGCAACCTTGCTCCAGGATAGGCCATGGTGTCCGAGGCGGTCGACTGCTTCACTGCACTGACGGCGATGGTGGAGCCCCGCAAGGAGCGCTCAGTCGCAGACTTACAGCGAGCCGGAAAGTGGTGTCCCCAGCATAAGAAATAATAATACCTACTTCATTGATAAGTATGTACTTAATTCTTGGACACCACTGACTTACAGCGAAATAAAATATCGTGTGGAAACCTGGACTTATAATAGTTTGAATTCGAGAAAGCGTGGAGGTCGATGATCGTTCCTGCTCTCTATGGGACGAGCCTTTGCCCTTCTGTAGGACAGTTACAAGCTGACAAAGACTAAAATATAAAGATTTTAAATAAAATACAATATTTCACGTGATCATTTAATGAGTTTGTCTATTTGATTTACTGGAATCAACTGTACCAAACGAGATAGGTTTTGCACTCATTAGCTAGCAAACCAAACAGTTCCTCCAATCGTAAATTTGTACCGCTTTAATATTGTTACGGTGTAGCGGTACCTACAGTAAAACAACATGCCACTACGTCTCCGTACAATTTCAAGTTTGTAACTTTGAAACCTATATCTTGCGCGCGACTGGGAAGTGTTTGCACGTGTGTCGTAATAACTGTTAGGTATTACTTATTGCGGAACCACGAACTTTATGTACGAGGAGTACGCCGGTAGACTTGTCACTACACAGATAACACATATGAGATCCGAGTCTTCTAGCGCGTTTTAAGAGCGTTCATCCCGCGCGGGCTGGCAACGTCGTATTTAGACATAACTTTTTTTACAGTTCTTTTGGTTTTCAATTATTTTCTTTTACAACTAAATATTTGTATTTACTATAAAGTATTTTTTTTTCAGCCAATCCCTAGATACTCGTATAGGCTGAAAAAAAAATTGTACTTTGATTTAAATTTAATAAAATAATCACAAAAATCCTCTAGAAATGCGACGTTGCCAGCCCGCGACGGATGAACGCTCTTAAGTCAAAAGTCACACTTGGTGCCATTCATTGGATAATAATTAGTTTGCAGCTTCATGTAGAACATATTTTGTCTAATCACACGCAACTCAGCTCAACTCTCAGCACTCAGCCTATATGTCTAGAAATAAAAAAGCAATGAGTCTGACTTACACTATTATAAGTCAGACTCATTGCTTTTTTATTTCTAGACATAATAGAAACTAAAGTGTTAAAGCACCACTTAACCCCACGTGTGAAAGCAATAAATGCTGAGTTAAGATTACAGTAATCCATTAATATCAATGAGATTAACTTGCCCATACCTTACAGTCACTATAATTCATTTTGCTCGACTAACCATTTCAGCGCGCTGAATCAACGTGAAATTCATGGAAATCGAAAATTGCATTTGGAATCGCTTTGTACAAAGCTTTTTTAGTTGTGTATATTCTCTACGGTTTAAGTTGGTAAAATATAAGAGTAAAGTGTGTATAAACTGTTTACTGTTTCACAATAATATTTTTTTTTTTTTGTTTCTCAGAGTTAACCATGAGAGGTTGAGACTCTTTAACCGGACTTTCCTTTGGTTGCCTTAAGCTCCTAACGAAACTTAATGCCTCCAGCCAAGGCGTAAAAACTTATAAACTAAACGACTGCGCGCTAAGGGCACCCGCTGTGGGGTACAAACCTCGGCTTAGGGCAGTCGGAGAGAGGATGGCAAGGGACCGATGGTGGCTGGATAAAATCAGGGTTATGATTATTATCGGAGGAATTTAAAGCTACAGGCTCAGCTATAGCGCGTGCTGGTGCTTCGCTTACGGGCAAAGGACGGGGAGGACTATTCAGTCGGGGATTTCGCGCGGGGCCTCGGCGGCAAGGTCGGAATGACGGTCGAGTATTATGTTTGCGAGCTATGCTTGTTTCCCTACTGCTCTCCTGGAGGAGAGTCGTGGAGTCGTTTGGGTTGGTCGTTTCACTTCAAATGGTTGGTTTACACTTAAAAATTTAATACCCGATCAAGTGCGTGTCGGACCACGCACAATGCAGGGTTCGGTAGTTGGAACGAATTTATCCCAACAACAAACTTAACATTGTAATTGAAATACATTATTCTCGCTTATATCGATATACGTGACGATCAATTCTCCCACAGCAAATGTAAGTTTATTGACTATTGCTCGTTATCTTGTAAAGCCTACTTTTCTGTGATAGTTTTTCTTTTACCTTCGTTATAATACTTCTGCCGTGAATTTTTTCACATATAAAATCAACCGTTTAGCTGGCAGGGGGGACACTTGACTCTAACAAAAATTTGCATTGTAAAGCTTAATATTTCGTAAATGGATCCCTGTATCGAAAAATGTTAATCAAAAATTTTAACTACGTTTCCAATGAGCTAACAGTCGGCGTCTAAGCAATTGAGTCACTGAGCTATTGAAGAGCTAGTGAGCTAAAAGAGTGATATAGTGAGTGGAAGAACCAATCACTCTTTTTCTTTTCAGTGAGCTATATCGCCCATGTCTACTAAATAGTGATTGCGCGGCACAGCGCCGGTTATTTATTTATTTTTTGTTTCTACCCCACACTATGGGATAGACGAGAAAAAAAAAATATCATCCCCACTTTACGTCTAAGGGAGGTACCCAAAAAAAATCTAGATTTTATTTTACCACTATAACGGCGTGATTCATATGTATACCCATGCCAAATTACAGCGTTCTAGTACTTAGACTCTCTGAGCTAAGCCGCGAACTGACAGACAGACAGACAGACGGACGTGGCGAAACAATAAGGGTTCCTTGATGACTACGGAACCCAAAAATGATAATCATTTCATATCGCGCACTGATCCATAACAAACAACTAACTTGAAGTTTTCACTCATTTTCACTTTCAACTCAAGAACCTGCCCAAACATTGCACACATCATAGTCATCTATGCCAAAAAGTGAACACATAATATGCAGTATCAGTGTTTGCAGTATAATCGGATTATTCATGTGTGCACGACAGACGACCGCAGCAGCATGCTCATCGCTACAGACTTATTGCATTAGGTATGTCACCGCTCCGCACCGCGTTCTGAAGCCACGTCCTCCGTAAACACGCCGACAGCACTCCACAAGCGCCCAAATTAGATGCTACACCCATGACGCGGAACTATTCAATTATGAATTATGTCACGTCATTAACAGAGGTGACGAATGTCTCGCCTTGGTGTTATGATTGTGAATTAGCCGGAGTATACACTAATAAGCACTACTAAACTATGATGTTTCAGTACATATTCTGGATAGTAGTAGACTGCTTCGTAACTGTTTATTTGTATTGCCAGTTACTCAAGTGCACGAAGGACATATACCTATGTATGTATGTATACCCAATGATATAAAGTGACATGAACAAAGTTCACTAACCCCGTCTGAAAACATTTCGCTCTTGAAAAAGAATGGCAGCTCTTTATCGTTTGAACTTGTTTCAAAATTATTTTGTAAGTTATTATTGAACATTTTGTAGTGACTTTGAGATCACAATGTTCTTCACGTTTCCATTCAAGTTTGCAAAGTATTTGCTCGCTAAACTAAGCTGAAGGCTCGATCTGACAAAAATGCTCCATATATTTGTCATGTGGTAGTTATTTAAAGGCGCCGTGTATAGCGACACATTGAGCGCCAACGAGACGGAATCATAGTGAATACGTTGAGTTTATCTGAGGCGTTTATCTTCACTTTATTCGTCTCAGCCCCTCATCTTTACCGGTTGCTACAAACGAGAGTGGCGTATCGACGCTGCCTCTGTATTTCTCTTTTTACATACTTTTGAGAAACGGTCTTTGCTTGGAATTTTCTTGCAAATAACGTCTCTAATGAGACATACATGTTGTAAACTTAACTATGTAGGTACTTGTACAAATTGAAGTTATTATACAGCACGCGGGTTGCATTCCTTGCGGTTAATTAATTCTGCCTCTACAACAACAAAGTTGAGCCAACAATTGTAAATAACGTTGCAATTATTAAAATATAACAGCACAACATTTGCAAAGACTCCATTTGTCTGCACAAGAAGCTCGCAAACAGAATAGTTCGCATAATAAGTTGGGAATAGGACTCGGCAATAGTGGGCCGAAAGCGGCGGAACTTAGCTCAACAATAAAGTTGAAAAATCGAGGGGATTGCTGCGCTGCGGGCGTCGCACGGAGAAAAAACGACGCCAACATTTCGCACTTAATGAAACTGTAGCTGAAACAAAATAAAGGAATGTATTTACGGCCGGCACTAAGCATTGTTCCAAGAATACTCCGCTTTCCGAGCCGCTCCTAATGGCCGAGATAAAATATTTGAGGTGTCTAGTAATTATTTAATTGCTGATTTTCTCTATTAGCCGCGCGGCTTGAATCGCGGTTATTCACAGCACACTTTTCGTTTGTATCTAATTTGTAATGCATGTATTTTTTTTGTATTTTTAGTGCCGTATAGTACAAGTTTCAGCTTCGCCATAATAAAGGGACGAGTTTTAATTTGGAAAAAATGTATCGCGTCGTACCCAGATTAAAAGATTTTCTCCTTATTATCAAAGGATTAATTTTAATAAAAATCCTCTTGCGAGGGGTGTCGGACGCTGCAAGTGCGGTGTAGTGGTGTAGGAGGCGGGCTCTAGCTCAGTGCAAGTTTTAATTACTTCGCCCCCACTTCGCGAGCTTGTTCCTAGGATGGGGCTATTTCGTCTCACAACTAAAAACTCTCATTTATAAACTGTGTTTTCTGTAGACCTTTTTTAAAGCTTCTGAATACGTAATAAGAGCTAGTTAGAATAATGTTCAAAACTAGTGATCGAGTACGCTTGTCGAATTGAGAGTGATAAAGTTTCCATCGCATAAACATTAGCGCATATTTTCAACTAAGTTATTTGTTTGTAACTATATACGAGCTGCGGTTTGTTTCATTTGAGTTACCTAATTGTGTGGTATAGGTGTGCCTTAATGGCCTAGATTTTACAATAACGAAGTCTATACAATCGACGTAGAGCAACATACTGCTATGGCGGCAATCCGTTCTGGGTCGTTTAGATCACGCAACCCCTATCATTATTATCAAACACTCGCAGGTCAAAGGATTGCCAAATGTCTGCATGCAAGGTGACCTGGAAACGACCTCACTTATCTTCAATATCTATCTTTATTTTAAGCTGTGGTCTGAGTGCTGTATTTTACTTGTAAATCGGATTAATTCGATATTTTGGCCTTAATCTGAACACAAGATTATCCAGTTTGTGTTCAGATTAAGACAGTAAGTCCTATTTGACTTGTTAATCCTATTTTGCCGAACAAAAGGTTAATCAAGTCAAATTAAGATAAAATAATGTTGCGGTAGTTATTTTAGATATGAATTTTCTGACTAAATTAACTTCTTGCTATGATGCTAAGATGAAATAAAGACGGAGTCTCGCCCGAAAAGCTTATTAAAAGCCAGCACTGTAGAAAACACGTCCTGTCTTCAATAAAGCAAGAGAAAGGTGTGGCGGGGGAGGGGAGCTGATTATTTTTGATCGTTCGCTAATGCCTGGCTGTGGGACAAAGGCAGCTATCGATCAGCCCAATTCCACGCCGGCTAATTGCCGACAATTGTCTACCGCTTTTATCCGGCCACTCTTTGTGCTCGCGGGCCGCGGCTCGCTCCATGACTTGACTGTTTCAACCCTTGTAAATCATGCCAAAGGGGAAATGTTGACACAAATACAAACTTTTATTTTAAACCAGCGTGCTTTTAATACTTTTACTTGTCGCAATACAGCCGGTAGTTTTTACAAACGCGTGGCTTAACAATTGTCATCGTTAGGGACTGATCTCGGCTTACGTTAGACATGTTATTTTATTTGTTATTTTATTTGCTGTTGTTTTAATCTGGTCAATGTACTCGTAACTAAATACTCGTATTTGTTGTTCATACATTATATTGTCTAAAAGGTTTGAGGTAAAAAGTTGTCTAAAGGCTTAACCGCCTCTGTGGTCTAGTGGTAAAACCACCTGTCTCAGATCCAGAGGTCCCGGGTTCGATTCCCAGCGGGGGCAAAAATATCTGCTCGGTTTGGTTGGTGATAGGGCTTGTTCTAAGTCCGCCTGGCTAGCTACCACCATCTTATCTAAGTCTGTCGCCAAACAACAATGTTAACAGCATTTGTTATGTTTCGGCAGTTACAGGTAAGATAGCCAGTTCCTCTGTGGTTGAGGATTCCGGGTGAAGCTCGCTTCCATCTTCGGCCTTATCATCACTTACCATCAGGTGAGATGAAGGCCAAGAGCTTCCCCGTTGTGTGTAAAAAAAGAAAAAAAAAAGGTTTTATTTTCAGTTAAGTCCCAAAAGTAAATGGTGTTACGCGTTTTCTTTATCACACCTTTGGACATAATAATATATGTGCCTACACACAATTGGTTTCATATAGGTACACGATTCCTTCAGAGTAATTGCTAGAACAGTAAAACTCTATAGTAACAGCTCGTCCACCTGTATACCGGATGACTTTTTTTACCGTCTCGAAAAAAATTGGGTATACTAGGTGAACGGAGTAGAAGCCTACGGCATAGCAATTTTTTTTTTTTTTTTTCAGAAATAAAACTAAAATAAAAGATAAAAATATTGAAATTTGGGTGCGTATGATTTAAATTTAAATATTATTTATCGTATTTATTTATTGAATTATGTTTTTTGTTAAATTTCTGTGTTTATTGTTATAGTATGATAAGTTTACTTCAAATGTGTGGTATTTATCCATAGATCAATTTCTTTCTAGGTTAAAGAAAAAATAATAAAAACTATGCCATAGGCTTCTACTCCGTTCACCTAGTATACCCAAATTTTTACGAGACGGTAAAAAATGTCATCCAGTATAGCAAATCTAGAATTAGAATCAGAATCATTTATTTGTTAAACATTGGTATCAACATTAAGAGGAGGAGGAGCACGTGGCTAAGTAATAACAGCCGCACGGGTCGATCCGTCAGGTTAAGCTACGCTTGCCGGGGTTGGTCCGTGGATGGGTGACCATCTTTATATACCGAGACTCCTCCGTGCCTCGGAAAGCACGTTAAGCCGTTGGTCCTGGCTGTCGTTCGTGGATCTTTGGCAGTCGTTACGGGTCGTCAGAAGCCCAAAAGTCTGACAGCCAGTCTTACCAAGGGGTATCGTGTTACCCAGTTACTGGGTTGTGGAGGTCAGATAGGCAGTCGCTCTATATATAATACTGGTATTCAGCTGCATCCGGTTAGACTGGAAGCCGACCCCAACATAGTTGGGAAAAGGCTAGGCAGATTTTTATAGGTATCAACATTAAGGATCGTAGTAAAGCTATGTTGTGTGTTCTTGCTATGTTTTGTCATTACCGACATACAAATTAAAATATAAAAAATCAATTTAAATCACAAATATAAAATGTCAATTAAATTAAAAGATTGCAAATATAAAAAGTTGATGAAAAAATACAGAAAAAGAAATGTCAATAAAAATAAAAACATTACAAACACAAAATAACAATAAAACTATATATAAAAAAAACAATTAGAAATCATTAAAAAAAAAAAAAAAAATCAGAATGTCATACAAAAAAATAATATAATTTCAATATTCATCCACATTGTACTCGTAATAACATTTGTCTAGTAGTATTCCCTGAAGAGACTTTTTAAATTTATTTAACTACTTTTTTTCTTTACTAGTGCAGTTTTGCACTTGATCGGACATAACAGATTCTCATATTGGGCTCTAATATTAGTATTTTGTTACACAGCGCATAATGGACAGCGCAGAAGCCGCAGCTTTATCAGCCGGCAATGGTGGCAGCGATGGGGCACCAGGATCATACTACGATGCTCGTTGGCTGAATGTGCACGCAGATGATGGGACCCTGGCGGCTCGGGCACGCCGCTTAGCACTGACGCCTAGCAGACACTTCGACCACATCGCCGTCAACACCAGCTACAGTGCTGTGCTTATGCCGCCTTACATCAATACTGACGGTTTGTATTCTTGTATGTTTATTCGTTTATGTAAGACTAGCTGCGCCCCGCGGTGTTACCCGCGAACAGTACAGTCTTTCGGGATAAAAAGTAGCCTATGTGTAAATTCAGGGTATCAGCTACGTCCATACCAAATTTTATCAAAATTGGTCCAGCCGTTTGAGCGTGGAGAAGAGACAAACATACACACACAAACTTTCGCCTTTATAATATAAGTGTTGATTAGTGTGGATAAAAAGTAGCCTATGTGTAAATCCAGGGTATCAGCTACGTCCATACCAAATTTTATCGAAATTGGTCCAGCCGTTTGAGCGTGGAGAAGAGACAAACATACACACACACTCACAAACTTCCGACTTTATAATGTTAGTGTGATTTGTCTGCATATACAGGAGACATGTAATGTCTGAGGCATCTAACAAAACAGTTTTTAAAATGGTTAAAATGGATACCTACAGGTTTGTTATTCCAAAGAAGCAATCATCGAAAATTTAAACCTTTAAGTAAATCTTTTTTGTAAGTTCTATGAAACGTGATGATGCGTGTCAAGCTTAGAACCTAAAAGCGTAATTAAACACCTAAAATAAAATAAATTTGATAGACATAATAATATAATCACCTGTCCTCTTCAAAATAAATCGTACCTGTATCTAGACAAATCTTTTGAGTATCCATCCAGCGTTTTATGTCTAAAGTAGATAATAATAACAATCAAACAGTCACCTTCGACCGCAAATCAACTGCCATCAAACATCCCAGCAGCTTACAAGATATACAGACAACAGTTTGTACTCGACCTCATAGTTTACGCGGAATAATAAAACGCAAGCAAAAATACAACTCCTCTCCATCCCTAAATAATGGAAGCTAATATATTGTTGACACACGAGGGGGAAACGCGAGGAGGGAGGTAGGAGGGTCTCAGGGTGGCGGCCACTGATGATTAATGGACACATTGACGTATTCCTCACTATTTAGTAGCACTCATTCGAACAAACGTTATTTCAAATCTATGATGTTAACGAAATCAAGACTCGCCCATAATAAAAAAAAAAAAAAGAATTTTCTGGAAGTTACGAAACCGAAAGGTTTCTCGATTTAGGCTTATTATTATCAGGGATGGGCCGAAATTCGGTTCACATTCGGTTCAACCGAATTTCGGCAGCTTCAACCGAACTTCGGCATTCGGCCGAAATTCGGTTCAGATGCCGAACATTCGGCACAAGAAAAATAATACCTACTTGCACTATTCTGACTGAAATTTAATAGAATTAGAATAGCATTACTATAAAATAAAAAATAATTATGTCTTTTACTCACTCATGGGCATTTATTTTAGTTAGGAACATTATAAATGTAAACCTTAAATTAAATTAGTTCTTGTTAGTCTTGAAAATGTCTGCCTAATTAATAGGTAAACTTAGTATTCTTCTAACAAACATCTGGATTATAATATTCGTAAATTGAATTAAAAAAATCACTTTTTTGGTTCACAATTTTTTATTGCAATTAAAGGGTATTTTTTTTTTTTCAACATTCAAATTAAACTTTTCTTATCTACTCACTCATATTTAAAATTTACTAGAGGCAGTTTATGGTGCAAAAACACCAAAGCCTTATCTGGCGTTTTTTTTCGTATACGTTTCTTGCCTCTGAAAAAAGTCGCTCAAAGAATATACCGAGCTTCCAGGAGCAGCCGGGAGCGCGATGTACGGGCGGGGCACATCTAGCAATAAGTAATTGAAGTAAATGCGTAAACAAATCACGACGTATCGCTTTCGAGAAAGCGCGCGACATTGAACCGATGTTCGGCCGAACTATTCATTTTAACCGAATGTTCGGCCGAAGTTCGGATTCGGTTCAAACCACATTCGGCCCATCTCTAATAATTAAACGTCTGCGATTTGATTAGTTCTTTATAAAACGAATCTAGTTGAATTGGAATGTAAATTTTTTATTATACAAGAAATATAAAATTATGAACCTTTATATTTCTTGTATAATCGAAATCTCGGTAGGTATCGCTACGTAGGTAGAATGTTGCAAAACCAGCAAAAAATACACACATAGGAAACATCCCACAAAATCCTTCACGCTTCCAAAAGCCCCAAAATATCGTTTGGCAGCCCGTATTTAATTTTAAGGGCGTAATTACATAGGGCCTGGTGCGTTTATTAAACAAACCCATAGTACACAGGCGAACCATTAATTTTTCCGGCCGGCGGTCCAGGAGAAAGCAATCACGGCTGCCCAATGAACCAAGTTTGCCAATTACACTTCTTTTAATGGGTAGTTAAAGAAAATCTCCCTAATTGGTGGACAGAGTGCCAACAGTGTCGCGATTATCCTCTATTGTGTAACGAAAAGTTACTGCATTCATACATAATTCATAAGTTTAACAGCACGTGAAATAATTTACATATAATAAGCTGAATTTAAATTTGTTCGTGCTTGTGGCCGCTTCATAAACAGGTTTATTGTTGTCTATAAAAATGGTCGGCAACTACAATTCAAATTAAATTATATTTTTAAAACTGGATGGATTAAACTGTTTCCGTCAGTCGTAATTTAAACCAGTTGTAGGATATTTTTATTTTATGCTTTTGTTAAATGAATAAACTGTTTATTCTAGGTTTTATAAATTGCTTTTTACTGGGCGATTATTTTACTTTCTGACACATTAAAATAAAATTTAATACATAAATTTCACACAGTAAAATGTACAATATTTTGGCTTATTCCTCAAATTCCCCCTGAAATTCCCCCTTAGGAGGAAAAGTAGAATATAAAAACAGTCTAGAATTCACCCCTGATAATCCCGCTTACAAAAAAAAAACTTATTCCAAGACCCCCTGAAAGTCATTTTTTTACATTAGGTTTCAGGGGGGATTAGTGGAATAAGCCAATATTTTTGTATTCATCCGCTTTTGTTCTTAAAATCTAATTGTATCTGCACGTAATTATCCAATTAAATATTTCCGGAAGAACGGTTCGCAATAAACGTAGCTGTAAAATATAGTCTAAATTTGACACAAGACAAGATAAAACTTAACCTGTTATCGCAGATGGTGAGGTTCAGAACCAAATCGCGTGGTCGGAGCACTTGGACCCCCTGTTCGTGAACAACTACGAGATTGACCCCACGCTGTCGTGGCAGTACTACGCCTCGTCTTCTGGCTTCATGAGGCGGTACCCTGGTATGTAATAAGCTAGTGAACCATAATTTACTGAGTATTTTTCGTTACGTATACGTTTTTGTACTGCACATAAATGACACACTTTAAGTTTATGAACTTTAAGTTAGTTCTTGATCGTTTTAAGAAAAGCAAACGTGATTAATTACACTAAAACAGTTTCGTACTAAATATTTGAACTGAACAGATTAGTTCAGTTCAGATATTTCCCTTAAATCAAAATCTCAGAACGCCATATTCGTACATATACCATAAAGATAAGTAAAGATAAATACACTTTTCTTTTAACCCCTATAAATACATATTTATGTTTGCTACGAATGTTACGAACGCGAACGTAGCGTTCGTACGCGCGCTACGTAAAATGTTTATCTAGCCAACTCCGCTGCAGATGAAAGTCAAACATTTGCCTAATCTCATCTCATATTAAACTTACCTACAAACTATTTGATTGATTTTAAAATAGTAGCAAATATATAAGGTGTATCTATTCATACACGAAATATTTTAATAGGAACATCAATATTTAATTTTATTTATAACATAAATATTTCAGGAGGTGGAAAAAAAGCCATAGCAGCGAAAAAAAATGTATTATCTGTTTTATTTTTTTTACATAATTATTATAATTTTAAAATTGCTTGAGACATTTTGCAAAGGAGTTGCATTTTCCAAAATTTTAATTATTATATGAATGACCCGCCCGGATGCGGCGACAGTGGCTGCACGAGCGCGGTGAATTTTGATAATTAATCATCATATCGTCGCCTTAGAGTGAAAACCTCGGCAATGCAATTTTGGTCATTTCTATTTTATTACATTTTTGGAAAGGAAACCTTGCAACGCACGTGCTAGTTTCACACAAAAAAAGTTTTGCAACCTGTAACGCCATCTATGACGAGTTTGAATATTACACATCTATGACGAGTTGTAATAAAATGGGCGCAGTTTTTCCTTCCTCCTGTAAAGTTGCCTTTTTCGCATATACGAGGTTTTCACTCTAAGGTGACGATATCAAGTTTTTTTTTTTTTTTTTTTTATAATATACTCAGATTTTTTTTTTATCGTTTTAATGGCTTCTTTACCACCTGTGTATCTTCGGTGTCTCTCATAAATATTTCGTGTTTGAATAGATACAGCATATATATTTGATTTATTTGTATTCTAAAGTAATATTTTATTTTTTAGGCGCAAACTACGTATTATATCTATTAATAAATGTAATATTAAAAATATTTTCGCAGCCATGTCCTGGCCACCAGAAGACGGCTATTCACACCACGCAAGAGACTTCTACGACTTCAGGTCTTCAAACTGGTTCGTGGAAGCTGCGACCTCTCCCAAAGATCTGGTGATCTTACTTGATGACTCCGATGACCTGAGCTCGTCCTACTGGCGGCTGGCAAAATCCACCGTGTCTGCTTTACTGGACACCCTCGGACCGAACGACTTCGTCAACATCTACCGATACAGCGACACGATATCCGAGCTACATCCCTGCTACACCAAAGTTTTGGCTCAGGTAAGCAACATTTTACGTAATATGTCTGAGATATTCTCTCCTTGCTCTCTAGATTGGAAAACATTTAAAAGATCTCGCTCTTTACGCTCAGATTGAAAACACATTTATCACTGGATATTCCACGAAAATCAAATCTTATTTTAATATTAAAAGTATTCTAGTTCTTGATCTGAGCTGCGATTCATCTTCAAGCTGGCAAGCTTCACTGAAATCGGTTTTAAAGTTCCAACGAATTGAATTATTAAAAAACGTGAGCAAAATAGTAATAAATGATCGCATTTACTAGGAAATATTAACTTAATAGTATTATTTGAAGTACAAATAATGGGTGAAACATGTTAGACGTATTACAATGATACATATTATATTAATAACGCTCGCGTTGTAAGCTTAACAAAAGTTCAACGCGGTCGGGCTCGAAGCCACGACCTTTCGATCCAAAGTTCACGCCCTGGACGATGGACTATTGACTTTTTATTAACGTTAGTTTCGATGTTATCAAATCTTAGCGCCTATACATAAACAGATTATAACTTTGTGAAATTTTCTTTCTAACGTATAAGATACATATTGGTATACATAAATTACTAGCTAATAATAATAATAATAATCATCATTTAATCAAGCAACAAGACTTGAAAGTGTTAGTAACAATATACTTTCAAACTATGTTAGTATAACATTGCCAACAACAACAATGCCTCAACAACAACGTCACAACAACATGCATCATTGCAATGCCTGGCATGTGTTGCAATGCCTTTTTTATTTCTTTTTTACTATGCACATAAGTTTACTATGAACTTACCAAAGTTTCATCACTGCAACGGCACGGCACGGCAATTGATTTTTATATACATATCGACGCCCCCAAGCAATAAGCAATAATAATCGTAAAACTCAAATTTTTCAGAAAAAATGTTTTTCTGTTTTTGTTGAATATCTTTTTAACTAAGTAGTCGGACTATTGAGGTCATTGATACATCAAACGAAAGTTAGTTTTTTGTGTAATTCAATTACAATGTCAAAATTAAATTATGTATGTGAAAAACCTTGTTATTTAAGAAAAAAAAAATTGCAAAAATATTACAGGTAAAGGTGTTTTTCATGATATCTTTGTAAATATTGGTGCCGAATTTTACATGACAATAAAAACTCCATAATAGCAAATTACCGACTTATTGCTTGGGGGCATCGATATGTATATAGATGTATATCGAGACGTCGAGACACCTACATTGCCCGCTCCTCCGTAATTTAGATGAGTTCACAAATATCACGTAAGGGATGTTCGTAGGCGAGTAGTGAGTAGGAAGGAGTCAGAATTAGCAAAACAAGTAGGCAGGGATGTCCGTGGGCGTTCGAATAATCCGTAAATATTTATTTGTTTACGCTCTATTACGATATTCGATTACTCGTGAGCTAATATTGTATCGGTGTAAAACCCACGTACTCGTATTTGGGTGTAAAACGCTTATACTACATAAATATTAGCGTAGATGCGTACGAATACAGGAATCACTAGAATAACGTAGTATTTTGACGTGACAACGTCTAATAAATCGATGAACGCCGGCTGCATGCTCGAAAAAGGATGACTCATTGTCCCGTTGCGCTCCTTGTCCCGTTACGCTACTTGTCCCGTTGCGCTCATTGTCCCGTTACGCTCGTTGTACAGATGAACGCCGGCTGCATGCATGAAAAAGGATGACTCATTGTCCCGTTACGCTCATTGTTCGCTTGCGTCGCATCAATGTTTTGTTATGACGTTGTCACGTTAAACTATCGTCCGTAAACCAACTTTACAGACAACCAATTTTCTATTTTATAATTGAATATGCAATACACAAAGGCCTCCCACAAGGTGGACCGATGACCTTATGAAAGCCGCAGGAATCCGCTGGATGCGGGAAGCACAGAACCGATCGAGGTGGCGGTGCTTGTGGGAGGCCTATGTCCAGCAGTGGACGTCTTTCGGCTGAAATGATAATGATTACGATGATGATGCAATACGTGAGAATTTTTTTATGTGACTGCAATTAGCTAAGTTGATTATTGATACTTAGTTGATGCTACAATTTGCATCTAGCCATATCTGTTACTACCACTCAAATGACCGTTACTCTAACAAACGACACGGTAACTTATACATAAGTATCGTTAAGGGAACATTTCACAAAATATTAAAACGATGCTAATAGTTTCCAACACATTATTATCTAAGCGCGTACAGCAATCAAGAGTAATTACGACATAAGTTTAATTAAAACAAGGGTTGCAGATACAGACAGGTGGGCGAAACAAATTGTTTCATGTCAGGACTGATTTAAACATGACGCAAATTCCTTTTTGAATTACCTATAACCTACCCACGTATAAAGCTTTTAATATCGGTTTATGCGTGTCAATTACTGGCGGGGCACATTGTCCACGATTTTGTATTAACAATACTGGATTTGGGTCACGCCAAGATAACAGCACGTTAAGGATTATACATCAAAAATTGCGAAAAAATACTGACGAGCATGGAAATGTTCGTGGAAATCGAGATGAAATTAAATGCTCGCGGTCGCGGGGCGTGACGGAATGAGAGCCGAGTACTCGTGTGTTATTAATTATTGCGAATTTCGTGGAATAAAACTGATTAAAATTGGTATGCAATCGGAAAATCATAAAGAATAAGCTACATTGGTGAAATAAGCCACCAAACCAATTTAACAATTATTACAGCAATTCTTATGAAAACGGGATCATCTTTTGTCATTCCATTCATTGTTATAATAATAATAATAATTTATTTGCAGACCTTGAAGTCCATAGTGTTAGTAATAACATGAAATATACTTATTTAACTATTATTAGTAACACATAATCAAACAACAAACAATAACATACAACATAACAAAAATAAAATAAACAAAACAAGATGCCCGTCCTATTTCGAGCCGACCTGTGTGTGCAGTCTCACCCATCGGCCAAGCATCGGACAGTCCCACCGGTCACTCAATGCCCGCAACATACTGTGGGAGCTGAAACATGTTCTTTGCCAGAGAGAAGCGCTTCGCTTCCGAATAATGGCGTAGAAATCATCTACCCTCGCATCAGTAAACATACCCGAAGCGCTACACAACCGCGGCAGCCCCACGAGCATTCTGAAGGCATTATTATATTGTACACGCAGGGCGCTGTATGCCTTCTGCGTATACTGGACCCAGAGGCTGCAGATGTAGAAAGTCTGACAATAGGCTCGATAGGATTATCAAGACGTAGGTACATAATGTATAGGTCGTTTTAAAAATTAATGTACATTTCTATTGTGTTTCTTTTGTGTTATGGTGACACAAAAATAACACAAATGAAGACTAGGCAGAGTCACAACGATGTAATCAAATTCTGTTCTAGTACTCCCTTCCATTTTTCTGGATTATTTGATTTTAAACGCTCTCGGTAACGTCTTTGCCGTTCAGCAGGCGTTAACGGCATCTTTCCTAAAACGGAAAATGGACTTACTATTCACATAAATGAATATACTGTAAACAAGCCCTAATCCATTCCATTGTGTAACGTGACACAAAAATAATAACACAATGGTTACACAAATGAACAAAATGAACGTGTCCCTAACCTACAAATAATAATATTCTTGTAATTTCACTCTCAAATTACTCGTGAAACATGCATTCGACTATCATTTACCACCAACTACACTGACATGCTGCACTGTAAAGTATAGTTCTTACCGAATTCACGTAATTTGGCACTTTAAAACAGATTCTTAGTGTCTTTTCTACGACGCGCACGAAATGAAACCATCAGTTTCAAAACAAAATGGCGTGGCTGGAAGAAACAAGCACCCTCTCGTTGTAACTATTTTGACGCATAGTTTTGCCATACTAAATTTTGAATTTACTTCTATTATTATAAAATATCAACGTTACAAGAAAGAATAACACAAAGGAATGGAATATGAGTCACGTGTTTATGGGCATATAAATAAATGGTTTAATATAATTACATAATTTTATAGTATATTCCTTATAACTTAACCGTTCACCTGACAAAACATTGTTGAACCAGGCTACATAATGCGAGCACTATTTATTATTAGCTGCATTTTTTAAATACGCGCGACTGTGGACATTGCACTTTTGTATGGGAAACAAATTACAACAGGAATTCAATTTAGTTTTTTAAAGCAATAGAACTAACTTCCATAGAGCAAACATTTCTATGTTTGCTATTTTATTACTAATTAGTCTGAATGTTGATTTAAATGTTTACATTTCGAACTGTATTTAATTTAATTTTACCAATAAGTTTCATGGACACATAATCACAACAAAATGTACATACATTTTGAAAACGACCCGTATAACTCCACAACGGCATTTTAAAGCTGAAAAGGCGTTTAAGTTTAATCTTCTTAACAATTAAGACGATAGACGGTTAGGAATCCTAGATTCTAGTAAGGCCTAGTCAATTAAAGGCTAACTCAGGACTAGTCCGGTAGAATTCTAGGCCCGTATTTTCTATATGCAGGCATAATTAAATACCATGCCCTATTTGGAATAGGTTTTAATTAAGGAACGTGACCACAGAATATCTGTAGTGCTCAGGTCAAGAATGGCTTTTGAGCTTCCGTATAGAGTATCTACCTATAGCTTAGACTTGTCATATTATAAATCAAACTTAAGTACATTGACAATTTTATCTGCGAGGATATGGCCATAATAATCAAAACACTCAATACTTTTTGATTTAGGGGTCATTCAATTATTACGTAAGCACCGAAGGGGGGTGGGGGGGTCTTTGTTTTGATTATTTTTGATGACATGGGGGATGGGGGTCTGGATGGTAGGATTACGCCAGCAATATTTTCTAACTATTCAGATTATAGATAACTTTTCAGATTCAATTGCAAAATTTAATTGAATTTGATTTGAACAAAGATGGCAACCCAATGTTCAGAGATTCCCCAAAATAATTGATATTGCTTTCTCGCTCTCACGCGATTTTTGATGGTTAGAAAAAACCGAAGTAGGGAATTTACTTAAATGGGCATTCAATTACTTTTAGCAGGTATATAAATTCCTTATTTTTAGTCTCATGAATAACAGTAAAGAAACATGAACAGATTAAAAAAATACCAATGCTTACGTAAGCAAAGGGGGGAGGGGGTATGAGCTTTGTTTACTTTTGCTGACTAGGGGGAGGTGGGGGTTCAAAATTACTAAAATTCTGCTTACGATAAAAACCAAAACAAATGTTAATCATCAATTAACAGGAGTTTATCTGTAGATATTAATGAAAGAAAGAAAGAAAAATGCGTTTATTGGCATTACAGCAAGAACATCTAAAAACTATTAATGAAACAACATACATTAATAAAATGCGGCCATTACGATCAGATGGAGTTTTCAGGCGAAGATGCTTTCAGGCTCCACCACGACCAACAGTTAGTCGAGATTGTAATATTACAGCCAAAGGTATTTCATATAGGAATTACCGCTGTAGCTAGCCGCAGTCGAGGGCAAAGATGTGGCCGCAGCATGTACTAGGTACATAAGTATGTACCAGGCCGATATATAAGTTAAAACAAATGAGCATCTGCAATATGCATAGAGCATATATAATAACACGTGTAGGTACCAATTATTATGAAAAGTAGGATGAGATGAACATCGTGGCAATTTCAGCGAATGTATGAACGAGAGAAGCAATTTACGTGAAACTTCATAAAAAGCGGATCAGAATTTCGGGCCACTGAAAAACTTAATAATATTTTACAAGGGAATGCGGCAATATCGACAGCGAATTTCATTAATATCGTCGAATCAAAATACCATTATATTTGTGACCTACTGCAAAGACGAATTTAATATTGTTAATTACTGAATATAGTGAATATACAGGTTGTTGACGAAAAGTTTATGTTGACCAATCTCGCTGTAAATTCGGAAACTGAAAGTAGTTTTTATGATTTACTCGAATTAATAGCATAAGGTAAAATAAGACGTAAGTAGGTATGACTTATGGTAAATATTTTGTACTACCTGCGTCAGAAGTAGGTACCCCAATAACAGCCTAGTACAGTCAATTACCACAATTAGCTGACCCCCCCTTGCATAAATGGTTGAGATTTTTTAGAATACGGGTCAATAGAATTTTATAATTCTTAATTTAATTTAAATACCTATACGAAATCTACCTAAAACTAGAAAAAAAGTGAAAATCGTACGATTTGTTAGTAAAAAAAAACCACAACCATTGGAGCAAAGGTCAGCTAATTGTGGTAACTGACTGTACCTCAATAAAATCCGCCTGTACACAAGGATGTAAATGATGGGGACAAATGCAAGTATCGCGTGTCGGCGCGGCGCGCTGGTTCGGCACCGATACTCATCTGTCATCGTGTGTACGCACCTTAATGGATTCCATGGAGCCGACTTTAATGCGACGCCATTAATATTGGGTATCAGATCATTTTAGTTTCACTGCACACAAACACCACAATTAAGTAAATTATTGAAGCAACGTTAATAATTTGATCGTGATTATTTGACTACCATTTCATAGAACTGTAGGTATCATAGTATATAAAACAAAGTCGGGTTATTTACACCATTTATAACTCAAGAACGGCTGAACCGACTTTTATGATATTGGATTTGTTGGATTTGTCTTCCGTCTGCCCCGAAAAGCAGAATAACTATTAAAATATGGGAATTCACGAAAATTTTCTCATACATTTTGTACAGAACGGGTTTTTTTTTTACGTACAACGGGATGCTCTTTGCCTTCATCTCACCTGGGCCTCAAGTCTGCTATTACAATAGTGTCAGAATGGTCTCGCCATTGTGAGTATTTGACAGTGTTTGTATGGCAAATCTGTCAAAAACTCACAATGAAGAGACCATTCTGACACTATTGTAATAGCAGACTCGAGGCCCTGATGGTAAGTGATGATAAGGCCGAAGATGGAAGCGAGCTTCACCCGGGATCCTCAACCATAGAGGAACTGGCTATCTTACCTCTAACTGCCGAAACACAACAAATGCTGTTAACATTGTTGTTAAGGCAACAGCCTTAGATAAGATGGTGGTAGCTACGAGTACACTGAAAAAATGTTTACTTATACATAACCAAACTTTCGTCCACATGTAACACAAAAAAGTGACCACATAACTTTATGCAACATGTAACCAAAACCTGTGCTGGCTGTTGTGTATCACTTTAATTAAATCAAGTTAACTTTTATAAAGTCTTGTCAAACTTTGATTATTCCTGAAATAGCCGAAGTAGTTAGGCTAAATATTTTTTTCAGTGTAGCCAGGCGGACTTAGAACAAGCCCTACCACGAGCCAAACCGAGAAATTTTTGCTCCCGCTGAGCATCGAACCCGGGAGCTCTGGATCTGAGATAGGTGGTTTTTTTACCACTAGACCACAGAGACGGCTAAATATATGATATGATATCTCGAGAACGGATTGAGGAACGGGGAACAAGAAATTTCACGGGGACGAAGTCGCGGACAGAAGCTAGTTTTTGATCAATCTGCCTAAGTGTACCTATGTTGTACCTCAAATATACACCAGTAACGGAACTTTCAATGCTATTCAAAAAATAGATTCGTTTTAACCTTCGGAACCACCAGAACAAAAATTCTATTTGTACGAGTATTTACTACACGGTGAAGTAACGACCACCTAAGTTATCGTGTTATCCACAACAACTAAAATAGACTTAACAACATTTATTAATGTCACAAGAAATTATACACGTGTCACGTTGCGGTGTTAGACAAATAAAGCTGGTGATCTTTACAAAACCACCTCGGGAGAAAACAGTAGGGGTTCGTACAAAACCACTTCATTATCACGGCGGTGACACGCGAGCAGCAAGAGTGCCAGGAGGACACATTCATCAATCGCTGGGTTGACTCACGCACTACCCACCTCAGGTCTGCCCAATGTTAACATGACATTCGTTAAGTGACAGACAACATTTAAATATTTATGCCCCGAGCGTTTCAAAACCAATTTCCGATTGTACGATCAACTGGTTCGATTTTCAGCTTTGTATTCTTTGGTATTGAATTCAGCGGCTTTACTTTGTTTAACATAGATTACACGTGCTGTTGACAAGGATATGGGACAGGTTTATAATTACTAGTCCATTGATTGTGTAGGTATCTTGAGGAGCTCGTGGCTAAGTAATAACAGCCGCACGGGTCGATCCGTCAGGTTAAGCTATGCTTGCCGGGGTTGATCCGTGGATGGGTGACCATCTTTACATACCGAGACTCCTCCGTGCCTCGGAAAGCAGGTTAAGCCGTTGGTCCCGGTTGTCATTCGTGGATCTTTGACAGTCGTTACGAGTCGACAGAAGCCCAAAAAAAAGTCTGACAAGCAGTCTTTCCCAGTTACTGGGTTGTGGAGGTCAGATAGGCAGTCGCTCCATGTAAAATACTGGTATTCAGCTGCATCCGGTTAAGACTGAAAGCCGACCCCAACATAGTTGGGAAAAGGCTAGGCAAATTGATTGATTGTGTAGTTATCTTAAATATAAATAGCGACATAGTATGTTCGCTTGCAGAGTTCCGTAAATTCAGATTACATAAATTCCAAAGCTCACCGACCGACTCATTCGAAGCCGGCTGTTGTCAGCTTTATCTTTCGCTGTAAACTCTTAGTTGATAATACATTCTCGCATTTCCCGAGGTGTCTGTAAACAACTATATTTCAACGAGAATATCATCTTGGCGTGCTCACTTTATTCAGTTCATAAGTCTCCGCAAAGTTTAGAGATAAAATCAACGATACAAAGAAGAGAGCGGCGCGTAGCTCGTGACAGGTGGGAGGGAGCGGCCGCGCCCTTATCGCGCGAGCTTGCAACTTTGCTGCGATACTTGCACACTTTCTCCAAGCGGGTCGAGCTAAGTCACAAGTCCGATCGATGACTAGATAATACTCCAGCTCCAGCAGAGATATGACTACATTTTCTTGGGAACAATAGCGACGGAAACAAAGTTGTTTTTCCACTAAAATAATGGAGAAATTAACAAAGATAGTTCCGAACCCTAAAATTAAACCATCACTGATTACATCACATCAAAAACAGATACGAGTCGATACATCAAGCCGTACCTACTCCGTGTGGCGCCGGACGTAAAGAATAGCACCATCCCATTTCCTCCCGTGGGTGTCGTAAAAGGCGACTAAGAATGGACTTACTAGAGAATGGGCAGCAGCGTTCTCTATGCATTTTTAACACCATACTGCGATCGCCAACCCGCCTGCCAAGTGTGGCGATTATGGCAAACCCCCCCTAATTGAGGACGTCTTTCGGCTGAAATGATGATGATGATGTACCTACTCGAAATCGTCCAAAAGGCTGGTTCGCTCTGGAGCCGGCAACTTCGCTAATATAGGATCCAACAATTACCTTCATGGCAAACATTGGGAGGCTTTATGTCGTCCCGGGCGAAATGAAACTTTGTATATTTAAGAGTAACACGCACCATGTTTCATTAGTATATCGTGTGTTTGTTCACATTAACGACTCGGCAAACGCTATATTCGTTATCTTATGACTTATTTACTGTTTGTAAGCAATATCGGTTAAGTTATTTGACACGATAAATACAGATTTGAGATCCGTTTTCACATCAGATTACACGGCTTGAAGACACACGAAAAATAATCCGGTTTAATTTCATAAAAGAAAAGTGGCAGTGCGTGCGTGTTGTATAATTGTTCACACTCGCTACATTTCCTTAACAATGGTTAATTAAGTTACAACTTGCATGAGTAATTACATAAACAACTCAACGTCAGCAGTTGGGCGTACCTACTTCCTTGTTTTGCATTAAACTTGAAGATAGCTCTAAGCAATACCTAAACGCTAAACATGCTGGTGGTAGTTGGACTCATAACAATGGGCCTTCGCGGCAACTTTCAAGGTTATTTGCCTGCACCCAGCTGCAGCCTTCGTCCGTGGTTAGACAACTTTAGCTCATCGCTAGTTGAACACATAACTTGCCTGGTTTTATTAAACAATACGAGCCAAGGTGGGACCTTGGAGATTCTTTAGAAGGTAATGCCGATGTTGCATCATTTACTTAATAGTACAACTTCTAACACAATGGCTCGTACCTTGTACTCTTTTAAAACGAATGTTTTGAAGATTCTGTACTTTTGTTTTAACTAACTACTTCTTTGTGTCTTACTCAAACAACCGGCAAACGAGAGAGAAGAGAGGGAGAGCAATAAATAAATTTGTCACATTCCTAATCTCAACGGCATCGCCTAATAAAGACAATAATGTAATGAATATTCATATTTTCTAACGTCTTTACGTTTTACTACCTTTTGATGTCAACCAATAAAATTGCAGGATATCTCTACGGCACTTGGAGGCACTTTGTGCGTATTAGGGGCAAAGGGATGTAATAAAGTGAACTTATTGAGTTACTTCAGAATAAGAACTATCTCGGAAATGTTTCCTTTCATAAGCAATACATAGGAATCTTGCTTGAACGAAATACTCGTTCAAAATAACAGTTTACCAGCAATGCAACCAGTCTTAGTAAAAAATAAGTCATCATCATCATCATTTCAGCCGAAAGACGTCCACTGCTGGACATAGGCGTCCCCCAAAAGGAATTTACCATAATCGCCACGCTTGGCAGGCGGGTTGCCTATCGCAGTATGGTGTCAAAAATGCAAGGAGAACGCTGCTGCCCATTCTCTAGAAAAAAAGAAAAAGAAAAAAAGTTAGTAGGTATGATTTTTTCCATGCGTGTCTGACGATAACTTTGTTACAGGCTCTACCAGAAACGTTAAGAGAACTGAAGACGGCAATATGGAATGCTGAACTTTCCGGAGGAGTAGCCAACTTGACCGGCGCTCTTACTACTGGCTTCGAAATCTTACATCGGGTAAGAAATATCCATATTCTACAGATTTTGTGGAAACAGAACAAGAGGTTTGAAAAGGGAGAGGTGCTTACCTAATAAAATATCGAATTGAGTCATAAACTTTTATCGGGTCACATTGTCGTTTTGGTGCAGAGCTTATAATTTTATCAGTATTTTGAAAATAAAACATACATTAATTTCAAAGGTAAATTAAAGTGATTCTATTTCCTTGCAGTACAACCGCACAGGTCTAGGTTGTCAATGCAACCAAGCTATCGCCGTGATAGGCGCCGGCGGGGGCGCGGGCGGAGTAAAGGGGGTGTTCCGCACGTGGAACTGGCCACACATGCCCGTGCGCATCTTTACCTACCGCGTCGGAGGAGACGCCACCGCTGGACATAACATGAAGGACATGGCGTGCACAAATAAAGGTATATTCTATAGTTATATACTAATACTAGCTTCTGCCCGCGACTTCGTCCGCGTGAAATTTTGTGACTTCGTTATCTAAGCGATTTTAGTGTTGGATAGTCTATTTACCGAGGAAGGCTATAGCAACGATACGCTACGATCCTTAGGAGCCAGGCGAAAAGACCAAAAGTCAGAAAGAACACTAAGTGAAAACAAAATAATATCGCGGGAGGGCTATGGGTCGGGGGAACAAGAAATTTCATGCGGACGAAGTCACGGGCAGAAGTTAGTCATAAATACTTTCGCTTCTGATAATTAATAATAATAATAAAGTAATTTTATTTCTCTCAAAAAGGAACAATTTTGATTCATAGCATCAAATTACATTTTCCAGTATATACTTTGTGAGAGCTGGAGTCTATACTGGGTTCGGGACCTGTATAACAGATCTCCAGGCTCACACCCTTAAAATACAATATTTAATTGCACTTACGTACAACAACATTAAAAACTTCAAGCTCCAAGTACTGAGAGGAAGAGAATTAATACAATACAAAGGAGATGTGCTATGTGTCTTTGGAGAGTGTTGTGTCCATGAGTGCAATATCAGAACCCCCGCGCCCAACGCCCGCGAAGGGCACTGGGCGCGAGCACCTACTTGCCCGAAAGTGTGTGTGTCTGTGTGTGGTTAATGGTGCGCGATCTAGGATTTTTAATTAATTATTTTAGGCTTAAATTGTGTGCGAGGGATGATGAACGAAAAGAAAATAAACGTATGGTGACAGGAGACAGGGAATAATGGACCATACAACTAAACATACTGCGCCAACCCTTCTGCCTGCCCTGGTCCCAAATTATTTCTCCGGACCAGGGCAGTCAAAAGAGAAAGTGACTTAAAAATGCAAATTAGAGAACCTATGTTCCTGTGGCCCTTCATCGTATTCTGCTGAAAACTTAACAGCAACAGTTTTCTGCATATTTTAACCTGCTTAATTATCATATAGGTTTCTACGTTACGATAAACGAGCACTCGGAGATCAAGTCGAAGGTGCTACACTTTGTGGAGGTGCTGGCGAGACCGCTCGTCATGTACCAGACTGTGCACCCGGTGCATTGGAGCCCTGCGTATGTCGGTGGGAGGGTATGTACACTTTCAAATACACACAGAAACTGCAAGCAAGAACGATAAATGAGGCCGAAACTCAGAAAGCACAGCTGATGCATGATACCTAGTAACCTAGCCCAGTTTCGAAAAAATTCGACTGCAGACATTACGACTAAAGTGCTTTAAGAGCGGAATAGAAACAACGAATCATTAACTGATCTTCTACATCTGACTAGCCTTCTAGAGTCTAACTGGATTCAGCTGAATACCAATGGTGCCGATTCCCATGTTCACAAACTAAACTAAATTTAAGTTCAGTGCATCTTTTTCTTTCTATTTCATTAAGAAAAGGACAGAAGATAAATTTTAGTTTAGTCCTGTCAAATTAATCAGCGCTTGACTTAAATTGACGTAATTTTTGTCGGCAAGTTTTCAATCTCGTCTAAACTTGTATGGAGTAGTGACAGGCGCTGATTAATTTGTATAAAACCTACTTTTGATATAATCTCGAAAGTTAGATTTTTCCCGGGAATTTCGAGACTGCATTGAGTCTCGATTTTTTTCCCGGGACTCAAAAATGCAGCGAGACTGAAAGCCTTACTATCTGACCTCCACAACCCAGTTACTGGGTGACACGATACCTCTTGGTAAGATTGGTTGTCAGACTTTCGGGCTTCTAACGACCCGTAACAACTGTCAAAGATTTACAAATGACAGCCGGACGGCATAACGTGTTTTCCGAGACATGGAGGGGTCTTGGTATGTAAAGATGGTCACCCATCCACGGACTAACCGCGGCAAGCGTAGCTTAACCAGATCGATCGACCCATGTGGCTCTTATTGCTTAGCCATAAGACCCAATCATTAACTGATATGACAGCATAATATTCAAATTCCTTAAATAAGATAATCATTCTAACCTAGAATTAAATTGTTATGTTTTCGTTATTACAGAGCAGTAGCCTCTCTGATGATGGAATGGGCCAATTGATGTCCTCCGTCACCGTACCCATCTTCGATAGGAGAAACCACACGGTATGTAAACCTTACCGTATGTCAATATAATATGTAGCATTATAATTAAATCTGACTATCATCATTCGTAACTGCCTATGTTATATTTCTTGTGTCAAATTTTATCTTTCGATTTTGAACTTAATCATCAACATTTTAAAGATTAAAATCGTTTTGAGAAATTTTTCAATTTCGTGTAGCTTGATGTGCTGGCCACTGTAATTATTCCAAACATTTTGTTTTCAGCAAAGAGAAGCTAATTTACTCGGCGTGGTGGGAACCGATGTGCCTATCGACCAATTGAAGAAGCTCGTGCCACCATATAAGGTAGAATATCCACAAACATATCGCACATCGGCAACAAGAGGGTCACATAAAAATGGGTCATTCTCAGGACACTCATTATTTGCTTTTAAGCATAACTAACATGAAATATCAAATCTAGAGTACTACTAATATGTTTTAAATTAACTCTAGATTTGATATATCATGTTAGATATGCCTAAAAGTAAAAAAAAAATTGCCACCGAAGTCAACCAAATAATGAGTGTCCTGAGAATGACCCAAATACGAAATTTAAGGGTCAAAAATATCTTTCGATTTTAGTTTTCATAAAAATACTAGCTTTTGACCGCGGCTCCGCCCGCGTGGATGTCGATTATCGCGTAAAAAAGTAGCCTATGTCCGTCTCCATATCCCAGGCTATATCTCTGCCAAATTTCATGACGATCGGTTCAGCGGTTTAGGCGTGAAAATGTAACATACAGACAGACAGACAGAGTTACTTTCACATTTTATAATATTAGTATGGATTATAGAGCATTAAATAGTCTTCTTAAATATATTATTATCTTAAGAGGATGCCGAGCGCGCAGTGACACCCTCATTGTTTGTTTGGTGATTTCTTTTATTTTAGAATTAAAATGCTAAAAATAAGCAGGATGTTGTTTATGTTATTATTATTACAAACAGTAGTTTTAAATTGTTGTTTTATTGTAATCCTTAAAACGGTGCTTAATGGCCACTATTTTCCATTTTAAGGATTACAATAAAAAAATTATAAGCAATATGCTCTCGTTATATAATAAAAAAACCTCGTAAATCTCGTAATAAAAAAAGTTTGTGATTACCCAAAAACTACATTTATTGTGTTGTGACACTCTCGTTGCCGAATTCTCAAAGATTTAAAGTTACGTACAGAATAATATTCTGTCATCATTTTCAATTGTATCAATCAATGTATTACATTTTTAATTGTATCAATGTATTTTAAATTGTATCAATGTATTTTCAGTTGGGTGTGAACGGTTACTCGTTCATGGTGGATAACAACGGGCATGTATTATATCATCCAGATTTGAGACCATTGGTATGTATTTTAATTTCCTTGACCTTATTTTAATTTTAAAATAATGCCAACAAATTGCTTGTTGTTTTAGTCTAAAAACTTATCAATCCAAAATCTCTTGTTACAGCATACGAACGAGGAAGTAAGTACTTGAAAAAAATTATCATAAAGAATTGTTTTACAGTTTTAAATCGTTACCAAGAAGGAATATGAGAATATGAATAGTGTTAGTTGAGTTTAGTCGGTTAAACTAAATATGGCTACTATACTCCACAGTACACTGAGACGCTGCGTCCTCTGTACTCGAGTGTGGACCTGACGGATGTGGAACTGCTTGTGGATTCGGATGAGAACTCCAGGGTCAACCTCACTTCGCTACTGCTCGATGTAAGTCACCGTTTTTATAAAAGCTTATGTGTTTAGTTGGAATTACCCCAAAGAGCTATACTTGGTCCTCGGTTATATCAGGGTCAAATTATACTAAAAAAAGAGTGGCGTGTTCCCAAAATAATTTATTTTGTGTCCTTGGTTATATCAGGCTCGTACGCTAAATTGAGAGAACCCCAGAGTTATATATGTGGTTATCGGTTATTTCAGGCTTGCTTACTAAAATAGGAGTACCCTATAGAGAACCCAAGGATCTATATTTGGTTCTCGGATGGACAATAATGGAAATTTACATTTAAGGCTGAGGCCTCATTAGTACGTTGCGTTGCGTTACGTCGTTGCAGCGTCAACGCTGCGTTGTTTTACATATATATTTTTAGTGACATGCATGCCACATTATGCGTTGCGTCGTCGCACGACACTTTTCAACGGATCGACGGACGAGAGACGAAGCGGGGGAGGGTGATGCGCTGCACTGTCGGAGCTCGTTCCGCTACGACAACGGACAGTGTTCCACGGCTAGAGGGGCAAACTAGACGTGGTACACGACATTCTTGCGTTGCGACGTCTTGCGTCGTTGCAACGCAGGTGTGGCATACAATGCGTTGATCCGTTGCGACGACTCAACGCAACGCACTAATGAGGCCTCTGCCTAAGTGTCTCGAAGGATCGATACTTATTTTTGGTAACCAAACGTGTCAAATCTTGAATATTGTTTGAAGAGTTGTATAAACGGTTTTAACGTAAACATTTTTCTTTACCCGACAAGAGATTTCATTATCAATAACCTTTTCTAGCTCCGCCACGACATGATAGAACAACGGGAAGGTGAAACTGAAATCGCGGTAAAGGTTCAATACGATAACATGCGGCGCGTGGCGACCAGACGTCAGCGGTACTTCTACAGCCCTGTGGATGGGACGCCGTTCTCTTTAGCGGCAGTCTTGCCCGACGGGTACGGCATGTATGAACTGCAGGCGGAGCAGGAAGTCAAACATAGTCCTATTAATGGTGAGTAGGAAAAGAGATAAGAGATGCTAGAAGTAGAGGTTGGAATAGACGGCGTGTTTTATTTTTTTGAATGCTGAAACGCAGTATTTTTTTTTGCGGCATACTGTTAGCACGTTTGAATACTAGACTAATATTTTTTGTCATTTCTGCAGTCACGGAATACTTCAAAGGCGAAAACTGGAAAGTTCACCCTGACTGGTAAGGACACCTATTATTTTTCCTATGATAAAATAATAGATTGTATAGCTAGTGCATCAAAGAAGCCATTTTACCCCGAGACGTATATATCTACCCGAGCCACAGGCGAGGGTGGATAGTTAAGTCTAGTTGTAAAATGGCTCATTTATGCCCGAGTTATACAATCTGCTTTTCACTTCGATTGCGAGAAAATGAATCAGGCATAAAATTACTTTTCACTGATCAAAACTGTTGCAAAATTAAAGATGAGAATAGCTCATTCCCGCCACGAAATTTTTAAAAGATTTTTATTTTTTTATTTTCATCATGTGTCATTCGATTTGAGTACTTCATGCTGCCAAGTCATAAAAACGTTTCTTTGCATTTTTAAATAATAAAGACAAGTATTTTATCGGGTTTTATTAAATTAACGATAGAATACACGGAAGTGATATAAATTAAAGCAAATGACTTTAATGTGCGACGTTTTATTGTGCGTGTGGCTGTTGGGCCTGATTATCTTAGTCTTAAAAAAAAAACTTTATGCACTAGAGCATAATTATAAAGCGACTCTATGTCGCCTACGCACATCATAAAGACGAACTTTTAGAGCATGACAAGTGAAAATGTATAAGTTTATCATTAAGTACGAAAAGCTCGATACAAAACTGATAATAAAATTAATAAAAAGGCCCCGGTCCGTGCCCAGCCCAGAATGGACTGGTGCCCAGGATATATATATTTGGTTACCGATTCGAAATTCTAGGCTGGACACTTAAATAACTTCACACAAAAACAAGTGCAATCAAATAAATAATCTGCAACCGAGAAATAAACTAAATGTAGTAGAAAATAATAGGCATCATACTGTATCTGGATACCAAGGAATGCCTTTACGAGGCTACCATACAAATGCTGAATAAAAAAATAGAGGTAACTTTTTAGAAATGAGCATCTGTTTGCTAAATACGATTAAACATTTTCCAAACATTTCCTAAAATATGTAACATACGAGTAGTTTACATGTTTTTCGAAATTATATTGGTCGTCGACTCGGCTTCATCGGCCATCGCATCTCAGGAGCCAGGGGCCGAAAACGATTCGAGTTTGATTGTGTTTCCGATTCGAGTTTGATTTTGTTTCCGATTCGAGTTTGATTTTGTTTCCGATTCGAACTCGTTTCTGGTCCGAACTCGATTTAAAACTTTACCCCCGAACCAAATCGAATCGTAAACCAAGATCGACATAGGTATTACATCATCGTCAAGTGCTTTATGTCTTTGGTTAGTAACTTTTAGGTAGTTGAATGTTTTCACTTTCCCACGTAAAAAACGATACCCTAGTGCTTTTTTCTTTTTTCTTTCTTTCTAAAATCTCACTCGATCTGAATAAAATAGCTTCTTTGATATCCTGTAATTTTGATCCAACAACTCGATATCTACTCGTATCTGTCAGATGACGTGTGGAATACGAACTTTTCGATCCTAACATTTATTTCGATTCCAATTAGATTGATTCAGAACACGAACTGTCGGGAGTAAGGCCCCAGGCACCCTGGAAATTAGCGCTAGAAACGCCAATGCCCTTCAGGGAACACAGGCGTGATGTTATGTTATGTTACTCTAGGGTTTACTGCGAATACGCGTCCACATCAGAGCAGTCGTTCAACTCCCCGGAGGAGCAGCTGCTGCACTTCCTGTCGCGCGCGGGCCGGCCCGGCTGGAAGTGGATGTCGCTGCGCCCACGCGCGCTCACGCTGCACAACGCACACAAGAAGCAAGACAGAGACTCTTATTACTGTGCGTATTGACATATCTCCCTCACAAATAAATAAAATTGAATTATCTGCTTGAAATAAAAAAAAAAGAAAATTATTTAAAATAAAAAAAAACCCGACTGCGAAAACATAACTGAAAAGAGAAAATCCTCTATTAACTTGCTTATTAACAGGAATAATTATTAAACCTTATTGATTTTCTTATATTTTATTTCTTACCTTCTTAGGAGGATTATTAGTTCTTTTTATTTATGTATCAAGTATTGCATCTAATGAAATATTTAAACCTATAATTAACATTTAAAAAGAATCTTTATTTTTTTTAACAATAATAATTCAATTTATATATTTTAATAATATATCTTGAATAAATTTTTCAATAAATTCAGATATAGATATTTTTTATAATTTATTATTATTTTTTAATAATGAAAATAAAATTAATTTAAGAAAATTATATAATATATTATATTATGTTAGAGGTTTTGTATGCGGGGGACAACCAATCAATCTGCCTAGCCTTTTCCCAACTATGCTGGGTTTGGCTTCCAGTCTAACCGGATGCAGCTGAATTTACATGGAGCGACTGCCTATCTGACCTCCACATACCCCTTGGTAAGACTGGTTGTCAGACTGCGGGGGACAACCAATAACCTGAAATATGGTGTAACTTTTGTTTTTCTCTTTTCAGTTATGTTTTTGCAGTCGGGTTTATTGTTTTTTTTTTTTTAATAATTTGCTTTTTCTTATATTTTTTAGTTTGATTAATAAAGGTATATAAATATATACTAGCTTCTGCCTGCGACTTTGTCCGCGTGAAATTTCTTGTTCCCCCATTCCCCAATCTGTTGTCGAAATGTCATCAAAAAAGCCGTTCTTCACAAAATGTATGACAAAGTGAATTAAAAAAAAAAAAAAAAAATCTATTTAAGAACTATAACTATCTTTTGTTTCCAGGTGACAAAACTTTAGTACAATCACTGATTAGGGATGCGATGGTAATCAAAGAATTGGACGCTCACACTGGACACGCCAGCCATCACTCCCAGTAAGTACATCTTTTAACAGAGCATGATTTGAAGCACTACACGAAATAATTGGAATATTCATTCTCGACAAACACCTTTTGTTTTTGTATTGAAGGGACACCTATCCTCAGTTTTCAGTGGTGGTACGAGAGCTAAAACATATAAATTTCTCAGATCAAGTTACACTACAACGTCATTTGTCTCGAGTTTAATTACCAGAAACCACCTAGGGCATCACAGCATAATCAGCCTATAGGTAACGTTCCCACTGCTAGGACACAGGTAGGCTTGCCAACCGTCCCTCGAGAGTTGGGACGTCCCGTTTAGCGTTAGGCTGGTTTTAGAGTCACGCTGACAGCTCAGCGCGTAGCTTGTCGTTTCAGTATCGTGCTGATCACTGCGGAGTACAGACGCATAAAAATGCGAAATGCGTCATGACTGTTCACGTTGCCGGCGTCCGCTCGCCTCGACACTAGAACGCTCACTGAAGAAGTGAAGACAGAGGCGCGCGTGCGGTGGTCAGCGCCAACGGCTACGCAGCGCCGACGCGCGACGCATAAGGCCGCTGACCCGTCAGCGCTGACAAATGCACGCGCTGATATAGCTACGCGTTATTCTAAAACGCTTCCTTCCAAAAGTTCATACGTTTCGGCTATCAGCGCCGACGGTCAGCGTGCGGTCAGCGTGACTCTTAAACCAGCCTTAGAGGACGCGTCCCGCGAAAGACGTGTGCAAGATGCCTATTGTCCCGTTTTAACGTAGTATCTACGGCTAAAACTTCGGGCAGAAGTTACAGTGATTACTATTATGTTTTGTTATGTTGTAAGTCTTGTACTTATATGCCAAAGTAAAAATATAATAAAACCATTTAAAATGATTTCTAATTGTATTTTTCTTCTCCCTATATTTTGACAGCTGAGTCCCGCTTTATTTTTAGCCATGTCCCGCACTTTGATTGCCAAAGTCCCGGTAAATTCATGCATTAAGGTTGGCAAGCCTAGACACCTGCCTCCTCTCTGTGGTAGTTTTTTTATTTTATTTTTTTGCTAGGGCATCTCTGAGTTAACCATGAGAGGTTGAGACTCTTTAACCGGTCTTTCCTGTGGTTGCCTTAAGCTCCTAAAAACTTAAAGCCAGGGCGTAAAACTTATAAACTAAACGACTGCTCGCTAAGGGCACCCCCTGTGGGGTACGAACCTCGGCTTAGGGCAGAGTCGGAGGGAGGATGGCATGGAACCGACGCGACGGTGGCTGGATAAAATCAGGGTTATGATTATTATCGGGGGAATTTAAAGCTACAGGCTCAGCTATAGCGCGTGCTGACGCTTCGCTTACGGACAAGGGTCGGGGAGAATTATTTAGTCGGGGATTTCGCGATGGGCCTCGGCGGCGAGGTCGGAATGACGGTCGTGTATTGTGTTTGCGAGCTACTGTACTTGTTTCCCTACTGCTCTCCTGGAGGAGAGTCGTGGGGTCGTCTGGGTCGGTCAGTGACCTCTGGTAGTGGGCTGTGATCTACCAATATACTCTTTGATCCACCACGCGGGCCCAGTGCGGAAAAAATTTACCTACCAACGGTAGGTATTTTTTTTATTCTAGCACTTGACGTGACGGTTTCCTTACGATGGTTTCCTTCACCATTTTGGGAGCAGTGGTGATGACACAAAGTAAAGTGCCTGCTTGGGTTCGAACCCACAACCTACTTCTCGCAAATAAAACACTACTTACCATAAAAATACAGGGCATTTACCATAAAACTGTTATGATGAATATGACGGATGTGCCCTTAGATGACGGATGTGTTCATTATTTGCGAAACTAACCGGCTTCTGTACAACCTATCCAACTGAAGGAGCATATTGTTCAAGTCTTTAAAATATTATGTTCTCGTACTGCCACTAAAAAGAGGACACCCTTTAAAGTCACGCAATATTAATAAGGCCCTTTAAGCATGAAAATATAACTAGCAATAAAATTACAGCTTTTTATGTTATTTTATGTGGATGACTAATTTGTTTGTGTTTGTCACACAAATAGCCCGATAGCGACTTTAATGGCACTACTTACAAGGTAACGTAACTCTTCAGATTGGTTCAACTACAAGTACTTAGAACTTTTAGTATTACTCACTGCTAAGGACAAATGTCTGCACTTTCATAAGTACCTAGGTATCTGCTATTGGATTGAAAACACCGGGTGAAGAGTTGTACGCAAAAATGTAAATTGCTCTTGAATGCACGGAAAAACGGTCTTTAATTTGGTGATTACTCTATTGTGCTAGATTTTGTAAAGATGAGAATAATATTAGATGATGGTTGTCAACTATGTGATGACCACAAGTAGGAATAGAGTAGAGCTCATTGTGGACGGGTTGACAGTTTACTTCGATGCAAACATTGTGTAAATAAGAGAAGCAGAGTTCAAACGTAATCACGACTATTTGGGGAAGGGCCTGGCCAGAATATTTATATAAGTTAATTTGATATAATACTTTTTTTTTACATTTATTGAGATTAATTGAATCTCCTTTGTATTAGTTATTAATACATGATGCCTAGCTGCCGAGGATCAGGTAAAGTGTTTTCATTCTAAATGATTTTTGTGTGACTTTTAGCCAGCACGGATTTTGACTTTTACTTTTCTTAATTTCATTTATAATTGTCTTCGTGGAGTTTTAAACCTGTCTGGCAAAACTTATTGGACTTAAATGGGACTTATTTTAAAACTCCACGGCACGCACACCTTCGAGTGCATAGGAAACACGGTAAAATAAAATCCATGGAATGAGTTTGATAAAGAAAAACTTTGTTCAGCAAAAACTCAACCTAAATTAATGGAACATGACAGAAAACTGGGCATTACTGGATATAAGCCCTAATTGACATCTACTGAAAATGTGTAAATAAAAACAACAACAAAACTCAATCAATATGAGATGTTCACCTCATTATATCTTTACAGACAAGGCCGATTCCACAAGTTCGTGGTTACACTGTCGTTCATCGCGACGCGCTCCGGTCTGCTGCGGTGGACCGAGAACGTCAACACCTCCAGGAATACTGACTCTGCAGAATCGTAAGTCACTTTTCTGCAAATAGCGACAGTGAATTGCGATAGAAATTAGACTTTAGACTATCCATATTTTTAGTAACATTTTCATCATACACTAAAATAATTAGATATAACTTCTAGGTAAACAGAAACCCTTTCTCCGTTGCAATAATCTTCAACAACCTTACCTTACAGCCACTTCAGTGAACGATACGCTCGAGCCTACGACTCCGAATGGTACCGTCGGGCCGTAGAGCATCACGCAATCGAGCCCGAGAGCTTCGTGTTCTCAGTGCCGTTCCGCGACGGCTCCGAAGCTGAAGAACTGAGCGGTCGGCCACCGTTAGTGCTGGCTACACACGCAGTCTTCGTAGAGTCGCGAGGTCATCGAGCTCCCGCCGCCGTCGTCGGACTACACTTCCAGCTAGACTCACTAGCAAAACACTTCCTCAACGTTACTTCTGCAGTAAGTCATACTCAAATCGACGACCCTCCATTCGACCCCATCTAATCTGTCATTTCTTCTACAGTGCACAGCCGGCACGTCGTGTAAGAAGACCTGCGCGGGCGACGAGTTGGACTGCTACATTTTAGACGACAACGGGTTCATCATTCTGTCAGAGGACGTCTCACAAACCGGCCGGTTCTTCGGTCAGGTCGACGGCACTATTATGGATTCTCTGGTACAGGACAGAATATACAAAAAGGTTGTTGTACACGATCATCAAGGACGTTGCCCGGATTCTAGAAACTCGTTTAGTGGCGATGGACACAAAATTACGGTTAGTGATGTCATTAGAAACATTTTATATAGAGAAACTATACATTATATGTCATGCCATTACTTGTTTTAATTTTCCACCGCAGCCTCTGAAACCGCTCTCCTGGCTCGGCGGATACCTCACCAGTTTGATTGCAATGTGGTTCCCGCTTTGGGAGCCAGTGCGCGCACACGCAAGGCCTTATGCCGAGGAGGAAGTCGGTAAGCAGGCAATACTCTTAACTCATTTGCAGCCCAGAACCCAGCATATAAGTCGAAAAAAAACTCGTTCGTCTGCTGACATCCCTCAAACGAGTCGTCGCTATACTATAGATGACTTCTGTTCATGCCCAGGACCCGACTAGCGATACCAAATCTAATTATGTAAATTTGCCAAACAATTTAAGACTTACAAGTAAAAATGTATTTTATACTGGGCAGCCAATGGGTCAGAGACACCACCGATGTAAGTAGGTCAAGGCTAACTGACTCTTTTGTGGTAACAGATTACGAAGACTATGAAACCGAAGACATGGAGAACGATGAGGACCTGGACAGAGACCGCGGCACGTACGAGATCATCATCGACGGGCTGGGCGAGAGCGCGCGCGAGGGCGGGCGCGCGCCGGCGCCGGCGCCGGCCGCGGGCCACGCGCCGCCGCCGCCGCGCGAGGCGGCGCGCTCGGCGGCCGTGCGGCCCTGCGACACCAGCGCCGAGCTGTTCACGCTGCAGTCCTCGCGGCTCAACACCGCGCAGCCGCTCAAGGGCAAGCTCACTAACTGCCATAACTCTGGCTGCGAAAGGTAACGATCATTTGTTCGTCACCCAAACCCTAGCCGCTCTTATATATCCTGTCTTCAAAATTTTAAAGTTAAAAGCCGTGGGTACCCCTCAGCAAAAATGACGAACTTTCATACAAACTTCCATCAGGGGATGAATTTTCAAAAACCTTCCGTCTGTTCACTTTCATTACACAAGGAACTCTTGGGCGATGTATTGTCTGTCACTGTCAGTAAATGAATAAATCAAAATATATAAAACAAAGTTGGGTTATTTACACCATTTATAACTCAAGAACGACTGGACCTATTTTTATGATTTTTGATTTATTGGATTTGTCTCCTGCCCCAAATAGCAGAATAGATAACTATTAAAACATGAGAAAATTTCGGGAAAAAAATGTATGTAGGAAATTCATTTTCAAATACATTTTTAATGGAACGGCTTTTTTGATGATATCTCGAGTGGGAAACGGGTAATTTCACGCGCGCAAAGTCGCGGGCAGAAACTAGTTTAATATATTTATTAAGTAAAATCGTGAAAGCACGAATCTAAATTCAGCTTCAACTAAATATCACGTTAGTCTAAAATTCAGTCCAAAATTGCAAGGACCATGTTTCATTATCTCATTAAGGTCACAACCCTACTAAACTAACCTATTTAAATCTTAAGTTATTCACGTTACTCAGTGTCTGAATAATTTCTTACGTGTTTACCAGGCCGTTCAGTGTGCAGAAGATCCCGCACAGCAACCTGATCCTGCTGGTGGTGGACACGCTGTGTCCGTGCGGCGCCAAGCGCCTGGACGTGCGGCCGCGCGAGGCAGGCGCGCGAGCCGCGTGCCGGCGGGCCAGCGGCCAGCACCGCCGGCGCCCCGCGCACTGCGGCTCCTACCACCCCGAGGTAATGTGCGCCAGGCGCTGCGGGTTATCTAACCCGTGGATTTCAAACACAAAGTACGGCGTGGCGACCACAGCCACGTGAATCGACCATTCCGCCATGCTCTGGAGAAAGAGATCCTGAGCACGGGCAGAGTGGTTGATATTGCCCTGGAGGAAATGGTAGAGCGCCATTATGCGCAATCCATTTCCTTCGCACCATTCCTAGGCCTCCCTTCTCTTCTTTTTGTTGGCGAACGCGCCATAGGCCTTTCCACCCGGGTGCTCTGTGCCCGGCGGGCTCGCTGCAGCTGTACAGAGACTACAGTTTGGCGGCGCGGAGCACTGGGCCGCCTTGTGGCCGGACTGGCCGCAGCGATAGCACTACTCGCTGCGTTGCATTTCAGCGGTGCACCGTGCTCTGACATGCCTAATGTCCAGGCACCGGTAGCACCGCAAGGTCCTGGGCTGCAGCAGTTTGATCCTCGCTGCAACCCACCCCACTAACAGACGCCCACCGTCAGCGACCTTATTCGCCGCTGCCACCAGGCACCGGCGAATCGTTTCGAGCCCGGAAGCGTCGGCGCGGATCTCGCCCGTCCGGACGTCTTTGTGCGGACATACCGACTTTGGCGACGGCCGCCACGACCTCAGCCGGGGCCCAAATCTGGCTATGTAGCCAGAGTTCTAGCAATTTTTTTTATCCTCCTCATTTCCACTCCCTTCCCTCCGTCCATTTTTGGCGAGCCCGCGCGTCCTCTTCAAGCTTTCAACCGCCGTCTGTCTCGACGTTGTTGCTGTCAGGAGGTTATAACTTTTTCTTTTGTTTTTACCAGGAAATTGAGATCCAGTCATGCGGTCGCGGAGGCCGCATGGGCCCGGCGCTGTGGGCCGTGGCCACGCCGCTGCTGCTGCGGCTGGTGCTGAGCACGTGACTGCGCAGCGCAACATAAACATTCAACAACCAGCCCGGGACGCCGGCGAGTCGTGAAGCTTTCTGTACCCCACTCAGTTTCAGAAACCGGTCGATTTTTTAACTGTTATCTCGTAGTTTCACGACATCTCCAGGGAAAGCTTCTACCAAATAAGGCGTTCGAGTGTTCTTGCGAGTGATGTGAGTGGAGCGGAGTGCGATCTGTATGTGTGTGTGGCGGGCTGCGGTCTGCGGTCGCGCCGCGGCGAGCTACAGTTTTGATCAATTTTACCGACTGAAGTTTTGGTCCGACCAAGTGAACTTTTGATCTTGTTTTGAGACAGGATTATAGTCGAGTTAGGGTATGATGATTATTGAAATATTTTCTCCTCTCTGTTAAGTTGTCACTTTCATATTGTAACTGATGCAGACGCATACGGTAAATAGGTAGGTAACGAATATCTTGTTAAATTTAAATCGAGGATTATCACAAACTTGGAGATCTTATAAATTATAGCTAATGTTAATAGGTATTGAAAGATAATTAATGTAAAATATTAATATCGTTTAAACTGTTTTAGAAAAATTTACCTATGTTGAGACCTAATTCGATTTATTTCTTGATATCTGTCATTTAAATTTATCGCAAACTTATTGAATAGTTGCATAGGGGTTGATGTAAATAAGAAGAATATTTGTTTGTAGGGAGGTTTCTTTGCTGAATTTATGTGTGCCTGTGTAATGTAAAAAGTCGTTGTGTCGTCGAGAAGGCGTCGCAGCGCTAACACGCACTGCCATACAGGGGAACAAACTTATTGATAGCACGTTGTTGTTGAGGGCGAGGCGCGTGGGCCGGTGTGGGCCGGTGCGGACCGGTCTGAGCCGGTGTGGGCCGGTGAGGGCCGGTGAGGGCCGGTGTGGGCCAGTGTGGGCCGGTGCGGGCCGGTGCGGGCCGGTGTGGGCCGGTGAGCCAGCCTGCGCCAGCGGTCCAGGCGCCCACGAGGCGTGTCCCCGGGCGCGGCGACGCCTGCGTCTCTGACGACTTTCCATTCTAGTCGTTAGTGATTTTCTCGCCTAATCTTCGAGTAATGTCGTAAAGAAACTGTAAACAGTTTCGTATTTTTATTGTAAATATTTTACTAACTTTAATGGCCTACTACAATTTTAAGAAAGTGTGTTGCTAATATATAGGTCGTTCAAATTCGACTTCTGCTGTCGTAAAGAATAACTTCGTCATATCGATCTGTAAAAATAATTGTTTGCATATCAAAATGTTCTCTTTCGATTGTTTCAAGTTGAGAAGCCAAGGCCTCGGAACAGTGGATAAGTACTGACATGAAACTTTCATACGTAAATTTCAAATTTCGGAGTATAAGAGAATAAGCGTATTTACCTATTAACTTGTTTGTACCTAACCTAAATGTGAATGTTACATAGGAGTAATGATCAAATCCACATACTTACATTAAACATTAAATAGAGTTTTATATATCATATATTGAATAGTCATTAATGTACACGAGTATACGGCTTGCTATTGTCCATTTTATTGCAAACTTTTGAAATAGTACAAAAGCCATACATGCCTATACAGATATTCCTAATTAACATAGCTGACAGAGATTGAGTGCCAAACCACTGTATTACAATATGTGTCACAGTTCACACGGATTTTATTGTATGGAACCGATAGTGAGTTTATTGCGTCTACCGCGCGTACCTAGTGTGAGGTACGCAGGACAATAGCAAGCTAGACATTCTACATAACGTAGATTGATTACAGTAATCTCTTGATGTGTACTTCGCGTATTATAATATTAAGTGGAAAGAGAACTGAGCGGGCTTAGAGTTTTTAGAGTCGCCTGATATCGGGCATTGTATATGCAGTTCTACCAACATTTATATGGTACAGTAGTTAGAATACATTACCCAAGAAAGTTTTAGATATTACAATTCTCTTACATACAATAGAGAAATACTAGCAATTAAAAGCAATAATAAAGTTAACTCGGTATATTCCCCAATTGAGTAACAGCGAGATTACTGTAGTCAGTGTACTCATATCACCGACAAGCTAACATAATCATATCGTACACAGCATACTCACAATATACAACAGATATCGTTGATTGAAGGCGCTTTTGAGAAATTGTACATTTTGTATAAATAATACAGTAAGGAGTCGATTTAATGGCGTAGAGATTGTTTAAACTGGTGAGGGCGAACGACTGGTAATGTATTGAAAGTGCTTCTAGTAAGCGTCGAGTCTTCCATAGCAGTCGAACGCGGGGGCGAGTGTTTACTGTTACGTCTAAGTATTAAACGATAATAATAGCGTATACTTATCATAGCATAGGCGGAGCTCGCGTCTTGTACCATGTGCAGATATTTTTACTTGCACTTCGCGGGATTTAGTTCTATGTAACTATAGACACAAAACAAATACCTCGTTTAGTTACTCAAAATGTAATAGTTAGACAGAGTTAGCGTTTATTTCGCGTTTAGTTCTTGGACATATCAATTCAGGCACCAAATGAGACTATAGCGTAAGCAATTTTTAAATTTTTTCATGTATTACAATATTGATATCGATTATTTTAATAAGGTCTTTATCAATGTTTTGTAGAGTCGCGGGACTGGCGCGCAAGTTAATGATCCCACATTGACAGGGTCCTCGTTAAAATAGTTGTGTAACGCGGCGAGCGGCGCCGACGGAAAACGTGTGAGTGGACACTCATGTCTACACTATGCCTTTTATATAAATCCAAAATTCTTGATTTTACGTAATAAATCTGTCAATTCAGTTCTAATGCTTTTTAGAACTATAATCAAAATTCGTGTGAGTAAATTTTTAAAATTATTCCGATTGGAAAGCAAATTTTGACGTCACTGTTTGTAAATTTTCTTTGTCTTAGTTAAAAGTTGTATCATTCGGCACGGCAATCTGTGTGAACATGGTTCTCTAGCGTAATTCTAGTAAAATACTGTTCTTTTTGTTACTTGCCAGTTCATGCTATAGATATACAGTAATTACAACAATAAAGTTCTCTTATAACATTGTGACTATGTGCCTTATTTCCTTGTGCTTTCCCTACCCATCCATATAATCGATATCCCATATCACTGATATGAGGCGTCTAATTTCAAACCCCGCTAAAACGATTTTTCTGGATATTGAGTTATTGATGAGTTTTAAATTCAATAAAATGTAATCGCACTCCTTGCTGCACAACACATTTACACAAGTCTCCATTGGTCCGCCATACCATTCGTAAGGTCAGTTGGTGCAAAAGCAAGCGCTGTGATTGGTTGTTTTCGTTGTTGAGGAATTTGAATTTTACCCATGCCATTTATAGTGTATTTTGTTACCAAGCATAAGGTTAGAGGCTCAATTTAGTTTTAGAGAGGGATTTGCTCGGAAATGAGTTTGTCACTTAGTACCTACAGAATTGAGAAAACTTTCAAAAGAGAGAATAAAGTCGGTTTCAAGGTAAAATCGTTTTAGCGGGGTTTGAAATTAGACGCCTCATATGTGCTAGTTTTAAACGAATGTTTAGCTTGGTGCAGATGACAGATGTCAGTATTGCTAGGTCAGTGACATGCAATTCAATTTTATCGATAACAATTCTCACAGCTAAAATCTCGTTCTTTTTATTATTATTATTATCTATTTTATTTTAAAATATGTATTTAACACAAAACATTAAAACAAAATACATTCAAAGCACAACCTAGATTTAGAAAAAAAAATATTTATTCGTGGTAACATTTTTGCCGTGCGCCGTCGGCCATTTTGCGTCAGCGACACGTATTGCCATTCAGTTTTTTTATTTTCTTTTGTGTTAAAATTGTTATTGTTTGTTAAGTTTGTTGTTTTACTTGGTTCTGGTAATTAGCATGCCTAAACGCACAAAAAAAAAACTGTTTGCAAGCGAGTTTGTCGTTTGCTTCCGATTCTACTTTGACAGAACAAAAAAAAAAAAATACAAACTAACCATCTCTTTCTATAAAAAATATCGACTATCCATCATAGCAATACATCCCATCACTAAACTTGCCTATGGCGTTACGATACACGCATAGAACTTTGCTTAATTTTTCTTTCAATTTGATTTTATTTGTAGAGAATAACATTTTGGCAGGGTAAAATTTAACTTATTAAAGTTATTACTGATTCCTTATTTTACGACTATTATATTTAGGTTGCAGCTAAAATATTCAGTCATGATTGTAAATCACGTTGAAAAGGCACGATTCGTCTAATGTCACCTGCAACATCATAGAGAAAAAACAGTATAATTAAATAATTTCCCCTACTTTATCATCCAAATAGGAACACAGAAGTTATCGAAATTAAATACGGATTAAAATTGGAATACTTATATTATTAGAGTTCGATTACATACATAGCTGTTACATGTACAAACTGGCCGCAAACACGATGTCTCGTTTCAACAGTTTGATGGCTTCACTGAACTTATTCTCGAGGTCTGTGTTACCAATGTTCTTGGCTGCTTGGCATAACTGTCGTAGGACCTCTTCCAGACGACGCATGCATCTGATTATGGAACCTGGAAATGAATGAAATGATGTTTTTTCAAGATAACAGAAGATCGCTATAGTGATAAATAAAATCTTGAGGTCAAGGTACACTAATTTAGACAAAACGTAAGTTGCAATGTAAGTTTTATGTAGCAGATTAATTATTGGCAAAGGATTTTTTTTTATTATACTTAATTGTTTACCGCCCACAGCTACAAGGGAAAGAGACAGGGAGGATGATGAAGAGACAGAAATAAGAGCAAGCCAAAATGTACCCATCAGTTGTAACCACAGCATGCTTGTCCCAGGTAGCATTTTTACGTCATTATGTCGTCCGTTTACGGTACTGCTCGACGTAAGAGAGGTCATGTCTTGACGTCGGGGGGTCCCATTAGATGACGTCAATTTGTCACAGCCTCAAGACATGACGCTAAATCGACGTCACCAGGATCAGACGTTAAAATGACGTTCGTGTGACGTACATAATCGACGAATAAACTACGGACCCTAAAATGACCTTGGGATGACGTCATTTTTTTGCTGCAGACGTCATTTTGCTACCTGGGGTCTCAATTTGGCCTGTGACCCAGATATTCGCCCGGCTCACAATGGACAGTAAGCCCTGCTGAGTGGTTAATTCTTTCGTTATTGTTTATTTTTATTTTTTATCTCATATAAGTATTTCCTGCCAATACGAGCATCAGATCTGCTTACCTTCAAACACGTCAGTCATCTTGCATATCTGCAGGAAGGAGGCTCCCTTGGCCCAGGCGTGCACCACGTCCATGAGCGTGCACTTGAACTTGCCCACGTACTCGTCTTCATCCACCTCCAACTTAGCGTCAAGTGACACCTTCGCTATTCTGCGTGCGTATTCCTGTGATACATAGACAGTATGAGCAATAGACAAATTACTAAATAATAGTGCGAAGGGGACACACTTATTGAATCCAGTCGTAAGAGTAAACGATACAGAAATATCTGTTTCGTGTATGCAAACTCTTTGTCTGGAGCCAGTTGGAAATAGTACCAGTTTATAAGTGACTATCAAAGATTATCGCTATCTCTTGGTAAACGCTGATAGTTAATTTATACAATTCTCTATCTACGCTGTACGCGCGCGTTCTGACATTTAAAATGTCAGAATGATAATTCTCAGCATGGGGTAAGTATAAACTTAATTACAGGAACAGAACGTTTTTATGAGATGACACGTTGCTCTTGTATAGAGGCAATGTTTTTAACTACAATGTTAAGTTTGTTTTTGGGATAAATTCATACCAACTATGAAACCCTTCATTGTGCGTGGTCCGATACGCACTTGGCCGCTTTTATTATTTTATTTTAGGTTTTACCCTTATATAGTACGGCTCTGTATATAACAATTTTGTCGTTGAAGACATTAACAGGAAAATACTATTAACAAACCTGCAGCTGTCTAAGCACTCCACGTAACTCCTCGCCGGTAGCAGACGACTGTGAAGAGTTCTCGTCGCAAACAAAGCAGCTAATCAGCGCCGCGCTCTGTTCAGAGGTCAAACCGTTGAACACGCCGTTGAATATCAACTCCGTCAGTAACAGTTCGTCGGCACTGGAGAAGTTGGACAAAGGAAAGTATGTATTTAAGTACATTTAAATAACGTAGTGAAAAAGCAGTTCTGTCTGTACGTTTGTGACAGGTTGTTATCAACAAAACTTGGCATTGAGATCTCTTTAATGTCATTCTGCAGTCAAAAGATAAATATTAAAGATACTATGTTAAAACAGCATCAGCTATGCTGACGACATGGTGCAGCTGGGTCCGTCTGCAGGGACATTCAGAGAGTTGCTTAAGACTTGTGAAGCCCACGCTGCCGCACATGGATTAATTTATAATATGTTAAAAAATGTGAATACATGGTCTTTAAGGTCGGCGGCAAATGCCGTAAAGTGGGAACAGCTGGGTCAGTAATTAAAAGGGTATCCAATTTTAATATTAGGTCTTTACCTATGAAATTGCCGTTTTTCATTAAATAAGTTAACGCCCTTGTTTCTCTATATTTTTTATTTTTATTATTTACTAGGTTTTGCCCGCGGCTTCGCCCGCGTGGATGTCGGTTATCGCATAAAAAAGTACCCTATGTCCTTCTCCATATCCCAGGCTATATTTCAAATTTCTAACTTAATATTAATTTTAATGTGATTCACTATGTGAATAGAAACCGAAACAAATGATTTAATATAATAAAAGTACTTATGTTCTGAATTCTACGACAAATGTTTCCGTGCCTGTGCCGCCTCAGTCGTATTTATACGACTGAGAATAACTATGGTCGTTGTTTTTTGTTTCTTATTTCATTGCACGACCCCATTCGTCGTAGATATTTATTTGCCGATTTATGAGCTAGGCTCTAGGGGCACGGGCGTACGGCAATTAATATAAAACCAAGCGGTCAATAGGCTAATGCTCACTTTCATTATTTGCATGGTTGTAGACCCAGCGGTTTAGGCTGTGCGTTGTCTGTCAATGAATGAATGAATGAATAGAGATGTGTCCTGAGTAAAAAAAAAATACTGTTTAGTCCGTCATTCAGATAATAAAAAATATTAGACACGTATTTTTTGCTTTGTCACATTAATAAGAAATTACTTAAATAAAACACATTAAACTTGGGGAGTGGGGGCCCGTTACGTCACAGCTACGTATAAAATCTACAGGGAAATGACGTCATGCCACATTTGAACTCAATGTATCGCCGTAATGTTTTGATTACGTAAAAAAAGAAAAAATACGTGTCCAATATTTTTTAATAATCTACTTGACGGACAAAAAATATTTTTTTAGATTATCATCTTAAATTTTTCTATGGAGTAGAAGATAGATTTACTCACCTGCTCAACTCGCAAGCGATGCGTCCCTTTAGTTCAATAACATCAGCGGCGGTACAGTATCCCATCCTCCGCAGCACTCGCTTCCTTTTCTTCAGTTCGTCCATCTGCAGGATACTCTTGGCTTTCCTCAGCTCGGCCTTGGCGAGGGTCAGTTCTTGGTGCAGTTCCTGTTTTCTATCGTACGCCGCGGTTAGAGCGCCGCGACTCTTGTCATTGTGTAAGGGATGAGAGTATAGTCTGCGAGATATTGAGAGCAAGTAAAATATGGGCATGATGATGCAGGAACTGGATTAAAAAAAAACTGAAAAATCTAGAAACTAAATAAATAAAATTGAAGTGTCTGTTTGTAATGTCAAAGGTTTTTACTAAATGCCTATGAAAGTATATAAGGTACATACGGCTATCAAGCTATAATTTTTCAGTGTAAGCTGATCTCGCATTGTATACGATTTTCGTACGATGAGAAGTCAGCTTATACTGGAAATGTATAGCTTGATGTGTAGCCGTGTGTACCTATAACAAAAAAACTATTTTTTTATTATGTCTGTCCGTCTGTCTGTTACGGCTAATCTCCGAAACGGCTGGACCGATTTTGACGGGACTTTCACTGGCAAATAGCTGATATTATAAGGAGTGACTATGGCTTTACTAAGTAACTACTTTTATTTTTGAAAAAGCCACGCGGGCGAAGCCGCGGGCAGCAGCTAGTAAATAAATAAATGAGTAAATCATAGGAGAGTTCTTGTTCTCTGCCCGGCTGTAGTATGCAGGTATATGCTAACATTTACTTAGTATATATGAGGTAGGTTGGTTCCATCGAATATCTGAACATTACATGATTAAGACAAACTTAAATGTGGCTGCCAGAGGAGGCTAAACAATTCATTAAAAAAAACCATCATATCACCATGTCTCACCTTTCTTCTAACAGTTTTATCCTTTCAACACATTCTTTAAACACAGACTCATTGATTTTCATGTCTTTTAGAGGATTCAATAATGGCGGCCCTTCAGGGAAGCGCTTTTTAACTTCACCAATAGTCTTCAGTACAGATTTCCGGTTGTCTGCCGGTCTCAGATCCTTGGGGTAGTAGACTCGTAGAGAGCTTATTTGATAGATTAGTGTGTGGATTACTGGGACAACTTCCACGTCACCTGCCTGTCAATCATGTCAACAAATAACATTAAATGGATGAAAATCGAAAATATTGTAAATCACACAGGTCTGATAACATATTACGAAACATTGGTAGACATAGGAAACATACATTAAATTGACTGATGGCAGTTTTCGGAGCTGTCTTTTGTCCAGAAGCATACCCAAATAAGTTTTTAAAGATGAAGTAGAGAAATTAGATGAAGTAGTCCCAAGTAATAGGCGCCACATTAGCAGGATATGCTCTCATACTGCAAGAACAACCCTCATGCGCAAAAGTGTATTCTGTATGGCTCCTATCATATTTAATAAATTACCTAAAAGTTGGAGAGAACTGCCCTTGTCACTTTTCAAAAACAAGCTGAGATTTTTTATAGGTAATAAAGTGATAGATAGTGTAGTGTGTATAGATTTTTTAAATGAAAAGGACTTTTCTATTCCGACTTCTAGTATACATAGTTAAGAATAACAATTGAATAATGTGAATCTTAAATCAATTTTGAATTATGCTATTTGACTGCATAATAATGAATATTCTGGACATAATTTAATCTATTTTGACTATAATATAATATCTTGACATCAATTATTATTTATTTGCTTTGTATTTTGTAATGAAATTAAGAATGACAATTAAATGTAATTATATAATGTGACTAGCTTTTGCCCGCGGCTCCGCCCGCGTGGATGTCGATTATCGCGTAAAAAAGTAGCCTATGTCATTCTCCATATCCCAGGCTATATCTCTGCCAAATTTTATGACGATCGGTTTAGCGGTTTAGGCGTGAAAACGTAACATACAGACAGACAAACAGACAAACAGACAGACAGACAGACAGCGTTACTTTCACAGCATAAGGCCCCGTTTACACTTTGATTAGTAATTAGGCGAGTTTATACATCTTCTGCGAGATTTCCCGGGGGGAGCAGCTGACCCCCTGCCCCCCCCCCCCCCCCCCCGGGTACGCCCATGGGTTTATGAGAAATAAAATATTAGATTTTAATTTTGATGTAACAGTATTATTTCTAGTCTGTTTGAAAAATATTCTTACCTCGCCAGGTGGGCATGGCACTTTGCTGTCCGAATCTTCACCAGTCGCTTTCTTCACATGCAGCAGTATGTCAACTATGATAACAGTCTCCGCTGTGAGCGGGTTGTCTTCACCCTTCTTTCCTTTACCAGTCTTGTGCCTGAAGTTTACTATGATGCCCCAGTCGAACTCGTGTTTTTCTGTTTTTATCTATGTAATGATAAGAAAGCACTTCTTATTATTTTTAAATAAATCTAATCGATTTTATTATTATTTAAAAATAAATAAAATTGTTTATTTCATCAACTTATGTAATAGTACATTATGATACAAGTGTGCTGTGTTGGTCATTGCACTGGAGGCGGTATTATTCGCGCGAGTCGCAGACGAGTGCGATAAGGGAGCCGAGTGTGTAATGATCAATGCACACGCGTTTCATACGACGTTTTTCAACACACTTCCGAGGAAAAAAACAGACTTGTTGTAAAAACTTATGCTACAATAACGTAATTATAGAGATGATACATTTAGATTTATAAAGTTCAACTGACCTTTGTTGCCAGGTACTGACTATCCGGACGTTTTTTTTAACAACTGGTCAACGTCGGTTGGAGACAATACTTTAGATTTCGTATTTTTGATATTAACTTTTATCAACATAACGAAAACGTTAACAAAACAAATATTTATGGAAAATGGCGCGCTGGTTTTGTATTTTTTTTCGCGCGCCCCGCTTGCGATGCGCGCGCAGGTGTAAATAGAGGCACTAGAACCGCTAAACAGCCTTTATAAAAAAAAAATGTTTAGTCTGATCGTAGTTTAGTTAGTATGGAATTAGAAAGTACTATTGGCATAGTGAAATATACATTAGTTCAGTGAGAATCCGCAATAATAGAACGTCAGTCAGGATCTTTTCCGTTTGGTTCCGGGAGGGACCACGGACAATTTAAGGTAGGAGTGAGGTGTAAATATCGCAACAGCTAAATACAACAGGTATCACAAGATACCAGACTGTAACTGTGACAAATAAACTGAAAAAAAATAAAAAGCTTCTGTTCCACGACGAGATAACAGAATCCATCCAGTCACAAGCTTTTGTCTATTCATGCTTAAGACAGTTACCTTAGTTAGAATATAGATAACTAGCTTTTGCCCGCGGCTCCGCCCGCGTAGATGTCGGTTATCGCGTAAAAAGTAGCCTATGTCCGTCTCCATATCCCAGGGTACATCTCTGCCAAATTTCATGACGATCGGTTCAGCGGTTTAGGCGTGAAAACGTAACATACAGACAGACAGATAGACAGACAGACAGAGTTACTTTCACATTTATAATATTAGTATGGATAGTATGGATAAATGTTACTGTTACACTGTGACACCCAGTTACATCGTCCGTCACAAGCTCTTTCCTTTTCTCGCATAGGTGTAACACCATAGTTAGAAAGAGAAGTAACTTCGTGTATTATAACTGTGCAGCTGTGGTAACAGAGAACACACAATAGTTTGTTCCCACATAGTATGAAATAACAGCCTGCTATTTTGTAACATGTTTTTGGAACTGTTAATTACGTGGAACAGAAACAGGAGGAACAGATATGGGATTTTACCTGTTACAACCCACTCCTGATTTAAGATAAATAAATTTTAGTTAATTTTGGGACCAAAGACAATACAAACTATTTAAAAAAAAAAGTGAACGCGCGGATTCCTTTTGGCATGAAGTTTCTTTGACGAGATTTTAAAAAAAAAGCGCAAGTTTTCGACTAGTAAACAGTTATCTGTGGCGTTACAGCACTCGTATGGTTACGTAAAATAAAAAGCACGCGTTTTTAATACACTGCATTATGGACATAAAAGCGGTTCAATAAGAACCACTTTACGAGCAAGTGTGTTGAAAATTACATTATTAAGTTTGAAGTCACCTTTTAAGCACAGATTTGCTTGTATTAGGGGTTCCGCTCTCCCAGTTTACATAGACTTTTGTATTGTGAGAGAATAAACAATAAATAATTTTGAAAGGATGCCAAAGATTTTTAACAATACAAAAAATTATATAATTATGGAATAAGGAAAGCGCACAGTGTTATGTGTGTGTGTGTGTGTGTGGGAGAGTATGTGTGATTGTAATTATTTGCTACACATATCTTTTTATTTTTTATTTAAATATTTACACACACTATAAAACTGATTTACATCCGTAAGCCGTCCTAGTTGTCTGGCAATTTATAGTGAAATGGGCCTATTTGGCGGAGCCATGAGGCACACAATACTATTTAGTTTTTTTTCGGTTTATTGTTTTTGTGTGAATATTGTGAGCCTTAACCTGTGTCCAATAAATGTATTTTCTTTCTTTCTTTCTTTATTTATTTACTTAAACGCGGAATAAAGTTATGCCAACATTAAAACACGAAAAATGTATGGTTAATCTGAAGGATCACATACTACATAGTTATAACTTCGGAGTAAATTATAACTATGTAGTATGTGATCCTTCATTGATAAAGGGGCAATATTTTAGAAATACCTACTTTAACAAGTCTTCCAGGCTGTAGGAAAGGCTTCAAATACTCCGGCTTAGTGATGAAGGCTCTGAACTGCGCGCCCAAGAGGTCCAGCTGTGACCTGATGGCACTGTATGAGGCTATTGAGTGCTCCTCCGCAATGCTAAGGGAATCGTATTCTTTCTGCTTTGATTTCACTTCTGTTGATGCGCAATGTAAAATGTTAGAATGGCTTCAAAAACAAATGTGGTAGATGTGGTGCTACTTTCTTACAAAAAAAGAAATTAAGAGAGCTCCCTTATTTTAAGGGTTAGTTTTAGTGTATTAAGGCGCATCCATTAATAGGGATGGTTCCTGGGTAAAAAAAAAGAAAAACTGTTTAGTCCGTCAATCAGATAATAAAAAAATATTAGACACGTATTTTTTGCTTTATCATATTAATAAAAAATGACTTAGATAAAACACATTAAACTTGGGGAGTGGGGGCTCGTTACGTCACAGCTCAGTATATTACATTATATAGTACATTTGAACTCAATGTATCGCTGTAATGTTTTGATTACGTAAAAAAGTAAAAATACGTGTCCAATATTTTTTAATAATCTACATGACGGTGAAATTTTTTTTTTTTTGTTATCATCCCTATTACGTGAGGCGTTTAGGGCGGAGGAGGTTGAGCCGAATCTCACCCAATCTCACGTGGGAGAGAGGGGGTCTCGGCAAATATCACGTAATCTTTTTTCCGCAAGTAACAGTGTGAAACTGCGGAAAAACTGAGTAATTATAGTAAAAATGAGTATTATAAAAGAAAAACATTTATTTGAAAAAACATCATCATCATCATCATAATCATCATCATCATTTCAGCCGGAAGACGTCCACTGCTGGACATAGGCTTCCTGAATAGGCCCGAAAAAACATAAATTTCTTAATAAATCTAACGCAGTCTTCACAGATTAACTAAAAAGCATTTTGAAAGATCTCACGTGAGATTAGGAGGGGGGGAGGGTGACGAGTCAAATTTCACGACATGTCACCTAGGGGGGAATGGTATTTAAAAAATCGCCTCACGTATATTAATGGACGCCCCCTTAGCGGGAAGCAGACCTAATAGAGCACCGATATGTAAACGAGCCCGCGCCCCGAGCAAATCATGTATATGATTTGCTCGGGGCGCGGGTTCAACTGAAACAATATTGCATTATATCAGAAACATTTTCAGTTCTGTTACTAAACTTTTTTCAAGTAAAATACATTCAGATTATAAATAAATATTATAAATACTTACTGTCTATAAGGTCTGGTATAGCCGCCTGATTTTGGAACTGGAAGAAACTCCTCTCTAACATATACTCTGGATTTATTTCTTCCACTCTTAACAAATTGAGCACCTACAAAAAATCACAATCACTATTACCAGCACTGACAACACTTTTTTTATTATGGCATTATTATTGTACAATAAAAAACATACCATATTATAAGTGAGATGGAAGGCAGAGTTGATAGGGTCAGCCTTGCCCTGCACCATGCCTTTAACAATAGCGGGCGTGACCTTCTCATCAATCATGAGGATCACGATACCCTTGTCATCGAGACCACGTCGACCGGCGCGACCTGACATCTGGATGTACTCGCCTGAAGTTATCTACAAATGAGGATAATACTTTAGAGAGGATCTCTTGGCGCCACACAAATGTTTACCAACAACCTGTCAATATCATTTATTAACAGCCGACCTATTCTGTAAAAATCTCACCGTGAAAACTCAGGTGAAGTGAGCATCAATACACAGTGTCAATCCCTAGCATCAATGGAATGACAACTCACTTCACCTGTGTTTTCACGGTGAGATTTCTACAGAATAGCACTGCAGGTTCTTGGTAAACATGAGTGTTATCACAGACATTGTATTGACAAAACAAGATGGCGGCGTTAGTACTAATTTTCGCCACGCGCTAAAAGAACCTTGTAGCGTTGCAGTTGCTGCGAGTCATTTGTTTTTTAATCTTATGTCAATGTTATAAAAGTTTAAGAGGGCGTACAACGCACAGTGTTCCATTTGACCAAAAAAAAATCCCTCTGCTGTTTATGGTATTTATCGATCAAGGGATGCATTTATAATGCACGAGTAAAACACCCACGTGTCCATTTCAAATACTTTTTTTATTTTAAACTCGAAGTATAGGTGATCTTTACATTTTAAAAATTAAAATAAATTCTGAAAACGTAACTGTCCAAGATATTTATTTTATATAAATCTAATCTGATAGAGCATCTTTAGGCGCATATATTCCAGTTTTTATTTTTGGAAAATCACCTCCGGATACCGAGTAATATTTATTTTACAGATTATCGTTTTAATCTTTTTTCTCCCTATAAACTCAAAAGTGCGACTTGAAACTAGCACAGAAATATTGGCTTCTTCCACTAATCCCCCCTGAGAGAATCCCCCTCAGTGGAAAAACTGAACCCTAATGTAAAAAAATCACTTTCAGGGGATCTTGGAATAAGTTATTTTTTGTTTTTTCAATTCTAGTTTTCCCCCCTTAGCGGGATTATTAGGGGTGAATTCTAGACTGTTTTCAGATTCCACTTTTCCTCCTAAGGGGGATTTTCAGGGGGGATTTGTGGAATAAGCCGAAATATTCCTGGTAACAAAGCCTATCACTGATAAAAAAACACGTTGCACTATCGCGGTTTTTAGAAGGAATTTAATTTCAAAATAAAAATATAAAAGGTATTAGAAAATTCTAGACACACTTACCGAGGTTCCTTATTGAGCCGTTTTTCATAATTCCTTCTCAGTCACGAGATATTTTTTTAGAGTGGCGCTAGTGGACCGTTGTACGCTCTCTTAACTGTTTTAACTACTAGCTAATTTAATGTATATTCAACCAAATGCTTGTACCAGATCATATAAATACTTTAGAAACATAATAATGGACTTTAGATACTTTAGAAACAGCAAGAAGAGTATACTTACAAATCTAAAATCTTTTCCGTCGAATTTCTGACAATTGGTGAAGACGACAGTTCTGGCAGGCATGTTGAGGCCCATGGCGAACGTCTCAGTCGCAAATAGTGCCTGATAACAACAGAATTTTGAAACATACACAATTTATTTATTTATTATGCAAGCCAAAATAATAGCCAAAACTAAAATCGGGAAGCTTTATTTATTTATATTTTATTGCACACCAGATTACACATTACAAAAAGAAAAACTTATACACTACAGCATCTATAGGTACAATGGGCTTGGTAATGGCTTTAATATTGTTGTTATTCCGTACCTTAATAAGTCCTAATCCAAACAGAATCTCAATAGTTTCTTTGAGTATAGGCAGCAGTCCGCCGTGATGTATACCAATGCCACGCCGCAGCAGTGGGATAACATTCTCAACCTGAGGCAGCTTGCGGTCCTCTTCGGATAACACGTCCATCGCGTTATTGAACACTTCGTCTACTAACTTCTTTTCTTCAACTAAAAGGCATTTATACAGTCTAATAAAATAATACAACTACATGTCTTTTAGATTTTTACATTTACGACAAAAGCATTTTAGACGCCTCAAACAGTTAGTGGAACTGGGCTGGCCACGTCTGCCGCATGCCCAATGAGCTGTGGGCCAAAATAATCACTATGTAGAACCCTGAGACAGCTAGAAGGCATCGCGGTAGACCCCGTAGACGGCGGGACGAGCTGTACAATACAAACGGCCAGTAGCAGTGCCGCATTAACCACGTAGCAAGAGTAGCAATTGCTACGGGCTCCGCGGAAAAGGGGGCCCCGCGCAAAAGGGGGCCCCGCGCAGAAGGGGTCCCCGCGTATCCAAACCCGCCCACGCACATGAAAGAAATACTAACAACTTAGGGTATGTCTAACTTTAATTTCGAATAACTTTTGAAAAAGTGAATTTATCGAAAACTTATTAAGAGACCTTTTTATAAAACGTTCAATTTCCTATAAAAACATGTATCGCGCTAGTGGTAAAGTGCTTGTGAGACCAGATGTAAAATCCCAAAGACCACATATAAAATTCTTGTTTTTTTTTTATAATTTTATAATTGAGAACCCATAGCAGATCAAGGGCCCCATCGATGGTATTTGCTACGGGTCCCACGCTTGCTTAATCCGGCACTAACCAGTAGTCCATATTAGCCCTGGATCAAAAGAGCTGGAAGTCATGGGGAGAGGCCTTTGCCCAGCAGTAGAATGATGCAGACTAACAGTAACAGTAAACATTCACAATCCGTGTTTACTCACGTGTGTTAAAGTCCAATTTAGCCATCTGCATAGCATAAGCCTCGCAGTCCTTTTTACTGAAACTGAATATGATGACAGGGGCGAAGTTTCTCTCCATAATCATCTTGACGATGTTGAATATATTAGTCTGATTGGCGCCGCGTGGGCCACCGCGGCGGCCACGCTGGTCGCCCTTGGCCGCGTCGCCCGCGTTGCTTAAAACTGCCATAGCAGTGTTAAAGTTATCTTCTTTGAATATACCCTGTTTGAGGAATAAATGTGTTGTGTAAGTTTTATTTTATTGAATAGTTCAAACTTCTTCTTGCATTAGACAAATAACGGCTAAATAACGACAGTTATTGTGTAATATTGTTGAAATTACTGCACTTTAGAGTTATTTTTTAAATGTAAATGGTAAATAGATTACAGTGCTTTGTATTTATCGTGAAATAACAGAGTTTATTAATCGTTTACATCGAAATAACGAAAGGGTGAGAACAGTTATTTGTCTAATGTTATAGTAAATGGAGTATAGACATTTTTGGGAGTACAGTGGTGAAAATGTGTTTGAAGGGCTACCTGCTTCTTATTATTTTCGGAGAATGTCGAAATTGTGCTAAAATAATGCTAAAGCTATGTACACACAGCAACTTTATAAACAACTCCTCACAAATCTCAACTTACCTTTTCATCCACCACAAGGTGTATCCCATCTCCTCCGGCTGGGAATATGTAATGTTGAAGTGGAGTGGGCCGGAACTCAGTGTACACCACATGGCAAGGTTGGGAGTGCAGGCGGCACACCCACTCGGCGAACTGCCGCGCATTGGGGATAGTGGCCGATAGGAACACGTAGTGGACGTTGTCAGGCAACAGGATCAAGGTTTCTGTGTATTGCATGAAAATATATAGTGGTGAGTGTATTATTAAGATCTTGGGAAAAACTGTTTTCTGGGATACTTAAATATATCGACGCTTGAAAGGCAATATTGACCAAACGACATGTTGGCAACTTTACACTAGAACATCTTAAAGTATTTTTCTCCAAAAAATAAAGAAAACTTTAACATGGAGTATTTTATACTTTATATTTTTTTGTGTATATAGATAGCATTTTAAAGGTTTTTTAATTCTTTAAAATGCTCTAGTGTAAAGTTGCCAACATGTTGTTTGGTCAATATTGCCTTTCAAGTGTCGATATGAAAAAAATTACCAAATATAACTAGGTTTTGAGACCAAAACTGGACTCAACTTTAATAGGCATACATAAAAGAAGAAATAAAGTTTTAACACCATCACAATAAACTTTTTATTTTTTATTATTTTTATAATTTACCTACCTTCCCAGACAACACCTCTCTCTTTATCTCTCATGTAATGAATTTCATCAAATACAACCCATCCTACTTCGCGCATGATTTCTGAACCTCGATACAACATGTTTCTTAAAATCTGAAATGCATAGGGTTTATTAATAAAATTAATTTTACAGAAAGTTATAAAAATATTTCACCGGGTTAGGCAAAACCGACTATCTGCCGAAACCGATTAACCCGGTTTGACCGGTTTGATTAAACCGATTATATTATAATCGGTTTTTACATTAGGTAACTCAGGAACAGTAAGTCCTGCGGTTTAGTTAGTTTTACCATTAGATAAAGAATCAAATGCCGATTCGAATGATACTTATATTAAAGTGAAAAACTAAAAATGCAGATTGCCTTTAACCCAGCGGCGATTTAAGTTTTGGTGTTTCTTTAATTAGCTTGAAATACTTTTTAATTCTTACCTCAGTGGTCATAATAAGACAAGAAGCAGAAGGATTGATGGTCACGTCACCAGTAATGAGACCTACGTCATGAAACTCTTCGGAGAACTCTCTGTACTTTTGGTTCGACAGGGCCTTTATAGGTGTAGTGTATATGACCCTCTGTTTATTTTTGAGAGACAATGCTATAGCATACCTAGGAACATTAAACATTTTGGTCAAGTTATATTTCAATTCAGTTTATGAAAGTGCCACTCAGAATTTGTTTCTGCTATGTGTTTACTGAAGTCAACAGATAAGTTCAACAAATTTTATAAGCCAATCTGTTTTGGTATGGCATTTAACAGCAGGATTGTTTGTATCTTTTAAGGCAAAAATACAGGTAGGTAGTCTAAAAAAATAGAAGTATTTAATCAGAGAAAAACAAAGCTAAAATTGAAACGTTACTTACTCAGCCACAACAGTTTTACCAGCAGAGGTGTGAGCAGAGACCAACACAGACTGCACATTGTCTATGCACAGTATAGCCTCCTTTTGAAATGGATCAAGTATGAATGTGTACTGCTTGGCCGGCTCGCCTGTGATTGGCATTAGAGGTGCGTACTCATGGTTGGGCGGTATTGCCACTTCGTGGGTACAACCCTCATGAGTCTCTAGTGTGTGTATCACTATGCGGGCATTGAGGAGGTCCAAACTGAAATAGATGTTACAGATTTGAGACTGTGTGTTGGCAAATAGGAATTAGCACGAATATAGCCACATCAGGTCTGTTCAGTAAGTGCTAGATAGTAGACTATCTATAAGAACTTACTTTATGTCACTAGTAAGCTCTGAATCATCTTCATCCTGTTTCAGTTTCTTCGTGGTTTGTTCAATAATCTCCACTTCTTCGTGTAACCGCTTTAGACTGGTAGCTTCTGTTTCAGCGCTTGCTTCTCTATAAAGAAGTACAAATCCGTCACATGGAAACAAGAATTAGAGAGTAGAACAGTAACATTAGAGGTTAACTTACGATTCATCTTCTTCTTTTTTTATGTTTGGAAATTGGACAGAGGCTTCATTCTGCGCCACCTCATCAAAACAATCGAATAAACTATTTACGTCTGCCATTTCTAATTACTTGTTGCAAATAACAATAAACCAAATAAACATAACCTCATGATTTCATGACATTAAAACATACTGATATTTTTAATCTATGTTACGGTAAAATACCGTAAAATCAGATTCTAGTGATGTTCTCTGATTATTCGACTATTATTAACTAATCGAGAAAACTTGTAATTTTGTAATACTGTGGCACTGCTGTGACCGTCCATAAAATGTATAAAATGTGAAGTGTATCTTGACTCTTGAGTCTTGAGTAAAGATGGGCGATTGTGAATGACATTATTCGAATAATTCGATTGTAGAAGTCATTGAAATTATTCGAATAACCTTATAACTCATTCGAATTTGAAAAAAAAGTGAGAGGTAAATAAGAACGTATTCCGTCGTCTCATTCCTCCCGATTCAAATTTCATTACTAATAGTTTATATATTCGAATATCCGTAACCTCATCTAAAACTAAACTCTATGTACTGAGAAAAAATACTCAATTTCGCGTGGCAAATTGAATCATCAAACCATCGCACTTAACGAACATTACTAGTTTGTATTTGAATATCCGTAGTTTTTATTTTGATTGTAAAACCTAACTAACTTGTACGAAGGAATAAAAATATAAACGAAACAAATGTAAGCGAGAAAGAATTCTTATTGACGCTTGTATTAAATAGTATTATCAAACCATTCGATTATTGGAATCGGTAACAATCGCCCATCTCTAGTCTTGAGCGTCTTCCAAGAATCCTTCTCACAGCTCACAGATAATATTAATAAAAACTTTATTCAGTTCAGAAAAAAACACGGTACAGTAAAACTAGTAACAGGTTACATAAGCCTTAGGTGCTAGATTTTTCAAATTCCTTGGGCCTCACACTAGGATTCCCTGTATTGTGGTAAACAACGTTTCATGAGTTTAGGTTTGACGAAAATGCTTCGGCTACATTTTAGATTTAGACTTTATTATTTATCTAAATGGTTTATGGGCTATGCGCTCCGTCTTACCGGCGCAGTTTTAACTGTACAGTGCACAGGTTGGACGGAAAGTGTAGCCTGACCATGACTGCGGAAAAGGTATATGCTCTGTGGGCGGAGAACAGGCAAAATGTTAGAGACAACGGAGAGTGTAGTCGGCGCTTAACTCAGCCAAAACTGGTATTATTAATTGATAAAAAACTGGCAACATTTGTTATGACTCAACGGTCACGTGACCACACAAGCTTGGGTTTATTGAGATTTGATTGGCGCGTTTAGCGCTTGCTTGCTTTTCGTGAGCTCTACGCTTGGCTGAAGGAGTGTACGCTCGTGTGGAGTTATAACTTATTTTGTGTTGGTTCTATTTATTGTGACAGAAAAAGAACATTACGATGTCGTCAAAAACGAAAAAGACTGTATCATCGTCCTCTTCTAATATAAGTGTGGTGTCATCAGTGCAAAGCCCGCAGCAGTCTAGCACTCCTGTGGGAAGCCGTCCTTCAAGTTCAGCCGGCCGGCCGAACAGCCCGCTGAGCCCTACACGACACACCCGTCACCAAGAGAAAGAAGCCCTACAGAATCTCAATGACCGTTTGGCGGCTTACATCGATAAAGTCAGACAGTTGGAAAGTGAGAATTCTGGTTTACGCCGTGAAATTCAAACTACACAGGAGGTGGTCACACGCGAAGTTTCCAATATCAAGGGAATGTATGAGCATGAATTGCAAGATGCCCGAAAGCTCTTAGACGATACATCGCGTGAGAAAGCTAAATTAGAAATTGACCTGAAGAGGTTATACGAGGAAAATGATGATTTGAAAAAGCGGTAAGTAGTGACCCTTTAGAATACTTAATTGTTGATTACGCTGTTAAAAATAAATGTAGTGCATGTGGAAGCAAGTTCTTCCGGCTAACCTTAGCATATCAAGTTTACGTCATCGGCGGAGTTTCTCAGCGGGTGCGGTGTGACGAGCGCGGTCGACCTCGCTTTTACGACACAGTGACATCATAGCCCGATTTAACCGAACTAATCACATTCCTTAGTATAACAATACCAAGTACGTTTTCTAACTCACGGTGATGTCGCAATTTTTACTAATTTGTTTATAAACAATACATTTTGTTGCTTTCCAAAAGATTGTTAGGTTGATTTTATCATTTTATAAAGTTTTGTGTTTGCAGCTAGAATCATAATAAAATTCCCAGGTGCACTGAAATGGTATTGACTTTTACTATTACACAACAAATGTCACAGATGGTAAGAGATAAACTAATTAGCAGTAACAACTGACGTGCCAGCCAACAAAACTCGTGTTCCACACTTGTTTATAAACAATCATAACAACAACAAATTGTTAGATTTAATAGTCACATTGTTCACATGGTAATTCTAAAAATAGCTCTACTACAATGTATCTGACTTCTCCAATTCATGTGGTTATTGCAGATCGCCTAAATTACAGTAATGGCTGCCCACCAGCCATTTATTATTATGTACTTCATGCAATTTCAACCACTTTTTTAAAGTAGTATTTTCTTTTTGTATAAATAACTTGATTTTCTATATGAAACCTGCATGCTTAGCAGACCTTGTAATATGTTGGACTTCAAATACAGATTTTATCACACTAGTAACTCAAAATAATAAATGTTACCTACAAAATGTTTAGTCTTAGGAAGCGGCCTAGATAGCAATCAATTTGTGTCAAGGTGAAATTGTCTCATCTTTAAATTTAATTTTATTATGTGCTTTAATGATTTATACATACACCACGCTTGCTGTATTCAGTTAGTTTTATAAATCAGGTTAAACAAACAAGGCTCCAAGTTCACTGGTTCAGATTAGGATTGGCTATTTTTTTTCAAAATTAACGATATAGCAATTTTTTTCTATGGTACATAAATTATCATTCATATTAAGGGCCTATACTACCTCAAATGGCTTAGCATGATCCTCCGCTATGGCGAAAATACTGCAGCATTAATTTTGAAATAAATATATGGTAAAGTTGAGGATTAATTTTAAGTACTATGTTAGCCGAAAACACGATTCCATAAAATTTTCTCAATAGAAAAAAAAATCTAAAGTTACCTCCAAACCGAACAATAAACCGCTGGTATTCAAAAAGTACTTCAAATTAGATAATGAAACTTTGCATATTAACTGAAATAACTATAAAGCAGGTCTTATGTTATTTACTTTTTTTAAATGACCTTTATTTTCTCCGTAAAACGAAATTACCTAAACTATCGGCGCCTTGGAGCCTTTTCCCTGCCGCCCTGTCTCGCTTGCTCGCGTGACCAGTAGCAATAGTGTGCAAGCGAGATACAGAGTGAGGTGGCGCTGAGGTTTTATAGACTCTTATAGATAATTTTTCACACCTTGCCAACAAATGTTGATTAAAAGATCACCATAGATTACTGTTCAGTTTAGATGATGCAATCTTGTATCTACACAACACCTATAATTCTTTAAATTCAATATTGATAATCCTTCACTAAAGTGCAGCATTAATTTGCATTGCATTGTGCATGGCTATGTCCATGGTGATAATGAATGTCTTTTGAGTTCACCTTGACTCTGTTTGCCAGTTTTGGTAGACATTCAATGTTACTATCAAGTGTAGAGGTCACACTCATACATTATAGCTTAGTAGAAACATACAGCAAAAAGGTGTAAGTATTTTTTGTAGACCTTGAGTAAACTCTAGACATAAACAACTTGCACTTCAACACAAATTGGATCTGAAATTTTTGCTTAATTGGCACAGTTAATAGTCTAGTGTAATATATTATAGTAGCAGAATAGGTACTTACTATTGTATGATGGAAAATGTCTCATAATTTAAATTCTTAGTTATAGGCTAGTGGAAGTAGAGTACTCATTATAATAACTGTTATTGGAATGGACAAGTGTACTTGAAATCAATTTAAGTAATGATAACATCTTTCAAAATTATTCATATTCATTTATTTATTGTTTGTCACAGGTGAAAAGACAGTTATTACAATAGCACTTTTGTATCACTGTAACATATTAAAATAATGGTCTTCTAAAAGTAACTACTTACTACAACAGACATGAATTTAATTGAATGTCCTAATACATTTATTAAAAAAATTGGTATACCTAGTCAATTTAATTATTACAAGGAAATAATAAGAACCTTCTACAATGATTTTACAGAGCACCAAATATCATTATAGGATCGCCGAGGGTACGATTCCGCGACCTTAGCGCACGCAAATTTTGCAACTGGGTCAGGGAGCTCTCCTCAATGTGAATACAAACATTTCACTTTCTTTCAAATTGTCATCTTTTACCGGAATTTTATCTTATCGGTTAAATACTATAAAATAATTTAATTCCACGTTATAAAGATTAAGGAACACTAAATGCGAATTATCAAGGTAACAACACAAACTATTATACATTAGTTTTTGACAGACTAACAAATTGATAAAAGACTTTATTAACCAACATAAAAAAGGCTGTTATTTTATACACAAGAGTAAGGGAAGGAACTGGATATTTTTAGTTGTGAAAAAAGTTTAGAAGAGATTTTAGGTGAATCTACGTCAAACATTCTACGATAGATATTGCAGCAACACATCGTATATAGACGGAGAAGGCCTGCCAGCCATTTGTTGCTGTATTATTTTTCTACAAATCAGAGGCTATTTAGAGTTCGATCAAGTTTCCGCCTAGGCATTCTGATTAACTTTAAAGGCTACGGCTGTTGACCCTGGCAAGTTACGTCAGCCACTCGCATAAGACGCGGCGACTCGCTGCCCACGCAGCGTGAGCTTAACGCGCTTTTATGACGATGTAATCAAGTAAAATACGACAAATGATACTGGATGTATCATTCGTCGCATTTAACAAAGATATTCATTATTAAATACATTGTAAATATGGGTAACTTAATATTTTAAGCCCACAACTCGGCGTTTCCTGGCTAATAATTACATGATCAAAGCTTGCCAATGACGTAACCGTCATACATAAACGTAGCTCAGCGATGACATCAATACAGCCTTCTTTGAATCGGAACTGGACTTAATAATATCGCTGACGACTTCCTGAAAATATGTCCATCGATATTACTGTTAGTCACGCTGTTTTCTTTATCTTGAATTAAAATTGCTCTATTTTCATAGGCCTCCCGCATCGCGAATTGTACTTTAGACACGTGTGTAATTAACATTATTGAAGATTTAAATTAAACTTCTGGAGATTATTTTTTCAGAATGTCTCCTAATGCTTTCATAAACTAGGTGACTTAAAAATATATTAATAGATATTTGGGTGTATACCAAAATAGATCCCAAAATTTAGGCGCCGACGACATAGTAGACATCCGACTAATTCGACTTGTGTAATTATTACACCAGACAGTTACAGTCCATGCAATTAACGGAATTTTGATACAGTGATACAAATACCTACAAAAAAATCTAAAGCTAACGAGAAAAGAAACGTTACCATGGCTTAATTTATTCGTTTGATCATTATAACTTCGGCAGGGCGCGGGCGACGGAATAAGCGCGTAATCGTTATTTTTGTTATTGACCTCGGTTTTCTGTAAATATCAGTGGTAGGTATCATGTACCCTGAATGATGGAAATGACGTCATGTCTGTGTCATATTCTGGTCATCTCTAAATAAAAAATCTGCCGTAAGCAATTTGAAGTTGTATCGATAAATTTATACAAAAACGATAGCCGTATTTCTTATGTTAAAGTTATCTGTCGTGCATTTCCGTTCCACTTTAACAATTGGTTTGAGACAGTAAATTCTCCTTCCTTATCACACTTTATGAGTCATCATTTGCTTAACGTTTAAATTGGCCAAGGTTTATCATGTTCCCGCGACGCCAAACGACGTAGTATCATGATGGGCGGGAAACACGAGAATCAAATAACCGACAAAAACATATAAAAAGGTTATTCACGGCGGCGACAAGAGCATGCGGGAATCGGATAGTAGCGTGTTTACAAAAACATTCCGTGTGCGGTTTAGGGTTGCCAGATACAGGCATTTCAACTCCGGGACAATTTGAGGGTCTTGAATTCGGTCGGTAGGAAAATATACGAAAATAGATAATTATTTTTATCATACGCTTTATAACATAATGAAAAAAAAATAGTGGTAGTTATTCGAAATCCGGGACTATAAAGTGCAAGTTGGTTCCCAACTTTAAAAATTCAACCTTCTCTTTGTAAAGTCACGGATCTTTTTTGCTGAGTAAAAGAACCAACCGTTAGGACCTCTTTGGTATATGTATACCACTCATCCCTGACCACAGTGTGGGTTGAGTCTTTTCTGCTTAACAACATCCAATTCCTGGACACGGGACAAGACACGTAACTTTGGGACAATCCCGGATTAACCGGTCATCTGGCAACCCTAGTGCGGTTGCGCAACAACGCGCATGGAAACGCAGCTTTATTTCTGGGGATTACATCGTTTGGATGTCACGGTTTCGTGTTTTCAATAACTTGTCCCTCTAATTATGTGAATGGAATGTTTGCTTATTTACATAACTAAGCGATTGACAAAATACACACACGTTTTTATTGTCATGGTATTTCATAAAGACCTTCATCTTCTTAATAAAAAATGATATCATACTATACGAATGAATAAACGAAACATCATTTCTTTTCAGCTTGGACAAAAAGACCAAAGATTGTCAACAAGCAGAGAACTTGGCGCGTCACTACGAGACGCGCTACACTGAGGAAAGCAACAAGTACAACACAGCTCTCGCTGATAAGAAGAAGGCTCAAGATGAAGCCAGGGTTCGTATACATTTGACCACAATTTAAGACTCGTGAATTGAATTTGACCCCAACAGCACAGTGCGCTAAGTGTGCAGGCAACATCTCCGCTGTAAAGATGTGACGAGACATCTTAACGCTTGCGCTATTGATCCTTAAGGTTGGGAGAGGCTCGCTTTACACATGTCGTCTTGGCGCTCTACTATTCACAAAAACATAAAATCTTTCGATGAAAAGCAACACGAAGATATTATCAAGAAGCGCCAAATACTCAAAGAGAGACCTAAGCCCTCCTACACTTTCAGTTGCGACCGGGTGTTCAAAACTAAATTTGGTCTAGCGAGCCATATAAGGGCACACGCATGGAATGGAATTCTAAGGGTCGCCGTTATCGAAATCGATAAGGAGGACTATATTATAAATTATGTCATGAATGAAAAGTTTACAGCGTTACACGGGTGCTGTGACAATTAGACACAATCCACGCGGGATTTGTAATTCCTTGTGTGTGCCCTTAGATATGGCTCGCTAGACCGAAAGTAGTTCAAATACGAATTTGTCAGAAATATGAATGTGTCAGCAAACACGAATAAATCCCAAATTACGCTTATCGACACTTAACACTATCGATAGTTCATGATCATGAAATATAAAAAAAAACTAATAAATATAGACACTAGGTCAAACTGTTACTATTTTCCTTGTTGCTTAAATGACCCCTGACTATGTTGCTATTTCCTTAAACAGCATCAACATGTTTGCATTACACAAGGTTATTTAAATCCAGTTTCCTAGAAACTATGATGTCTGATGAATATTTTATTAACAGGAGCTGGCCAAAGAACTGGAGAAGTTGCGCAAGGTATACGCGGATACGCGCAAAACCTTGGAAGAGGAGATGCTGTGCCGCATCGACATGGAGAACACCGTACAGAGCCTGCGCGAGGAGTTGTCTTTCAAGGACCAGGTGTTCCAGCAGGAGTTGCAAGAGACGCGCACTAGGCGCCAGGTTGAAATCACCGAAATTGGTGAGTCTACGTCTTAAAAACAACCATCAATTCTTGGGCATCCGCCATGGTGGATAAGTACAAATACCTTTAAAATTGCACCTATTTACTAATATCCAAGGCAATCTTCCACCTACAATAAGATAAATATGCAGTTATTCGATTTCAGCTTCGTGCATATTATGTCTCACATTGAATGGAGTCATTTAAAAGAATTATTTATTTTCTTACTTACTTTTCGAACCCTTTATAATCATAGTTCTAAAACTAACGTGTTGTTATAGATGGCCGTCTGGCCCAGCAGTATGAAGCTAAGCTTCAACAAAGTCTGCAAGAGCTGCGCGAACAACAAGAGGCTAACATCAAGGCCAACCGCGACGAAATTGAAGCTCTCTATGAAAACAAGGTAAATATACCAGACTAGCAGATTTAGAATAATAAAAGCAGGTTTTTTTTGTGAATTTAAGGAATAGAAAGATATAATACTCTTTATTGCACACCATAAAAATTACAGATTTATATGTAGAAAACTTTACAAGGGTTGACACAATGGGCGGTCTTATCACTAAAAGCGATCTTTTAAAGACAACCTTTGGATAGATTAAGGGGGAAGGAGAAACATTAATGCAGATAGTTTGTGGTGTACTGTTTACATACACAAAACATGTTATACTTATCTATATAAATATATACATTAATAATCATGAAACAAGTGCAAATAACAAAACAAAAAATTAATTATGGTTAAGGAAGAGAGTGTTTTTTTATCATAATTTTAAAAATGGACAAAGATTGGGCACGCCTTATCGACACGGGCAAGGCATTCCATAACCGCACTGCTTAAACTGTAAAAGATTTATCATAGAAACTGGTGGAATGCATCGGTATCTAGTTTCAAGTTTTCCGATGACCTCAGATATCTATTGTGTGTCATGAAGGAACTTGATACGTTCTTTAAGATAAGGGGGGTTGTAGGAAGTATATAATGATCATAGCAGGTCGTCTTCTGTAGTTTCTGCCTACCCCCATGGGAAAAAAGTGTTAGTTTATATTATTATTATTTGGTAAGACACACTAACAACTGATTAGCTGATGCGTGTGTTTTAAATAGCTTGGAGATATTTAATCTGTCCAATCGGTTCTTGTAGCAGTTTAGTGTGGGAGCCGTCACAACATTTTCCGGGAGCTTATTCCATGCTACAACTCGGTTAGGCAAGAATTGCTTCAATGGCCTTTTCTCTGACGAACTTTCTCACAGTGTTAGGGAATGTCCACACAAATATTTCTTGGCATTCAGTGTGTAAAGGTCTTAAGGCTGGGGACTTCGTATATGTAGGAGTTTAATAAACTTGAGGAAATTAAAAAAAAAAAAAAAAATGTTTTTAATTAAGTATACTTTTTTAAGTATGTTACACTCTTTCTGGTGTAACTCCTGGGTTAAATACACAGCTTTCCTCTATAATGTGAGACTATAATAATTTGTCCAGATGAAGAATCTGCATAACGCGGCGAACCGCAACAGCACAGCCGCCACTGTGGCCGTGGAGGAGCTGCGCACCATGCGCACGCGCATCGACAGCCTCAACGCCACGCTCAACGATCTGGAGAACAAGAACGCGGCGCTAAGCGTAAGTGCTAAAGTTTTCTTTATCTACTTTTTGTTTTAATTGAATAAAAACTGCCCTTTATAGGTTGCTGCAATAAAGCATCAGTCGCGAAGCTTATGCAGATCAGCTTATCACTTAGATTGAAGATTCTTTAAAAAAAAAAAAAAAATTGCCCCACACTAGGAATTTCTAGGATTTTTTTTTTTTTTTGATGATATGGGAGGAGAAGAGATCTGTTTTACACAACCAATAGAATTTCGTTATTCACACATCTCGTCTCCACTCAGCTTCAGTGGATACCCCACTAAGCGGAGATGTATCATATTTGTATGGCGCGATCGAAGCGGAGATGTGAGTTGTGCCTCGCTGAGATTGAGCTGCGGCGGTACAAAGCGTAGATATGAGCTGTGCCTTGTAAGCTGGCGACTGTGCTCAGCGGAGACGAGAAGAGATGTTAGGGGAATGTAGTGAGCGGCGGTCAGATCGCGCTAAACTGTGCGTTCATCTCAATATCCAACGCTCGCCGCACGCAGCTCAGTTCTGCTCTAACCAGCACACATCTCCGCTCTAGCTAGTACGCATCTCCGCACAGCTGCGGTGGATACACCCTTGCTGACAAACATCTCGTCTCAGCTTCGGACATCTCTGCACATCTCCGCTTTGGTGGAATCTGGGCCTAAAAGTATTTTGTGGTTTGGCAACAGAGATATCAATACAATAATAATTGTGAGGTGACAGGAGTGGACGAAGATTGTGAAAGATATCATAAAGATTAATCATCATTACTTACTAGATACGACACTATATTTATTTTCATGCAATCTATCAATTTTATATTCAGGTCACCATTATGAGTAAAAACTTCTGCGGCGTTGCTCAAAGAAGTTTCACTGCTTAAGAAAATATGTTGTCTATATCTACATTTATAAACTAGCTTTTGTCCGCGGTTCCGCCCGCGTAGATGTCGGTTATCGCGTAAAAAAGTAGCCTATGTCCTCAATATCCCAGGCTATATCTCTGCCAAATTTCATGACGATCGGTTCAGCAGTTTGGGTGTGAGTACGTAACAGACAGACAGAGTTACTTTCATATTTATAATATTAGTATGGATTTAACTAACATAAAGGTTATTGGTAAAACACTAACTCTCAAGACTATATTACTAACACCATAAACAAAAAAAAAAATTTCTATGACTTTTAATAGTTCATAAGGACTGCCGACAGAAGTGAAAACACAAAACTTTGGAATAACTGTTCTTTTATACATACAGCTCATGGAAAGCGTTCGATGACGATCGCGAACCCATAAGTTTGCCCTTACCAAAAATCGTTCAACGCGCCTAAAGAAGTTCTCACTTCATGAAAATGTGGGGCAGTTTTTGGTGACTGCCGAGAGAAGTGAAAACTAAGTAACTAAAGCGTTCGGTGACGATGACGCGAATTTCATGATTATTTTTCACCCAAAAAGTACACATATATGTATACACAGTATACAAAGAGCTCATGGAAAGCGTCCGGTGACGATCGCGAACCCGTAAGTTTTCCTCTACCAAAAAGTGCTCAACGCGCCTAAAGAAGTTTTCACTTCAATATTTAAATTCAAGCTCTTTAAAGAAGCTCCCGAAGCTCCCCATTTTCTCACGTGGGTGTCGTAAAAGGCGACTAAGGGACTTACTAGTCAAAGTCGAATCATTTATTTCAAATAGGCACGAAGATGCACTTTTGAACGTTAAAAATTACATGAATTATTAATTGATTCTAGTTGCGCCTTCCAAAAGGTAGTTATTAATGGAGAAGAATGGGCAAGAAACTCCATACTTACTCTTTTAAAATGTTAACAATAGTTTGTATACATTAATTACTACAGAATGGGCATCAGCGTTGTCTATGCATTTTCAACACCATACTGCGATCGCCAACCCGCCTGCCAAGCGTGGCGATTATGGCAAATCGTCTCCAATTGGGGAAGGCCTATGTCCAGCAGTGGACGTCTTTCGGCTGAAATGATGATGCTGAAGCTCTTTAAGTATAGAACAACGAAATCTTGAATGTTTGTTTTTGGTTAATGTATTGTTTTGTAAGAAGTCATAAAACAAAAGTTATTGTTTATGATTTTAGTAATACAATCCTGCAAGGTTGAAAAAAATAAAATTAAATAAACCAATAACCCTGTATAATAAAAAAAAAACTCAAAAGTCGTATAAACCGTTCGACGCAAGGGCGGCTCGCTAGTAAGGCATAGGATAAAACAATAACCTAATGGTGATTGCCTCGTTGATCTAGTTATCGCAAGGACTACTGCTGAGCATGAGTAGGTCCTGGGTTCGATTACCAGGTCGGGCAAAGTATTATTGGGTTTTCCATCAGGAACTTCTGAGTTGCAGCCCAGAGTCTGTATTTGTGGGGCATAAATACTGACTCCGGCAACGGATCGTCCACCATCAACGGATACACTAAACTTGCCCCCTCATCATCACCTCATTTCAGCCGAAAGACGTCCACTGCTGGACATAGGCCTCCCCCAAGCACCGCCACTTCGACTGGTTCTGTGCTTCCCGCATCCAGCGGATTCCTGCGGCTTTCATAAAGTCATCGGTCCACCTTGTGGAAGGCCTTCCAATGCTACGTCTTCCGATACGCAGTTGCCACTCCAGAACCTTTCGGCCCCAACGACCATCTGTTCTGCGCGCAATGTGTCCTGCCCCTTACCACTTAGGTTTGGCAATTCTTAACTTGCCCCCTATTACATGGGAATTTAAGATAACTAGCGAAATGTAGGTGTACTTTAGGTACACCTCTGCCTAACCTTTCGGGGATTACAGACGCGATGTTATGTTATACTTATTGTACAGAACCGCTGCCGCGAGCTTGAGCGTCAGCTGGAGACGGAGCGCGCGCGGCACGCCGAGGACCTGGCGTCGCTGGAGCAGGAGCTGGCCAGGCTGCGCGACGAGATGGCGGCGCAGCTGCGCGAGTACGCCACGCTCATGGACATCAAGATCTCGCTCGACTACGAGATCGCCACCTACCGCGCGCTGCTTGAAGGAGAGGAGGACAGGTAATACTTGAGAATTTTATTTGTTAGGTTCACATACAGGGTGTATAAAGACCTACCCCATAGCCTTATCTACGCATTCTGTACATCAAACTAAATAACATTAAGTAAAAAATATTGCTTGAAAACGATTTCTATTTTTCGTGTGAAAAATCGCTGTTTTCTTTACTACATTGAAAAAAACTCCGCAACCCCTTAAGATTAAACTAGTCGATACTTTTTCCATACAAATTTCGGGGGGGTATTACTCCACTGTTTGACATTGTACATCCAAAGTTAAACATGATATCGTTTTGTCTTATTATTAATTTTTCTTGCTTATTTTAACGCAACTTTGGGCGTAAATAAGTAATAAAAGAAGTATAAAATCTTCAAAACAAAGTCCGCTCCGACAAAGCTCAATTATCGAAGACTTCAATAAACTTTATTTGTAATTGATTTATCCAGTATTTCTTCATAAAACTCAACCTTCCTAAGGACTTTTCGTAATTTTTTACGCGCGCGGTTTACTATGAATTATCGTGCATTTCACTCAACACACGATGACGGACACGATGCTAGGTGAGACAGCGTGCTTTTTGGCCACGCCCACCAGTGAGTTCGAGCACGGGACTAGTTGGCTCCTAACACTAGCACTTACCACACAGGCTGAACCTGACCACCCAGTCTCCCGGGCGCGAGTCCCGCGCGTCCGCCAGTGGCGTGTCGATGAGCGCGTCGGGCTCGCGCGGCACGCCGGCGCGCCGCGCCACGCCGCTACGCGCCGCGCGCAAGCGCACTCTGCTGGACGAGACCGAGGAGCGCAGCCTCAACGACTTCAGCGTCACCTCCAGCGCTAAGGGAGACCTCGAGGTCTCCGAGGTCTGCCCCGAAGGTAGCTTTGTCAGGATCAGGAACAAGGGCAAGAAGGTGAATTGAAAGATCACGTTTTTTTCTTCTCATTTTGATGGTTCTCTTAGTTTGAAGGTTGTTTGTAATTCCCAGTCGTTTCAAAAATCTATTTAATAAAAATCTTAAATTCTTATACTGACAGACAACGCACAGCCTAAATCACTGGATCTAGAAACATGAAATTTTGCAACACATACCTGATAACTAAATGTTATGTTACATAGGAACTGAGCCTCGGTGGCTACCAGATCCTCCGCAAGGCAGGCGATCAGGAGACGGTGTTCAAGTTCCACCGCACCGTGAAGCTGGAGCCGGGCACCATCGCCACTGTATGGTCGGCCGACGCCGGCGTGGACCACGACCCGCCTCACGATATCGTCATGAAGGGGCAGAAGTGGTTCATCGCAGACTCCTTCACCACTGCCTTGCTCAACACCGACCAGGAGGTAATTCTACTCCACCATTGTACTCTAGCCAAATTTCCTGAATAATAGAAGAACATTATTAGATGTTTTACTAATAAAGAGGTTGCTTTTCTAAAATCTTAAATTGTATCACACAGGAGGTAGCGGTGTCGGAAAGACAGCGGCGACAAATAAGCACCAGCGCCCAGAGACACCGCGAGCTCGCGCATAAGTATCCTCGTCGTGAACAGGTACGTTTCACATATAGGTTGCGTGAAAAGGATGTTTTAGGTGTCAACCTAATTATCTATAATCTGAATTAAGATTCATTAATAATCGTAATGTTGTACTGGTATTCCAGCTCGGTGAACTTCGTGAGGGAGAAGAGAACTGCCGCATAATGTAAGTGTCGGCGGACCTGAGTGGCCTCGCCGCATTGCCACACGGTGCCTCACGCTTCACCCGGAGCTATGGACTCTGCCCTATGGGCAACCTCAGCATTACGTACACAGTTCATTTATGACTGTATTCATTTCTCCACCGGAACAAACACAATGAAGCAACATTTAGACAAGAATTAAATTACGTTTATAAATTAAATTTTGTATTAGTGAACAAACGACCTTTTTTGTTAAAGAATATTAGTTATAGTATGAATAAATTCGGTGAAGTTGTGAAGTGACAGTAAGTACTGTCTAACAGGCATGTAGCATTATGGAGAGGGAATAATTATGAAAAAAGTAAGGCAACTAGTTGCCTAGACTGGATATCCAAATGGAATGGGGTGTGCTGTCGAACACACGGGATGTAATGTTTTATGTAGTTTAGGTTCTATGGTCCTCTAGCTACATGCCTCTTAGATATTACTTAAAACTTTAAAACCCTTTTATGTTCGTCTTTTCTGCGACAGTTTGTCTTATTTTGTTTTGTGTCTGGTCAAATTATATAAGTATAAAGCACTGCCTCTTATGGCTTTTATAATATAATATATAGACAGTGAACAAAGTACAAAAAAAATTCGTTCACTTATTGGTGAGACGATTGCAATCCTTCAAAGATAAACATGAAAACCACGCACAACAACTTATGCCCTTTTCTTTATTATTCCAATATATACCAATATATATTATTATACCAATCCTCTAAAATATTAAATAAGTTGAAAGTCTTAAATATGCTGGCACTACACTCTTGTGTTTGCGCTAATATTCGCGTTGTCTCATCAATACAAAGTCAACTTTTATTTAAATGGGAATAGGGTATACTTTGTATTACCCATGTTACGCGAATATTTTGAAAAAGGGAATATAGCCAAGGGCCAACATAAAATAACTCCATAAACAAAAGAGCCCTTTGGGGGATTGCAATCCATAGTGGGTAAGTATAGAAATACAGTTTTTTTCACCCCACCCTTTCCTGAGTTATTATAAGAAATTTTATATCCATAAAATAATTCAAAATATCCATCTGATAACGGAGTTCATTCAATGCGTAGATTAAATCTACTAATAATATCATTATTCTTAGTGACCTTGGACTAGATAAATCACTGTATTAGGTTAAGTTTCTGTTGACTATCACAAACGATGGCGATTTAGAATAAGCGTTAGTACGCACCTATAGTATTTTAGGAGTTCAAAAAATTATGGGCGCTTTATTAATGAAGATATTTCTGTACTGTGTCATTCAAACTTGTAACAAAATTTCGTGTGATCTAAAGAGAATTAAGTAAAATTTGTATTAACATTTCCAATCATGTAATCGGAAGATATAACATCGGAGACACATAATCGCCATTTTTGTCCTGATGGCTAATTTAAATCCAAAAAAAAAATAGGTGCAAGTCTCAAATAAAAGGCTCTCAAGTCAGCATAAAGGATGAAAAAAGTAATAGCATTTACAATATTGTCTTTTAATGAAGTAAACCTAATTATTAAAAAGATAAGTGGCTATTTATAGGTAATAGTTCAGTTGGTGTTATTTTTTGTTTTTAATCATTGAGGATGGAATCTGATTCATTGTCATTCTAATTTGTTTTATGATTAATCGTGAGACCTTTTTAGTTTGGACCCAGTTTATATCTTCCATGTAATAAACCATATAATATTAAAATAAAGTTATATTTAAGTTTAAAAATAATGTTTTATTTAATCCTTCTTATTTTTTTTTTTTAATCCTTCTTAAATTAAAACTTATGTATTCTTTACGAGACAAAGTCGAGCGACATGTCGCGGCACGTTTACGTGCGATGTTCTGGATTCTTACTACCAGGCGCGACACAAATGTCGGCGGCATATGGCCCGACTCGTAAAACTTCTGTCGTGAGTTGTGACTTGTGGAGCATATTATCTGTGATAATGTGAAAATATTCTTATAAAAGTATTATAGTACCAAGAACCAGAGTCACACGTAATCTGTACGATTTATGCTGTATAACACATACGATGACTGGTTATACAAAGAACCGAAACCGATGTTATTTTGTTCAGATGTCTTGTTTATACCTTTTTAGTTAGCTTTTTTGTCGTAGTTTGAATTCTAACTTTCTTTTTAGGGTTCCATAGTCAACAAGGAACGCTTATAGTTTCGCCATGTCCGTCCATCTGTCCGTCCCCAGCTTAGCTCAGAGACTCTTAGGCCCGTATTACAGAACGTCACTCAATACTCAAGCATTAAAAACTAAAACCATGGCTCATGGCTTGAATCTTATTTTAAGTAATACTTGAGTATTGAGTGACGTTCTGTAATACGGGCCTTAGTACTAGAAAGCTATAATTTGGTATGGATATACATATTAATCACGCCGACAAACTGGTAAAATAAAATCATGGAAAAAAATAGTTATTTAGGGTCCCTCCTGTACATGTAAAGTGGGGATGTTTTTTTTTTTTTCCTACCCTTTGGTCCGGGGTATTGTTGGATGGGTCTTTCAAAAATATTGCGGGTTTGTGAAAACAATTTTTCAATTAAGGGATCCGTTTCTGAAATATTAGGGTTTAAAGTGCGAATTTTTGTTAGAGATAAGTGTCCTCCCCCTGCCAGCTAAATGGTTGAACCTGGATATGTAAAAAAAATCACAGCAGTAGTACCATATATAAAGAATTTAAAAGGCAAACTATCACATGTTTCCTCCCCGAACCTTGACTGTAAGTGAAGCGCCAGCACGCGTTTTAGCTGAGCAGCATGTAATCCAAACTCCCCACGATAATAATCAAAACACTGATTTTATCCAGTCACCGTCGGTCCCTTGCCATCCTCCCTCCGACTCAGCTGCCCTAAGCCGAGGTTCGTACCCCACAGGGGGTGCCCTTAGCGAGCAGCAGTCGTTTAGTTTATAGTTTTTACGCCCTGGCTGGAGGCATTAAGTTTCGATAGGAGCTTAAGGCAACCACAGGAAAGTCCGGTTAAAGAGTCGGAACCTTAGTGGTTACACTCTGAGATGCCCTAGATTAAAAAAAAAAAAAAAAACTATCATAGCCAAGTAGGCGTCACAAGTTACCGAGTAATAGTCAACCAACTTACATTTACAGATGAAAAACATGTTCTCCCATTCATTCCTTAGGGAAGAACATGTTTTTCAACTACGATGTTAAGTTTGTTCTTGGGATAAATTCATACCAACTACGGAACCCTTTATTGTGCGTGGTCCGAAACGCACTTGGCTGGTTTTTTATTTCAATTATCACTGATAGAAAATTATTGTTTGAGAAAAATTTAATTTCGCTAACTGACAAGTACGACCTATGCCTACTAAATAACTTATGATCTTTTCAAAAGCCGTTCGGCGATCATTTCACTATGTACTCATAAATTCATAATCATTTGAAGTGACGCGATCTTATATTCAAATAAAAATCATTTATGATTTGGTCATTGTTCCCGTCATCGATATTTTTTTTTCATTGTCATGCAGTCATTGATACCGAAAAATCATCACTCGGCCCATCTCTAATAGATGACGCCATGACATTCGCCATCTTGCGATAACGCCTTAGAATAATAACGAAAGCAGATAACGCCGACCATGCCTTTTACTAATAACGCCGTGAGCGCTGTCAAAAATGAAAGTTGTGCTGTTTTATTTTGAGTCGAATCATAGCATAACGTGGCATTTTCAAAATTGTTCCTAATAAGAAGAAATTGGTGTATACACAGAGAAATACTCTAATATCGTTTTGACATTGAGTGAGGACCGTGAGCGCGTTCACGAGCGTTCCGAATTGTTGACAGCCCTCGGCTGTCATAATCTTAATAACTAAATCGGAACACATGTGAGCGATTATAGCCAATTCGGCAGGCGGCCCATGTTGGATTTTCTGTGACGTCGTATAGCATATACTATCCCTGCGTTCCGAGTTGCGATAATATCGATATTCGCGTGCTAAAACCCGTACCGAATTAGCGTGAGCGCGATAACGATGTCCCGTGAAACGTCATAGATGACGTCATGACATTCGCCATCTTGCAATAACGCCGACCATGCCTTTTACTAATATCGCCGTGAGCGCTGTCAAAAATGACAGTGTGCTGTTTTGTTTTGAGTCACATCTTATCGTATCGTGGCATTTTCAAAATTGTTCTTCTGGCTACAGTTGCTACCTATCCTAAGAAGAACAAATTTTTGGTGTATACACAGAGAAATACTCTAATATCGTTTTGACATTGCGTGAGCACTGTGAGCGCGTTCACGAGCGTTCCGAGTTGTTGACAGCCCTCGGCTGTCATAATCGTAATATCTAAATCGGAACGCATGTGAGACGATGTGAGCGATGTGAGCGATTATAGCCAATTCGGAAAGCGGCCAAAAATGTTAACTGTCACTGTCAAGTGTCAAATGTTTTATCAACAAATGTCATAACATTTCTAACCTCAATGTTATTGGTAAATAATACTGTTTCTTTTAAAAATAAATGTTGTGGAATTAATTATAAACGTCAACATTTTATAAGGATATAATGTAAGATATTTATTATATATATTACCCGTAATACTGTAATAAAATTATACCGTACCAAAAATACACCGTGGTTATTATGTGCCTAAGGATTGTACATAAATAATTTAACGTTAAAACTTTTATTAAATATACTTTTAAATGCAATTTAACCCATTCATATATCTCCTTATAGTAACCATTCTAACTGGTAATAAAGGTAGCCATGGTCTTGAATTTTTGTTTGTAAGCATTTCTTAGCAATATCAATCAAGGAACTATAATAATGTTCTTTCTATAAATGTATTATTATCCAGATAATTTACAGAAACAGTCAGCATTCATTTGAGTGTTTTGTTAGTATTAAAAATTCAACTCAACTTTAAACACCATGTTTGTGATATTCGAGGAGTCCAGCTTATTTTGGCAATGTTGTGTTTTGCCTTCGATCAAGGGCTTATTTCAATTTACTGCTGAAGATAGGAGGATTAATATTTATGTTCATATTTACAATAAAATTGCAAGAACTATAACCAAAAGATATGACACATCATGATAAATAACTAAGATATTTTAAATTTTTGTCAAAACTGTTTTTCTTTTATCTTAAACCTTTATCCAACGATCCTTATATAATATCATTATTAATATATTAATATATATTATAAATGTGAAAGTTTGGATGTTTGTTACTCAATCATGCAAAAACGGCTGAACCAATTTGGATTATTTTTGGGTACACAGATAGTTTATTTATAACCTGGATTAACACATAGGATACTTTTTATCCCGGTAGTGATAATTTACGAAATCCACAGGGGCTAAGTCACTAGCAAAAGCTAGTATTAAATAATATTTAATACTAGCTTTTGCTAGTTTCAATAAATTTATAACCATATTATGGTTATAAATTTATTGAAAACATTGTCACTGGTAACCTTTTTGTAAATCAGAGCCCAGAATGGATGCCTGTGGCACTCAATCTAAAAATAGGGTGAAATGTTCATTAAACTTGTCTGCTCCTCTGCATTTCTTAATATCCAACAAGCCCATTGATTGTGTTTAGCATAGTTTGTTATGCAAGATTAAATCCATTCTGCTATCTTCACCATCATAGAATCCTATATTAGGCATAATTGTTTAATCTGCAGTTTGTAGCAGTTATTTTAGTTAAATCTCAGATTTGATGTCACCAACTGCAATAGAGTGCTTGAAAAGTGAGCTTGTTTGAACTTTTTATTTCAATCTCAGATTTGATACCACCAACTGCAATAGACTGCTTGAAAAGTGAGCTTGTTTGACATTTTAGTTAAATCTCAGATTCGATGTCACCAACTGCAATAAACTGCTTGAAAAATGAGCTTGTTTGAACATTTTAGTTCAATCTCAGATTTGATACCACCAACTGCAATAGACTGCTTGAAAAGTGAGCTTGTTTGACATTTTAGTTCAATCTCAGATTTGATACCACCAACTGCAATAGACTGCTTGAGAAGTGAGCTTGTTTGACATTTTAGTTCAATCTCAGATTTGATGCCACCAACTGCAATATACTGCTTGAAAAGTGAGCTTCTTTGAATTTTTTAGTTCAATCTCAGTTTTGATACCACCACCTGCAATAGACTGCTTGAAAAGTGAGCTTCGTGAATTTTTTAGTTCAACCTCAGATTTGATACCACCACCTGCAATAGATTGCTTGAAAAGTGAGCTTCTTTGAATTTTTTAGTTCAATCTCACATTTGATACCACCTCCTGCAATAGACTGCTTGAAAAGTGAGCTTCTTTGAATTTTTTAGTTCAATCTCAGATTTGATGCCACCACCTGCAACAGACTGCTTGAAAAGTGATCTTGTTTGAACTATTTAGTTCAATCTCAGATTTGATGCCACCACCTGCAATAGACTACTTGAAAACTGAGCTTGTTTGAACTTTTTAGTTGCAGTCTGGTTTTAGATTTTTTCTTATTTTCTGCCTTTAGTGTGTGTGTGTTATATTTTTGATGCGTCTCCTCAAGCCCTTTATTTTGTTACCCCACATGGTCATGGTACAATTTTTTTTTTAAGACGTCATCTTCATTCTCCTGCCCATAATCCAATTTATTTGCGGTTTTTCTTCCATTCTTCTCTATTAGTCGTAATTTTTAGGGTTCCGTATGTCCGTATGAAAAAAGGGAACCCATAAAGGATCACTTGTGTGTCTAGCTGTCTCTGTACGTCTGTCACAGTCAATTTGCTCTAACTCTAATGGACCGATTAAGTTGAAATTTGGTACACATTAATTTCTGTGACCCAGACACGGACGAGTTACGTAAATATAATTATGAATTTTGAATAAAAGGTCTGTGAGGGTCCCAAGTATATATTTTTTTCAAATGTTATAATTTCCTGTTTTTTTTTTTTCAAGACATACTGATGTCTGGAAACCGCCATTTCGATTTTATAAAAAACGGCCATGTGCGAGTCGGACCACGCACAATGGAGGGTTCTGTAGTTGGGACGAATTTATCCCAAGAAAAAACTTAACATTGTCGTTTAAATACATGTTCTTCCATACATTCCAACTACAAATCGACGGTGAAGTGCCAATACCTCCTAACATTTTTCTAGAATTCACTTGTTTATCATTTTGAATTTAAATGCAGCATTTGCAGGTTTTAGTGAAATCTCTTAAGTGTATTTTTTGTTGCTAAACTATATGTGGAAATACTTCCAACTAAACCAACGTGCCTATTTTATGTCATTACCGCCATGCATGCATCCTCATTCATTTTGTTTAAATTTTTGACTTTTCAGTTAGGAGTTATTGGCACTTCACCGTCGAAATGTAAGTTGGTTGACTATTAAGGCTCCTACAAACAGGCGCGATACAAGACGCGACGTGCCTTTGTGTCGCGCCTGTTTATATTTTCTTTTAACGTCGCGGTCTTTATATATACTACTGCCGTGATTTTTTTTTTTCACATATCGAAAAACCACCATTTAGTTGGCAGGGCACTTGAAAATGAGCACTTTAATATTATCCAAACGGATCCCTGAATCAAAAAATGGTTTTCAGAAACCCGCAATATTTTTGAACGGCCTATCCAAAAGATACCCCATACCATAAGATAAAAGAGACAAAAAATCATCCCCACAGTACGTTTATGAGAAGTAAAAATAAAAGGTTTTATTTTACCACTTTGTCGGCGTGATTAATATGTAATACTCATACTAAGTTACAGCTTTCTAGTACCTACATTGGCCAGCACATCAAGCTACACTAAATTGTCAAATTTCTCTGTTCAAAATCGAACGAGAAAATTTGACAGTTTGTGGTAATTTGATGTGCTGGCCACCGTACTAAGAGTCTCTGAGCTAAGCCACGGACAGACAGACAGATGGATATGACGAATCTCTGCTATATGGGAGATGTATTATGGGATTCCTTGTTGACTTCGGAACCCCAAAAACGAAAACTATAACCATCGCACAACCTAGTCGAGTCGATAGACACCTCATTTATTAACATTCATTCAGCCGTTAGAATAAGAAGAATTAGAATAATATTTATTTGTTTAAAAACATGGTATAAAAAAATGATAAAAATACAAAATAACAAGACCATACATGTTTTTGCTTAAGAGTTATAAGCGTAAAAATTTTCACAAGCTTATTTAACATTTATTGTCAAAGAAGTCTTTGACACTATCAAAAATTATGACTACACAACCATTCATGGAATTTATTTTTGAATAATCTCATATTTAAAGTCTTGAGATTACTTACTTTAACTTTTATTATATTTAGGATGCTTCGAGGGTATAAAGAATCCCACATACAAAGATACATATATAAAGAATCCCACATACAAAGATACATAGATACGCGTGTACCTATCGTGTGCGTGTGTCCCGTGTCTTTGCTATCGCGCAGTCGGGTAAACAATAAACATCGCAAATGCATTTCACGCTATCTTAGCTAGAGTGCCACAGGATTTCGTTCTGGGCTCTGTGCTATATACAATATATACAAGTATACATCCAATCTACCACAAATATAAAACAAAACAAAAGTATTAAGCGAGGAGCTTCTTAAAGTTAAGTGTTGTTTGCGAATTTGCGTATAAGTTTGCGTAAAAATCCAGTTGTTCTTGGGATGACGGGACTGTCGGTTACAAAAATATCTTTGGGAACGACCAGAGTATTATAGTTAGTAGTAACATAGCCTACTCTAGCATCCTCGTGTAGGTCGAAAGGAAGGCAGAATTATTTCGATCATATGGTTATACAGTACTTCTGCTGGATCTAACATCCGCGTCCCAGCGCTCCTCCCACTTCTGTATTGACAGGAGTTTTCCCGATTCTCGCCACTCGGCCTGATGGCGCGGATCCAGTTGAACCCACGCGGTTATATCCGTTCCATACTAACTGACCTACACACTTCCTGTTCTTATACACTCACACTTTCTGTAAAGAACAGGAAGTGTGTTAGGTCAGTTGATGCCTCAAAGCCTGTTTTCACTAGGTATGATCGATCTTTGATTGCGATATTTTTGACCCCAGCGCCGCAAGTGCCGAGTCAGCTTTTTACCAGATCATGTCATTATTTATAATTGTTACATAATTTTGTTTTGGATATTAACTGGTAACCTTACTAGCTACAGGTACGAACTTTCAAATCGAATCTTTTGACTAGGTACGTTATTCGAAAATATGCCGTCGAATATTTTAATCTCATCATACCTATGCCTTTGATTTATAATCAACCACTATTTCAGTAGCATCACATGAAATTCGTGTACATCGTAGTAAACCGATTAGCTCTTATAATGTGAATTCTAATTAAGGGCCACGTAACGTACCTACGCGTCATTAATGAATGCGTTCAAGCAGTATCAATGAATGTTTATATCCTTTCAAACGTGGGCGACTGTTTGTGTAGGTACAAAGAAATAACGATTGTTCACTCGTATTTAACTACGTAACATAGTGTAACAATGTCGGCTGAAGGTATTTTAACATCCGGGCGGGTCCAGCGGGCTTCCACACCTTGACCCAGGTGGGCGTAACGGCGCAATAGGTCAGAAGGGAGAGGCGCGCGCGGGGGTATGTTTGGGCGGGCGTAGTAGCGTAGTGACGTCAGTGACGCGCGCTATCGACCCCAGCAAGAGCCGTCACAACACCCCTCCTCCGCGGCACCCTGCACCCGCCACCCGCACCACACTTCCCGCGCCCCGGCTCCGCTGGAGCTACCGCGCAACTACGCAGCGCGCCAGCCGGAAGTTTGCCGACGCTAATGGAAAACGCTCATGGCCTGCTTTGATGAGATTCGCGCGTCGCAACCCATACCATACCCCGATGAATTCAAATAATAAGACGCCCCACAAAAGAGATGGCTACTTGGTATTGAGGCAAAAGCTCAACGAAAATATCCACAGGATATTATAGCTTTTGTTAGGTTCTGCTACAATATCAAATACATCTTTATAATTCATTCCGTAAAGGTTTTTGATAACAGCATCAGCTTGTCACACAATCCTTGTTAATTAAATTTTGGTCCGACTGTGGGTCCGACGCTGAATGAACTTGTCGCCTGTCGGTACTGCAGCAACAAAGTTAAACGTCGCTGGGAATATTATTACTTCAGAGAATCCATAAAAAATATTTATTAAGTACTATCGGTAATTAGTGCTGGAATCAAAAGCCTTTACGCAAACGGATAAGTAGCCGCTCTGAACGCAAAACTGAATATTTACGATTCCATGGGCACAAAATCGTGGATAGGCCATGCAAAATTGGTCGTAACGAGTGCGCAGTAGCTATGATCGGCATTGTGGGCCTTCCCTCCAATTTTTCCGTCGTTTGACCTTAAAACCCTCGAATAGACTAAATAAGTTCGAGAGCGAAAGTCTGTTGTCTCGGCAAAGGAGGGCTGGGTTGTTTACATAAGTAATACTCTGTAGTTAATATTATGGACCCGGTTTATATTGTTTGGGTAATAGGTAAGATAGACGATATCGAGGGGTGGCATCAGTAAACGTATGAAATTTTCGCAGTGTAAACTTTAGGATTCTGGATTTCCACTCAATGCACAATATTACTTAATACTTAACAGAGAAGAGAAGAACTGAGAGTTCAGATATCAGTAGAAGTACCACCGACAAAAAGGAATTTATTCTAATGTAGATATTTTCTTTTCAGTTCTAAAACACGAACATGTCAGGACAATAATAAAGATTCTAAGGCACCTAGAAACTTATAAAATCAATGGCTGAATTCTGTGACGAAATAACGCCTCAGAAGCGATTCAAAAAGATTCCTATTTATGTAGTCGAAGAACATAATGATGCGTTACAATTTATATATTCAGCAATTGGGGGCAAGAAGTTACCATTAGAAGGAACGACTCTACTACACTTGGATGCGCATCCTGATATGCTCATTGATCGTAAATTGAAAGGAGAGGAAGCACGTTCTGGGAGACATGTTTTGCCATTATTACAAATAGAAAATTGGATTGTACCGGCAGCGGCAGCTGGACATATCAGCCGAGTAGTGTGGCTGCGTCCGCCGTGGGCGAGTCAATTCCGAGACGACACGCGACCTATACACGTCGGCGATCATCCGACGTCAGGCGAGCTGCGAGTCGACTGCAAAGAGCCTTACTACCTCTCTGATGCATTGTACTCATCACAACTAGTCAATAAGAGAATGTTTATATTTACATCAGCCGAACTCTCCGATGTCTTACTTGCTGGGGACGAAAACAATATCCAGAAACTCATATCGAATCTTAATGTTTCCCAACCTTATGTTCTCGACATTGATCTAGATTTCTTCAGTACTGGAAATCCTTTTCTCGGTTTGTACGAAAGTATTAATGTTTACGATCGATTGCAACCAATATTTGAATTTAAACTTCCCGACGACAACGAAACGGAAACAATCGATAAAGTTGTCGCCTCACGAGAACGACAACTTGCAGAACTTGAACACTTGTTCCAGCATTTAGAACAATACGATAACTTGGATGGATATGAAGGAGAAAAATCACAATTGTATGACATGGTTAGTAGAATCACTACGGTATATACACCGTGGCATTTTAGTCGTCTTACAAAGACAGCCCACTTCATGTATCCAATGACTACTATACCCAAAGTCTAATTCAGATCATTTATGTAAACAAAGTAATGTCAAGATATGTCACTGTCAAAATGACATGATGGTGGTGCAAAACATTTTATCATATTTTTTTTTTTTGTAAATACTCATCGCTAATATTAAAGTGAATTAGTTATAAGAACTATGCAAACAAAATACCGTTGCCAAACAATGTTTTGTGTAGTATGTCGGAGACACGGCATATGATCGTCATAATCAGCCCTTTTAAGTCCAGTGCTAGACGTAGGCGACGTACCTCCCAAAATCGATTTCCACTTGAAACAGTTTACAGCCGTTTTAATCCAAAATGTGGCTAGATATGCTACTTACAATATGAATCTATGAATGTGAGTTGTAATATAAGTGTTGTTGAAGATGTAAAAAAATTGAAAATGTTTGGAACTCCTTCATTGTTACCAGTATCATAAAATATTTTATACCAGAAAATCTCCTTTTTCTAATAACTTTGTTTAAAACCGAAAATTTATAAAAATAATTACGGTATAATTATTTTTTAATTATTATTTCTTAAAATCAGTTCTTAAAAAAAAATGAAACCTTTTTTTTCGCCATTTTATGTGAATTACCATTACGAAGATATTTTTTTCCCCTTTGTTTACATAAATTATCTGAATTTGAGACTTTGGGTATAATCATTCATGTAAAAAAAAAATTTTTTTTGAACATTTGTATTTTTTTATTTTATTAATAATGAGTTTATGATTCATGACATAGTTTAAAACATCCTGTTGCAGGTGCAGTCCGAGCCTTGTGTAACAAGGGCGCCGCGGAATGGAGCGGCGACATCTTTATCAGAGTTCATTCACCCTAACGCAAAAATGTGTTTCTTTATTGCAACTTAAACTTAATCTAAATCCATTCTGCGGCGCCCTTGTGTCACAAGGCTCGGATTGCACTCGTAACAGGGTGTTTTAAACTATGTCATGCATCATAATGAATAAAAACAAGAAAAAAAAAAAAAACAATGATGAAAATAATTTTTTCTTTTACATGAATGATTAGTAGTCATTGGATACATGAAGTGGGCTGTCTTTGTAAGACGACTGAAATGCCACGGTGTATATGCAATAACAATGAAAAAAATTACCAAAATCTTTCATAAACAATATTAATGTTAACCAGGTAGCCGAGTTAGCAGCAGCAGTTTTGGCAGAGGCTGAACGGTTAAATGAAAAGCCAGACTGGTGGGCAGTGTTCGCAGGAGGCTGCACGCGAGACCAAGGAGGACTGCCTTACCACATCAGCTCCGAAAAAGAGATACAAAACTTGGTTCAGAAGGCTCTGGTACCACTATTGAAGAACATACCCCCACCGGTGTTGATCACGGTTGCTAGATCTACAGACGATGGCTACTGTCCTCCTCATCAGGTAAATAAAGGATTTGCTCTAATGAAACAACTATTTGATTTCGTAAAGATGGTAACATAAATGATTTTATTTGTATTTCAGGTTGAATACATACAGTCTCTAGTGTTGGAAACTTTGAAAGAAATATATGACACAGATGAACCAGCCTTGTACTACCTCAGTGTGAATACCTCAGAATAATTTAAAAATCAACTTTTTATAACTGAATGTTATATTGTTTTTGATAAATAAATAAGTAGTACAATAACAAAGGATTTTCATTTTCGTTAACCCAATGCTATAGTGTTGAAGAGGCGTGGAGGTGACCCTGATCGCTGAGGGGAAATCTGCAGAGGATAAGTGCATACAATTTTCTGCGATGTCTTATTCTAAAATCCTATGAGGCTCTACTGATTTATCTGCGTTCAGCTACGGATGTAGGATAAAGAAAATGTACAGGAAATTCTAGTGTCTGGAATTTAGAACATTGAAATAAATATTTGGCACCTGTACTGTATCGGCTATAGTACGTACTTACTTCGTGACTGTCGTACCTGCATACATTTAACTAACATTCATTGTATCGTGTTGACGCATTTGTGTCAACGTTACGCGTTGAATCGTCTCAAAATTGTACTAAAGGGTACTCGTTAATCCTATGTCTGCGCGTCGCAAGGCACAGTCTCATTCAGCTCGGGTGCCAAATGCATCGCCGTAACTTATTTGTAATGTGTTTTAACAAACAGTATTCACAACTATTACCGGAGCGAAATATTGCCTTTGAACAATATTATGACAGCAACTTGAACAAGTTTATTGTTGTTCCGCAGTCTCTGAACATGCACATTAAACTTAAATAGACAATATAAAAACATACTTGGCTGCAGATGAAAAACTCACTTTAGTTTCCGCGAATGTTTTACCTACTAGGTATGCAGATTCCGAAGGTCTCTATGACATGATCGTTCTATGTCTTATGGCGTTCTGCTGTGGGGATCGGCAGCTGATGTAGATTCCATTTTCATTCTACAAAAGAGAGCAATCTACACAATCTACCATCTATAAAATGGGTCCTCGTGAGTCCCTTAGAAACAAATTAAAAGAAATTGATATACTAACTCTGCATTCTCTTTACATCTTAGAACGTATTTTGTATGTTCACAAAAACTTAGAGACTTTTCAAAATAAGATGGGTTTTCCATAATTTAAATACAAGTAGTAAACATGAAATTGTGATACCCAAAAGATTAACTAAAACTAGCAAGTCATTTCTTATAAACCGTATCCGCTTTTATAACAAGTTGCCAAAGTCGGTTCCAGAACTTAGCGATGGAAAGTTCAAAACCCACATCAAACGTGTCCTTATCAAAAAATCATATTATAAGATCAAAGACTACGTTGAAGACAAGGAAGTTTGGCAATAATTCCTTCTGCACATGTGGCTTCCCTGGTACCTCATAAACGGCATAACTATGTCTATTAACTGCTCCCAAATAAATACTTTTTTTTTTTCACTCACTTTCTTGACATAATCTTTTCATTGACAATAAATATCTACAAATCGAATTCCAATTATTTATTATTGGCTTTTGTAGACATGATATTTATTCAGATTTGTTACTGTAGTTGTAATGGCAATCATGTCATTTGGTTTAAATAGGTTTTCATTTTAATATATTTATACATAATATATATATCTTCTTTTTTTTTCTTTTTTATAGATTATTTTCTATTTTGTGAATGTGAGAAAGTTGTAGGCCTAGTAGACTGTAGATTTGTTATATTTTGTTAAGTGCCTGGTAATTGTATTTATTTCACCTCCGTTATACCGATAATGGAGGTATCTGCAGAATGAGTTGGGGCAAACTGAGACCGAATAATCATAAAATCAAAATATTTTATTTCACATATACGTACCTCCATGGGCACTTGTGAAACGTCAGAAGCTACACTACACTGTCCTCCCATACCTATTAACACTGTTATATTTTGAAAATATTGTAAATGCCACTTATTTTTAAAAGAGTAGGTAACCGTGGAGTTTCTTGCCGGCTCTTCTCCATAGGAAACGACTAATTGGAACCGTACACCTAGCTTTTGACGTTTCATAAGTGTCCATGTAGGTATATGTGAAATAAAATATTTTGATTTTGTGATTATTCGGTCTCAGTTTGCCCCAACTCATTCTGCAGATACCTCCGTTATCGATATAACGGAGATGAAATAAATAGCAATATCTCATAAATAGCAATGTATCTAAATTTACTTATGGACAAACAAACTTTATTTCAACGTGGCCAAATGCTCTATCCTTTCATTCATCCGTGCCCGCTTCCCACGTCACCATGAGTACCACAGAAGGTAAACCGCTGCAGCGTGTACTGTAGGTCAAAGATCTGGGCATTCATTTTACCACGGATTTACCCTTCCGCAAACATGTCGTATAGGTTTGCAATAAGGCATACCGCAATCTAGGGTTTGTTTTGCGACAGGCAAATCAATTCACTAACATTGTACGAAGCACTTGTAAAGAGAGCCACTTGGAATACAATGCGGCTATTTGGAGTCCTAGTGTTAGTGGGTGTAGTGTGTTAGTACGATGCTAGAGCGGATACAAAACAAATATGTTAGGTTTATGTATTTAAGGTAACTTGGAGTATATCGGGGATACCTACCCATTGCTGTATCTAATCTTATTTATTTTGGGAATGGTTGGTTATTATAAATTAAAGATTAAGCGGGAACTAGGACTAGCCACATACTTGTTCCTTGCAATGAGGGGTAAAATTTCTAATTTTGCTATACTATAGTCAATTCTGCTGTGCGTACCAGATACCAGATGTGTTACATACTCATCTGGTACAGGCGCGGCAGCCGCGGCTGCTGTTGGTGCCGACCGCGCGCACCAATCTGCTTCAGCGAGCACCGTCGACGCGCGCGCTGGGCACGCTCAGCAGGGTAGCGGATACAATTGACACGACATGTTTTCTTGTTCTATGAACGACTTTGGCGACCTCTAGGGTGCTATGTTATAATTAAGTAAAATTTGGGCTATATTTGTTTAGTTTATTTTGAATTTCATTTATAATAGACCAGTATTTATTTAATAATTAGAAAGCATGGAGGGTATATATTATGTCGGCTTAACTATCTCATTAGGGCAACCTGTCCTTATAGATTTAAGGTATTATAATAAATAAATAAATAATTTACTCTCAATCCTAACGTGGTACCTATAAGTACAGAAGTACCCTTCCTCTCATTTTCGATGCGCAGTAAATTAGCTCAATAATTATAGCATTGGCATCAATAAGCTAAAAGTCGGCAAGACCAGTGTGTTACCTCAAGCGGGTCAATTAGCAATAACAAGGGGATCGACGCCCTAGCTACGTGTGGAAGCATCCTTGGAATACTTCGCAGCAACTCGCACGCATAGGTATGATAATGAAAAGATGTTTAACATTCTTATAGATCAGACAAATCGTCGCATAGATAGACCACATCTGTTTGCTTTATTAGCTGAGGTCTTGTCTAGTTTCATTCCCTAGTGGGAATATCCTGATTCTATTGATGCTTCAATTTTAGAAAAAGGGCCCCAAGGTTCCATATGTGGATATGAATAGCTTTTAAAAGTTTACGTACTACAACTTGGCACAAATTAGCTACAGTCAAACCACCATGGAATATGTTAAAATAAAGCAGCCAAAATAAGCAAGTCTGTCTGACAAGCAGACATGTCAACACTAGATGGCTGGAACTCAAGTTTTTGCTTGCCAAGATACGAAAGGGCTATTTTTCTGAATATCTCGGAGATTTAAAAAGGTACCTATAAATTGATTTTTGTGGCACATTAGAATGGTACCTTATTCAATGGCCAAGCCAGTGACATAGATGTAAGGAATATGCTGCAAAAATGCACAACGGACACTTAGGTACTCTGTCTCCATTCAAGGAGTTGGAAGCTCCAACTGCTATCGCTCTTCCGACTGTCGGAAATGTTCAGCTCAATTCCGCTACAGTTTCCTGGCTGTACACTACCAGTAAGCTAAGCCGACTTTGGAGACATTATAAATTCAGCATCGGATATGTTGTTGTGATCCACTACATATCCGATGCAGATCTTATTTATTTATTTAAACTTCTTGCACACAATAAGGTACAAAGGCGGACTTAATGCCGTAGGCATTCTCTACCAGTCAACCAAGGGTGGTGAAGAGATAAGATGGCAGGTGCTCTGTTTAAGAGGAGATAATAATAAAAATATTAAAAAGATAACAAATAAAATAGATAAGTAAGAAACAAGTAGATACAGGTAGGTTATAAACTTATAAAACACAAATCATTTATTTCAAATAAACCATTTACAGGCACTTTTGAATTGTCAAGATATTAGGAGTCGGTCAGTAAGAAAAATAAAGCTACATGCCCATTCCAAAGCGTAGTAGGTACCTATGGAGAAGAACGGGCAAGAAACTCCATGGACACTCTTTTAAATTAAATTGTTACAAAAGTATTCGTTACATCTATAATGTTGAATTTATAACTAAATGTGAGAACGATGTAAAAATAAATATAATAAAAACTTACATGTTAAAAGCGTCCAGAGTAGGTATAACAAATAGAAGCAAAAAAAAAAAATTGACATACATACATATTTACTATAATATATACCTACTTTTTATCTAAATTATATACAAATTCATGGGAAAGAGATGATTGAGATGACTACACATTTTTTAATGAAAATAACTCAGCAATTTCCGCTTGTATGCATACCGACTCGTGGCCGTCCTGAACTCCAGAGGAAGCGCATTCCAGAGAAGAATGGACTGAATATGAAAGGAAGATTTTATTTTATTTTACTATGGGTTTGCTCTTGACTCTAGTCTAGGTGACAGAGACAAAGTCTACGATGGAGTGAGCTTACCCAGAAGAAGCCTGTTCACTCTCACTTTGAATAGATTAGGGTTGTATGCGCTCGGAAACACAGACGCAGGCAGAGAGTTCCACTCCTTTGCTGTGCGCATTATAAAAGACGTTTGAAAACGCTTAGTGCGAGTTGGTGGAATATCAACTAGGTAGGGGTGGTAACTTGCAGTGCGTCTAGATGTCCGATGGTAGAAGGGGGCCGGTGGAATGAGGTAGTGGAGTTCAATGGGCACACTCGCCGAAGTACAATCTGTGGAAGACCGACAAGCAGGCAACCTTGCGGCGATGAGCCAAGCTGTGAAGCTTGGAATCCACCAGTTTTACGTCGCCTTTGAGCCTCTTAGCTCTGCGTTCCACTGAGTCAAGCGCAGCAAGTTGGTACTTAGCTGAGCCATCCCAAAGGTGGCTGCAATGAACAAAGTCAGAAGTATGAGAAGGACAGAGGTAGGAGAAGATTGTTGGAAGAACGCAAATTTTTAGCGTGTGAAGAACATATACGTAGATATTGAAAGTGGTGAGTGTCTTATCCATCATGAATCTTGTAGCAGCAATGGTCAATTATAAGTATCCAGTTGGTTTTATTTTCCCAGATTTAGCAAAGCTGCTGAAATCTGCCATAAATTTTAAAAAGTCTACAATAATATCGTACTATTTTTTAAAGATAATATCACTTGATTGGACAAACAATTTAGTCCTTCGATTGGGGGCGATTGGGGTCAACTGCGCATCGAACACTCGAGTCACATTACTAACAACGCATTACATCATGCGTCGGCCATGCCTGGAAAACTTATGTGCCAATTATGTCCAATAAAAACGCACTACTCAGAAATTATTGTATACACGTGTGATGTTTTCTACATTATTTTTATCGTACATTGTGTGTACGGAATTAACTGATTCAACTGCAATATTTCTCTCTACTCGGTCAATATTATGTGAACCACAATAATTTTATATGTGGACAATATTTACATAATTTAAAAGCTTAAAATAATAAAAATAATATGTACAAGATAATAAAAAATAAAAACCGTCCAAGTGCGTGTCAGAGCACGCACAATGAAGGGTTCCGTAGGTGGAATGAATTTATCCCAAGAACAAACTTAACATTGTAGTTGAAAAATATGAAGAGCAGGTTTTTCAACTGTAAATGTAAGTTGGTCGACTATTACTCGGTAACTTGTAAAGCCTACTTCATTCATTTCAGCCGAAAGACGTCCACTGCTGGACATAGGCCTCCCCCAATTGGGAGGATTTGCCATAATCGCCACGCTTGGCAGGCGGGTTGGCGATCGCAGTATGGTGTTAAAAATGCATAGAGAACGCTGCTGCCCATTCTCTAGTAAGTTCCTTAGTCGCCTTTTACGACAACCACGGGAGGAAATGGGATGGTGCTATTCTTTACGTCCGGCAACCACACGGAACTCTACTTAGCTGCCTACTTAGCTGTGATATTTTTCCTTTTAACTTCGTTATTTATACAGGGTAAAATTGAATTCATGGGCATCCTCTTAAGGGGTCATTATACTCATAATTATGAACTACTTTCACTTTGGGACCAACCCTGAAATCGCAAAAAAAGAATCATCTGTTCCCTACATTTATGTTCGCACAGCTCGTCAAAATGTACGGAACAGCAGATTTTTTTTTTCGAGATTTCAGGATTGGTCCCATAGTGAAAGTTGTTCATAATGATGAGTACAATGACCCTTTAAGAGGATGCCCATGAATTCAATTTCACCCTGTATACTACTGCGTATTCACGTATCCAACCATTTAGCTGGCCAGCTAACAAAAATTAGCAGTTTAAAGCTTAATATTACAGACAGACGGATATGGCGAAACTATAAGGGTTCCTTGTTTACTACGGAATCCTACACTGACCGACCCAGACGACTCCACGACTCTCCTCCAGGAGAGCAGTAGGGAAACGAGAACAGTTCGAAAAAGAATACACATTATACACGACCGTCATTCCGACCTCGCCGCCGAGGCCCCGCGCGAAATCCCCGACTAAATAGTCCTTCCCGAGCCTTGAATTTCCGCCCGAGCTTTCGTAATTGAAGCCCCAGCCCGCGCTATATCTGAGCCTGTAGCTTTAAATCCCCCAGATAATAATCATAACCCTGATTTTATCCAGCCACCGTCGTCGTTCCCTTGCCATCCTCCCTCCGACTCTGCCCTAATCCGAGGTTCGTACCCCACAGGGGGTGCCCTTAGCGCGCAATCGTTTAGTTTATAAGTTTTTACGCCCTGGCTGGACGCATTAAGTTTCGTTAGGAGCTTAAGGTAACCACAGGAAAGTCCGGTTAAAGAGTCTCAACCTCTCAAGGTTAACTCTGAGATGCCCTAGCAAAAAAAAAAAACGGAATCCTTAAAAAGGGGAGGGAAAATACTCAAAGACCATAAAAAAAATTAGTCCGCATCGCTGTCAACAGGAAATGTGCGCAAAAGACTGGCAGCATTGCCACGTTGTATGGCAATTCTGATTATTTTGCCAAGAAATAGGCTAACACTGTGGTTCCGCGAAGAGTCGGTTGGTCGACTCTTCACGGAACCAGGGGCCTAAGTCTACTAATTTACAAACGTTGCAATGGTCTCGCCATTGTGAGTATTTGACAGTGTTTGTATGGCAAATCTGTCAAAAACTCACAATGAAGACACCATTGCAACGTTTGTACATTAGTAGACTCGGCCCCCTGAGTGTTAGCTTGGCGATATCTCGAAAAAAATGATTATTGTATGACAATACTAGATTTCTAAGACGCATTGGAAACTTGGAAATAATACTCAGTAGGTTACAAGAGCTCAATTAACATATTATAGGCCTTGTTGAAACAAACGTAGGCATATTGTTATTTATTTATGTAAGGAAATTATACGTCGTATGGACTGGCTGTTTCTTTGCACACATTGGGTATACGAGTATAATCGTGTGGCACGCTACCCGAATCAACAAACTTGGAATACATTAGTATTTTTATATCTGATAGGCTTAAGGCTCGTACAGACTAGTGCGATATCGCGGGCGCGACGCGACACTAGTAGCACAATTTCTTTGTCGCTGCCTGTCGCGGCCGCGATATCGCACGAGTCTGTACGAGCCTTTATGATTTATGTACCTACCTACCCACCTAGGTACGACACTGATTGTAGTAGGTACCTACCTACTTGAAAACCAAACACGAAGAGTATAAAGCGTTTTACGATGCCCCCTAAATATCTAAAATGATAATTGTAGGTACCTATGTGTTACTTGTCAATCCAAAATCTATGAAAAGAGCTGCTGCTAGCTGCCGAGCCGAAACAGAATCCCGCCAAAAATCTTGACTTTTATAAAGTTGTCCACTTTCATTTTATGACCTAGATCATGCTCTGATACTCTAGTTGAGTAGATACAAAAGTTATCACGCGCAGGTTGATAAATCTTCGATTATAATTTTTAGACAGTCATGTCTATAGACCATTGATTGAGATTGTACCATGTGATGCCGGACGTAATAGCAACACCCCATTTCCTCCCGTGGGTGTCGTAAAAGGAGACTTACTAGAGAATGGGCAGCAGCGTTCTCTATGCATTTTAACACCATACTACGATCGCCAACCCGCCTGCCAAGCGTGGCGATTATGGCAAACCCCCTCAATTGGGGGAGGCCTATGTTCAGTAGTGGACGTCTTTCGGCTGAAATGATGATGATGTCTATAGAGAACATGAAAGAATAATTAAATTCAGTCCGTCTGAAATTTCTAAAACAGACTTTGCCACTAATGGAAGTAGGATACATATTGGTTGATTTCCTTGCGTTGGAATGTATGGGGGAACAAGACCACTACAATGTTTCCTTTATTCTTGGGATAAATTCATCCCAATTACGGAATCCTTCATTTTGCGTGGTCCGACACGCTGTTAGCCGGTTTTTTTTTAAAGCCATTAGTTCTAAAAGTAGGCGAAATCTCGATCTCGAATGGGCAGTCTCGACCCTAGACTAAGTTCTTGAGATCTCAAGTTGCCAATCTCGACTCAAGATTGCATTCCCTAGTTTTGAGAAACAGCTTGAATAGGTGGGTCCTTAATAGTCGTCAATTGGGATGAAAAGGCATTTACCTGACAAAAGGTAGAGTAGAAACGATTTTGATGTTGTTTAGGTCGGGACCCCAATGAAAAATTCAAGTTTCCGATCTCGGGGGAGAGAAAATGGCAAGGCTAGTTACTTGAATTTATTTGAATATTATTTTCTTCGAATATATGAACCGACAGAACACGTAGATAGGTAATAAAATGCCCTGACATTATTTTTCACAATAATAAATTGGAACGCAAATCGGAAAATAGGCCGGTATTTTCCGATTTGCATTCCAAGTGCGAGTCGAACAAAAAGAATACTCATTGCATGAGAAATCTTATTATCTTAAAATCTTATTTTATTTGATTTTATTTTTTTGACTACCTATCTATATATATAAAAGAAAGTCGTGTTTGTTACAACACTTATAATATAACTCGAGAACGGCTGGACCGATTGCCATGGTTTTTGATTTGTTGGATTTGTTTCCGTCCTGAATAGCAGAATACATCTTAAAAACAATGAAAACTCGATATGTGTAATGAATACTTAATCATTTCAATAGATGCTGATTTGTTTATTACATGTCAAACATTTGTTGTCCAATCCTGTCAAATAGTGTAACAACATTTTTTTTTTTTTTGGAGCTTATGGCCTGGTTGCTGAGACCTTTAAGCCACAACTTTATTTTTTTCTGAAGACATCATGTGTGCGTTCAGAAATTTATTTTTTGTAAAATGTCTACAAAGTTCAGGTACTGTTATATTTGTTTGTTTTAGACATTAATTTTCGAAAATTATTTAATTTTTAATTCCCGAAAATAATACCTAAGATTTATTCTACAGTAAAAACATAAAATCATCGGAAAGGAACGGAATTTAGGGAATAAAAAATCAGTTGGTAAAATCTACAGGTTAACAAAAGTGTAAATGTCTTTTTATAGGTTGTCTATGATTTTTCTTGATAAGCTATTCATACGTAGTGGTTATATACTCTTTGAGCTATTGTCTATGTCTCGAAAGTTCAGGCACTGTTATTATATTTGGTGGTTTTATGCGAGTGCACATTTTAATAACAATGCCGCGTCCTAGAAGATCTAATCTTTCCCAGCGAAGCCGTAATGCAATTAGGCAACGGAATATCACGAGTCAATTATCTGATGGAGAACGAGAAATTGCACGAGAACAGCGCCGCGTTAGTATGGAGCAAAGAAGGGCCTTAATTCGTGCTTCTCAAACACAAGAGCAAAGAGAGGCAGCCCGTGAAACGGCTAGGTTAGAAACGAGAAATCGTCGAGCTTATCGTACAGATGAACAGAGGAATAATCTTCGAAGTGCAAGAAGAAATGGTTCAAGTATTGATTTGAATCGAGCAGCGTTTCTGTATGATTGCACCATCGACTACAGCTTGCATCGTTTAGTTTGCATTGGTCCAATGGACGTTGTTTGCCAGCATTGTGGAGCATTGAAGTTTGCTGGTGAAACGCCTGGTTTGTGCTGCCTTAGTGGTAGGTAGGTAGGTAGGTAGGTAGGGTAGGGTAGGGTAGGGTAGGGTAGGGTAGGGTAGGTAGGTAGGGTAGGGTAGGGTAGGGTAGGGTAGGTAGGTAGGTAGGTAGGTAGGTAGGTAGGGTAGGGTAGCGTAGGGTAGGGTAGGTAGGTAGGTAGGTAGGTAGGTAGGGTAGGGTAGGTAGGTAGGTAGGTAGGGTAGGGTAGGGTAGGGTAGGGTAGGGTAGGGTAGGTAGTTAGGTAGGTAGGTAGGTAGGTAGGTAGGTAGGGTAGGTAGGTAGGTAGGTAGGTACCTACCTACCTACCTACCTACCTACCTACCTAACTACCTACCCTACCCTACCCTACCTACCTACCTACCTAGGTAGGTAGGTAGGTAGGTAGGTAGGTAGGTAGGTAGGTAGGTAGGTAGGTAGGTAGGTAGGTAGGTAGGTAGGGTAGGTAGGGTAGGGTAGGGTAGAGTAGTGGAGTTTATACTATAGCTTTTGACAGAACGAAGTCTGTCGGGTCAGCTAGTTTACTAATAATATCTGACTTATGACTGTATCTGTGTTTTTGTGTGTTATTGTATAGTGTTCCTGTTCATTACTGTTTACCGACATCGCATAATTTTTCTGAAACGTATTGTATTGTAGTTTTATAGGTCTTGACTCAATCTATGTTAATTCTATGAACTCGACAGCAAGCCAGCATATGTTTTGCAGCGCCCTGACAGGGTTCATGTACAAAAACCGACAATATATATCGCACACCTAGATGAAGGGTGGCACAACTCAAAATAATCCAAAATCGAGTTATTGCGATTATCGGAATCAGTGTTGAAAACTACATTAACTCCAAAGACACCGGTGTACAAACTCCATTCATAAAAGACTAGATTGCGCTGTAAGTCAGTCTTTTTGAGTAGCTCCACGGTCACCCCCCATCAACAACAGTAACGCATCACCAGTTACGACATGTCAGCTGCAGGGAAAGATGCTGTCAATACGCTCAAAGAGTAAATTATTTCGACTTAGTTTTGTATTCGTGGCTAATCGCAGTAATCAAGCGTGAATTATTTTGAGTTGATTTCGTATTCGTGATTGAATCGGTCTTGTTTCTTGTGTGTTCTTCAAATTATTTCCACTTACCCCAGTATTGTTGACAAATGAAAGTAATTGTTGTTTTACTAAATTAATATAAAAAATATATATATTAATAGCAAATTAATATCTTAGTAAAATAATATACAACATCATACAACAATAATTTAAATCGGTCAAATAGAAAATGAATAGAACGTTTTTTGCTGTTCCTGAAAAAAGAGGTATTTTGAGTTGTGCTACTCTTTATCTAGGTGTGCGATATAATCTATTGTAAAATCTGTGATGTGCATGAGAGCAAATAAATTGTACTTCAGGTAACATTTTTTTTAAATAACAACTGCAATCTGAGGGCAAATCGAGCAGAGTGGTGGCCCATTGCTTTTTGGCCCCGACTTACGAGTTACTTACGGTTATAGGTTCGAACCCAGACTGGCGCTTCACTTTGTGTAAATTGTTCCATCACCACTGCTCTCAAAACGGTGAAGGAAAACATCGTGAGGACACCGGCTTGTCCTAGAACCAAAAATTCGAAGACGTGTCATCTACGAACCCGTACTGGGCCCGCGTTGTGGATCACGGCCCACTCCCTGGCACACGAGGAGGCCTGTGTCCTAGCAGTGGGAACATTATATAGGCTTATTATGCTATGCTATGCAAAGGTACTTTCAATATAGTTGTTAAACATGGCGTACTTTCAGAGGCTATAATTTATGATTCTAAAATTAAATCTTTTGCATAGGCATCTTTCTGTTACGCGGTCGTGACTTTTGTTTACGAGCTCGATCATTTTGTTTTGCAGTTTAGTTTTAAATTTATAAGGCAATTTAAAAAGTTTAGTAGCAAAGAGTTTTCATACATAGAATAAAATGGGAAAGATTTTATACGAGGAAAAATGAATCGAGTCCGGACGTCTTAACATTGAATTCTCAAAAGTCTTTTAAATGGTTATTTAATATATTGTATTATCAGTTTTAATTTAATTATTTTCACATCAACATTTGTCAAAAATGGAATAGACTGTATAGGCTGTTGTCGTTGTAAAAAAAATGTCCAGTTGCAAAAACGCGCCATTTTCTGAAAAAAAATATTTTTCATATTTACCTAATTCTTTGATTTGTTTTTTACTATTTCCCACAACTGTATTGAAAAACGTCGTGTGATACACGGGTGTATAGGTTATTGCAAACTCGTGTCATTAAAAAGCCTCGCCTTCGGCTCGGGCTAGTTAATGACAGCTCGTTTCCAATAACCTACTTCCCACCCTTGTATCACGATGTACTATTGTTTGTTTTTTTTATTTTTTTATTTCAGTTCAAGTACAAAGTGATGGAGTTAACTCCACCCGATATTTTATCTGAGGCGAAAACTGCGCAAGATGAAATTTTGCCCCCAAAATCTCGAGAAAGATATATGGCGACTTACGAATATTTTATTTTCTATTTACCTTTGTATGTATGTTAAAATAAACATATTTATTTTTGATTTGTTTTTTACTATTTCCCACAACTGTATTGAAAAACGTCGTGTGATACACGGGTGTGTAGGTTATTGCAAACTCGTGTCATTAAAAACCCTCGTCTTCGGCTCGGGCTTCTTAATGACAGCTCGTTTCAATAACCTACTTTCCACCCTAGTATCACAATATACTATTATGATATATCAGGGCCTGGGATTAATTCATGCATCGACTCTACCAACCACTTCATAAGTTGCTTTTAATATAACACGTAAATCGAATCGTTGAGTTCTCAAGTCCTCACCTCGTATAAGTACCTACAGCCGTGGACGATAAGAAAAACTTGCTTTCATTGATAAAATACTGCTTGCGTAAACGATGTTTTTCAATGGCGGAGTTGATAAGCAGCCGTCACCGCCGTGGCGCCACTTGCAGATAATGTACGGCCCTTAAAACACAACAACATGTTTATAGGACGAATAAAATAAGTACCTAGTACCTTTCAGACACCTATGTTTTTGGTATTTCACACAAAGCATCTTTTTATGAATAACTCCATAAGTAGGCAAATACTCATTCTCCTGCCCTTATCCCAATTTATTTGGGGTCAACATATCTTTTACTTCATCATCATTTTTTTTCTTAATTTTTTGTCATCTGTTTCTAGCCTTATCATCTTTCACAAAGTCCATCCATCGTTTCTTTGGTCTTCGCTTACTCGTATGGCCATGCACATTCATTCTGAAAACTTTCCTGACGACATTTCCCACAATAAAAAAAATAAACAGAAATATTTACATCACACAAGGCGACGATAACCGATTTTAATGATTTGAAAATAAATATTATGTTAAATTAGAGCATTTTCTTAATAACTTAATATGTGAATATTTTAGATTATATTTATATTACATAGTGAAATTAATTTGTGATGTCTAACGCGGATAAAAAACTGAGAATCACGCAAAATCTATCAAGCGTATTTTTCTGAAACCTTCACCTTTTTTAAAGATAATTTAATTATTGATCGCTTAGTATACGTGTTTTATTAAAATACCTTTTGTTTTATGTATAATAAATTAATAATTCGTCTTATTTGGGACAGCGCTCCTGGATGGGCGAGTCCTATTTCTGGCTGGACGTACGACGTGCGACGTTGCGTGAGCACAGTACAGAACACGCAAGCTAACCACTCAAGGTCACTGGCATATATCTGGGCCTTAAAGCTCCTACAAACAGACGCGACTCGCGGTGCCTTTGTGTCGCGTCGCGTGTCGCGCCTGTAGGAGCCTTTAACAGAGGATTGATTGACTTAGGTAATGTACTTACATAGATGTACCTACCTACTCTAATTATGCGATTTGGTATCCGAAGTAAACAAGTATTTCACAGAATTGAGCAATACCTACCCAGTAATCAGTATTCATTGCATTGATTGCTTACTGTGCTGTGCACCGGTACCTAATAAAACCCGAAACAAATTAATTGCATGTTTTCCGCTTACATTCCAAAATGATTGTTCACACAGCACCCACAGGCTACAGTTGAACGTCATAGTCTTTCCTTTATTGATAGGGTTGCCATACGTCCCGTATAGACGGGACTGTCACCGTAAATGACCATCGCGTCCCGTATTTCAATAATTTCGACAAAATTCGGAAATGGAACGAACTGGGCCAGCTCTATGATTATTACAAAAAAGTAAAATCAAACTCAAAATATGACCAGTCATATTTTGATTCATCAGACTTTCATACGAAAATAAAAATATTTAAATTCAATGCTCTAAATGTATAGAACAACAACATTTTGAAGGTTAGTTTTTGGTAAATTACTTTAATAATTATAGTTAATTATTTTTTAAGTAATAATAATATGTATAAATATATATATAAAAAAAGGGAGGGGAAAGAATCAAAGGGCATCAAAAAATTCGTCCGCATCGCTGTCAACAGGAAAAGTGCCCAAAAGGCTGGCAGCATTGCCACGTTGTATGGCAATGCTGATTCTTTGGCCAAGAAGTAGGCCAGCCTTCTGGTCACGAGAAGAGTCGACCAACCGCTTGGCGATGTCTCGAAAAACCAAGTGGGCACTCGGACCCCATGGTCCTAGAGTTTCAACCCCAAACGGCTCAAACATATAGCTCCCAATAAGGTTGTTATATTTGCGCCGTTTGAGGTTTTCTGCACCTACAGCAGCCGACCCAGCACAGCCCGCCGTGCTAGGAAGATGGGATGGCGCAAGGGTGTCGACACATGTTGCATCCCACACCAAAGGCCGACCTAACTTCCAAGGCATTATGGTCATTCCGTCCGGTCTCTTCTAATCGTCGCGTGCCAAGCCATTGGGTTCTAAAACAGCTGGCACCCCGGCGGTGACAAGAGCACGACGGATAATGTCATTGATGCTGGCGTGCCGTGCAATTCGGCCTGCGCTCCTACTGCAGGATAGGCCATGATGTCCGAGGCAGTCGACAACTTCACCGCATTGGCAGCGATGCAGAGCCACGCAAGGAGCGCCCAGACGCAGACAAGTAGCAAGCCGGAAGGTTGTGTCACCCAGCATAGTGCCTATGTTGGGTGACGGAAGTGCCTGAAGCCAGAGGCCCGACTCCCACTCACCCACAGCCAGCAGGCGGGCACACTCAGCAGTATTGGTGGACGTATTAATAAGATTATTCCGTACCAACCTGCAGAGCGGCTCATCCCACTGTCTCTGGGAAGATGGATTCACGGGCCGATCTGTATCTGGGCAAGCCATTTTCCAGGCATGCACCGCATCGGTCAAGCACGGCACTTCAGAGACAATCAGGGAAGGGGCTAAAATTTTCCCGGTCAACTCTTCAGTGCCGTGGACAGAGGACAGGAACGCCGGTAAGCTAATACTGTTAATTTTGCGGAAAAATATTTTGTTAGTCATATTTTGAGTTTGTTTTTTATTTTTTTGAAAAAAATAATTTAAGTTAATAAAAATCGTTAAAAGTGCTATTATTCGAATAAAAACTTCGATTTCAACTTTTTTACAATGAACTGTCGTGCGGCTGTAAATGTCTGCAAAGGGAACCTTACATCGTGCACACTGACAGATAAATGATTCCACCATCAAATACAATCTGAATGATTTTAAAGCAATCTAAAGGAAGAATGAAGGTAATCTCTGAAACTACTGAACGGATTCTGAAAATTCTTATTTGGTGTTTGTATTTGATAGCCCAATTCCTGGAGAAGGTTATAGACTATTAAACATCACGCTGCGACCCTAAGGAGCTGTACAAAAAGAAAAAAAGTCAGAAATAACGCTATGTGAAAATAAAGTCAGCAAATTACCAAAAATTAGCACCCCGTTGCACTTCCGCGCTAATACATAAATTACTTCATTTTGTGACACGGAGAGTCAGGTTCTGAAATTTCACGCGGACGAAGTCGTGGGACAGAAGCTAGTCTGATATAAATTAATCTAATCCAGACTGCTACTGAGAAATCCGGAGTGCTACTGAGAAATTCCTATTGGAAAAACCCAATAACACTTTGTCTGACTTGGGAATAGAAACTAGGACCTCCGCCAGTAGCACTTGCGACCACCAGACCAATCTTTACATGTTCTATACAAATAAATAAAATTAAGTGTCTGTTTGTAAGTTTGTAATGTCAAAATAACAGCTTTCAGCTTTTTACTAAATGCATATGAAAGTTTATTCGGTAACTATAACAAAAAATCTATTAAGTATATTTTTTGTCTGTCAGTCTATCTTTTTGTGTTAGTTCCGGCTAATCTCCGAAACGGGTGGATCGATTTTGACGGGACTTTCACTTGCAGATATCTGATGTTATAACTTATAAGGGTACTCGTAACTTAGGCTACTTTTATTTTATAAAAAGATAGGCAGGCGAAGCCGCGGGCAGCAGCTTGTTATTTATATAATCTTTTTAAGTTTTTTATCTTTTTAAGAAAGTCACGTGGTGTCTTTCATTGGGTGTCGCATAACATGAAGGAACGCTCTTTCGCGTAACGATTTCTACCTGTCAACTCCTACCGCAACATTTATTAATTTTACAAACATAAGAGTGCCAACCCTAACGCTCCAATGGAGTTTAGGTAATTATTTCAACAAATTGGCCTAGTTTCCATTCTGTCCATATTTATACTGTGACGTCGTTTACCGCTTAGAGTACCTACCTAAGTAAACCGCATGGTATTAAAATATGCTCTATCTACTCATCAACCCATTATTACGAGTATTATGTATCATCATCAGGTGCAGTTGTGTCACACTCACACACAAGTTACATGTACATAATATCTAACCTGTAATCAATCGTGGGCTTAACAAAGTGCCCTATTCATAGTTTTTGACACTTGAAGCTTAAACACTACGAACATTTTAATTCATATTCGTAAAAAACTCAAAGAAAAATGCTGTGTTGTTCTACTTAAAAACTTCTCAATAAACATGAAGTTGTTAACGACGCCGCATGACCGTCATGGCCGGCTCAAGTGTTAAAAGATAATAAGCCAAACAGATTTCCACTGAACTTTGACCGTTCAGCAATTTGTTGATAATATTTTTAGTCAACAAAAATCTTGATATATTTGTACCTATTAAACTTTGTGGAATACATTGACATTCTTTTGTTAAAAAGGTATTAAACGGGACTTATAAACAGTGCTTATGTTAAATTTAAGCCACAGATTACAAAGTATAAATTGTAGGTTGGAGGGTTCACAGAAAAGGTGAGATGATGACTTATGACAGGTCGCTGGAACGACATGGGGCAGAGTGGCCAGAGAGACAGGAATGGACAAGGTTGGAGGAGGACTTTTCCGACTGGCAAACGTACATAAAAATAAAAACAAACGCCAAATACAATACGAGACTGAAGACTACACTTTAAGGTTCCTACAAACAGGCGCGACACGCGACGCGACACAAAGACACAAAATAATAAATTGTAGGACATGTCTTGTAACCCGAATATTATGTAGGTAGGTACACAGGGCTACTCATCAAGCTATACAAATTCAGTTTACGCTGGTCTCGCAATGTATTGGATTTCTGTACAATGTTTAAGTCAAAGTCAAATCATTTATTTCAAATAGGCACGGAGATGCACTTTTGAACGTCAAAAATTACATGAATAGTTAATTGATTCTAGTTGCGCCTTGCAAAATGTAGTTATGTATGGAGAAGAATGGGCAAGAAACTTATGCCCAAATACTCAAACGTTACTTAACTTTAAGACGTTCTTATAAGTATTTCTGTCGCTACAAAACAGTTTAAAGTGACAGAGACAGCATTAGACTTAACGGCGACTTAAAATTGAATTGCGTTTGAGTATTCGGCAGTTACTCTTTTAAAATGTTAACAATAGTTTTTATACATTAATTAATATTTATAGGTGAAGACGATGTACCTAGAATAAAAAAAAAAAAAAAAAAAAAAATTACTTACCACAATTGGTAAAAAGAATGAAAAGTGAAGTAATAACAGAAAAATTAATAAATGCGATAGGTACATGGTGCTCAAATATTTACAAACATTGTATATGATTTCCCAAAAAAAAAAAAAAACATATAATAAGTCAGTGTGTGAGTTAAATTTATATTAATCACAGAAAATAAAATTAATATCATAAAAATAATAAATTATACAGTTAAATTAGCAACCAGTTTGATTTTGTCTAGACTCTAAATTGTCCTATGGAGCAGGAACAGCATGTTTCCAAGCATTCTTATAATGAGAGATCAGCTTATACTGGAAATGTATAGCATTATATGTAGCCGTGTGTACATTCAATGCAGTAGTTATCGTACTCAAATACCTAGTTGTAAAGTGTATTTTGATCATATTAATATTTGAAAGCAATTTTTGACCCATACCACTTTGAATGGCGTGCAATGAAGGATACCCTAGGATTGGGTGGAAACGGGTTGAAAAGAAGAATGTCTGCTTTATATTAAAATAGAAAACTGTGTTCTTCAGAAGAAAGAGTTTTCTTCTGAGCATTTTCTTAATTAAAGTAAAACATACAAAAGGCACATAGCAGAGTGCGAGCAAGAATGCCTTGCGTTTTACAAAAACGGGTTCCTGGCATGTTCCTGGTACGGGCACTAGGTATAAATGTATAACTTCTGTGGAAAAAAATGTATGACTCAAAAAAAATTGGTCTACTACTATTCTTACGATTTTATCCACTTGCTAAGTGCTAAGTCACGTTAAGGCCGAGATATATGCCAGTGACCTTGAGTGGTTAGGTTGCGTGTTCTATACTGAGCTCACGCAACGCGTCGTACGTCCAGCCAGTAATAGGGCTCGCCCATCCAGGAGCGCTGTCCCAAATAAGACGCATTATTATTTTTATACATAAAACAAAAGGTATTTTAATAAAACACGTAAGTATACTAAAAGATCAATAATTAAATTATCTTTAAAAAGGTGAAGGTTTTAGAAAAATACGCTTGATAGATTTTTCGTGATTCTCAGTTTTTTATCCGCGTTAGACTTAACTTTATAAATTAATTTCACTATGTAATATAAACATAATCTAAAATATTCACATGTTAAGTTAATAAGGAAATACTCTAATTTAACATGTATTTTTTCCAAATCATTAACAATACTCGTTTAGACGTGATCTTCAGTATAAAATCATTAAAAGTCGGTTATTGTCGCCTTAAGAGTGCACAAATATCACATTTAGTTTACATGATATTGAACTGTTTAAAACGACGTATTTTTGGTATGTAGAGTTCGTAAGTACGTGCCAGATTGATAAGGATGGTTATTTTCGCCAATTACGACAACAATCGATAAAGTTCATGCTGTATAGCACACATACATGAATCTACATAATTCAGTTTATAGTTTGTACACACGGCTACATATTAAGCTCTAAATATCCAGTATAAGCTGATCTCGCATTGTATAGGATATCTGTACAATGAGAGGTCAGCTTATACTGGAAATATAAAGCTTGATATGCAGCCGTGCGTACTGTGGCCAGCCAACGACCGGTCGATGTGGCCAGCACATCAAGCTACACGAAACTGTCAAATTTTTCCAAATGATTTTAAACTTTAAAATGTTGATGGCTAAGTTCAAAATCGAACGAGAAAATTTAAAAGTTTGTGGTAGCTTGACACGCTGGCAACCGTAGGTACCTAAATAATGGTGCCGACTCCCTTGTTCACAAACTAAACTAAATTTAAGGTCAGTGCATCTTTTTCTTTCTATTTCATTAAGAAAAGGACAGAAGATAAATTTTAGTTTATTCCTGTCAAATTAATTACCGCTTGACGTAAATTAACGTAATTATAATAGGCAAGTTTTTAATCACGTCTAAACTTGTATGGAGTAGTGACAGGCGCTGATTAATTTGACAGGACTAAACTAAAAATTATCTTCTGTCCTTTTCTTTATGAAATAGAAAGAAAAAGATGCACTGAACTTAGTTTAGTTTGTGAACAAGGGAATCGGCACCATTGATGATTAAGTTCAAAATCGAACGAGAAAATTTTACAGTTTGTGGTAACTTGATGTGCTGGCCACCGTACCTACAATAAAGGCTCCTCCTACATACACATACAGGCGCGACACCGACGGGACACAAAGGCACCGCGTGTTGCGCGACGAGCGGTGCTTTTGTGTTGCGTCGCGTGCGATCTACCGCGATCAACTGTTTGCCCACCCCCTGCTCTACAGTGTCCCTAAACTCCTCAAACACACTGAACAGAATAATATATTGAGGCAAGAATTGGTTGCATCAATATTATAATCTTGTGATGCTGTACACAATAAACACACCCTTTCGCAGTCGACTGCGTGTCATAGGCCTATCCGCTGAACGTTGCGCCACATCTCACGGGCCACGGCTATCCGCCTTCAGAAAAATCTGTTCCAGCTGCGGTTTTTTAGATCGTAGTCGGTCCGTCAAGACGGGTACGGAATCCTTCGTGTGCGAGTCCGACTCGCACATGGCCGGGTTTTTTATTACTCCGGTAGGTACCTAACTATTATTTTTATTAGTTTGGTCAATTTGGTGGGTTATGCTTGTTGATAGGTGAAAAGACAGAGCGTTGTCAACAGTGACGTGAGGCCGGTTTCGTAAACATGTGTGTACTTAGTGCGGCGTAGTTTGATTGCACAGACCATGTATGATTGTAAATGGTTGTAAATGTGTGCGTGTTAGCGTGTACGCGCAGCGTGGAGGTGTAGTTTTGGCGGCTTAGTAGGTGACTCGGCCGCTAAGTCTCGTCCGATCCGGCCGAGACAGGAATTTCATTATTATTAATATTTTTGAGTGGTGTTTCGGACGAATCCTTTTTTAGAGGCAAAGTAACGTCAGACACATAATTAAATAATACATATTTTACTTTGTGGCTATGGATACATTTTTAATTATAAATAAAATAAACATTAATGAGTGATGAGCTGACAAGTAGGGATGATTCGATATGCCTTTTTGCCGATACGATACCGATGCTCTTATAAAAATATTGGCGATACCGATAACGATACGCTTATTGAATTCTTAAATGAAGGTAAAATAAATAAAACAAGTTAGGTATTTTTTTTAATTAATATAAAAAGAACAAATAACAGGATAAACTAAATAAAACCGTTTAAAACTATAGACAGGTTGAGATTAGTTAATAGTTTGAGTAATTAAAATTAACATTGATGAGGTTTTTGTTTAAAAAACAAAGTAGACGAGACAACACGCTCGTTTACATTACATTTTTAAAGCGTGAAATTTGAATAGTTTCGTTGAATCGGCCATAAAAATATCGCCGATGCCGATATATCGGCAAACTTCGAGTATTGCCGATATATCGGCATCGGTATCGGTATCGGATGCATCCCTACTGACAAGTTGGTTATTGAATAATTGTTTTTATGACATTGGTGATAATATGGAATATTGTAAAAATCCAAGATGACATGTAGGTACTTAATTTTGACATTAATTTTAAAGTAACGACTACCTAATTATAATAATTCATATTGGACTTATTTTCAATCATTAAATCTTAAAATTAATTGTACTTAGCTATATAAGAATGACATTTGAATATTTGTAAAAACATATTATTATAATTTTTTAAATATTTCTTTTATAATTTGTTTTTTAATATTTTTTTTCAAGTTTGGTGAAATCATGGCATGGAAATGTAAAAAAATAAAATAAAAAAGAAACCGCTAAGTCTGGCACAATTTTTAACATTATACAAAAAGAAGCTAATTATTTTGAAATCCTAACTATAAAAGTGCAAAGAGAGGGAAGGCATTATCACTATTAGCAGGACCCGCCGTCCACGGCATGCACTGACCGACCCAGACGACCCCATCACTCTCCTCCAGGAGAGTCATAGGTCTACTAGTACAGTTCGCAAAAGTGTACACACTACAAGATCGTCATTCCGACCTCGCCGCCGAGGCCCCGCGCGAAATCCCCGACTAACAAATAGTCCTCCCCGACCCTTGACTGTAAGCGAAGCGCCAGCACGCGTTTTAGCTGAGCAGCATGTAATCCAAACCCCCCACGATAATAATCTAAACACTGATTTTATCCAGCCACCGTCGGTCCTTGCCACCCTCCCTCCGACTCAGCTGCCCTGAGCCGAGGTTCGTACCCCACAGGGGGTGCCCTTAGCGAGCAGCAGTCGTTTAGTTTATAGTTTTTACGCCCTAGCTGGAGGCCTTAAAATCCGTTAGGAGCTTAAGGCACCACAGGATATACCGGTTAAAGAGTCCGAGCCCCTCGTGGTTACAATCTGAGTTGCCATTTAAAAAAAAAAAAAAAAAAAAGGCATTATCATATACATGCAAAAACTCGTGAAACAATTATTGAAATTGATGACCACATTTCTAGCACCATTTTGGATTTGGAAAATCACAAAATTTCGCTAGAACATTGTATTGAACTTTTAGTACTTTAGTTTTTTTTTTTTGTTGTGCCTAAAAACACATGAGACTTAAAGACTTCTAGTTGGTAGATAAAATAAAAATACCTAAATATTATACCTAATATGATTGTTATTTTTATTTTTTTTATGAAAATAGTTGTTTATTGTTTTGATTGTATTGAATAGACTGATTGTTATAAATATTATATTATAAACATAAGAAGAGGTTATTTTGGTATCGTAGTTAGTCACTGATTTTTAATAGGTTATTGATATATAAGACTGATTATTGTGATTTTTCATGTTTACTGTTGATTGTTGTAATTGTATATTAAACTTTATCTTTTTCTAGCGATTCTTTGACTTTTACTTATATAATATAACCCTACCTAAGGTTTTTCATTCTGACTGTACAAAATTTGCTTAAAAGAAAGTATAGTCCGAAAAACCACTCAAAATTATTAATAATAATGATATTCCTGTCTCGGCCGGATCGGACGAGACTCAGCGGCCGAGTCGCCTACTAAGCCGTTTTGGCATACTTCACTGCATGCTTCGCAGCGCTCTGTCTTGGTTTTTTATTTGGTCTGAGGGTGAAAAATGAAGTGTCACTTTCAGTTTTCCCGTATGTTCCAATTTTCCCGGCAAATATTTATTTTTTCTGTCTCTAAGACCCTGATTCGGACAATTACGAACATTTAAAAACAAAAAATTGCCATAACGGTCTAGCCGTTCTGAACTGCAGTGGTGCGCTTACCAACGTACAGTAAGCATTTAATTTTTCAAGTCGAGGTCTGTTTTTTTTTCTGTCTTTCTGTTTGTTCAGGACCGATTTTGACGGGACTTTCACTGGCTGATAACTGATGTTATATGGAATAAAGGCTTGTACAGACTAGTGCGACCTTGCGGGCGCGACGCGACACTAGTAGCACAATTTCTTTGTAGTTGCCTGTCGCGCCCGCGATATCGCGCCAGTCTGTACGAGCCTTAACTTACTTTTATTTTAGAAAAAGTCACGTGGGCGGGCGCAGCGGGCGCTGCTGCCCGCTGCGCCCGCTGCTAGTTACGTACAATATGAATAAGTAGTAAATTAGTCATTTCGATAATTTTATTATTCCATTTCTATGCTATGTTGAAAGAAAGCCTAATAACTAGAGGAAGAGCGCGCTTGGGAGCGCCCCCTGAGCGTCCCGTCCATAGATTCTATTCCGTGGTCCCATCGGACTGAGCAAAAAAATAAACACGCGAGAACGGGCGGGCCGAGCCGCATTCCTCGACTGGGTCGACGGCACGGCAGGCCCCGCGCTCTCCGCTTCCCTCCCGCAGTCGTTCGCGCGCGTCGTTTGTGATAACTCGTCCGCACGTTATCCGCTGTTTGCCGCGTATTATGTTTACAATAGTGTTGTTATTGTTGTGGTTATTATAAAAAATATACAATCTAAGTGTTTTGTGCTGTGTGATAAAGTGAAATATTGTACTGAAGGATCTGTTGAGTATTAATAAACTGTGGATCGCGAGGAGCAGACAAGCACGGCAGGCACCGAGCTCAGGTAGCGTTCCGTATTTGTTTTCGATCTGATTACGGCTAGAACTAGAGTTTGTTAAACAGTTTTGTAGTTCAGCGGTTTAGCTTCGAATTACAGGTTAATAATATTGTAATAACAGAACCACGTGACCATATGAATACTCAGTGCACACCACGTGGTGTGAGCGGTGGTGTAAACAACTCTGTGCCCTTCTCCGCTCTCCGGCCTCCGCAAACGCGCGCGACGCGGCGCAATGGCGCGGCGCAGGCGAGGCGGCGAGGGCGAGCGAAATGCGCGATGGTGACGGCGGGGAGCGGTGACGGTCTGACGGCTTCTTCCACTATCGTGCTCGTAGGCGATATATAGCGAGTTTTTAGTTGGTATTCATTAACAATCACTCGGGGAGGTACCTACACCTAGGCTATAAATTCTTGCTCATTAAAAAGTACTGTCTGACTTAGCTACCTAGTTAAAAACTTAGTTAAAATAATAATACCCTATTTGTAGACCCAGGTTTCCAATTAAAAACTAAAGTTTACACTTACGCATAACTTTTTTATAAAAACAGCATTTCTAGTCGGACGCAGAGGCGGAGGCGGTACGCAAAATAGAAAAAAAAAATAACTTTTTGATGGCGTCTTTACTTTACGTCATTCGTTTTATGTATTTTGGAGTACCTACGTATGATCATTAATTCATTACTCTTGTCAACAATTTTATGTCATAGTAGGTACTCATTGTACCATTAGCTGCAAAGCCTATTACCTATACCAATTAGTCCCAACTATGTAGTAGCAGAAGCTAAGAAAAAGTAAAATAGATACCGGATACCACATAGGTACCCGGAATACGTAACTAACTAGCTTGAATAGCTACTCGGTATAGTTAGGAATGTCGACATATCGGCTCAAGGTTTATTTATTATTTTTCCTCAGGCATTGATAAGATGCCTAGTACAAAATTCGTGTTCGTGGGTGGTCACTCAGAACTCTGAATTATAACTTATCTGTATCGGTCGGTACTCCACAGATTACGCAACTACTTAATAAAACAGGCGCGACACGCGACGCTACACAAAGGCACCTCTTGTCGCGCGACACGCAATGCCTTTGTATTGCGTCGCGTGTCGCGCCTGTTTGAAGGAGCCTTTAGTGTTATCTCATAATAATTTAATAGAACCTAGAACCAGTAAGTATCTACTCCATCCATATTAGGTACAGTTTGTAAATTTTCTCAATGAGTACCTACCCCATTCCTACTGTGTATGAATTTTAAGTGTTTACATTTTTTTTAAATAAAAACAGCATCAAAATTTGGCAAATCATAATTATTTTCTATTGCATTATGTTTTTGTAGGTAGGTAGTAGACATTGAAATATTAAGAATTTGTTATTGATAAGCGACTGCGCAAGAAACATACACCTTGAAGTCTTATCAAAACAATAATCCGAAAACGTTTTTTTTTATAGTTCGCTTGGCCTTGAATTAACTTGTTGATGCGATCTGTTGCATTCTTTGTTCTATGCTAGCTCAATGTGGTAAGAATTTAAAATGACTGGTGGCATTTTAAGACATTTAAGCATGGATGTATAAAAAAGGAAGATTAGGTACTCGCTCCTCGACGTGGACCGCATAAACTATGCCAACCGGCACAGTTGACCTTAGTCACAATCGAACTGGCGTATGTGCAGCACTCTAAGTAAAATTACCGAAATCGTCGCGACAAAGATATTGTGATATATCGCGTCGCGCCCGCGATATCGCACTAGTCTGTCAATTTGCCTAGCCTCTTCCCAACTATGTTGGGGTCGGCTTCCAGTCTAACCGGATGCAGCTGAATAATCAGTATTTTACGTGGAGCGACTGCCTATCTGACCTCCACAACCCAGTAACTGGGTAACACGATACCCCTTGGTAAGACTGGCTGTCAGACTTTTGGGCTTCTGACAACCCGTAACGACTGTCAAAGATCCACGAATGATAGCCGGGACCAACGGCTTAACGTGCTTTCCGAGGCACGGAGGAGTATCGGTATGTTCACCCATCCACGGACCAACCCCGGCAAGCGTAGCTTAACCTAACGGATCGACCCGTGCGGCTGTTATTACTTAGCCACGAGGTCTTCAATCGATATCGCACTAGTCTGTACGAGCCTTAAATTAGCAGCAACAATGCCTTCCTGTGTTTTCAAAATAGTGCACAAATAATTCACAATCAAAAACAAGTTCCACGGGATTACTTTCCACTCGTTAGTAGGTAGGTAGGTACCCATCAAAACTTATTTTGTTTAAAATTCTCCTGAAAATATTGCTGTCTAGGTCGCCATTTGTTCCGGAGTTGGTATGGGTAACAGTGACCATTATTGTTAACTCGTTCCCACTGCAGCCCGCGTCATATCTCTCTATTTCGGTTGTTAATGCATGACGAATGACATTGGGAAATGTAGTTGTCATCAATGCATTAAAGAAAATAAAGGCTCCTTCAAACAGGTGCGACACAAAGACACCGCTCGTCGCGCGTCACGCGATGCCTTTGTGTCGTGTCGCGTGTCGCGCCTGTTTGTAGGGGCCTTAATTCGAGAACTGCGCGTTTAGTCAAATTATATTTCTGTACTGGATTGTTTGATTAAACACTATAAACCGACATATAATCCTCCTGAGACCCCTGATATCACCACGCACAACGGACCAAATGAGAGTCTAAGTGCGGAGAAGGGAGCCCCATCATCATCATCACCCCTGATATCACCTATGATACCGGGATTCAATTATTTTTTTCCGCTCAATCTACCAGTTGCGTTGTGAACTACGTACTTAGTAAGTTACGTGATGATACTGGGTTTCGTCAAAATGTGGTTTCGGATAATTCAAGCGAGTTTGACCGTTGTTTATATTTACTTACGTAAAATTGTTTTTGCGAGTAACGAAGCAACAAAATTCGATCTAAAGAAAAGCGCCCACATTCCTCTAGATCGAATTTTGTTGCTTCGTGTCTCAATATGAAACGTTATAAAAGGTATTAGAAAATTCTAGAGTCACTTACCGAGGAAAATTCTAGACTTGCTTATTGAGCCGTTTTTCATAGTTCAGCACGATAGTCAATCACGTGATAATATTTTTAAGCTATTGCATATTAAGCTATTGCATAGCTTCTATCGCGGGCCTTGAGCGCGGGGACCGAATCCAGAAATTCCGTAATGAAAAAACCTCACGCTCCCCACTCCGACGGTTTTCCTACACCAGTACCCTCTAGTGATCTAATAATTTCTGGCAGTTCCTTTTTTCTGTGTACTGCGTATTTTATTCTTATAAATATTAGTTTATTATATTATGATCTTCACAAAAAGTGATTGTTGATAGTGGGGTTTGAACTCACGAGCAGTCGATTACGAGTACATTCAGTTCCCCTGTTGCACCGCAAGGCTACAATGACTTAATTAAAGCTTGCCAAATAGTTGATACCATTCCAGTTGAACAATTTTTAAACTTGACTAGACGGTTGGAAATGACTCATGTACATGGAATTTTTTCGCTGTCAAAACAGTTTGTCACTCTTTTTTTATTTAAAATTACTTTAGGTTCAACACTTTCGTCTATTTTAAAGTTGTTATTATGCTTATATTTGAATAGTATTTGACTTTGTTTACGTAGTTATACACTTTTACGACGTTCAGCACTTATTTATTTTGTTTTTAAGCTATTGCATAGCTTCTATCGCGGGCCTTGAGCGCGGGGACCGAATCCAGAAATTCCGTAACGAAAAAAAAAAAAAATTAATATCAAAGAAAAAGAAATACTGCATAAATAAAATAAATAAATAATTATAATTGCATAAGTTGATACAAAATGCTATGCAATAGCTTTACCGCGGCAGTCCCCGAGTGCCACACGTCTTTTTTTTTTTAAAGAAGTAGCCGCTAGTGGACCCGTTGTACGCCCTCTTAACCGACTACAGACGTAGGTATAATACCTTTGATGTCGAGCCGCCATTTGAAATTCAGTCCTCGGAAAATCCACCCTAACAAACTTAACGGAAAGAAAGATCAACAGTACTAGCACTCTCATGAAAAACGACGTACCAGGATATGTTCATCCTAAGAGCGCTTTCACATTTAGGCGACTTTAGCAGCGCGACAGTCGCGCGACTGTCGCGCTGTCAGAATTTCATAGTTTAAACAGAAGCGCGGCGGTCGCGCGCTGTCGCCGCGGCCGCTCATTCGGCGATGAGCCAGTGTTGCAAACGTACGTAATTATAGACTACACAATGAGCGAGTTTGATACCGAACGATTTATTATTGAAATTCAAATGCGTCCTGTTTTGTGGGACTCAAGAAGCAACAATTACCACAACAGAACCCTAAAAAAGAATAACTGGCAAGAATTATGTGCATTGTTTATTCCTGATTTCGAAAAATATGAATTTATATTCGAATTTTTGAAATGAAGTGCGCCACACTGATCTAAACTGCGGCGGCGCGGCTGTTATTATAAAGTGAAGGACTGTTCTTCTGCCGCGCTACTGTCGCGCTGCTAACGTCCTAATGTGAAAGCGGCCTAAGCAGTAGCAGAAGAAAAAGGCTTCAATGAAAACTGACAGGACTTTACAAAAGAACGGTAGAGAAAGAAAGAAAGAAAGAAAAATAGGTTTATTTGTCACAGAAACACGTGCATACAAAAAGATAATTAACTTGATTAGATGGTATAAGAAAAATAAAAAATAAAACTAAATAGATCTACATTCCAATCACGAGCACAAAACAAAATAGTCGGTAGAGGAAGTTATGATTGTGTGTTGAGGTAAGATGAAAAGATAGCGGTATACGGTAGCATCTTGATGTTACACAACCGGCGCGGCGGCATAACAAAATAGTATAATGCATACATGGAAGGCATTGATTTGTTAGATCGCATACTAATTGGAACGAATTCGCGGAAGAACGGGAAAATGGACAGCGCAAGCAATTTTTGATTTTGCGGCTGCAGCAGCTTGGATAGAGTATCGTCAAGTAAACAAATAATGCAGTGCCTAGATGTCAAAATGGACTTGGTTAAACATTTGATCTGTGGCGGCACCGCGCAATTTCAATCGCAGTATTCCAGTCCCAGTTTAGAGCATTTATCTCGCTCATACGTGGGCTGTTGGTAGATAAACGATCTAAACTAGGACTAACATCAAGCCTTGGACCTCTGTTACCAACGGAGGAAGAACAAGTACCGCCGAATCCGAAATGAGCATACAGACTTATCGAACCACTGCCGCCTCATACGTCACAAAGGGTAAAGGAAGTAAAGCACTTGCCAGTGTGTGCCAAAGGCAATCAAAATGCAGTGTATGAAAAAAATTAATGCATGCAGTCAGCTAACTTTTGTGAAATGTTCCACCTTATAAATATTAATGTTAAAAGAAACAGTTTTTTCTGATTTTCACTTGCAATAAAATAATAATTAAATTACACTAAATAAATGTAAATAATACACGTTTTGGTTAGATTAAAACCCAAAGTATCATCTGTGATACCCCCTTTTTTCGCTCACTGGGGAGGGATGGATTTTTACTTTTATACTACTGAGACACTACCTCTGCCAAAAATCAAGAGAATACGACGTTATTTTATACCTTACGTCTCAGAAGTTTAACTTACTTTTAAAATACACGACGTATTTATTAATGGTGTGGGCAGATGAGAAGACTTCTCTGTGTCAGTGTTGCCAACTCCAATAAATCCGAGTCGCTAGGCTGAGTATCAAAAGTCGCTACAACTGATTCCACTAAGGACGGATCCAAGATTACGTTCTGGGAGGGGCACAAGAGGCTAGTGGGGGTATAAAAGGGGGGCAATTTTTTTTTTTTGCGTGCTTTACAATGTTCACATAAAACGTACATATCCATTGTCTAAAACTGTTTTGATTTGTACTCCAAAAGTCTTCAGATAAGTTGCTAAATCATTTTTGCTGTCAAAACTTTTTTTGTCGCTAAGGCAAAAGACGTCATTTCTAGTCACAAAGACGCTGAATTGGCAATACTGCTCTGTGTCCTGCCTGCCGGCGGCATTCTGAACCTCAATTAGCCTGATATTGTGGCAATCGATTGAACGACTAACCCATTAAAACCTGTAAAGTACAACCTTTTTGAACACTTTTGAAGGAAAGGGTTTTTGATTTGGTTTAATGACCCGTTCATGGAATAAGGGTTACCCCATAGGCAAAACTGATTTGGTTGAACGGTTAAAACCGGCTCATAATTATAAAAGAAGCCGTTCGCAGTGTAAAACAATCGTAAGGGAATAACCAAACTTATTACAATTTCAGAGCTAGTTCTCAACAAGCTATCAAATTGTAAAAGTTCTGAATTTTATACATTAATTGACAATGCATTTTATCAGTTAAGTAATCAGTGGTTGTTTGTTGGTCAAATGCAGTGTCAAATTGTCCAACTTATTTGTGGTTACTAACCACTAATAAATAAGTAAAAGTTTGTCATAAAAAACCCTTTCTAGCAATAACAATCTAATGTATAAATAAGTTAATAATTAAGGTTAATTAAGGTTTTGTGTGATAACCTGGAAAGCAACCTAGATTTTCCATTCGTAAGTAAAATACATGCAGATCTAAGTAAGAAGGAAAATATAAATGTAATCTAAAATACCTACCCTGGTATTTTTTTTTAAATTTTATCTATTCATAGAAATGTAATGAGTAAATGACAGATAAGTAACATTATCATGTTATGGTGTCGTTATCACTATCACATATATTTTTTATAAAATTCTACAAAACGTGTTTGCGTCAAACCAAATCATTAAAATTTAAAATCATGTCCGGCTGGTTGACAGTGTACCTACTCGTGCATTTCACAAAATTGACGATAACCTATTTATAATACCTACTGCGTTAAATAAAGTATGGTAACAAAGCAGTGTCTACTCCGCAAGTGCGCATAGAAAGATTTTATACGTAGTGTGTGCTTCCTAAGTGCGTTCACGTTGTTTGGTGGGTGGGGGGGGTGCAATGTTTTGGGTACAGAGCCAAGCACGCGCCGCCGCACTGGTCGCGGTCTGATCGATCGTCCTGCGCTGCGCTGTTCTATCTATTATTTATTACCAAAAATATGGCGGCGTGGTGCGGCACGAGGTCGTCGACCTCACTGTCCGCCACGAGCCACGACACGCCGCGTAAACAACAAATGCAGCGCGGGAAACTCGACCCCTCCCTAACTACCAAGGTTTTACCCGCGTGCCGTGTGTTGGACCTTGGCGCGATCATGATTATTGTCTGTCTCTACAATCACGCGAAATGACGCTTTCACGTTAGCGGTTTAGAGCCTTTTTTTACTACCGGAAGTGCCAGTCACCTTTAAGTCGTCGATACGTGAACGATTTAAGGGGAAAGCGCTAAGGTAGCCCGCGAAATTCAAATATTCTTACGATTTTTGCAATTTGCAGCTCTCGTCTGAATGTATGTTGATTACAGTATGATTCGCGACCGTAACGAATATGTATTTACGACATTTTATTCATTAGAATCAGTAATACAACTCCATAGGTTAGTATAATCCTAAAAGTCATGATTTCATGAAAGTCATTCAATCCATACTAATATTATAAAATGTGGAAGTAATGAACTTGGAGAGATGTATTGATTTTTATGTATTTTTATAATTATATTCTATAATAAATGTTTGATACGGCTTCGAATCATAATTAGATCAACATACAGCCTGATACTACTAGTGACCTGAAAATTGCAATAAGAAAATTTAAAGTTCTCGGGCTACCTTGTCGCTTTTGCCTTAAGGCCCAGATATATGCCACTGACCTTGAGTGGTTAGCTTGCGTGTTCTGTACTGAGCTCACGCAACGCGTCGTACGTCCAGCCAGTAATAGGACTCGCCCATCCAGGAGCGCTGTCCCAAATAAGACGCATTATTAATTTATTATACATAAAACAAAACGTATTTGAATAAAACACGTATACTAAAGGATCAATAATTAAATTATATTTAAAAAGGTGAAGGTTTCAGAAAAATACGCTTGATAGATTTTGCGTGATTCTCAATTTTTTTTATCCGCCATAACTTTACAATTAATTTCACTGTGTAATATAAACATAATCTAAAATATTCATGTATTAAGTTATTAACAAAATGCTCTAATTTAACATAAATATATTTTCCAAATCATTCACACTACTTGTGTAGACGTGATCTTCAGTATAAAATCATTAAAGTCGGTTATCGTCGCCTTAGTGAAAAGTTTAATAATAATAATAATAACGTTTATTTGGACTCAATAAAATATAGCCTAATACAGTTATATTCCTGAGAACTAGGATACAAATAATGTAAGTGAGGAAACTGCTAAAATTATGTGAACTCCTGACTTCCAAACTAGGTTAAAACCTGTATCATTGAAATCGGTGCTCTTCCGTGGTACATTATTTAGGTTCCTCCTTTAAAAAACTATTATCTCGTAACTGTGAATGAATTATGAAAAACGGCTCAATCAGCGACCTCGGTAAGTGTGTCTAGAATTTTCTAATACCTTTTATAACGTTTCATATTGAGACACGAAATAACAAAATACGATCTAAAGAAAAGCGGCCACATTCCTCTAGATCGTAGTTTGTTGCTTTGTGTCTCAATATGAAACAGTATAAAAGGTATTAGAAAATTCTAGACACACCGAGGTCGCTGATTGAGCCGTTTTTCATAATTCCTTCTCAGTCACGAGATAATATTTTTTTAAAGGAGTGGCGCTAGTGGACCGTAGTATGCCCTCTTAAATGACTTATGTTGAGTTGCACGAAACCAACATTATTTTAACTGAGACTTTAAATTCATGCCATCCCTTACATTTTGTATCAAAAAGAAAGTGACAGCTTCAATTTAAAGTCTCTGTTAAACTAATGGTGGTTTCGTGCGACTCACCCTTAGACTATGAAAGGAGGTACCTAAGTCTAAAACTTGACTGGTGAGTGATGTAAGTGAATGTAGGGTGAGTGATGTAAGTGAATGTAGGGTGAGAATGTGCGTGCATGTAGGTATGTGCAGTGTGGGTGTAGGGTGTGAATGTGTGTGGTATGTGTATGTAGGGTGTGAATGAGTGTAGGTGTAGGGTGTGAGTATATACGCGAACGTGTAGGTGTGTTTTTGGTATGTTAATTCTATTTTAAAATATCCAGTGTTTTTGTCGTATTGATATAATCAAGGCTTCTAAGCCATTTGGAGACCACTATTTTACATTGATGTTTAGTTAACCTTTCATATGGAAACGGAACGTGGATCCACGCGAGAAACAATGGTTTTTTAATTGTGTCTGTAATTGCGAGAGGTTACAGGATATTTTTTTTTTAGAATAAGATTGATTTTGTTGTACAAATGGCCACCTAAATAGTTGAAATATCTCTGTGCAAAGTTTAAAAAAGCGGCCAAGTGCGAGTCGGATTCGCCCATGAAGGGTTCCGTAGCAGCAAGCGCGGTTTACGATTTATGACGTATTAAAAAAAAACTACTTACTAGATCTCGTTCAAACCAATTTTCGGTGGAAGTTTACATGATAAAGTATATATATTTTTTTAGTTTTATCATTCTTTTATTTTAGTAGTTACAGGGGAGACATACATTTTACCACTTTGGAAGTGTCTCTCGCGCAAACTATTCAGTTTAGAAAAAAATAATATTAGAAACCTCAATATCATTTTTGAAGACCTATCCATAGATACATCCACGTATGGATTTGATGAAAAAAAAATTGAGTTTCAGTTCTAAGTATGCGGAACCCCCAAAATTTAATATTTTTTTTCTATTTTTGTGTGAAAATTAAATCTTAATGCGGTTCACTGAATACATCTGCATACCAAGTTTCAACAGTATGTTCTTATAGTTTCGGAAAAAAGTGGCTGTGACATACGGACGGACAGACAGACATGAATCCATAAGGGTTCCGTTTTTTGCCATTTGGCTACGGAACCCTAAAAAGTAAACACGTCGTTTTGAATTCTAACCTTCCCAACTATACTCGCGTTGAGTGCGACTTAAAAAACGTAGTAATTTACTCAACGTAGAGGTTGTAAGGCACCAAGGTACTATTTTTCATAATAACTAGGTATGTTGTTTGTTATGTAAGAAGTCACTTGACTTCCTAGAACGCAAGTCCGCAGTTATTACGATGTAGGCAGAACAAAAACAGGTAGAAGCAGTTTGCGAAAACTTCAAAGGTTATTAAAGATACCTCAGCTCGTGTGTTAAGTTCAAACCCTTGTCCATGTATTAATATATAAATTAAATAAATAAATAAAAAACGTTTATTTCGACCAACAAAGGATCACAGGCCAAAAGTAAAAAAAAAAAATACAATTGAAAAGAACATAATTATTAATACAGACTTCGGAGGCTCAGTATGTGAACCATACAGCAATAGTTCAGGTTCATGTAGTGACAGTCGAACCTCTGCGCGAATGCCCTCAGGATGACGCTGGAGCTAGCCCGAACCCTGCGCACCAGGGATGTGCATCTATGTTCTATCTATGTTTGAGGGTTTGCTTTCCGTACTTAGTCCTTAAGATGGACCATTGTGCGTGGGCCATGGCGGCCGTCGGTGGTTATTCCGACCAGCCCACCTCCTTCCAGAAGCGATGTGCATAATTTCCGCATAGTAGAATAGAAACAGTCTACTTGCGAGACGGCGAACATCCCTGATGCGTTACAGAATCGGGGCAGCCCCATCAGCACCCTGAATGCATTATTATATTGCATACGCAAGGCGTTGTACTGTCTGCGCGTAATAATCTATACTAAATAAGTATTATAAAGAGGTACCTAAAATTTGTTTGTATGTAGAGGGTAATCTCTGAAACTTCTGAACGGATTCTGAAAATTATTTTTGTATTTGATAGTCCAATTCCTGGAGAAGGTTGTAAGGCTATTTAACATCACGCTGCGAGCCTAAAGAACCAGGCAAAAATAAAAATGGTTAGAACGAACGCTATGTGATTATAACGAAGTAATATATTAGCGCGCGTGGGCAACGGGATGTGACGCGGAGGGTCGGAGGCCAAAATTTCACGCAGACGAGAAGTCGCGGGACAGAAACTAGTAATAAGTAAGCATTATAATGCCCAGTCTGTCTTTTGTGATGTTCTCCAAAAAGTTGTGTTATGCAATATTAGGCTGCTGCTTGAGTAGCGTCTTAAGACTCGCGCGATATCGCAGGCGCGACAGGCACCGACAAAGAAATTGTGCTACTAGTGTCGCGTCGCGCCCGCGATATCGCACTAGTCTGTACGAGCTTTTACCGTGAAAGCTCCTACAAACAGGCGCGACACGCGACGCGACACAAAGAGACCGCTCGTCGCGCGACACGCGGTGTTTTTGCGTCTTCAGTGGGCGCCAGGACATAGCCTTGTAGCGTATAAAACTCGGTTCTAGATATTGTGATCGTCCAATATGAACTATAGAATACATCCTAGATTACGTGTGATGTGAATTTATTATTTAGGTAGGCAAAACATGCCCCTTGCGCGTGTCTCGACGTAGCGTAGAGCTAACTGGATTTGCATAGGCTCATGAACGAGTCCCCGTTTGCCATCATACAATCAATAGGTACAATTTGAAATTAAAATGGCCCTTCAAGTACTCGTGCATGAATAATTACGTGCTCATCAATTATTTAATACTCGACACTTGAAGGTCCTTACATGTTTCACAGTTTGTTTACCCAAAAAAAAGTCTAATCAAGGTTACCTTCTTACGTATTTCAACTAATAAAGTCAAAGTCAAATCATTTATTTCAAATAGGCACGAAGATGCACTTTTGAACGTCAAAAATTACATGAATAGTTAATTGATTCTAGTTGCGCCTTCCAAAATGTAGTTATGTATGGAGAAGAATGGGCAAGAAACTCCATACTTACTCTTTTAAAATGTTAACAATAGTTTGTATACATTAATTAATATTTATAGGTGAAGACTATGTACCTAGAATAAAAAAAATAAAAAAATAAATAAAAAAAAACATCAAAATTACTTACCACAATTGGTAAAAAGAATGAAAAGTGAAGTAATAACAGAAAAAAAAAAAAATGCGATAGGTACATGGTGCTCACATATTTACAAACATTGTATATGATTTCCCAAAAAAATAAAAAATAAAAACAACATATAATAAGTCAGTGTGTGAGTTAAAATATTAATCACAGAAAATAAAATTAATATCATAAAAATTATAAATTATACAGTTAAATTAGCAACCAGTTTGATTTTGTCTAGACTCTAAATTGTCCTATGGAGCAGGACCAGCATGTTTCCAAGCATTCTTATCTTGGATATAATCCTCTAATTTGTAATATGCTTGTTTACAAAGTGTACTTTTTATATGAGTTTTAAATTTTCTTTCATTTAATTGAAATATATCAGAAGGTATTTTATTGTAACATTTAACACAGTACCCCATAAAAGATGTATGTACCTTAGATAATCTGAAAAATGGTTGATCAATGGATGAATAACTTCAATAAATCGCCATTTTTAATTCATACACAATATTTTTGTCAGTCACCGATCACTTTGATAAATGAAAGAGACTAGCAATCAAATAGTTGAGTTGTTCTGTTTTGATGACTGTACTTGTAATGTAAACTAGCTATGTAATGGTAATTATCAAATCCAAAAGGGATGTCCTTATTTCATTCATTGTTATCATTGACAATGACGTTTTGACGTTCGAAAGTGCCTTATATGTGCCTATTTGAAATAAATGATTTGACTTTGACTTTGAATGTCCAGAGCGTGGGCGCTTCCTATTGTATTAATTGAACAAATATTACTCTATAAATATACTATACCTACTCTTGCAAATAACTGTTTTATTATTAGTTTTTAAACTGTCATGGTCACTAATATTATTATTAACACAAACGGGATATTTACTATGTTTACTATTTTTTATGAGTTCCCGATATTTCGGCGCTGTTGTAAGCACCATGATCACGGATAAACTGAAGTCATTGCGGGTGGGTGTTTATGAGCAGGCAAAACGGTCTACCCTCTTTCTTGTTCGTTTTTTACACTCAGTACCGCTTCCACCGGGATGATGGGTTTCAACTGTCGAGAGCCACTGGAGACTGGAATCCAGTGGTTCAGCTGTGTAAAAACCGAAGAAGTGCCGAAAAAAGTTCGCGAGCGGACACAGTGAGTTTCGTGTGTCGGGAACAGAATCGAGTTGCGAGTGACAGTGGTAGCGGTACTGAGTGCAAAAAACGAACAAGAAAGAGGGTAGACCGTTTTGTCTGCTCATAAACACCCACCCGCAATGACATCAGTATATCCGAAATATCGGGAACTCATAACAAATAGTAAAAATGGTAAATATCCCGTTTGTGTTACTATTGATTTATTATTATCATATTCCATGGCATACTACAGGAAAAACAACGCATTCAATTGAAGGCTCGTACAGACTCGCACGATATCGCGGCCGCGACAGGCACCGACAAAGAAATTGTGCTACTAGTGTCGCGTCGCGCCCGCGATATCGCACGAGTCTGTACGAGCCTTAAGTTTTACACAGTCCCGCTTAGTAAAATATAATTTTTCACATGATCGCGGTTTATTGTTCAATACCTAACGTGTTTCTTAATTAATATTTTCCTGTTACGGACGTGTCGTGGGAACATCGATGGCTCCCACGCTAATTACTGCGGTCTTTATACACTCATTGGCCTCTGCGAGCCGACACTTTGATCAATGAAATTTATATTCATCAATGAAACCACTATTGTTGTACGTACAATAAGGTTGGCAATTTGCAGAGACGCTATTGTATGGTAGTGTGAGATAATGATTTATTATCGTGTTTGACGTTTAATGCGCGGAACTCGATTATTTATCCAACGCGACTCGCACATTACTGAATAAATCATCACAACAACAAATATTCGTTTAAGGTCTCTGCACACAGCGGGCGCGGCGCGGCAGGACGGGACGGGGCGCGCGGCGGCGGCGACGCGACGCTTAGCAGGGCCTCTAGTCTGCTATTACAATAGTGTCAGAATGGTCTCGCCATTGTGAGTATTTGACAGTGTTTGTATGGCAAATCTGTCAAAACTCGCAATGAAGAGACCATTCTGACACTATTGTAATAGCAGACTTGAGGCCCAGTTGTAATGCTCTAGATATTACGGATGACGCCACAGAGAGCCGTCCTGCTCGGCGCGACGTCGACGGTAACCGTGGCTCTGTGTGGCGTCGTCCGTAATATCTAGTACATTACAACCGCTCAGCGTCGCGTCGCCGTCCCGTCCCGCCGCGCCGCGCCCGCTTTGTGCAGAGACCTTTACTGATTAACGATTACCGCTCAGATCTAATTAATAAATCAAACAGCTACCTTCGTAGTTATAATACTGAATCAACTTGTTGTTTGTACCTTGTTTCTACCGATCGCATCGCATCAAATCAAAACCAGGGACGATTTCAGGTTTTTGCAAAGGGTTAACCCTTTTAGTTATAAGGGTTACTTGTAAAACTTTTGTTATAGGGTTTGATGGGTGTCGTTTAATCGGTTACCAGAATAACACAGCTAACCCATTCTCAGTGTGATCGTTTTATTTGGTTTCCGCTTCGTGGAGTTTGAATGGGTTAAGGCGACGATAACCGACTTTTAATGATTTTATACTGAAGATCACGTCTAAACGAGTAATGTTAGTAATTTGGAAAAAATATATGTTATACTAGCTTTTGCCCGCGGTTTCGCTCGCGTGGATGTCGGTTATCGCGTAAAAAAGTAGTCTATATGTCCTTCTCCATATCCCAGGCTATATCTCTGCCTTTCATGAAAATCGGTTCAGCGGTTTAGGCGTGAAAACGTAACATACTGACAGACAGACATAATTACTTTCACATTTATAATATTAGTATGGTTTATTACTGCGTCTTATTTGGGTGAGCTGGCATATATCTGCGTCTTAAGACATACAAAATTTCACATGCTCCATAAGGGTAATCGAATGAACGATAACCGTTTTAACGACTTAACTATTATGCGGAAAAAATAGTAGAGATCAAACTTCAACTTCTTAGGGCCAATTTCACCAATGAAAGTAAACGCGATCAGCTCATCTAAACCGCGTTCAAAAGCTGTCACTGTCATAATTCTTAGGGAATATTGACACTGACAGCTGGTCATCGCAGTTTAGATGCACTGATCGCGTTCAGTTTCATTGGTGAAATTGGCTCTTAGTATGTTTGGTTAGACGTTGTTTTACGAGTTAAACAATTAGTTTCGTATCGAAGAGGAAGTTGTTATAATATTGGTATTGGTTGTTCCAGCTCGGGTCATGTTGCCAGCACGCCAAAGGCGCGGCTCGGCGTGATGCGGCGCACGCGCGACATCCTCGCCTGGCCGGTGGTGGCGTGCGCGCTGCTTATGGCATGCGCGTGCGCCGATGCCATCGGCGAAAATGGAAGTAAGTGTCGCATTGGTATACCTACTACCTATTATCATAAACATGTGATTTTGGCTATAGGCTGCCTAATTAATGATTCGTTGTTATAATGTTCAAGGTGCGAATCGTAGGAAAGTATCGAAACAAACACGTTTCTTACTACATTATACTCCATTTAATTAAAATAATATTAGGCATTAAAGAAAACCTTTTTTACAGTCCGTTCAACCGATTTTGACTTCTATTGATCTTCTATTCTTTGGTGGCATGACAAACGCCAGCTGCAGTAAACAGTTGGGTGACCACTTGTTTGCTTATAATGCCATCCTTATGCCTACGGAATAGAAGTCAAAATCGGTTGAACGAACTGTAAAAAAGGTTTCTCTAAATGTCTAATCTTATTTTAAATACATTCGTAGTAAGGGAATCTATGCGCCAGTGATAATTCTCACGAGAGTCGAGAGGTATGTACGAATGAAACTAGAAAGGCGATCGTAATTTTAATAGTTTTGTTGCAAATACATTGTTGTTTATCGGACATGATTATTGGCACGCGGTAAAGCGTAATGCCCTGTATGAAATACGTAACATTTGGAACGTACCGAGTACGTTACATAAAAAAAAAATATTGCCACAGAGTACTTGCGTGTATAGTAACAATAAGGCAGCACACTTCATCATAAGTTCTCGAAATACCATTTACTGTCTGTTGACACTTCATCATGTCTGTCACCTCCCGTCTTTTCAGCCTGGTTAATTTTCTCATACATCTGTATTCTTCTAACACATGTTCACAGACAGCCCCCATTATTTTGTTGGCTGTTAATCAGCCAACAAAATAACAAAACAAAGGCACCGCGTCGCGTGTTGCGCCTGTTTGTATAAAGCCGGCTCTACACTAGAGTGTGACGTCGCGCCGTGAATAACGCTGTGATCCGCGCGCGAACTGTGTCCCTCCACACTCGCACAGCTTCAAAGTCTTGTTCGCGAATATCATGGACGACAAAGTGATTTCTGCTGCTGCTGTCTACTACTTGCCATTGCGTATTACAATTACAATTACATTAAATAGCAATAATAATAAAAAGTCAATCTACAACGCACGCAAAACCACTCCCTACGCTGTCTTGTATGCTACTGCGGAAAACTGCGAGTGTGGATGCGTTCACGTTCGCACGCCGCAAATCCTTTGTCGAGGGCCAAAAAACCGACACTGATCGGGGAACGGCGCGAAGCGCGAACAACATCTACACAAGTGATTCGCAGATGTCACGGGCTTTCGCGGGCGTTCGCGCCGCGAGTGTAGAGCCGGCTTAAGGAACAATATGAAAAGTAAAAATGTTAACTACGTTCAAAGTCAAAGTCAAATCATTTATTTCAAATAGGCACGTAAAAGGCACTTTTGAATGTCAAAAATTACAAAAATTGTTAACTTATTCTAGTTACCCCTTCTAAAAGGTAGTTATGCATGGAGAAGAATGGGCAAGAAACTCCATACTTACTCTTTTAGAATGTTAACAATAGTTTGTATAAATTAATTAATAATTTAACTAGTAATATAGCCTGCCTACAGTCCTGGGTTCGACTTCAATTTCAGGACCAATTCCCTGGGTCTGACTGCAATTCCAACAACATTGTCTATTTTGTTAACATTGCAAAGGTTGTTTTTAAAAGATCGATTTTAGTGATAATACCACCCATTATGTCACCCCTTGTAAATGTCTTATACAAAAAAAAAAAAAAAACGATTACAAGTGAAACCATACATGCCATCCATACTTCCATACTATCCATACTAATCCATACTAATATTATAAATGTGAAAGTAAGTATGTTACGTTTTCACGCAACATTCTGAGATAGGAGCCTTTTGGCCCCGTACAGGTTTTGTTTTCATTTTACTTTTGTTTTTATTTGTGTTACTATGAGTGTGTTTAGTTTAAAATGTGAACTGCCTGTATGAGTCGTCATGAAATTTGGCAGAGATATAGCCTGGGATACGGAGATGGACATAGGCTACTTTTTTACGCGATAACCGACATCTACGCGGGCGGAGCCGCGGGCAAAAGCTAGTTTGCAATATACCTGTTGCTTTTTGAAAGAATGAATAGGGATAATTATTATAGTAGACTTACTCCTTATAACATCAGCTATCTGCCAGTGAAAGTCCCGTCAAAATCGGTCGAGCAGTTTCGGAGATTAATCGGAACTAACAGACAAACGGACCGACAGACAAATTTATTGAAATTGTGTTTTTGTTATAAGTAAGTACTGCTGTTTATACTTTCTTAAGCATTTAGTAATTACAGACAGACACTTCAATTTTATTTATTTGTATAGATTGTCTTTGGCACGACGACGCAACGAACCAGTAAACATCTAAACATGTAAATTATTATACCGTTAATGACTTGATTGGGCCCCTATGTTTTTGCGTACTATTTGCCCGTGTGACGGTGTGAGTACACACGGCCACAAAACAAGCTATACCCTTCCAGTTTAGGCTGATCTCGCATTGTGTAGGATTTCCGTACAATGACGGGTGAGCTTATACTGGAAAGGTATAGCTTGATTTGTGGCCGTGTGTACATTCGGCGTTGTAGCACGATCCGCGTCGCACAGCGCGAGCGCAGAATGAGTATCGACTATCGCCGTGCCTGCCGCCGTTTAATCCGCGAGATAACGACTCGCCGCGATGTGTTTGTTTGTAATTCTCTGTTCGACGACCGTAGAGCAAGTGAGGCCTCGTTTAGGAGGCGCCCCCCGTTATCTTATGAACCAGCCCGAAATTCACCAGACCGTGTAATATGCGCAGTGATATTGGAGCATTCCGAACTTGCCAATTTTAAACCTTTCATTAACATAATTGCTTTCATTGTTATTGTGTCTGAGACTTCGCAATCCATGCAAATGCGGGCCAGCTATACCCAAAGTCTCAAATTCAGATAATTAATGTAAACAAAGGGGATAACATATCAAAAAAATATCTTCGTAATGGTAATTCACATAAAATGGCGAAATAAGAGGTTTCATTTACTTGTAAGTACTGATTTTAAGAAATAATAATTAAAAAATAATCATACCGTAATTTTTTTTATTTATTTATCATTTATACAAAAGAACACAGGATTACGTAATAAATAACAACCAAAAACCACTAAGGTTTAAACTTGTGCTATCATGAGTCTATCTCAATATCTAACTATACAATGAAGCATTTCATATGTACGCGTTATTGCCGATACAATTAATAATATCTTTATATAAATAGTTACAATCATTCCTACATAATACTTAAATAATATTGCTTAAGTTTACATTTGATATTTTTATGTGTAATACATTTGTTTATTTCTGAGGGTAGACTATTAATAAGTCTCGGTATAATATAACCGGTAGTTCGCTCGCCATACGTATTGTTGGCGGGCTGTGTGTAATTATTTTATAAAGTTTCGGTTTTAAACAAAGTAATTAAAAAAAGGAGATTTTATGGTATAAATATTTTATGATACTGGTAACAATAAATTTTACATCTTCAACAACACTAATATTACAACTCTCATTCATAGATTCATATTGTAAGTAGCATATCTAGCCACATTTTGGATGAAAACGGCTGTAAACTGTTTCGAGTGGAAATCGATTTTGGAAGGCCTACGTCTAGCACTGGACTTAAAAGGGCTGATTATGACGATCATATGCCGTATCTCCGACATACTACACAAAACAGTGTTTGGCAACGGTATTTTGTTTGCATAGTTCTTCTAATTATTTCACTTTAATTTTTACAAAAATATAATATGATTAAATGTTTTGTACCACTGTCCAGTCATTTTGACAGTGACATTCTTGACATTACTTTGTTTACATAAATTATCTGAATTAGAGAGAGACTTTGGGTATAGTGCATTTAGTCATTATCTGTTCTACAATTTACACCTGAGATACAGGACACGTCCTAGTTTGGGTGTCAGGAGTTTCACAAAATCGAGCATGTACTTAGTCTAATTACTATAACGATCTAAGTTACTTAAGTAATTCATTGTTAACCCTTTTTCTCTTCAAGTATTAGGCTTATGAAAATAATTTATTATTATTAATCTGAACATTGTTAAGGCTCGTACAGACTCGCGCGATATCGCGGGCGCGACAGGCAGCGACAAAGAAATTGTGCTACTAGTGTCGCGTCGCGTCCGTGATATCGCACTGGTCTACACGAGCCTTTATCCCATGTGCTGCGGCTCTGCAAAGGGGTGGCCAACATTAATTTTCATATCCACAGATAGTCAGACCAAATAAAAAACCAAGACAGAGCACTGCAAACAATACAGTGAAGCATGCCAAAACTACACCTCCGCGCTGTGCGTACACGCTCGCACGCACTCATTTTACAACCATTTACAATCAAACTACACTTCACTAAGTGCACACATGTTTCCGAAACCGGCCTCACGTCACTGTTGACAGCGCTCTGTCTTGGTTTTTTATTTGGTCTGAACATAGATAAAGTTAATGCAAATTATACTCTTAGCAGTTTCAAGCGTTACTGCGAATTATAGAAATGAATTTTAAAAATCTTACTTTTACTTTGGCAACCCTTTAACCCCAATACTTTTAATGATGCGATTGTTACATGTTAGATTTTGAAATCAAATCAATCTTTGGACACATTTTTACACAGACTGTACTCGCGTTTAACTTGCTTAGTTCCCAGGGTAAACGGGTCCCTAAGTCGCCCTTCAAAGACTAATCTTTTGATTGTATGCCAGATGTTTATGTGTCCCTATTCTATCTTTACTTTCCAGCTGTCGGGTTCATTGACCTCAAAGGGACCGCATTTCGACCCTCTATTTACGAATTTGAAAATACTTCACTCTTAGAGTTTATTAATAATAAGTAGTATTAATATATTTCCCTTTATTGATATTTTGACTTATACTGGATAGATTTTTGTAGATGGTGGAAAGTTGTGTAGCTACAGGAAATCAGTCTTAGGAGACTGTCCTTTAGACTGGTCCTTGAGACATTTTGCTCTGCATTCACAGATTTGAGTGATTTGAGTTTTGCAAAAAAAATACTGTCAGAAAGAAAATAGGCAGTTGTCACAAAAACTTTTTTTGATGCCAATCGATCCTGTTTCTTATAAGGATCAAAAAACTCTATAGAGTTGAGTTGTTAGTTGAGTTGTGTTGTTTACTTGGTCTTATAAGACCAACTGTGATTTGAGTACTAGAAAAGTTAGAAATCGTAAAAATACAAAACATTTAAACTTCGAACGAACAAGCGTTATAATTTAATTTGCTACTAGCTTTTGCTCGCGGCTTCGCCCGCGTGGAATTCGGAAAACATCCCAGGGGAACGGCTTATTCCACTAATCCCCCCTGAGAGAATCCCCCTCAGTGAAAAAAAACTGAACCCTAATATAAAAAAATCACTTTCAGGGGATCTTGGAATAAGTAATTTTTTGTTTTTTCAATTCTAGTTTTCCCCCCTTAGCGGGATTATCAGGGGTGAATTCTAGACTGTTTTCAGATTCCACTTTTCCTCCTAAGGGGGATTTTGAGGGGGGATTTGTGGAATAAGCCCAGGGGAACGTACTAGTTACCGGGATATACCCTATGTGTTAATCCAGGTAAACAATGTATTAATTCCGTTATACAGCATGTAACAAAAACCCTGTCCGATCCTTAAGAGTATTATTCGGCATCGTACTGCGTACACTATTACGTAACCATTTAATAGATTTGAAATTATTATCTTTCCCCAGTGAATATAATTAAATAAAAATTAAAAATAAAAACTGATCAGAGGCAACACTGATTGCTCGAAAAAGTTCACAAGTTCACTACCTACAGTTTTTTGTCGCCGCCGAGCGAGGCGGTTTGTATGATTTTTTGTCATGAATCTACTTTGTCGCGTGCCGCCAAACTTATAACGAAAGAAACCTACGCTACGTCATACCTTATGCCTACGCGTAGGTATCAGCTGATATTGTTTTGTAGGCATAGTGATCCGGATTTCTGACCTAATTCTGTTTATTAAGAAACGAAAAAAGAAAGTTCTTTAAACCGAAGAAACAATTTATTGAATTTAATGTAGCCCTGATAAGGGCTTTTTTAAATGTGATGTGCTTTTGGCAATGTACTTACCGACCAGGTAATCAGTTCGCTTGTTGTTGTTGCATACTTCGGCGATCGTGCTCCACATGTCCACCTCCAACACTAATACACATTCGTCACCTTTTCACTAAATTTGCACATACTCTTTGCAGCGCCCACACGTATTCATTGTGGCAGTTGAATACCCACACCTGTTCTCTCAAACGAGCATTCATCGGCGAAAAGCACACGATTAGACCGGAGAACTGTGTTCCTCGATTTCCACGTTGCACTCTCGTGGTCTTCCAGCATCAGCGGCCTGCGACTCGTGCCCATGAACACTGCCTGTGGTGTATCTACACACGGTTATGCAGGCGATGGAACGCACGCTCCGATGGTATTGTCACACCTGGCATATTAGCGAAGCGCACCTCATAAGTTCTACGAGCAGCTGCATAATTACAGTCGGCCTTGCCTAAGCACATCAACATATTAAACGAAACGATAGCGGCACGTGATACGTACAGACGTCCGATCAAAAGCTATCTCCACGAAAGACTGGCCATTGGCCAACAAGTAGCGCGCCGGTAGGCAACCAGTCGGCGACATCAAAGAGTCGGCGACTAGTTGAAAAAGTGCCTACAATGCGGTAGTGTAGGGCGGTGTTCTTTGAAATAAAAGTAGGTAAAAATAAAAAGATTTTGCCGGCGGGTGGAGTGTTGTCAACTTATGAAAATTTGCCAAATTCAGTGTTAAATTTCGCACGGATTATAAAAATAAAAAATCAATAACTTTTGTTTTTTATGAGTTACATTTTTATAACCATTTTTTCTAGTACGTATGTTGAACCAGGAATACGCCTTTATTGGATCGGACAGGGTTTTTGTAACATATTGTACATTGTTTTCATATAACTACCTATTTATTGGTTTACGCGGCGCACAGTGTTTTAAGAAGCCCATCTTGCAATCATCGTGTTTTTATTAAAAAAGGCTGAAAGTAATAATCATTTAGCTAGCACGTCTAGCTTTTGAGTATTTATTTTTTAATCGTAAAATTGTCATACGATATGTAGAAAAAATAAAATTACTCTTAAACGAAGCATGATACGCAAAAAATATGTTAGAAGCATCGGCGGCGTTTCTTATGCTGTATACTTTGGAGCACAAATGAACCTCGTATCTTTGTTAGATCCAGATATAAAACGAGTTTTTTTATTTTAAGTTTTTCTTATTTTTCTCGAAAAATCCACCGTATTGGGATAAGTTATTTCAACTGAAGTTATGCTCTTAACTTCCCCTACACACCACAAAAGTTTCACATCTCAATTCCGTCGAATCTAGAAGTTATTTTAAATTAACTATTTTTGCTATTATTGCATTTTGGTCCGGATTTTATTGAAAAATTTTTTGTTCGTTATTGAATAATGCAACAAAATAAATATTTAAAAATTCTCAGTCGAGGACTGCCGACAGAAGTGAAAACACAAAACTTTGGAATAACTGTTCATTTATACTACTTATAGTTAGTTCATGGAAAGCGTTCGGTGACGATGACACGAGTTCCATGATTTTTTGTTCACCCAAAAAGTACACATATAAACACAGTATACATATAGCTCATGGAAAACGCACACATTTCCATTATTTATTCAATATTTTTTTTTGGTCCTACTTTAAATCAGAAAAATATGACACAATCTATTCGTAATAATATCAATGGGCGAGCACACAGCTGATAGATACCTATTATTGCGTTCCGCTTCACGGACCGCGGCGCCGTGCCCGGCCGGCACATCGCGCGACGAGTATCCATTATACCAGTTTCAAAATAAACATGTTTCGTTAACGATAACTTCATTTTTTTGTGCAAAGACATCAAAATATGTAATAGGTGTATAATAAAACACGTTAAATTTTAATTTGTCAAAATTTGCTCACTGATTAAAAACTTTTCCTGTATATAGGGATTTTAAAGGGTTAAATGTTGGTTGAAAGTTTCAATGGGTTAGCATTCAAACGGTTACTAGAATAAGGCTAACCTCTTTGAATAAGTTAACCTTATTTTAGTAACCGTTTTTTATTGTTATAATTGAGTTACCGCTTCATGAGGTACCAAAAGAATAAGCCATACAAGCTGTTACATGCTCCATATGGGTAACCAACCAGAGTTGGGGTTAGGCAGGGTTGCTAGATCCATGCTTTTGAATCCGAGCAAAGATAAACTTGCAGTCAGCCAGTCTAATATAATTAAATATTTCAACTCAATCGGTCCAGTAGATTCGGAGCAAATCTTCTGTGACAGACGGGCAGACACACGAGTGATCCTAGAAGGGTTTCGTTTATTTCCGTTTGGGTACGGTACCCTAAAAGTCAAGCGGTTAAATTGGATTAGGGTTGGTAACCTTACAACACCACCAAGAGTTGACCAGTTCAGTATCAGTAAGGAAAATAAAAACATACTGATTAGTTTGATAATATTATCTTTGCTTAGATATTACTAGCGACCCGCCCCTGCTTCGCACGATTTTTATGACTTAATTAAACATCGAGATTTGTTTATTATACAGGGTGTTTGGCAGAACGTTGAACATACGAAAATGGTGGATAGGTGGGGTGATCTGCTACTTACTCAGCCCTAATTTATTTGGCCCTGGCCCCCTGGATATTAAAAAAATTTTTTTTTTGCTTTCTTCTAGTTTCACCACTTTCTTAACTTTAAAGTGTAATTTGTATTAAAAATGGGTAAAACAGGCAATATTTTTATTTATTACATCTTTCTGTAAGTTTGAGGAGTCATAACTTTTTTCTAGCTAACATCTGAATAAAGCAATAATTTTATAAGAATCTGCCAATATTAAAGATAAAAAAATAAACTAAAATATTGCCTGTTTTACCCATTTTTAATAAAAAAATACACTTTAAAGTTAACACTTTCAATGCCAAAAACCCAGCATATGGGTCTAAAAATAATTCTATCGCGTGCCCAAAACCCGCATCCGAGTCGTCGCTGTAGGTAGCTATTGATGACTTCTGTACATGCCCACGACGCGTCATGTACAGAAGTCATCAATAGCTACCTTCAGCGACGACTCGGATGCGGGTTTTGGGCACGCGATAGAATTATTTTTAGACCCATATGCTGGGTTTTTGGCATTGAAAGTGTTAAGAAAGTGGTGAAACTAAAAGAAAGCAAACAAATTTTTTTTTTATATTCAGGGGGCCAGGGCCAAATAAATTAGGGCTGAGTAAGTAGCAGATGACCCCACCTATCCACCATTTTCGTATGTTCAACGTTCTGCCAAACACCCTGTATATACATACTTCTTTTTAAATAATAATAATAAAAATTAAATAATTAATTATTTTTTAATATACACATAAACCTTCCGGAATAAATTCTCTAAGTGGAAAACCGTATCATAATCCTTTGCGTAGTTAAGAAGAATAACGCGGTCACACAGACAGACACGAAATGCGACTTTAATTATTATTTATGATACACTAGCTGCTGCCCGCGGCTTTACCCGCGGGGCTAATTCTAAAATAAAAGTAGCCTACGTTACTCCTTATAACATCAGCTACCTGCCATTCCGTCAAAATCGGTCCAGCCGTTTCGGAGATTAGGGGGCAAACCGGCAACCAGGGCCTCAAGTCTGCTATTACAATAGTGTCAGAATGATCTCTTCATTGTGAGTTTCTGACAGATTTGCCATACAAACACTGTCAAATACTCACAATGGCGAGACCATTCTGACACTATTGTAATAGCAGACTTGAGGCCCAGGGTCTCAAGTCTGCTATTACAATAGTGTCAGAATGGTCTATCATTGATTTCATAATTGTTGATTTTGACAAGTTTGGTAATCTACTATATAATGGCGTCATTATGACTTTCCAATGGTCAGCCACTGACACTCCATTGAAACAATTGGTAATCTCGTACAAATAATGACAAATGAAACTTCCAACTTCTGACCGACCAATGATCGACCATTATGAATTTAGCAGATTACGAACTTTTAGCAAAATGACAATGGGATCGTGTTGGAGTGACGAATTTATAAAAATAGCAGACTTGGGCCCGAGACAGAAAGACGGACAGACAAATTTTTTAGAAATTGTTGTATAGACTTTCATATTATGGCTCGTACAGACTAGTGCGATATCGCGGGCGCGACGCGACACTAGTAGCACAATTTCTTTGTCGGTGCCTGTCGCGCCCGCGATATCGCGCGAGTTTGTACGAGCCTTTATGCATTTAGTAAAAAGCTGTTATTTTGACATTACAAACAGACACTTCTATTTCATTTTTATAATGTATCAAAGTCAAAGACAAATCATTTATTTCAAATAGGCACTAAAGTGCGTATTTGAAATAAATGAAAAAAAAAAAAAACCCTTTAGAACTGCCTTTTAAAGGCACTTTTGAAACGTATAGATTTGTATAGATAGATATGAATAGATTAATAAAGGCTTCTACAAACAGACGCGACACAAAGGCACCGTGTGTCGCGCAACGAGCGGTGCCTTTGTGTCGCGCGCGACTCAACTTGTTATTTTCGTATTTGTGTTCTTTCTCTGCGTCATGTTTGCCGCAAATAAACGTATTTTCTTTCTTTTCTTTCTTTCTTTCTTTATTCTTATTACGAGTCGCGCCTGTTTGAAGGAACCTTAAGTTTAGAACATCACTGGTTATTAAACTAAATTACGCATGCAATATCGGTGTTATAGTAGAATATAATTATCGGTTCATTTTGAAATATTCATAAAATATTGTGTAGACGTGCAGATTACTCTGGTAAAATTAATTAGCGTGAGGCGTACTCACCTACTTATCTCATTTGCATGAGATAGGTTCGTTATCAGTCCACACACAATGCTTTTGTTTTATCTCATAACAAAGTTATTAAATTATCCGCTTATCTTTTCTTAGCTATCGGGTATTGGTGACATTGAACGTGTCTCATCGGTACATTGTTGCTCCGTTTCATTTGATTGTAGCGTGACATATTCATTTAAAGGGGAAGTACTGAGGTTGCCCGCGAAATTTAAATTTTCTACGTTTTTACATTTTCTGGGTGTATGTTGTTTAAAGTATGATTCGCGACCTTAACACATGTATGTATTTACAGAATTATAATCATTAGAATCAGTAATAAATACAGCTCCTTAAGTTAGTATAATTCATACTAATCCATACTTCCATACTAAAATTATAAATGTGAAAGTAACTCTGTCTCTCTGTCGGTCTGTCTGTCTTGTCTGTCTGTCTGTATGTATGTTACGTTTTCACGCCTAAACCGCTGAACCGATCGTCATGAAATTTGGCAGAGATATAGCCTGGGATATGGAGAAGGACATAGGCCACTTTTTTTACGCGATAACCGACTTCCACGCGGGCGGAGCCGCGGGCAAAAGCTAGTAATTCTATAAATAAATATTTGATACGGCCGCGAATCATATTTAGATCAACATTGGTTGATGGTAGGGCTTGTTCTAAGTCCGCCTGGCTAACTACCACCATCGTATCTAAGTCTGTCGCCAAAACAACAATGTTAACAGCATTTGTTGTGTTTCGGCAGTTAGAGGTAAGATAGCCAGTTCCTCTGTGGTTGAGGATTCCGGGTGAAGCTCGCTTCCATCTTCAGCCTTATCATCACTTACGATCAGGTGAGATGAAGGCCAAGAGCGTCCCCGTTGTATGTAAAAAAAGAAGAAAAAAAAACATACAACCTAACACTGACCTGCAAATTGTACTATACGTAAGAATATTTGAATTTCGCGGGGTACCCTGACGCTTTCGCCTTAACTGATCTGTCCGTTTCTTCATAAAGTATGTGATTAAAGCACTAACCTTATTATGGTATTGGTCAGTGGATTGTAGGCAGGTTTAACGAAAGTAAATAAAAATGATTTTTATTTACTTTCGTTAAACCTGCGTTAAACCTTTCGTTAAAATAATAATAAGAAAACAAAAAAAGGTGTAATTTAAATTTAAAAAATGCAAAAACTACTTTCAGTTTTTGAGTTTTTTCACCTTATACAACATGTCCCGGATTTAACGCATACCACTAAACACCCCAATTAGAATATTATGTTATAATCATAATACATGAACTGAATTTTTACTAATATGTATAAAACATTGTTTATTTATTAAATTAGTTATACTGATTGTGGGAGGAAAATTGTGGTCACATTACAAATCTACGCATGCACACAGTCGCAAACTTATAGGATCAAAGGCCCTAGTGTGAGTTTCTTTTAACCATCTCGATTTTACGCATCGAGCGCGTTCGGCGTTCCGATTGGCCGCGGAATGGCCATTCACCAATCGGAATGCTGAACGCGCTCGATGCGTAAATTCGAGATGGTTAAAATAAACTCACACTAGGGCCTCAAGTGTAGTAGGTACTTCGTCAATTTTGGTTTGTTTTGACTGTACAGTGGAAGTGTGCTTGTAATTTACGTAGTTTTAATAATGTTTGGGCAAAAAATTACATTATTAATAAAAATTACAGATCGATTCAGTTATCGATTCTGAACAAACTGCTTTCACAATGTGCATTAATTCTGTAACACATTTGTATAATAAAATACTATTTATAATTTATTTATTTTGGTTCACAAACAATTGCTTACACAGGTTAATATGCTAAAGGTAACTACAAAAATGTTTCGACAACAGTGCAACAGTCACTTACAGGCAAACTTCGCAAGCGTAAAGAAGTTGTACAGAAAAATAATAATAATTAATCTAGTTTTAAATAACCTATCTAAAAGTGGACGAGTATGTTTATCTAGGACAAACTGTCCAGTTAGGTAGGTATGTCCAACTTCGAGAAAGAGGTCTATCGTCGAATCCGACTCGGCTGGGCAGCGTTCGGGAAGATCGCAATATCTTCTCGTCCCACATACCGCAGTGTCTCAAGACGAAAGTCTTTGACCAGTGCGTGTTGCCAGTGATGACCTATGGTACAGAAACGTGGTCGCTCACAATGGGCCTTGGCATTCCGCCCCAGAAGATATTTGCTAAAATGCTGCAATGACTTTACCACAGCAAGCAATTCCCGTCTCGTGACACAATAGTTCCTTTCCGGCTTTGACAACGACTTGCTGAAGTACGCTAGCACAATCTTGATCACCATTCCGTTGAGACAATACACCGCCAAGTCCTATGTCACTTGCGTCTGTGTCAACTATAAATTGCCTGCATCAGGGTACCCCAAAATAGATGTTTTGCACAGTCGGTCCTTTAACTCCTGGAATGCGATGTCGCAACTTTCATCCCAGCAGAAATGTCGCTTTTCCTCGGTTAGCTTGTGCAGGGGTTTGGCTATATCCGCAAAGTTCTTAACAAATCGCCGATAATAAGAGCATAAACCCAAAAGTGCTCTGACCTGCGTCTTGTCTTTCGGAACTGGCCAATCCTTGACAGCGGCGATTTTCTCTGGATCCGTACGGATACCTTCTTCCGACACTACATACCCCAAAAAGCTAACTTGCCGTTTGAATAGTGAACATTTCTTCGGACTCAACTTGAGGTTGGCACTTTGGATCTTCATGAGCACGCGTTCCAGGTTTTGAAGATGTTCTTCAAACGTACGGCCTACGATGATGATGTCATCCAAATAAACCAGACAGGAATCGCCAATTAACCCGGTTAGTACAAGTTCCATAAGCCTTTCAAACGTTGCCGGAGCTTTGCACAATCCAAACGGCGTAACTTTAAATTGCCACAGCCCCTTTCCTGTAGATAATGCTGTTTTCTCCTTGTCCTTAGGGTCAATTTCAACTTGCCAGTAGCCGTTTTCCAGGTCCAGCGTGCTAAACCACTTTACTCCAGTAAGCATATTCAGCGTGTCATCAATTCTTGGCAAAGGGTAGCTGTCCTTCTTCGTAACGTCATTCAGACGACGATAGTCAACACAAAACCGCATGTTGCCGTCCTTCTTCCTTACTAGCACTACAGGTGAACACCATGGACTAGATGAAGGTTCAATAACACCATCCTTCACCATTCCCTCAGTCATGGTTTCCACTTCCTTTTCACGTGGTACCGGCAATCTCCTTGGCCGCTGACGGATAGGCAATTCTTCTCCTATATTTATTTTGTGTTGAACTAGGCCAGTTTTCCCGATGTCAGCATCGTTGGAAGAGAAAACATCGGCGTACTTGAGTAACATCTTCTTCGCCTTGGCCATTTCATTTTGAGACAGAGCGCTGCGACAGTCTTCTAAAAGTTTGGTCACTTTTATTGATGCATCCTTGCTGATAGACAGTCGATAGATATTGGCATTGACGCAACCAATACACTTCCTCGCAAGTACTAATCAGTGTGCCTTTGTCAATAAACTGCTCCTGATCACAAAGGTTCAGCACACGTACCCCTGAGATGTCGGTGGCTCTGACTAAAGTTCGTGTCACTTTCCATGGAAGGTCACTGTCTACCTTTTCCACGAGTACACAACGATGAGTTTGGCCAGGATTCCGAGGAAGACTAACCGGCACAATCGTTTCCGATCTCGGAGGAAGAACAATCTTCTTAAGGCTGTACACATTTCCTGGTAACGCCCCTTCCACGAAAAGTTATATAATAAAATATAATAAAATAATGTATACAGTACTTATTATAAACCAATTTTCTTTCAAGCGGAGCGGTCTCTGAGCTAAGCCGCGGACAGACGGACATGGTGAAACTATAAGGGTTCCTTGTTTAGTACGGAAGCCTAAAATCACTATTGAAATTTTTTGTCCGTCTATCTGTTTGTTCCGAGTTCCGACTAATCCCCGAAAGGGCTGGACCGATTTTGACGGGACTTTCAGTGGAAGATAGCTAATGTTAGAAGGAGTAACTTACTTTATTCTAGGAAAAGCCACGCGGTCCAAGCTGCGGGTAGCTAGTACTTTTTATAAGTAAGTTATGAAATCGGTGTTGGATCAAAACCAGGCCGTAACAAAACAGAATTTCTAGAAGTTTTGTAGCCATTACCAGCCAACTGAAAAATAGGCAATGACTCAATTGCAAAACATTTATTTGTAATATACACATAAACACGTATTTATTTATCAACATCCTTGCCTATGTGTGAACTGTGTTGCATGGATTCGGAATCCTGGAAATTGATAAGAAAGATTCTCACATACAAACATCTATGATAAGTTAAATCTTTGGCGCCTTGATAAGTCTTATCAGTGTTTGTTTACTTATGTAATTTAGTTTGTTATTTTCATGCTGACCTGAGAATGGTATAAAAACGGAGTAGGTACTTACGTTAAGGCTCCTACAAACAGACGCGACACGCGACGCGACACAAAGGCACCGCGTGTAGCGCGACGAGCGGTGTCTTTGTGTTGCGTTGCGTGTCGCGATTGTTTGTAGGAGCCTTAATACATACATAAATAATGTCTACTATTATTGTAATGCTAGTTGTGTAAAGTATTGGCGCCTAGACGAGTCTATACAAATATTTAAATTAAAGTGTGTTTGTTATGTCAACGTACCAGCTTTTTACTTTTTACATGCATATTAAAGTATATGCGGTAGTTACATTTTTTTTTTTTTAAATAATTGATTTGTTTTTCTGTTTGTTTCGGCTAATCTCCGAGACGACTAATCTTACAAGACTTACCAGACGCCATATACCAATCCATGCAAATAAATAAAAGTGTCTGTTTGTAATGTCAACATATCAGCTTTTAACCGAATGGATAAAGTCAAAGTCAAATCATTTATTTCAAATAGGCACGAAGATGCACTTTTGAACGTCAAAAATTACATGAATAGTTAATTGATTCTAGTTGCGCCTTCCAAAAGGTATGTATGGAGAAGAGTGGGCAAGAAACTCCATACTTACTCTTTTAAAATGTTAACAATAGTTTGTATACATTAATTAATAATTATAGGTGAAAGTATAATACGGTACTTAAAACAAATAAAAACATATTTAATTATTTTTTTGTCAGTCTGTTTGTTCCGGCTAATCTCCAAAACGGCTGGACCGATGCTGACGCAACTTTTACTGGCAGATAGCTGATGTTACAAGCAGCAACTTAGGCTACTTTTATTTTCGAAAAAGCCACAACCAGTTAGTGATTAATATAAATTAATAACTCACACTATTTTTAGAAAGTCTAAAAATAGCGTGAGAGGTGATTGCATTAGATTCCAAGGGCGTAATAGGGTAGCTATTTGTAAACCATAACATTAGTATGTGTCACGCTCTCACTAGACAGTAGTAAATCGCATTAGTACAGATAATTACTAAACTGCCGCTAGAATGCTCTTATGATAACAAAGTCAATGACTTTTCATTGATGTTTGTGCTCATTACAGGGATATTATCAATCCGCTGTATTATGTGCGTGAATGTCAATTAAAAAATGACGCAACAGTATACATTAAAGGCTTCCGCACAAAGGCGCGACGCGACGGTGCGACGCGATTCTAAAGCCGGCTCTACACTCGCAGCGCGAACGGCCGCGACAGCCCGCGACAACTGCGAATCACGAGTGTAGATGTTGTTCGCGCTTCGCGCCGTTCCCTGATCAGTGTCGGTTTTTTGGCCCGCGACAAAGGGTTTCCGGCGCGCGAACGTGAACGCATCCACACTCGCAGTTTTCCGCAGTAGCGTACAAGACAGCGTAGGGAGTGGTTTTGCGTGCGTTGTAGATTTACTTTTTATTATTATTGCTATTTAATGTAATTGTAATTGTAATACGCAATGGCAAGTAGTGAGACAGCAGCAGCAGAAATCACTTCGTCGTCTATGATAGTCGCGAACAAGACTGTGAAACTTTTGCGAGTGTGGAGGGACACAGTTCGCGCGCGGATCACCGCGTTATTTACGGCGCGAATTCACGGCGCGACGTCACACGCGAGTGCAGAGCCGGCTTAACAATCAACGATCGCGATTTTAACAATCTCCGTGAAGTTTTCATAGAAATTGTTTTTACGAGTGTCGCGTCGCGCCTGTCTGCGGTAGCATTATTATTATTATTAAGATAAAGTCGATTATAGGTACTACTAACCGGATGTTGTGAATACTTTGATAAAGCCCAAAATATTTGTTAATAGGCAGTGCCATTAACATATTTCCTACTTCATTAAGTATATCTTGAATGTTGTTTTTCTATGGTATTATCGGTTTCATAGTAGGAAAATATAACCGTTAACGAGCAAAAAATGAGAAATTCTGAAGGTTTCCATTCGACCTTACTAGGTTAGGAAAATACAATACAACAGAATCACACAAAACCCTCACACACCTTACTGATTGGCTCTGAATGCTCTGTATGTAGATGTAAATTGAAAAAAAAAAAAAAATAACAAGCGAAAATAATGTATTTTTTTTACAATAAGTATTGAAAAAAAAAAAAAAAAAAAACTTGGCACCATCGTTTTATTTCTACATTTGGTTTTTATTCAGAAAAAGTGAAAACCAATAACGAATAAAACACTAAATGTGATAGTTTCATTTTTAATTAGAGTAAAATTATGTTTGTTTACTCGTATTATGGCGCGGGCGTGCGCCGACAACTTGTTTAGTTAAATTGTACCTTATCTTCATTCCATTACATCGCTGATTCCAATGCGCTTGCCGCTTACGACCGTATTGATTATTTGTGTTGCGAGTTTCTTATCGTACAACTGAAAAATGGAAAAATAAACGATTAAAAACGTTTTATTAACCGAGAACGATTTTTTTGTTTTTCTTCAAAAACGTTTTTTAACGTTCCGTTCGAACGTTAGACACAAATTAATCATTTCTTAGGTTTTTAGACGAAACCGTTTCGAAAAATATACCGTTATCCAAGCCCTGGGTTGAATTGATACTTTGTGGCAAAGACAATGTTTGCTATTGCACGGTATAATGTTACTAACTACCACTACTCCTTTTGAAATAATTTTGCGTATGACAAATGGCAGCTGCAGTAAAAAGTTGGAATTGGAACCACTTTTTAGGGTTCCGCAGTCAACAAAGAATCCTTATAGTTTCGCCATGTCCTAGAAAAAGTTAGTATAGAAAGCTGTAATTTGGCATGGGTATACATTAATAATTTTTTAGGGTTCTTTCCCTAGGTACTCGTAACGTGGGGATGATATTTTTTGTCTCGTCTTAAAAACGAGTTCTGAGAACTGTATACTTGTTGCCAAAAACCTGCATTTTACAACAAGTGTGCAGTTCTAAACTAGTTTTCAAAAAAATCGCAACTTCGATATTTACAAGAACGACTTAATATGTAAATTAATTGGTTGAAGGTTAAAATAACTATTTCAACTTTTATAAAGTTGATTGCTGGAAAAAATCTAGACATTTTAATACTAATGCATTGTTTTTGCTTATTTTTGTAGCGAAAACATTCCATATTTGGGTGAATTATAATTAACAGGCGCTACCTACCTTACCTACCTACGTATTTGTGTATGTTATCTTGAGATTATTGTAAAGCCTGTAAGTTCACTGCATTGTATCTATACCTACATGACCTACCGCACACAGTAGAACAACAGTCTGCGACTCTGCGTTGACCTCGGCTGGCGAGGCCGAGATGAGCTTAAGCCTTGAGCTCGAGCACTGCGCGATTATTCGTAATTTCCCAGCTTTAAGGCTCTTACACACTGGCGCTATATCGCGGGCGCGACAGTCAGCGAAGAAATTGTGCTACTAGTGTCGCGTCGCGCCCGCCATATCGCACTAGTCTGTACGAGCCTTTACTACTAACATCAAAAATAAACTCAAAACTCAAATCATTTATTTCAATGAAACCATTTACAGGCACTTTTGAATTGTCAAGGAGTCGGTCAGTTTGAAATATAAAGCTAGTTGCCCATTCCAAAGCGTAGTAGGCACCTATGGAGAAGAACGGGCAAGAAACTCCATGGACACTCTTTTAAATTATACTGATACAAAAATATTAGTTACATGTTTTATGTTAAATTTATGACTATATTTGAGAACAATGTAAAATAAAAGAACGTACACGTTAAAAGCGTCCAGAGTAGGTAAAACAAATAAAAACAACAAAAACAATTTATTCATTTCCTATTATTAGTAATTAAAATAAGCCTTGGCAGCTAAGAGATGACCAATCTCAACTGACGGCGCCCGTTCACGAGCATGACGCATGGATTAGCACCATTCAGCACAACCATTTTGAAGGGAGCTAAATGATCCAACACACGCGCCACCATCAGCGAGACATCTGAGTGAGTATGACATACTCTCAGCCGCCAGGGCACATCCAAGTCAATCAAAAACATATTACCCGGTAAATGGTAGCTCTATAGTACATAGTACGAGTAATCACACCTGTGCTATGCAATTATATAATACAAAGGAGATTCAGTTTATACAATGCAAAGATAGTCTTACACTCTTCAGCAGCTCGCAACATTATTGTCAAATGTTAATCAATTAGTTGTGGTTGTGGAACAGGACCAGCATTGAGCCAAGCATTTTTATCAGCGATGTAATCCTCCAACTTATGCTTGCCTGCATAGTGTGCGTTATAAACAAGATTTAAATTTAGTCTCATTCAGTTGAAGTATGTGGGGAGGAATAACCTTGTTGCTAATGAATAAGGCTTTAGCTGCCTTACAAGTGTTCTTAAAAATTCTAGAGTAAGTAGCAACATACTTATTAAAAGTTTCCGTGTAAGGCTTAAGGCCATACAGCTCGAAAAGTCCTTCCTTACTTTTCCTGAGTTCTTTAGTTGCCGAGTCACTAAATAAAAACCTAGGGCTGATATTTTAGTCAATCAACTCAGCCTATCGAAGTCCACTGCTGAACATAGGCCTGTCCCATGCTGCGCCACAACACCCTGTCCTCCTCCGCCTTCCGTATCCAGTCTGTCCCAGCCACCTTTTTGAGGTCGTCGGTCCATCTAACTGGGGGGCGTCCCACACTACGCTTGCCGATACGCGGTCTACTCCAGGACTCGTCTGCTCCACCGGCCATCGGTCCTTCAACAAATATGGCCAGCCCACTGCCACGTCAGCTTGCTTTCTCTGCAAGCTATGTCGGTAACTCCAGTTCTCTTCCGGATAATTTCATTCCTGATTTTATTCTTCAAAGAAACTCCGAGCATATCCCGCTCCATAGCGCGCTGAGCGACTTTAAATTTGTGAACCAGCCCGACTGCCAGTTTCGGCACCGTATGTCATAACGAGCAGGACGCACTGGTTGAAGTCCTTAGTCTTCAAACAGCGCTGATTAATTTGACAGGACTAAACAAAAATTTATCTTCTGTCCTTTTCTTAATGAAATAGAAAGAAAAAGATGCACTGAACTTAAATTTAGTTGAGTTTGTGAACAAGGGAATCGGCACCAATAACAAAATAAATATTAATCCAGAACCAAGGAAAACATAAATGTATCTATCTAACAATATTGTTATCGCAATGTGTTTAGATCTGGTTTACTACGTTGTATAACATTTATTAATAGCAACATTACGTAGTTACATAAGTTGCATTTTATCTATCGGACACGGCGAGCGGGCGGTGATAAAGTCGCTGCTAGTGCGCATTGCCGAGCCACAATATAAATATGGACAGTACAGAAACTACGAAAGTTCGAAACGGCACACTCACGCAGACGCGCGCATCGACGCGTCAAAAAAGCGTGCGTGGCAGTGCTTTCAGTCGCGAGTGCCGTGTCGAGACCAGTGGTCGTGTAATAAGTCCGTTAATCTCTTGCGCTATGGACCGTACGCGATCTTATTAAATTAATCTTCATAAAAAAAAAAAACTTAAAACAATGTTAAATAATGGTAATTATAATGTTTATACTGTAAATGTTAATTTATACTTCTATACCAATATTATAGAGAGGTAAAATTTGTTGGTATGTAGGGGGTTTCCTTTAAACTACTGAACGGAATCAGATTTTTTTTTTGTATTTGATATCCCAATTCCTGCAGAAGTTTGAAGGCATTAGATTTAATATCACGCTGCGACCCTAAGGAGCCAAAAGAAAAAAAGTCAGAAAGAACGCTATAATATATTATAGCGAAGTAGTAGAGCGGGTAGGCAACGGGATGTGAATGTGACACGGAGGGTCGGGGGCTGAAATTTCATGCGGACGAAGTCGCGGGACAGAAACTAGTCTGATATAAATAAATTTAATCCAGACTCCGGAGTGCTACTGAGAAATTCCTATTGGAAAAACCCAATAACAATTTGTTTGACTTGGGAATAGAAACCAGGACCTCAGCCAGTAGCGCTTGCGACCACCAGACCAATCTATACAATATCTTCTGTACAAATAAATAAAATTGTAGTGTCAAAATAGCAGCATCAGCTTTTTACTAAATGCATAATATGAAAGTATATTACGAGTATATGCGTTTCTTATAACAATTATTTTTTTGTTTAAAAAAAATATCTGTCTGTTCGTCTTTATGTACATCTGTTAGTTCCGGCTAAACTACGAAACGGGTGGATCGATTTTGATGGTACTTTCACTTGCAGATAGCTGACGTTATAAGGAGGAACTTAGGCTACTTTTATTTTATAAAAAGCTACGCGTGCGATGCCGCGGGCAGCAGCTCGGTATTTATATAATCGTCATTTTTTTCCTTTAAAGTTTTTCTTTTTATAAGAATGTCACATGGAACTGGGTGCCGCATAACATGTAGGAACGCCGTTTCGCATGACGATTTCTAACTGTCACTCGTACTGAAAACTGCGTTAAAGAACTTCGTTCCAATAAAACACTTTTCAATTTTAAATAAAAACACTTTTCAATTTTACGAACATTAGGAGTGTCTACACTAACGCTCCAATACGTAATTATTTCAACAAATAGGCCTAGTTTCCATACCGTCCATATTTATACTGTGGCCGAGCGCAATCGAAAACCATCTGATAGAAGAGCGTGACCTACCGCATTCAGTCTCCGAGTACGTCGAGTAGTACCTACCACGTGTTTCGGTGAGAGTGAACACTGAACATGTGGACTCCACTTGTACAAAGCGAACATTCGGAAGTCAAACTTTGTCATGTCGGTTGAAGGCCGTTGCATGACAGCTTTTGATCTATGTTCTTACTTTTAGGTAGTTCATTGAACATAATACACTAATTTATAGCTGGAAAAAGTTGAATTATAATTGCCTTTTAATAATATCCATTTCGTCGAAGAGCCGTCAACTTTTAGTGTAATTTATTTAATTATGTACAGCAGTATGCGGCAAACAAGTTCCAAATAAAACACCTGTTCATTCTTAATTGAAGTTTATTTAAGTAAATAGCAATAAGACAAGTTTGTTTTATTTTTCCTTTACTATTTCTACTGTCTTAAGATTTTTTCACGAAGCAAGTACACGGTTAACCGTCAAGGCTCGGACAGACTAGTGCGATACCGCGGGCGCGACGCGATTCTAGTAGCACAATTTCTTTGTCGCTGCCTGTCGCGCCAGTGTGTAGGAGCCTTAAAAAGGGTTAACGATAGTTTTTATGCAAAGGGTTTCTATAATATACTAGCTGCGCTCCGCGGTTTCACCTGCATAAGTCTCGATTCCGTGGGAATATCAGGATAAAAAGTATCCTATGTGTTAATCCAGGTTATAAACTATCTGTGTGCCAAATTTCATCCAAATCCGTTCTGCCGTTTTTTCATGATTGAGTAACAAACATCCATACATACATACATACAAACTTTCGCGTTTATAATATTAAATAAATATTAGTAGGAAGTAGGACTATGAACGACTTATCGTACATGAACCGGTTACCCTTTTTATAAACCAACTCACTGTTCGTTCACTAACACGTACGTTACGCACATTTTCTAAGACATTTCGGGTCTGAACAGCCGTTTGACGACGATTTCTTAAAGTTTGTACCCTTATAAAACGGTCGTCTACAGCACTGGGCCTCAAGTCTGCTATTACGATAGAGTAAGAATGGTCTATCGTTGAATTTCATAATTGTTGATTTTGACAAGTTTGGTAATCTATTAATATAATGGCGTCATTATGACCTCCCAATGGTCAGCCACTGACACTCCATTGAAAGAATTGGTAATCTCGTACATAATGACAAATGAAACTTCCTACTAAACTTCCAACTTCCTACTACTTCAGATTGCTTATAACACTAATAAATAATATGTAAAAACATATATAAATGAAATCTGGCATGAAAAAATTTTTCAAAATGCCATTGTAATACAATTCTATTACGAAACCATTGACAGACCAATGATCGACCATTATGAATTTAGCAGATTACAAACTTATAGCAAAATGACAATGGGATCGTGTTGGAGTGACGAATTTATAAAAATAGCAGACTTGGGCCCCTGGTTGCACGATTTCTGCCTTGCCCTCGCCTGCGCACGTAAGATCCTGCCTGTTTGTACCATTGCACATTACGGTGGATCACGGATACTGATACACCCAACGTTCGACTGACTGAACGGTAGGTGTGACCTTCCTCAATCATTGTTACAGCCCTGACGACTTCAGTTGCAGGCAAATCACTCATTCTGTATGCAATACAATGTTAACTCTCCAAACAAAATAAACGTAATAAGCTCGGGCCACCATTGACTGCATAATGGCTCGTACAGACTAGTGCGATATCGCGGGCGCGACGCGACACTAGTAGCAGAATATCTTTGTCGGTGCCTGTCGCGCCCACGATATCGTGCGAGTCTGTACGAGCCTTTAACCAACTTTCATATCAAAAACGCTTAGAAGCTTAAAGTGTAAACAAACACTTAAGAGGGTACAATTTCTGTTAGAAGGTTGAAAAATGTCAAAAAAGCCCATAGTGTATATGAAAAATGAGTAATCATTCAAATAACGGAACAACTTGTTGAAATACCCACAAGTTTTTAAAAAAAAGCACCTTTTTTGTGTTCCTCTAATTTTGCCGGTGTGTGTAGTATAGACGATATACATAGTATATCATAAACTAAATGATACTCTAAAACCCCGTCCTGTCTGTTATATTATTTATCACTAGCTTCTGCCCCAGACTTCGTCCGCGTAAAATTTCGGCCCACAACCCTCCCCGTCGCATTGCATCGCCGCGCCCGTCCGCGCTATTACTTCGTTTTCGCTTAGCGTTTTTTCCGACTTTTTTTCGTTTTGCTCGGCTCCTTAGGGGAGTAGCGTGATTTTAATTAGCCTATACACTTAATTTGTTGCGAAGTTATTTTAAAATTATGATATCTCCTAAGATGTTGATTGAAATCAAGTGATGTCAAGGACAATTTTTTTTACATTTAAATACTTGTGATTAATAACATATTTATTTGGATAAGGATTAATATTATGTTGACAAAACTCCTTCGCAAATAATGCATTAATTTCGAACAAATTTGATTACTATAAAAAAAGGTTATAGTGAGTCAATCTTAAAAAATAGACATAATTATGCCGTCGCGGACTTTTTTTTTTGAACTTTTAAAGAGGAACAATTCTATCATACACGATATTTGCGAAACTTAAACCGTTTACGCGGCGCACGCAAAGGAAGCTCTCAAAAAAGGATATTTTTTCCCGTTTTTGCAACATTTTTCATTTATGCTCCGCTCCTATTGTTCGTAGCGTGATGTTATATAGCCTATAATATTCCTCGATAAATGGACTATCCAACACAAACAATAATTTTTCAATTCCAACCACGAGTTCCTGAGATTAGTGCGTTCAAACAAACAAACAAACTCTTCAGCTTTATAATCCAAATACTAATATTATAAATGTGAAAGTAACTCTGTCTGTCTGTCTGTCTGTATGTTTCGTTTTCACACCTAAACCGCTGAACCGATCGCCATGAAATTTGGCAGAGATTATAGCCTGGGATATGGAGAAGGACATAGGCTACTTTTTTACGCGATAACCGACATCCACGCGGGCGGAGCCGCGGGCAAAAGCTAGTATTAGTATAGATTTGAATTGAATTGAACGGGTTGATAACTTGAAGAAGAAGTAGTAGAAAGATGTTACTGGCATCCTAATTGCGTAATACTCTCTGAATTAATCACAGTCCCTTGCACAAGTTAATTTTTCCATGGGGAAATCAATGATTCCATGTCTATGACCAGTGTTAGTTGTAGGAGAACGTTGCAAATTATATCAACAGGATCATCGAAGCAGAGCTGCGAGAGCGAGAACAGTGATGGCCCAGTGGAAGCGGCCCCGACTTACGAGTTGTAGGTCGTGGGTTCGAGCCCATGCGCCTGCGCTTTACTTTGTGTAAATAATTTTATCACTACTGCTCTCAAAACGGTGAAGGAAAACATCGTGAGGTAACCATCATGTCTTAGAACAAAAAATTCGAAGACATGTGATATTCACTAACCCGCACTGGGCCGGCTTGGTGAAGCACGGCCCACTCCTTCTCACCGAGAGGAGACCTGTGTCTCAGCAGTGGGAACGTGGGAGACTAGAGATACCAATGCATTCCACTAGCTTTTATGACAAGTCTTTTACAGTTCAAGCAGTACGGTTATGGAATGCCTTGTCCGTCTCGATAAGGCGTGCTCAATCTTTGTCCACTTTTAAAATTCTGGTTAAAAATCACTTTCTCCTTAAACATCATCATTACTTAAAGTTTCCTTGCTCTTGTATCATGTTTATTATTGTATGTACTATGTATATATATAAAAAATATTTATATGGATATGTATCTATATGCTTTATGTATGTATTTATTGTATATGTAAATGGTACACCACTGACTACCTGCAGTATTGTCTCTCCTACTTTTTGATCCATTCAAAGGTTGTCTGTAAAAGATCGCTTTCAGCGATAGGACCGCCCATTGTGATACCCTATGTAACAGTTCTTCTACATTTATATCTGTAATTTTTATGGTGTACATAATAAAGAGTATTCTATTCTATTTCTAACATTATAGTTTATTGTTTAGTCAAAACCTGTAATCTAGACAAGTTGATAGACTTGAAAAACTAATTTTGGTGGAAACAAGTGACTGGTTTCTTATTTTTAGCGATGTTACATCATAAACACAACGCCCCTGACAAAATAACAGGTGAGAAATAAAGATAGTTCACTGATTCATATCAAATTCCAAATAATAAAGTGCTGAAAAACGAATTCTGTGGTCGGCTCGTATCGGTAAAGATGTGGAGTTGCGGACGGTGGCGCGTGGCGCTCTACAAATGTGAAATCATTATTTATTATTCGTTTAAATATCGTTGTTATTCCAATGTCGCCGTAAATGCAGTTTCAAGGTTTCCCCTGTCCGGCTGTATCATGCGTGCGTAAAGAAGATTATTTTAAAATAACATTGTGTTTTGACTTTTGATAACTGATAGCGCTGTGTCATACTTTCGCCGTGCGTTCCACATGCTATGCTGGCGGTGTAACATCTTCGTGCTAATGCTGATAATCACGTCCATATCATCACTGATACGGAATAATAGAAAGCGCTACACCAACATCAGACACGCTAGCTCCTTAACTCTTCATCTAGAAATAATAAATATCAGTCTTACTTAAAGAAATCGTGAAAGGAAGATGAAATACTAGGCTGTTTGTATTCTATAAAAGCCGTTAGATGGATCTGCAAATAAACGTGTTCTTCCAGTCCACACGACACCACACCGACGTCATCGATGACGTCTGCTTTCGTGCAATGAACCTACTTAACAACTCAGTAAACTTCGTAACTACTTGCGCCAAAATTCGTAATGTAAGCCAATGCCAAACAAGTCTGTTGTTTACGTTGAAACATTCTGGCGAAGAAGGCTGCTGTGACACCGTTTCTGTCTGGTTTTATAGCGGACATTAGATTTCATTTGATATTTTCTTAATATGTGGACCCTGTAATTATTATTAGTTTAGAGTTTGTAAAGCTATCTTTCGGTCATGTTTTCCATCCGTTGTTGGTAAAACCTGAAAACGACGTGATGAATGTACAGCTACAGATGGAGTACTAATTTACACCATTCAAATCTTTGGCAATATTGTAGAGTAGGTTTCAGACTAGCAATGTAGTAGAATGGCTTGAATATGAAAGTATCTCCTGAAAGTCTGAAACCCTTCCAACCTTGAACTTGACCTTGAGAGTTCATAGGAAAGCTGGCAATGGACTAAATTGACAAACTTTGATTGCTTGAATACTATTTATTTATTTATTGGTTTTTGGCTACTTCTCTTGTGTGTATTTTATTTTTTGTAATGTTTGTTTCGTTTGGGCAGAATAAACAATTTTTCTTTCTTTAATTTCTTTCTTTCGGAAACTACAAAGAAAAATCAAACAGCTTTGCAAAAAGATCCGATTGTGTATGAATAAACTTGAGTCCGCATGCGAAAGAAGATGAGAAAAACAGCATTAATGCGAAGGCGTAGAGTCGTGGTAGACAAGGTATCGACCATAATGCAGCCTTAAAAGACATGCCTAGACAGTCTTCTGCACTATTTGCAAGGCTATTTGTATGCAGAACGCAAACGTATATAAATGTCTGCTATGCGTTCTATTTCTGTTCGGAGTACTGTTTACTTTTCTAATTACAAGCCGCGAAATAGACGCCCGTGCTGCTCGCAGTTAAATATATCCCGTCCTATTTTCTACTACAATAATGGAAATGGGTCACAGGGTTGCTCATCGCTTAGGCAGTGGCCCTAACCATGTCAGTAAGGACGCAGGGGTAAGGCCAATTTAATACGCATAAATATCTACCTCATACCACGCTTGTGGCTGAGTAAAAACAGCCGTACGGGTCGTTCGACCAGGTTAAGCTACGCTTGCCGCGGTTGGTCCATGGATGGGTGACCATATTTACATACCAAAACCCCTCCGTACTTCGGAAAGCACGTTAAGCCGTTGGTCCCGGCTATCATTCGTGTATCTTTGACAGTCGTTACGGGTCGTCAGAAGCCCGAAAGTATGGTAACCAGGCTTACCAAGGGGTATCGTATTACCCAGTATCTGAGTTGTGGAGGTCAGATAGGCAGTCGCTCCATGTAAAATAGTGGTGTTCAGCTGCATCCGTTAAGACTGGAAGCCGACCCCAACATAGAAAAAGGCTAGGCAGATAATGAAGTATCTGCCTCATAAAATATCATTTTCTCAAACATGCATGGAAATATTGTCATTATTTTCGAAAAAAAAAAACACGCGAAGTATCGAATTTACGGACAAAGAAAATCAAATCCATTGCAGGAGCGATTTTTTGAATTTGGAATATTACAACGCTCCAGCAATGTTGTATGGAACGGCGTACTGTGGTTATTAAATACCCTCTTTTATCATTCTTGGCATACCAAAGTAAGTCTCTTTGCTTAGCACAAATTGCGTTCACGTGGCTGTATAGCCACAAATGCGTTTTCCTTTCGCAATGGCCTTTCGGCACAGATGATAAATGGAAAATTGGGGGCAATGCTGAAAATTCGTCTTAATTTGTTATTTACATACATAAGTTTTATTTCCCTGCATTCTTTTGAGAAAAGCACTATATATGCCTCGGCGGAAATGGCAATTGCCTGTCTGTTATTCGTTTGTGGTCATACTCGACCTGCAATTGCCTATTAAATTCACGGCCTTTTGCAATAATGTACTATTAATTGATAGTTGATTGCCGATTTTCATGTTATTGTATAATCATCAGCTCATCACAATCATTGGCTCTTGTTTACTGTTGTTTAGAATGCTAGAAAAAATTGTTGTTTGTTCATTCGAAAACGTAAGCATTCGATGTCACCTCAGTATCATTACTCATTAGTCAATCATCATAATCACGGCACCGAATATCTGGAACTCATTACTGCCTTGACTAGAAAGAAAACTTTAACAATATGCGTAGGTAGGCACAGTACATATTTTCGACTAAAAACTTACGCAAGTGCTATCTATGTATTTGCGTTGGAACGTATGTATGTAATTTGGTCTGTTTTGTTTACAACGCAGCGAACTACGTCTGCCAAAAAAGTCACGCATTTTGTTCTGTCGTAGGTGTAGGTGTAATTCTGTTCGGTCCAGTTCAAACAAGGTATCCAATATCGGATTTCCAATGCCGGAACTGGCTTCTGTGTATATTAAAGTCGGAATTCCGGAATCAAGTCCATAATTGGAAACTGAGCAGGACAGGGTTATAGTAGGTACCTACCTAGACACAATCCGTATTGTTTCTTTACATTTTTTCTTTTTTATGTTATCTAGTAATATATATTCATATATCTGGTTGTATAGTTAGATTATATTCTGAGTACTGTTTGTTTTATTTTATTTAGTTGCCTATTTATGTTCAATTCTTTAAACCTGATTTGGTTTCCGTATGTCTTTTTCGGGTAACCACTGAAAATCAGCGCTGTGTTGTGGGTCCCTCATAGCACAGCATCATGCTGAGTGGAAGCCCTCTTGTCACAGTCATGACGTGCAGCTGCCGACTATTTTGGTTTTGTGCTCGTGATTGGAATGCAGATCTATTTTGTTTTTTTATTTTTTTTTTCTGTAGTCTGTTTCTCAAGTTTATTATCTTTTTGTATGTACGTGTTTCTGTGACAAATAAACCTATTTTTCTTTCTTTCTTTCTATTTAACTATTTATAGTCTAAATAAACAAAGACGAAAACTGTTGATGTAAACAAAGTTTCAGCAAACTGTGACTATCAGTAGTTTTTAATCATCGTATGTTATTAGTTTTTTATTTTTTTATTGTCATTAAGTAATATCCCAATATATTATACTATTGGAATCCAAGTTTTATTATTATGAGAATTTGTAAAATTAAACAATGTTTTTGTAGATGTGATACTGATGATAACATTATTAATTATCGTAAAGTATGGTGTTTTTTTGAGCAGTCTTTACGCCTTGTAATAAAATTATTAATCACCTACAGTTCCATGTTTATAGGTACCTACCATATTGTTAAATACGTATTTATAGTATACTCATTATAACAATATTAAAATGCTGGACATTTAAAATGTTTCTTATGTCACATCAATTACTCAGTAATCGGTATTTATTTTGCCATGGAGTAAAAATAAATGGAGTGCTAATGTGCGGGCCGGCGGCCGTCCAGGCGATTCCGGATTTCCGGCGTATCATAGTGTTTCGCAGACGCCAGCGCCGCTGAAAGACATTAATCTGATTGTTCTTGACTTATATAGTGTAATTAAAATTGTGTCGCACCATGAGTATTTAAAATGTCCTAATAATTTAATAAAATTATTAGGACATTTTACATACTCATGGTGCGACACAATTTTAATTACAAATACTTTATTAAAATCGTCCTTTACAAAAAAAAAAAAATTGGTACATATTAACAGGATTTTGTATCATCTGGAAGTCAAACAATTTAGTTCGTTAATTTTTGTAAGGTTTCACCAGATGTCTATACTAATATATCTATATACATATACTAATAAAGCTGAGGAGTTTGTTATTTTGTTTGAACGCGCTCGGATTTGAAAAAAAAATATGAGGTGGACTCATCATTCATCACGCTAAGACCCCGAGGAGCCGAACAAAAAGAAAAAAAAAAAAAAAAGAACGCTAAGTGCAAATGAAGTAATAGCGCCGCGTGAAGTAATAATCGCAGGCAATGCGATGCGACGGGGTGGGTCGAGGGAACAACAAACTTCACGCGGAGAAAGTCACGGGCAGAAGCTAGTAATTAATAAGTACAAATATATCATAAGATCTACAGCATTCAGATAGGAAAATTCACATTTGATTGGTTAAAAAAGACTTGTTGGTTAGAAAATCCCGACAGGTATTAATGAGAGTAACAGCGCGTGTTGGACACAAGGGGCAGGTACCAGGTAGACCCTGCCGACCACCGCGTGGCGGCTACGGTAAGAGCCGAGCAGTGGGTTTCCACTCTGGGTCACCGCCATCGCCAGTCGCCACCAGGCTAACAACCTTAGACGATATCCTCTACTCACGAAGGTAGCGCGGTCGATGACCGACGACAATCGTCATCTTTGCTCGTTCCAATTAGTGCGGGTAAGTATTTGTAGCGGGCCCCCGATATGGGCCTCTCTTGCCCCATACACGCGCGCAGTTATTAGCAATGCGATTGCTAAAACTGCCCCACATCTGATTACCTGAGCGCATGCGCGAAGTTCGCTCCACTTTGTTTTTGCGTTCAATGTCAGTGTATCGGCTAATTTTATCGCGCTTCGCACACGCTACGTAACTATCTTGTTTGACGAGGCCAAATGGCGATTTGTTTTGATTACTCTGCCCAAAACATGTGCACATTAAACAAGGCGATAAATGAATCTAAAATCTCGCTAATAAATTTACCAAACGACATTAATTTGATTACTATTTTAGATGATGCTTATCTAATGACAATTTTATGAAAACACTAGCTTTTGCCCGCGGCTCCGCCTGCGTGGATGTCGGTTATCGCGTAAAAAAGTAGCCTATGTCCTTCTCCATATCCCAGGCTATTATATATCTCTGCCAAATTTAATGACGATCGGTTCAGCGGTTTAGGCGTGAAATCGTAACAGACAGACAGACAAGTTACTTTCACATTTATAATATTACTAGCTTTTGCCCGCGGCTTCGCCCGCGTGGATGTCGGTTATCGTGTAAAAAAGTAGCCTATGTCCTTCTCCATATCCCAGGCTATATGTCTGCCAAATTTCATGACGATCGGTCTAATTTTTTAGGCGTGAAAACGTAACATACAGACAGACAGACAAACAGACAGACAGAGTTACTTTCACATTTATAATATTAAGTATGGATTAATAAGAATGCTGCAAGTTAATTAAAAGCTTATTAAAATTCAAAGTTTATAAAATGGGAAATAACTTTGTTGATTGCTGCTAAGTAAAACCTTTACAAGCAATAATGTTAAATCAAATGAGCTACCTCGTTAATATACAATTTATACCTTTAAATAACCGGGCCCTTTGACGAGCTTACGCTTTATGTTTTTCTATTACAAAGTTGAATGAAAAATCGCGAATGAAATATGAGAGAAAACATTGCCCTGACTTGTTTTAAGAATGACCAAGATGCTGAGTGTAGGACTGTAGGGACTAGTGAGGGTGACATGCGGCTGAGCGAGGTGAACGTGCCGGGTATCCGCGTCACGACACGACGAGCAAACGCTTTTCGTCGCTATTTCCGCAACAAGTGTTGTTTTGAAGATAGAGGCCCCAAGCGGGCGAGCGCAAACGTCATGCCCGCGCGCGCCTCGGCCCGTGATTTCATTTCCATATAATTTATCAGCTGATCTTCATAATACGAAATTATCGTCACATCGCTAAATCTTACGATTATTACGATTTCACGGAACAAAAATAACTATAATAATAAAACATTCGGAAAAATAACGAAGTTGATAAAAGGAAAAGTTGTCTGTTATGCTGTGAAAATAGGACAAATTAATACAAGAGATTTGCATGGCTGATATAAATTATATTGTAGCTTATAAATGTAATTATGTAACCTACCATCACGAAATGCAGTCTTTAAAGGTTATTAATACACTCGTTACGCCTCCATTTGTTTTAATTAGTAGGTACCTTCTCCACTTTTACATATTATGTATTGTCTTATTATTGCTGTCTAAAAATGATATTTTGGTTGAAATAAAAAAAAAGGTATCCATTACTTATCATCAGACACAGATTCCACTCGTTGCCGACGTAACTAATTTCATAGATAAAATTATATCATGTATATCGTCGCATATCTTATCAGTAGCAGTATTAGAAAATAAGATCAACGTTTCCCAAACCTGGTCAAAATAATTTGGCGCGTAGTGTTTACATTTCAAATATACGTGTATTACTTGCAACTATAAATTAATGGGAACATTGCGTACAACAGACGTCATACTGTGCAAATAAACGTCGTCATCGTGGAGTTACCATCATTGTTGTCTCCCGGTGATTGTACACACGGCTACATACAAGCTATACATTTCCAATATAAGCTGACCTCTCATTGTACGGAATGAAAAGGTAAATCAATGATAAATAGAATACTAAAGGTTTTACAAACGCATGGGAAACTCTAATACCTACGTTGGCAGCACTTCGTTTTGGTTAACTCACGGTTTGGTTAGATACTTTGTTTTTATTTTTTGCGAATTATATTAATCTCGTAGTATCTGAATCGGTCCTTCCGTTTATTAATTCAAAATGCATTTTCCTATTGGATTCCTATAAAGAACGCTTTATTGTGCGATTAATAGGGACAATGGTGGTATCCAATCACTTAGAGTTTGTGTGAACCGGGCGGATCCAACATTTTCTTGTTTATTGCGCGAACAATGTTTATTAATAATATAATTAAGGGAAGCTTATCAGTTTCATAAAAAATCAACTTCTTCATTGTATGGTTATAGCAAAAATGTCAGTGTACTCGTAAGTATGCATTTTTATAATTATGTATTGAATATCAACTAAATAATTAATAGGTTATCTATCACTATCACTAATTGATCACTCCATTTACTCAATACTCCGCTTTAAGATAGGTACTGAGTGCGTGTGTGTATTGCAACTATTGCAAGACTACAAGAGAGCAAGAAGTGGCCGCCCATATCATGGAACTAATTAAGTAATAAATTAATTGAGTAATGAGATCAATGATAAAGTCATAGGAACAAACAAACAAATAGAGATGTATACGCCCGAATCAAAAGAACATTGTGTTACCGCCTGATTGCTTATAAATGAAAATCTATTATTTATTTATCTACCCACGAATAAGTTTTTGAACTCTATTTTTATGCCGCTGTTATAATTACTTTCACGCGACTCATTCATTATTAAAGTCCCACTGGCCATGGCGTCTAGGATTAGTACCACAAAACCTTTGTATGTTGTCATTCAAATGGTACTAGATAAATGTTAAAGCCGTAATACTTGTTCAAGAACCGGTTGACGGTTCGCAAGTGGAGAGGACAGTGTGTGGGGTAAGAGGCGGCCCGGCTAGCAATCTGCACCGGCTTGCATTCCGAACGCATTCCACGAACCGAGCCGACGGACGACCTAGCCACGGCATTTACCGTCGCTGATTTGAATGCCATAAACTTTATGAATAAACAACACCATTTTTATGATTGCCACGGAATGTAGGTAGCTACGTTTATTACTGCAAAACAAACTTTTTGTCTTAAAGATTTTATAGTCTATCTACTATGTTTTAATTGTATTTCCTGACCTAACTAACTACGCTGTCTTTTTCTTCTTAATTTTTTTTATAATGTAATACGACAAACTGACTGAGTTGTTGCTGGAAGAAGCAATACCTGACGAATAGTGTAACAATAACTGACTGAGTTGTTGCTGGATGAAGCAATACCTGACGAATAGTGTAACAATAACATCGAATGGTGTCGCTAGTTCACATCTTTAAAAACAAAAGTAAAGTGATAGAGTGCAGCAACTGTAGAGGAATAAAGCTGAATGAATGTCACATAGTATGAAAGCTGGGGAAAAAGTTATTAAAAGACGACTAAGAAAGCGAAATTTTGCAAAACCAATTCGGTCTTATGCCTGGTCGGAGAACAACAGATGCCATCTTCGCTATCCCCCAGCTGTGAGAGAAATATAATGTAGAGGTAAAAATGTTGCACATGGTATTCGTTGACCTCGAAAAGGCTTACGATACGATCGAGTGCCTCATGAAATTTTGATGTGGACAAAAAAGGAGAAATGTGTGCCTGGGAAGTTAGGAAGTATGTGCAGTCTACAGTGGGCACTACTGGCACTTCCAATGTGGCTATCGGGCTGCAACAAGGGTCAGCATCGGCACTCTACCCTTACCTCTTCCTTTTGATTATGGATGCTTTTACGTCGGATATTCAGGAAGAGGCTCCCTGGTGTACATGCTGTTCGCCGATGACATTATGCTGGTTGCCGAGAGCGGCCTAGAGGTCCAGAATAGAGGTACAGATTGGTGGTGTGGAGACCGTTGGTCTGAGATTAAGTCAGATCAAAATAGACTTACTTAATTTTGTGATTTGGCGGTCTCCAGTACTGTGCCCATATCTCTCGCCGGAAAGCTCTTACCGATTTTCTCCGACTTCCGGTACCTCGGGTCGCTAGTCCAAGGGGATGGCGGAGTAGACCGAGACATAACGCGCCTGATCAACATAGGATGGATGAAATGGCGGCAGGTCACAGGGACAATTTGCGTGCGACCCACGGATGCCCCTCAAGTTAAAGAGGAAAATCTTCAAATTCGTGATAAGGCCTCTCGTACTGTATGGATCGGAATGCTGGGTCGTGAAGAAAACTGATGAAAAAATAGTTTATAGCAAAAGATATAGTATTGCCATTTATGTATAAAAAAAGGAAGGTAAGGCTAAGACACCGCTCTAATGTCCCGTAAACATTATTAGACTAGAAAAAATTACATGTAAATACACCAACACTACAAAATTTCGTGAAACCACCGAAATAGAGAGATATGACACGGGCTGCAGCGGAAACGAGATAGCAATAATAAGAAAATAAGTTATGATGTAGGTACTTACGAGTGGAAAGTAATCCCATGGAACTTGTTTTTGGTTTGAATGAGTTTTAATGAACCGATTAAGTTGAAATTTGGTATACATAATAATTTGAGTGACCCAAACACGGATGTGAACCGTAAATAAATGAATTTAGAATATTGGGGTCAGTTTTGGGGGCAAACAAGACAATTAAAAAAAAAAAGTTTTGCAAAGTGTACCGTGTGACACATCAAATAAAAGAGCTTACTACGAGGGTCTCAAATATATTTTTTTTATAATTTTAAAATGAATTGTTTTAAAGTTACAAGTGAAATAGACGAAAATTGACCATTCCCCCATTTTATCTCCGAAACTTCTGAACCTAAAATTTTGAAAAAAATACAGAAAATAGTTCTATACTTATAGATTACAGAAAAATCTGTAAGAAGTCTATGGTCTTAAAATAACATAGTCAATCTCTCGATATTATGCGTAAAAACTTACATTTGCAGTTGGAATGTATTTTACCAACTACAATGTTAAGTTTGTTCTTAGGATAAATTCTTCCCAAGTACGGAACCCTTCATTGTGCGTGGTCCGACACGCATTTGGCTGGTTAAAAAATAAAATCTGGTTAAAATATAAAATCTTTGAATTAAAAGTATAAAATATCCGATTTCGCCGCCTCGGTTCGATTTGTCATACACTTAGGAAGACCGTGACTTTGAAATCTCAATCATAAAGAATTAATTCTAATTTTGTTTTTACCAGCTGCGATTTTGATGCCATTTATTTTTAACTAGCTTCTGCCCGCGACTTCGTCCACGTGTTATTTCGGAGCCCGACCTACCACGTGATGGCATCCCGTCGCTCGCCCGTGCTATTACTTCGTTTTCGCTTAGCGTTCTTTCTGACTTTTTATCTTTTTGCTTGGGTCCTAAGGGTCGTAGCGTGATGTTATATAGCCTATAGCCTTCCTCGATAAATGGGCTATCCAACACTAAAATAATTGTTCAATTCGAACCAGAAGTTCCTGAGATTATCGCGTTCAACCAAACAAACAAACTCTTCAGCTTTATAATCCGTACTAATATTATTATAAATGTGAAAGTAACTCTGTCTGTCTGTATGTTACGTTTTCACGCTTAAGTCGCTGATCCGATCGTCATGAAATTTGGCAGAGATTATAGCCTGGGATATGGAGCAGGACATAGGCTACTTTTTTACGCGATAACCGACATCCACGCGGGCGGAGCCGCGAGCAAAAGCTAGTATTAGTATAAAGCAATTTAAAATTGAAAAGCCCATGTGCTAACTTAGCACATGGGCTTTTCAACTTTAAATTGCTTTAAACAGTCCGATAATTATAGCCTACTAAGCTTTTACAAGGCGCGGAAGTAGGTAAAAAATAAAGTGAGAAAACAATAGTTTTGCTGGAGAGTTACTAATTTTTTGTATATATTTCATCAACCTTCTACAGCCCTGTCATCAATATGCTAATGAAAACATGTTTACCAACTTTTGTATGATTGGAAATGATGTGACAATCGTATTAGGTACCGACTAATAGGTAGTCACAAAAACAAAATACCTTTCTATTCTAAGTCGTAAGAATTCGCAGCACGTGCAACCTAATTAGTTAATTTGCTGTACGATAGTACCATATATTTGTGCAATTTGGTACTTATCAATTAATTGTATTCAATTCGGCTACTATTTTCTACTTTGTTTTAAATTTAAATTAGATTTACATAAGTACACAAAATATAATTCGTATGTGGTTTAATTAATTCTATGAATTCCTAGCGAATCTAATAAATTAAAATTCAATTATTTATTAATTAAAACGGTACGGTACAGCGCTGGCGCATAATTTTTGTAACAGATAATCAATACAAAAATAAACAACCTCAAAAATTTACTTCGCAATAATTACCTATCTATATTTAACGAACGTACAACGAACTCATAGATAACTCTACTAGAAAATAACAAAAGTTTGCCATGCAAAACATACCTACTTAAAAAAACATCGTTAATCATCTCTTGCGTCATTTCCAGGTCGATGACCGCAGCCTTGGCGGGCCGGCCCTTTCCACGTTCAAATCTTACAGTAAACTGTACGATAACAAACCGTAGTACGTATCAGCGTGGCGAACATTGGCTAGAATTTGATTGGAACGCACCCGCGATGGTGTTCGATGGAGGCATGGAGCGACCGTTAATGAGTCATCACCAACCGACGTCGGCGGCTGCGACGTAAACAACCGGAGCTCCTCCCCGCGAGGTCGCTGCGCGCAAATAAACGTGCCTCACATGGGTGTACCACTGTACCGCCAACTGTTTTATTTGACGCACCCGAAATTTACTATTTTGCGTTTTCGCGGGCACAACAAGGATGTAATATATACCTTGGGTAGTCCACAGTCTATGACCTTGCAACAGTGCAGTCTCCATCAGAATGATTCTGGTGAAGAGAGACAACTGCGCGATACTACGCAGTAGACTCTCGATAATAACAACCGAACTGTTGATTTTATTTATTTAATCATACGGCAATGATTTATCATACTTATATTCAAGAAGAAGGATCATTCATTATATTTAACTAGCTGCGCCCCGCGGTTTTACCCGCATAAGTCTCGGTTCCGTGTGAATATCGGGATAAAAAGTATCTTATAATGTGTTAATCCAGATTATAAACTATTTCAAATTTCATCCAAATGCGTTCTGCCGTTTGTTGTGATTGGGTATCATCCATCCTCACAAACTTTCACATTTATAATATTAGTAGGATTTTACATTTCCGCATTTCTTAGTCTTGGTCTAGAATCTAGATTAGTTATCAAGCGATCTCTAAACACCAGATTTCATTTTAAAATAGGAAATGACTCGTACAAAATTCTAAATCCTTCAGCGATTCCAAAGATAGTCAGGAAAACATGGCTTTAAATTGTACAGTTGTAAAGTTCAATCATCCTCTCTAGAAAAGGGAGGATCCTACGACCAGACGGGTGTTGTCTGATGGGCAACAGCCCGACGATTGATGTCGGGATGTTATATACCGGATGACATTTTTTACCGTCTCGAAAAAATTTGGGTATACTAGGTGAACGGAGTAGAAGCGGCTTATTCCACAAATTCCCCCTGAAAATCCCCCTTAGGAGGAAAAGTGGAATCTATAAAAAACAGTCTAGAATTCACCCCTGATAATCCCGCTTAGGGGGGAAAACTATAATTGAAAAAAAAAAACTTATTCCAAGACCCCCTGAAAGTGATTTTTTTTACATTAGGGTTCAGTTTTCCCCACTGAGGGGGATTCTCTGGGGGATTAGTGAAATAAGCAGGGGTGAATTCTAGACTGGTTTTTATATATTCCACTTTTCCTCCTAAGGGGGATTTTTCAGGGGGGATTTGTGGAATAAGCCAGTAGAAACCTATGGTTTTTTTTTTTTTTCTTTAACCTAGAAAGAAATTGATCTATCGATAAATACCCACATTTGAAGTAAAATTATCATAGATACTATAACAATAGACACAGAAAAACAAAGAAACAAAAAAGAAATGACATAAGTAATATTGAAATTTAAATCATACGCACCCAATTTTTTTTTTTTTTTTTTGTTATATTTCTAAAAAAAAAAACCGCCATACGCTTCTACTCCGTTCACCTGGTATACCTAATTTTATTCGAGACGGTAAAAAAATTATGTCATCCTCTATGCTAGTCGCGCGTAAAACTGATTGAGCGATGCAGGATTTGTGTGACGTGAGGTCTTTAATGCGTAGTTCGCATGTGGCGCTGTAGATAAGGGGCAAGATTGCAATCAATATTCTGGCGCCCTCTAGTAGGCGTTCGGTCAAAATGGAATACTTACAGTTATATTTTCACCAGTGAACTGAAATTCGGGTGCGAATGGTGCAATTTTAAATGATGTCGGAAAGCATTAGGTACAATAATAAAATAGTAGATTTGTTATGACAAGGGTCGAAAGGAATCAATTTCCATACTAGTATAGTCCGAGTAGGAATTGGTGACTTTCACCCGTGTTAAACACTCTAGTTTTAATTTTGATTACCTATAAGGAAACTAAAAAATAGTAGTTTTTCTAAAATATTTATCGATAATAATAACATGTTGCTCGCCACTTCATAAAACCATTGTATGAATTTAACTAAATATCTTTCCTTTGAAATTTCTGGCCAAAGATTTTCGATTGCCGTCTTTAACCGAATCTAGGGTTAATATTTCAGAATCGCTTGTACTCATTTTTAATCAAATATTAGTCTATATAACCGAGATTTTGAATTTCGGTACAGCTTACAGTTAAACTTCAGCTTGAGTATCCTGCCAATTGTAGTCTTTTTTAAATTTTGAATATATTTTATATATTTTAGTCAAATAGGCTAAATAGGTGTTTTTTTATTTCACACTGGCTGTTTATACACTCACAAGACCGCAGCATTTATTTGTATAAATATGTAAAGAAAATTGTAGCCGACTACCTAACCAAAAGTTCTATTTTTTTACTTCATTCCCGCCCTAGAGAGGGAAACAATTACTATGAGTCTTTCCCGCCCAAAGGTGGGAAGCAGCGTCTTCCACCCGGTACTCGGATCAAACAAACACTACTTTCCGAGTACGAGAAATGAAAAGTATTTTTTAGGAAGAAAGGGGTTACAAGAATAGAAAAGCACAACCTTGTAATTATTTAAAAAAATATTTAAGAAAAAAAAAATGTTTTCACTTCTATCGGCAGTCCCAAAAGACTACCCGTCTTTTGGGACTGCCGATAGAAGTGAAAACTAAGTAACTTGAAAGCGTTCGGTGAAGGTGACGCGAGTTTCATGATTTTTGTACACCCAAAAAGTACACAGTATACATGTAGCTCATGGAAAGCGTTCGGTGACGATGAGCGAGTTCCGTGATTTTTGTTCACCCAAAAAGAGCTCAACGCGCCTAAAGAAGTTTTCACTTCAAAAAAACTAATTAAGTCGTAGTATTCGTAGTATATTTTTTTTTTTTCAATTACATTACAAGACGCTCGTAAATACTCGTAATACAACACAAATATATGTATTTAAAAAAAAAAAGTTACTTTTCATGGTTTTGCATTAGCAAAATCTTTAACAATGTCACTGACTTCAATTTTGATTTCATGTTCAATACTTATTAATGTTGATCTAAAATAGATTTTAAATATTTTTAGTTTAGAAAACGATCTTTTATTGTAAGCTTGGCAATGTGAGGTAAATTTTAAGTTCTGTAGACAGATTTGGGAACACTGATATTCATTTATTCGTAAACAAATAATTTTAAATATCCAACGGCGTAGTAAAATCATCAATAAACTTCGAAAATAATTCTATTTCATATTAAAGAGCTCGAACTTCTCCACATCTGAAGAGCCAGCTCGCCACAGCTTATTTTCTAAATTAGAACAATGTGCTTTTTTTGTATCTAAGTCCAAATCGCTCCAGTATTTTAATTTTTGAAGAAATTAAAAAGTTAGATTATTTTGATTCAATAGTTTGAACCTTTCGTTGAACTTAGTAATTGCGGTATATAATAGGTATTTAGTAATAAAAATTTGTTTTCGCAAATAAAGATTCTGATTCTGATTCGCGTCTGTTATCGGTTCATCCTCCGCCTCATAATTAAAAACCTTCTACGAGCGCGAGGACTGTGGAAAATTCTGGAACTGTCCCTACTTCTTCCGCTACAGTTTTCGCGCTATTAAGAGGGCTATCTCGGGTCTCTTAAGGAGGAACTTCCCAAAAGCGCACTCATTCCGGAATTCAGACAAATTTATTTTTGCATGATCAATCATTTTCTCCTCTTCTGACAATACGACGTCTAACTTTTGAAGAGCCTTGCATCTTGCTTAAATTCCGTACCAAATAAGCAGAAAGCGACTTAACTTGAATTTGAACTTATTTTATTCTAAAAGCTCCTACAAACAGGCGCGACACGCGACGCGACACAAAGAGACCGCTCGTCGCGCGGTGTCATTGATATACGCGGTGTCTTTGTGTCGCGTCGCGTGTGTTCGCCTGTTTGTAGGCGCGACAAGGGTCGCCTGCCTGTCGCGTCCGCGATATCGCGCCAGCCTGCACGAGCCTTTAATATAGCCGAGTTCGCCTCTGTTTAGGACTAAAAATACTACATTGCTGAAATGTTGAATGAGTTACAAAGTTACAACATAGGGCCAATTTATATTGCCAGTTTAATTATTTATTTATTGCGTGTAGATGGTGGAGTATTATCACGCGGGGTTGGAAGATTGGATTAGGCTGCTATTACCGCGGCGCGCGGTATGCGTAAATAAATAGTGTATATGTCATTGATGTATAAAAAGAGAAAGATTAGGTACGCGATCCTCGACGTGGACCGCATAAAGGCTCGTACAGACTAGTGCGATATCGCGGGCGCGACGCGACACTAATAGCACAATTTCTTTGTCGCTGCCTGTCGCGCCCGTGATATCGCGCAAGTCTGTACGAGCCTTAACGCATAACGCTGACCGGCACAACTAACCTTAGTCACAATCGAACTAGCGTTTGTGTAGCACATGTGCAGCACGTTAAGTAAAATTACCGTAATCGTCTAAATAAGCAGCAACAATGCCTTCCTGTGTTTTCAAAATGTGAACAAATAATTCACAAACCAAAAACCAAGTTCCACGGGATTACTTTTCACTTGTAAGTACATCAAAACTTATTTTCTTTAAAATTCTCCTGAATAATATTGCTTTCTAGGTCTCCATTTGTTTCCGAGTTGAGATGGGTACGTAACAGTGACAATTATTGCTATCTCGTTCCCCCTACAGTTCACGTCATATCTCTCGTTTTTCGGTTGTTGATGCATGTCACACGACATCGGGAAATGTGTGGGTGTGTTTACATGTAATTGTTTCTAGTCTATATGTTTACGTGACATTAGCGCGGTGCCATAGCTTCCTCTTTTTATACATCAATGGTCTATGTGCAAAAAAACGCTGCCTGTCGAGTTCAAAGGCAGGTCACGTGTGGGGTCGGGGCCTGCCACCGCACCATTTTTATTACATTCCCCGATTATATGCTTGCGACCTAGGAACAGTCTTGTAGATAATGCGCCTACAATTATTTACTGAAATATCTGTGCTGAATGTACTGAATTAAGTTTTTAGTATTTCGTGGAGTTTTCTTATTGATATTTTTTGTTAAATAAGTCTGGTATTATAATCGCCAACTAATCTCGCGACCAGCGAGATGTATAAGTAGCAAGCTGATTGTCACAAACAACTACGATATTGTCATGTTACTATCAGACCTAATTAGAACACTGTAAAAGTTAACAAAGTAGTTATTTGATAATAAACTTCTCGTTATTAAGCTTCTTCAAGTGTTACCATTGATGTATAAAAAAGGAAGATAGGGCAACGCTCTAACGTCACGTAAACATTATTGGACTAGAAACAATTACATGTAAACACACCCACACAACTACATTTCCAGATGTCGTGAAACAACCGAAATAGAGAGATATGACGCGCCCTGCAGCGGGAACGAGATAGCAATAATTGTCACTCACTGTTACATAGGTACATGGATATCTATCAACTCAGAAACAAATGGCGACCCAGAAAGCAATATTCAGCAGAATTAAAAAAAAGTTATGATGTACTTACGAGTGGAAAGTAATCCCATGTAACTTGTTTTTGGTTTGTGAACTATTTGTGCACATTTTGAAAACACAGGAAGGTATTGTTGCTGCTTATTTAGACTATTACGGTAATTTTACTTAACATGCTGCACACCTGCTACACAAATGCGAGTTCGATTGTGACTAAGGTCACTTGTGCCGGTCGGCATAGGTTATGCGGTTCACGTCGAGGAGCACGTACCTAATCTTCCTCTTTTTATACATCAATAAGTGTTACCCTTTTCGCAGAAATCCACATCGTTTCTGTGTTCTCTGATTATACCGTACCAGTCATGCTTTACGATCGTGACCCGAATCTTGTGCGGTCTTTGTCCTTTTTTTATTATCAAATTACCATTGCCTACCTATTGCTGTTACCTTGTCTAGTATTTATTTACGTTATAATATGATCAAGGGCGGATCCAGGGGCACAGGAGCACGTGCCGCCCCAAAACGGTTCAAGTAAAGTAAACAACTGGGACATTAATACGATACGTTTTGTTCACGCATGACTCCTATGACAACCAGCACTACTGAGCGATGTTTTTCACCTTGCGCTGGTTGAAGACATAAACTTCGCATTAGTATGAATAACGATCGTCTGAAGGACTGACCTTAACACATATCCATCAAGATATTGCTTCAATAATGAACATATAAGTAGTTATATGCCAGTAGTTATTGTGGCATATAACTACTTAGGTGAAAAGTGGGGCGGCTATTTCGTAGTCGGGCCCGGAGGTCTGGTAAGCCAACAAGGCACCCGCTTACAGCCTCAGTTGGAGAGATGATGTCAGGATAACATATAAAGCTAAAAAGATAGCGCGGTCCAAGGGGTCTCGCACGTCCATAGTTTATGCAGCTTTCCTCAACTCATAAAATATTTAGCTAATACCTACTATGAATGGTCAAAAGAACAACTAGCAAACCAATTCGAGGTGAGGTACAAAAAATTACTGAGTTCGATGCGCCCGCTCTTTCAGCCCAGGTTCTCACTAACGTCAAAGGGAAATTTATCCTATCCGAGACTAGGTGCTAAAATTGTATTTAGTTATTCATATAAGTATATCATTCAAAAATAATGTTACGCAAAAACAGCATTGTGCAATTTATACTGGATAATAATATCCGCCCCGACCCTTTGTACTTGACTAACCCATGTGCCCCTTCCAGAAATAAATCCTGGATCCGCCTTTGAATATGATCTTTAATAATAACATACCTAGATTCTTTAACATAACTAGCTTTTGCCCGCGGCTCCGTCCACGTGGATGTTCGTTATCGTATTATGTAAAAAAGTAACCTATGTCCTTCTCCATATCCCAAGCTATATCTCTGCCAAATTTCATGACAATTGGTTCAGCGGTTTAGGCATGAAAACGCGACGAGACACAAAAGCACCGATTGTCGCGCGACACGGGGTGCCTTTGTGTCGCGTCGCGTATTTGTAGGAGCCTTGATAGTGTGTTACGCAATTAGGGTGCGGGTTGATAAACCCCTTCAAACCAAATAGTTATTCAATAAGGGTAACCCTTGTTCATTGAACGGGTTAATTAACCCGTTTAATAACTGTATACCATGAACCGATTATTAAATCGAATCATGAACCTTTTCCCCCGATTTTTTTAAGTGGTTTGAAGTTTTCAATAGGTTAGCGTTGAATCGGTTACCAGACTAATAACGGCACATGGTTCGATTTTAGTTGAATTGCATTCAAAGTGTTATTTTTAGTTGCATTTTCGGCCCATGGGGTTAGAAAGGGTTAAAGAGTTGTTCCTTAAAATATGTTATACTCCATAAGGGTAACCGAATGAACGGGAAACCGTTGGAACTACTTTCTGTCCCTGTTTTGGACACATCAATGTGTAATAATTATGTTTGAAGTACCCAGAAATACCCAAGGAGCCGTAAATAAGTACATTTTGTCCAAATAATAAATCAAAAAGCTTTATATGTTGATACTGGTGCCGATTCCCTTGTTTACAAACTAAACTAAATTTAAGTTCAGTGCATCTTTTTCTTTCTATTTCATTAAGAAAAGGACAGAAGATAAATTTTAGTTTAGTCCTGTCAAATTAATCAGCGCTTGACGTAAATTGACGTAATTTTAGTTGGCAAGTTTTTAATCACGTCTAAACTTGTATGGAGTAGTGACAGGCGCTGATTAATTTGATACATTTTGTCCAAATAATAAATCAAAAAGCTTTATATGTTGATACTGGTGCCGATTCCCTTGTTCACAAACTAAACTAAATTTAAGTTCAGTGCATCTTTTTCTTTCTATTTCATTAAGAAAAGGACAGAAGATAAATTTTAGTTTAGTCCTGTCAAATTAATCAGCGCTTGACGTAAATTGACGTAATTTTAGTTGGCAAGTTTTTAATCACGTCTAACTTGTATGGAGTAGTGACAGGCGCTGATTAATTTGACAGGACTAAACTAAAATTTATCTTCTGTCCTTTTCTTAATGAAATAGAAAGAAAAAGATGCACTGAACTTAAATTTAGTTTAGTTTGTGAACAAGGGAATCGGCACCAATATCAATTTATAATAACAACGTCTAACCTACTACTGAATGATATTGACTGTGTGTGCAGCATCGGAATATTCCACATGATACTGTTACGAAAGACTTTCCCTAGCGTTTGTTAACTTATCGTTAGTCATGGGCATGGATGGGCTCATTCATGGCCCTTGAATGTTGTGTGTGTACCAGTTGTTTGTCGATCCTTTTCTGGTCGAAACTTTAGTAGTAATAATACAGTATAAGGCCACATCGGTTGGAAACTGTAATTATCTATACTTATAATAAAATAGTATCGAAATCAAAACTGTACATTTAATATTTTTGAAAAAGCTAATAGAAAAGAAGCGAGGTGTGGGAACGAGTCTGATGTCGAAAAATATTTTTCTTTAATTTTATCCGTTTTTCTTTTTGTCTGAATGTATATTCCGGATTGGCGTAAAACCGGTTGAACTGATTTGGATGAAATTTGGCACACAGATACTTTGTAACCTGGATTAAATCATAGGGTACTTTTAATCCCGATAGTATGTGCCCGTGGAATATTTTCCGACATCCACGCAGCCGAAGCCGCGGGCAAAACCAAAAAGCCAGCTGGCAAGCCGATTTTATTGTAGAAACAATAAAATCCAAGTTATGTATACACACAAATGGACACAAACATATTTTTTTTGGAAATAGTAATGAAAACTGAAAGTCTCTAATTGTATGTCTTGATCTTGCCATGAATGAAACATTACCAGCTTGACAAACGGATTGGCACGGCATGCCCGACATCCACAGGAAGTGGGGGCTGTCTCGCTATTCGTAGGAATAACTCTTGATGTGGGTGACATCTCGGTTGTATATCAATAAAATATAATAGAGTAAAAAAAATTGTTCGTGCTATAAAAATAAGCAGCCGATTGATCTCAACTCTGCAGTCAGTGTTAATTACCGAGTGAATGTATCGAGAAAACTACTTGATTCTGTTGTGAATGTGAAGTAATTTTAGCAAACGGTTGTAAGGCTAGTCATTGCGCCCACTTTTCCTACATACAGGGCGTCCCACGACTTTGCCACATGGAGGGAAAGTACCTTAAATACTGTAGATAGAAAAATTCACTGAATGAAGACTTCATTTTTGTTTTAAAAACAATACGAACTGCATTCAAAGAATTTTAAATAATCACTTGTCTGAACTGGGAATCGAACTCGCTAAATGTGATTAAAAAAACCTGTAATTTTACTGTACCGATCGAGAGGCTCAATCATTAAATGGAATCTGATTTGGCATAACCATTATTGTACAATAGGTTATGCAGACGACCTCGTAATCCTTGTTTCGGGAAAGTAGACGGATACGAATTGCAACCTCACTCGGTAAGCGCTACGTATCGTAGCAAGATGGTGCAGGGAATTTGACCTATCAGTGAAAAACATTAAAACTAAACTAGTCATGTTTGCCCAAAAACGAGCATAGGCCCGTTCCGCCCACCAAACTGTTCAATACAGAACTTCATTTAGCCAACGAACTCAAGACCTTCGGGGTCATTCTAGACAGTAAGTTAAACTAGAGTAGTCACAAACAACAAACTGAACACAGCTTGCATCACCTTCTGGCAGTGCAGGAAAATGATAGGTGATAGTGGGGCCTATCCACCTAAATTATACTAAGGCTGTACACCGCACTGAGTTTGGTGGCCCCGCAAGCTAGTTACAGCCTCCAACAAACTACAATGTATGCAAAGACTAGCCTGCATGGCGACTACGGGCTGCATGAGGATTACTCCGACTGCAACAGTCGAAGCAATGCTGGGACTACCACCGCTCCACCTGTTCATACAGCATGAAGCGACGATGGTGGCGGTACGTCAAAATGCACTATCTTTAGGGGTAAGAGATAACCACAACTCACCGCGCTGCTTGAGGGACTCAATAAGGAGTTCGCCATTACGAAAGCAATAAATGACCGGGTACCCAAACAAAATATGGAATCCAACTTCATGAGGATTGCCGATGCCAGGGATTTCGCCCCGCAGAGCTTCGCATCTTCAGGGATGGATCGAAAAACAGATAGTCCCACAGGTGCTGGAATCTTCTCGGAGGACTTCAACATACATATAGCCACACCAGTGGGGCTATGACATTGGGGGTACATAACACAGTGTTACAAGAGAAATACCAATGCATTCGGCATTGGTATTTCTCTAGCCGCTTCAGCCATCGTGGCCAGAGAACTTAAGGACCACTCGTACCGCTTACTCTCAGACAGCATGGCTGTCCTGCAAGCGCTAAAGTCCCACAGTTGACTCTGGGCTAATATAAGAGTGCCACCAGCGCCTCCACCAGGTGGCTACCCTCAATAACATAACCACTTAATGGATCAAAGGACACAGCGGTTCGCTAGGCAACGAAGTAACGATAAAGCCGGCGAATTTGCAATGGAGCATGGCACCAGTGGGACCTGAACCCATCGCGCCACATCCCCTTCGGGTATCTACACACTCTGGTAAGGAAACGCCTCAAGGACCAACATCACAAACTATGGTTGGATCAGGTGGGTGCAGGCAGGCCAAGGAAGCACTCCCTACAATTAATGGCCGCCTTACGAAACAGGTTCTTCGACTAACTAAACAACAGTTACAGCAGCTATAAATGGTTAGTGTCCACGGGTCCTTTAATAAACACCTCTTTGTCATAGTAGTCAGACAGTCTGCTGTGCAGGGCCTGCATGGAGGACAACGAGACAGCAGCTCATGTGCTTCTAACTGCCCGGTGGTCGACACATACAAAGTAAAGTACTTTGGTAACCCATTTATCCTTCGTGGGATTGTCAGTAATACAAAGCTGGTGCTGGCTTTCTTTAAAGAGCTAGAGTGGATCGAATAATCGATTTCCCCACCCGTACGCAAAATACGCGTAATGACGTGGAGTTGCGGACACCAGAAAGTGTTACCTACCTATTACCAAATTATAATTTTACTCTAAAAGGGATTGTTATTCCTAGTGTGTTACACAATTCTGGCTTTAGGTCTGAATGAACGTATGCCGTTTACTACTATATTAGGCTGATGATGCACCCCACGCGGTCGCGGTCTACGGATCGAACGTTGATGTCTTCATTCAGAGACCGGAAACATAAATCAACGTAGAGCGATGCGTCGTCGCCGCGGCTCACGACACGACTCGGACGTCCTTGTTGTCTGTTTGCAATTACTTTAGAGTTTGAGCATTTAAACATTATTATGTGCAATGTTTTTATCGCGTAGTTTTCACAAGCGTGCAGTTTCGCTTTGTAAACAAAACAATTGCTGCTGAATCGGATACTTACACTAATTCTATGAAGTTTTCTTTCAAACAAAGATGTGGAAGTGGAACGTTATTCACATGCCGTATAAATGCTTCTTGTTCATCAAAGCGCGAAATAATTCGAAACTTATCTCGGTCAAATATAAGACAGGACTTGTGAAAAGTCAAGATCATCGTTCATTTGTGTAATATATTATGGTGTGGGTACACGAACAATAAACCAGTCTCGCATGAACTGTCTTTGTATTTGCATCGATATTCCACAGTGGCGACGAGTAATTTAAAAAAAACAGTAAAATATCAAGATGCCGATCGGGAAAATACACGTATTTGATCTGGATGGTGGTGAAAACTGGCCAGCATATGTGCGTTTAGTGGAACAATTTATTTTGTTAAACGATATAAAAGATAACCTACGTGTGGCTACACTAGTGACGCATGTCGGAGCGCCGACCTACCGATTGATGTGTGACCTGTGTGCTCCAGACAATCCAGAGGATAAAACTTTTATCACGTTAGTGGAGCTTGTGAAAAATCACCTGGAACCAAAAAGATCTGAAATAGCAGAGCGCCACGTGTTTCGTCAGCGGCGGCAAGAAGAAGGCGAAAATATCAAAGTGTTCTTACAAAATTTAAAACACTTGGCTACTTATTGCAATTTTGAGAACCAGTTGGAAGTGAACATTCGAGATCAATTTGTGTCGGGTCTCCGAAGCGAAGAGATACGGTCTCGCTTGTTTGCGGAGACCACTCTCGATTACAAGAAGGCAGTGGGGCTGGCGCTGGCGCTGGAGGCGGCCGAGCAGCACGCGGCTAAGGCCGTGGCGCGCTCGCCGGCCGCGCCGTGGGCAGCAGCAGGGCCAGCGGGACTCCAGGCAGACGCGGGCGAGCGGGTGCACCGGGTGAGCGTGGCTGGGCAGGCCAGCGCCACCGGTCGTGACGTCGAGGCTCCGCGACGCAAAAGGTGCTGGCGCTGTGGCCGCGACGGTCATGCGCCACACAAGTGCCGATACAAGTCGTATGTATGTGACAAGTGCAAAGTGAAGGGCCACTTGGGGTCCGTATGTGATAAAAAGGAAGTGAGTGCGGGCAGGTCTGGTTCTAAGTATCAAAACTTTATGGAAACAGAATCATCGGAGTCTGGAGGTGAAGAGTTCGAAGGACTGTATATTATTAAAGGTCAGTCAGTTCAAAATGTAAAAGACGATCCATATAATTGTGAACTCATTGTCGAAAACCAAAATGTGTTATTTGAAATCGACACGGGCAGCAAAGTATCGGCGGTATCTAAATCATTCTATGATCAACATCTTTCTACTTTACCGATTGAAAAAGATAGCATTAAATTACAATCATATACAGGTGACTCAATAATACCGATAGGCCGCGTCTCGGTGCGAGTCAGCCATGCAGGTGCAAAGGGCGCCTTAATGTTGCCATTGTTTATTATTGAGCACGGCGGACCTCCGCTTATTGGGCGCACCTGGATGCGCGAACTTAAATTAAAGTCAATAGATTTATTTCAACTAAAAGAAGATATTGATCCTGTTGTTTTGGAATTGAAACAAGAATTTCCAGAGGTGTTTACAGAAAAAATAGGTACTTATAAACATAAGTTGTCACTGTACTTGACTGATAACACGCCGGTATTTTGCAAGTCTCGCTCCTTACCACTTGCACTGCGCGTGCCAGTGGAAAAAGAACTTAAACGCTTACAAGACGAAGGTATAATTTACAAAGTAGACAGATCCGATTATGGAACTCCTATTGTGCCAATTATTAAGCCGGATGGTTCTATTCGTTTATGCGGTGATTATAAAGTGACCGTGAATAAAATATTAAAAGATTTTCATTTTCCATTGCCGAAAATAGAAGAGTTATTTGCAACGCTAAGTGGTGGGGAGCAATATAGTAAATTAGATTTTAAAAATGCATTTATGCAACTTGAATTATCAGACAAGTCACAACCGCTTACAGCCATTACAACACATGTAGGGACGTTTGTATATCGCAGGGCTCCTTTTGGACTCAAGTGCTTACCAGAAAAGTTTCAAAAAATTGTTTTCGATACGTTAAATGGTCTAGAGTATGTGGTAGCCTTTATTGATGACATTTGTGTGAGTGGCAGGAATAAATCTCATCATTTGGAAAACTTAAGGGCGGTGCTAACTAGATTAAGAGAAGCTGGTTTAACAATAAAGTTTACTAAATGCGAGTTTTTAAAAGATGAGGTTTGTTACTTGGGTTACAGAATTAACAAACACGGTCTTCATACAGATGCATCTAAAGTCAATGCCATAACGAAAATGCCCATCCCCGAAAATGTGTCTCAGTTAAGAGCATTATTGGGTTTCATAAATTATTATGCACGTTTTATACCCAATCTCAGTATGATTTTACATCCACTTCACGCTCTTTTAAAAAAGGCAGTAAAATGGGCGTGGTCGGAGAGCTGCAATGCCGCTTTTGAGGAGATCAAGGTAAGATTGACGAGTGACCCGGTACTGGCTCACTACTCGCCGGCGCTGCCGCTGGTGCTGGCTGTGGACAGCAGCGCGTACGGCCTGGGCGCCGTGTTGGCGCAGCGCCACCCCGACGGCGGCGAGCGCCTCGTGTGCTGCGCCTCGCGCACGCTCAACGATGCCGAGCGTCGCTACAGCCAGGTAGACAAGGAAGCGCTAGCCATTGTGTACGGAGTAACGAGGCACCATCAATATCTCTTTGGTAGGCATTTTACGTTACGGAGCGATCATAAAGCATTAAGCTATATATTCGGGCCTAAAAAGGGTATACCGCAAACTGCAGCCAGTCGCTTACAGAGATATGCTGTACGCCTGGCGGCTTATGATTTTAACATCGTGTTTGTAAAATCACAAATGAATAGCAATGCAGATGGGCTATCACGATTACCTTTGGCAAAGACTAAGGTGGAGGACCAAGACGACGCGGCATATCTACATTTTGTTGAGGACAGTTTTCCTCTTAGTCACAAAGACGTTGCACAGGCGACTAAAAAAGATAAAATTTTATGTAAAGTATACGGTTACATAATGAGTGGATGGCCACTCATAGGTGATACTGAAGATGAGAAGGCATATTTTCATCGACGTGAAAATCTACATATAGATCACGGGTGTATAGTTTGGGGATACAGGATAGTGGTGCCGGAGCAGCTGCGGGCACAGATTTTGGAGGAAGTGCACGCGGGGCACGTGGGCGTCGTGCGCATGAAGAGCATCGCGCGCGGCTACATATGGTGGCCGCGCCTGGACGCCGACATTGAGGCGCGCGCCGCCTCCTGCGCCGCCTGCCGGGCGCAGCTGGACGCGCCGCCGCGACACACTCCTGTGCCGTATGTATGGCCTTCGGAACCTTGGACGAGACTTCATGTAGATTTTCTACAATACCAAGGTAAATACTACTTATTGATTCTTGACTCGCACTCTAAGTGGATCGAAGTATTTCTGATGGGGACTGGTACAACAGCTAAGTTAGTATCAAACAAACTAAGAGAATGCTTCAGCCGATTTGGGTTGCCAAAGTGCTTGGTGAGTGACGGGGGTCCGCCATTTCGTTCCGAGGAATTTGAGTTATTTTTAACCCACAATGGAATCAAACACATTCTAATAGCCCCTTACCATCCATCGAGCAACGGCGCCGCCGAGAACGCCGTCAAAACTGTAAAGAAAGTAATTAAAAAAGCGGCATCTGAAGGTGAGAACATCGAGCGAGCAATAAACAATTTTCTATTAGTGTATAGAAACAGTACACACTCAAGCACACAGCGCGAGCCAGCTGTGGCGCTGCTGGGGCGGAGGCTGCGCATGCGCTTGGATTTGCTGCGTAGCAACACTAGGGATGTGGTCGAGACGGCGCAGAACAAGCAGGTTGAACATGCTCAAGGTACAAACAGAGAGGTCCAACTTGGTGATCGAGTGCTGTTTCGAGACCACTCGAGAAATAATCCCAAGTGGATGGAAGGAGAGGTCTCCGAGCGCACCGGAGGAGTGACGTATAAGGTAAAATCAGACCAGGGGATACACCGAAAACATATAGATCAAATTATGCCATTACAAAGACAGTTCATGCGAGACTGGTTTATTGTTCGTGTACCCACACCATAATATATTACATTTCCTCCCTCACAAGAAATCAATACTTAATTAAGTTAACAACATAATTTTATATGTTAACTTATCCAAACTAAAAAAATAAACATAATTAATTTAGTGTTACAATACAATAAAAGGTGTTCATAGCATCTGCATGCTTCGACATATACTACCTACATCTTTCTTTTTTTAGAAGTTTGGTAGGTTGCAAGTTACTGAGTACATTTCAATGAATACCTGCCTACAAAATAATATTTGCATTATCCTTCTACATATTACGATTATTGTGACTTAATCAGAAGGTTAACTAATAAGAAAAAAAAAACATACAAGTAATTACTTAACTTATACAAGTAGTACTCATTTATAAACATGGATTAGTCAATATTGATAATGTTTCTGTTTCTAGGTCTATTATTGACCCAATCCCCGGAAGTTGACGGTTCAACCGCGTAATCGTCGTCTTTGTATTTGCATCGATATTCCACAATTTGAAGTTATTTAAATCTATCAAAAGGATTATTAAAGTTATTTTATGTTAGAAGCGACACTATTTGCAATGAAAGTGCAGTGACTCATGCGCACCGTGCGATGTCGGAAATAGAGCTGCGCCCGCGCCGATGCTGCAGCTGCGGGCCGGTGGCGGGTAGCGCAGCGGCCCGCGACTGACGTCCTCGGCAATGGTCACATAGTGCAGGCGATCAGGGCCTCAAGTCTGCTATTACAATAGTGTCAGAATGGTCTCTTCATTGTGAGTTTTTGACAGATTTGCCATACAAACACTGTCAAATACTCACAATGGCGAGACCATTCTGACACTATTGTAATAGCAGACTTGAGGCCCAGGCGATACATAAGCCCATAGGTGGCAAACTAACACCTAAATCTGTTAAAGAGCATATTATTTTATTTTACTACGAGTATGTCAGATTACCTGATAAATCTAGTGTGACGTGCGAACGATAGTATTTTTATCATTCATGGTTTAGATAGCGTTTCATCGCGATAAGTATATTATTTTTATTTCAAAGGTGAGAAGTTGTTTATATATTTGTTTTTGTTTTGTAAAACAAACTGTATATAATGCAATTTAAATAAAAAAAAAAAAAAAAAACTATTAATTAATATAAGTTCAACAGTATGTTCAATAGGTGCAATTTAGAATGCAGCAGAGGAAAATCTCCACATTTTTCCTAGGGTGAAGTGTTTTCAAAAGTTATTATACTCAATATCTTTATTGCTTTTCCATAATGTGTACTTAGGTGGTAACTATATAATTTAGATCATTATGGACCCTGTAGGGCACAGCAAAAGGGTAGGAGAGAGGAAGCCCTGTTTTAGGTATAGGAACAAGTTTTAACTTACAATCAAAGTGAGGAGATCGAGAATAAGATACTAACATTTCACAAATCTATTTTTTATGTATTATTTTATCTGCAAATGTACCTATATATTTTAGATTATTTTTATATACCTACCTGTTTATATGTATTATAATTCTCTTTATTCATTTATATAAATTGTTTTTCTTTGATTAATTATTACTTCTTATTTATTTATTATAATTTTTATATTATTTATAATAAAAAAGTTTTAGCTCCCTTATACGTTTTTTATATTTGCATTGAAACGTACGGGGGTTTCTACTTCAAACTGCCTCTTACTTATTGAAAATATTTGGCCTTGTTTGAGACTTGATTGTAAAAGACTTCCCGAGATGGGCTGGATATGAATGAGAAAGAGGCCCTCCTAGGACTGCAGGCCTGTGGCGAACCGCCCCCTCCGTTCCCCCCTTGGTCCGCCACTGACAGGCAGCACGTAAAGGCACATGCTGTACTCTGCCCTGGACGTTCCCCAACTTCCCCAGCCGTGCCCAACCCTAACGTACTTACCGCGCGGTAGAAAGATGGAAAAGCTTCAAATGTACAGTTAGCCGCACGTCAGTGGTGACACATTCACCTTGAGCTGGCCTAGCGTATAAGAAGTTTCAAGAGAATACGAGGCCAGCTGACGAGGACAGCTTTTGACAGCTGGTTTTGTTATCACTGACGTGCGGTCGACTGTTCCTACACAATTCACTCGTATATAGCTTTTATTCAGAAATAAGAAATCAACTCAATATCCTTTCACGGATGGGGAAAGTAACTGACCTTAAAACCTTGTTTCGGCGAAATGACAGAATTTGCTTAGCAATTCTGAATAATATTCAGGACATTCTTCCTAACAACTATCTTCCTCAGGAGCGAAGGATAACAAAATACGTAACCGCGCAGTTTAACGAGATGTTCTGGGGAGGAGAAGACATCCTTATAGCAGCTTCCAAATTTTATCACGTAAATGTGCATGTGCACATAAATAACGGGAACACACTGGTGTACTCACCTGTCGGCGAATCAGTCACCTGGCAACATTCACATATTGTACAAAGACCAACATTATGATAGCTGGGTCACGAATTCACGATCGACGATGAAAAATAGAACAATAATCCGCAAAACCCACGCTTCCAAAAGAACAGGCCCCTAGTAGCTAGCCCACCAACACCGCTTGAAATTAAGTTGTTAAGGAGACAATAACAGAGGCCGAGGATTTCAATCATAAACAATGCTATAAGGGCTCCTACAAAACAGGCGCGACACGCGACGCGACACAAAGAGACCGCTCGTTGTGCGGTATCTTTGTGTCGCGCCTCTTTGTAGGAGCCTTTATGCCGCACTCAATAGAAAATTCATCAAATTAAAATACCAAGATTGCGTAACCAAAAAACTAGGAAATGTAGGAATCAACTTAACGGGTGAAAACATGGAGTACCATAACAGGAGTATTAAAAGCGGCCGCACAGGAAACCTTGATTTTTCAGCCAACTCATTCCAGGGATCAACGATTAGCCCTTGCTAACCTCCAAAAGGCTAAATTCTTAAAAAGAAGGCAGCCAGATAATCTAAATAGACATAATCGAGTAAAATAATGCCAATCAGCACTTCAAAAGATTAAATACCAAGAAGAACAAAAAGCATGCAAGGCCTTCTTTAATGGATTGGGGAAAAACACCCTCCAAAACGCATGCAGGTACTTTACTCATTTTACAGAAGTAACAAAATACAAACAACACAAAAAGAAATGCTTATATACCAATGTCCAAATGGGAACAAGTCCTAAAAAGCTCAGAGGGCGATCCCCTACATACCTACGATTAATATAATGAAGCCAAAAACTGACGCACTAAACTTAGGGCCCACTTCGGATGAAATAATGGGAATCATTAACAACATGCGAAACGGGACAGTTCCAGGAACAGGCCAAGTGGTAATCGAGCTGTAGAAAGCGATGCCCCAAATATTACAGAAAGCCGTTACCAAACTCATGAACAAAGCCTGGACCTAACGTAGCACCGGACACGTGGTTAGAGACAGTGCAAGTACCAATTCCGAAAAAAATATCCCATAAGATACAAACGACTATAGGAGAATATCGGTTTGCATGACGTCCTACAGAATATACGCATCGTACTTGGTAAAAACTAAATAATAAATGAGTTAGGCATTACCAAGCTGCCTTCTTAAAGCAATAGATCAACAGATGACCACATCTTTGCGTTTAAAAGGGTCTTGGACGAAGATTGGCGCGCAGGTAAGAGAATTTATGTACTGGCCCTGGACATAGAAAAAGCTTTTGACAATGTCAACCTCAACGCACTACGAGATATTTTAACAGAAAGAGCTAAGAAACGGGATAATAACGGTCTGTATATTAACCTAAAACAGGACATGACTTCAACAAGGAAATCAATTTTGAATGGAAACGGCTAACACAATATAACAGCAACACAACAAAGAGTCGAGGAAGCAGCTGGACCTGATCGGAGCCAACCTGCCAGCGACGTCGTGAAAAGACCCAAAGACCCCCATAAATAAATATCACCCGTCTCTCCACTATTAATTTGCCTACTCAAGGATGCATATCCGGTACGGCTCTAGTAATCCTTCGCTAACCTATGGGCACGTCTTCCTTACTATTATCGTGCCCCCGGTCTACTCCTTGATATTTAATAGTCACTGTACAGTAGTCCCATGAAACATGAGGCTCCAGGGGCTAGTGCGAATCTTTGGGTTCATTCGAGTAATCGAGTCTGGTTAAACCACACTGGGGTCGGTGCATTTCATTCATTCATTCATTCATTCATTATGAACAAACTTTGACACCCCCCTCTATAGAAATGAATAAAATTTAAGTAAAATACAGCTTTTTACCAAATGCTTATGTTTGTATTTCAAAGTATATTATTATACGATACAAACAGGGTGTTTGGCGCATGGACCGACACAATTTTTTAGGGGGTTGGGAGGGTCATTAGCGAGGTTTCATCCAAAGACCCCATGTCCTAAGTCCTTATTAAGATTGATTTTTTTAGGTTTTTTCCTAAAATTACCCGGAATCTCGCCTTTAAATCGTCATTACTTTTTTATTAATGGTTGTAATTGCACGAAATACATTTTATTGTATTCTGCAATGTATTTTTACATTATTTGATGCAATTGATCTGTAAAAAAATACTTATGTGCTTCCAAAGTCAATTTTGTTTTTAAATGTGTGAAAAATTCAGTATTAAAAAATTTGAACTTTATTTTAAAAAGTTCTTTGGATGAAACCTCGCTAATGACCCTCCCAACCCCTCAAGAAATTGTGTCGGTCCATGCGCCAAACAACCTGTATAACAAAAAAAAAAACAAGTTTAAATTTTTGTCTGTTTGTTCCGAAACGGCTGGACCGATTTTGACTGACCTTACAATGGCAGGTAGCTGATGTTATAAGGAGTAACTTAGGCTACTTATTTTAGAAAAAGCAACGCGAGTGAAGCCTTGGGCAGCAGCTAGTTACTTAATGCAATAAAGTATTGAGTACTATAACCATATTCATTCAACGGCTTGGGTGAGTACTATTAAGTATGTACATATGTCAGTGAATTACGCGTACATACGCAATGTAGTTTTGCAAAGAATGCACTGACGTGAATATGTGAATATGCATCATTGAATTACACTACACGCCTCTTACTTCCCAGGCTTTGACAATAAATACTTTCATATTCAACACATGAGTCAACTTGTATAAATCCGTAAATCGAAGCGGAGCTCAATGATTGCAATTTTATAAAATTATCGTAAAACGTAAAAGCTACTCGAAATGCGTTGTAAAAGCAAACGTCACTTTTCGTACTCGGAGCGATGAGTATGAGGCCCTTGTTTTTATGTTTTAAAGTTCGAGATAAAGGTAAATGACGTTGTGTTAATCTGTTCGCACGGCGCCACGCCATGTTACGCGGGTACGGGCGGGAGGAGTGGAGGCTGTAGTAGAGACGTAGTAAGCGCGGAGTGCTGAGGGGGGGGGGGGGACGAAGCATGTCGCGTTCATTATTAGCTAGTCAGTACATCGAGTGCAACTATTCTCATAGTGATTCAATTGTTATCGATAAATAAGTTTAACACTACACGAGACACAATAGAAGTTTTATCGTTATGACGTCTATGGGCGTTTAGTGTCCTATCAATATAATTTACTTTTTGGCCTTAGCTATTTTTGCGGAATCCTATTTGGTAGACTACCTACGTACGAGAAGTTCTGGAAATGCAGTTTTTTTTTTCTATTACAATTTTTGTTTTTTGTTTCTACTAATACCGGGAGCGTGTTTGTTAGCCGTGTAAAGGCTCGTACAGACTAGTGCGATACCGCGGGCGCGACGCGATACCAGTAGCACAATTTCTTTTCGCTGCCTGTCGCGCCCGCGATATCGCGCCAGTGTGTAGGAGCCTTAAAGGGTTTTCGATAGGGTTTTTCCAAATGTTCAAAAAAATTACCGTTCCGAATATTCCGATGGATAATTATGTTCCACACTGTAACAAGTGCCTTCAACCCAATCAAACATTGTGGAGGGTTTACCCCATCAAAAACCGTCATACCTTGAATGGGTCGGTAAACCCTCGTAAGGGTTTTAAAGGGCTTCAATCGATTACCACAATAATAAGGCTAACTCATTCAACGTGTTAGGTATCGTTTTAGTATTGGGTTTCCGCATCATGAGGTTAAAAAGGGTTAAGCCATAAAATATATGCTTCATAATTGTAATATTGGTAACCGATTGAACGGCGGCTAACTGCAATTTCAAGGTGTTCAGATCCTGAACATCTACTACACCTTGAAATTGCAGTAAAAATTAAATATATATAAACAAAATATAATTTATTTAAAAGGCGGTCTGGCGTATAAAATTCCTTTACAGGTGAATAATTAATTTGCAAAAATCTTAAACAGGTTATCCTTGTCTGTTAACCTGAAACTGGGCCCAGGTTTTCATCTCTCAACCGATCTGATCGAACCTCATAAGTGTGAATAAAGTTAAGCCTAGAATGGGTATCGACATAATATTGTTATTGATGTACATCACTATGCTGTGGAGTTTTACAATAACATTCCTGGCTCTATAAATACTCAGTGAGCTGACTGACCGAGGTTTGCGGGACGTGAGACGGCAATATGCTGCGAGTTCATTTGCATTGTGTCGCCTGCCGTGTTTCAGGTTAGCTTGGTGTTATGCCACCCGCCGTCGCCACCCCACCGCATCACGCACACCGCGGCATCTACCGTGTCGCCCCTCTCTTCAGCCCTCCCTTGCGGCATTTCAGCCTATTTCGTGGTAGAAGTACCTACGAGTTGCGAGTTTTTAACGTTTATTGATTGTGATCCAATTGCCAGTCAATCAGACATTTTTGAAATTGCTGTCCAGTAGTTTTAATGTTTTAATTTTTTTTATATTTCTGTTTAAGTATACGATTCAAAAACAATAATTCTTGGATCCGATATTAAACAGTTTGATGATTAAATGATCACTGGAAAATTCACTCGGCTTCAGCTCACATCAGGGAAGCATGGCACACTTCTACTGGCATCATGCCGCGTTGCCGCGCGCCGTGGCGCGTATTGTTTACGCTGCCATCTTGGTTTCCCTCCCGCGCATTTTTTGCACATGCGCACTCGAACTTTGAACTTAACTTCCTCGCCCTGCAGGGTTAACACGACACACGCGATAATTACTTACTGTTGCGTCGAAGAGATATGTCTATTTTTATCACTTTTCTCGTTTCCTGACAGCACTGCCACACAAAATAGTCGACTCGTTCTGTCAAACTTAATATTTTCTCTACAAACGCTAACATGACGCCTAAGTTATCTCGAATTTTGACAATTCAACATGAGATAATCTCAAATTCTTCTGTTATTTTGTCGTCCTCGATTTTGACGACGAGAAGGGTATACAAAATAAGGTATCAGACAGAATTAAATACAAACTACCTATAATCCTACCTACAATCTAAGCCAAAATTTAAATGTTCTAATATTTTCACGTACTTATAAAATTACCTTGAAGCGTAACTAAGACAACATAAATATTATCACTAAATTCATTATATTATAAATCAAAGTCCCCCGGCCGCGACTATCTCTGCTTGAACGCGATAAACTCAAAAACTACCGAACGGGTTTTCAATTATTTTTTTTGTTTTTCATCAATGGACGGAGTGATCCATGACGAAGGTTTAGGCAATGAGGCTATATAATACTAGAGGAGCAGCGTCTTACTAACAATTTCAGAAAAACGTAACCACTTACGAGTATAAAGTCGTAGCTTTGAAACGGATAGGTACATAAATTATGTTAATCTGTCAAAATAATCTGTTTGTCTCATTTCTTTTACCGTCAAACTAATTACGTTGGAATGAGACAAGACATTGTCATCGGAAAAACGGCCAACTCCATTTTTCCGATGACAATGTCTTGTCCAATCATCAACGTAATTTAACAAACGAAGAAAAAAAATATTGGCGTAAACGTAAATATTATATAAGTAAGAAAGAAGATAATAAGATTGTATCAAATAACTATTCTTCAAAATTGAATGATATTATTTCAATGTTTAGTCATTCACTAAACTCCCAACATTCTGGCAAAATCAAAATCGTTTTTACTGGTAACACTGATGGCAAAAGCAATGTTTGATAAATCTAATTCAACTTTTAATGTTTTTTTGAATAATCTAAAGAAAATTTAGCAAACCTACTTGTGAAATGTAACACCACTTGCTTTATTAATCTTTTCAGACTGTGACATACAAATTTTAACCGCATATTTCACCATTTTGATATTTTTTATCGTTTAGACTGCTAAACTTCTTGCTCACTTGACGTCAAGTTGACAATTGAAGTCGGATATACTTGCGGACATATACGACGTAGTAACGCGTAGCCGCCGTACACTGCTGATCTAGTCCTATATAAAATCATTGCGTTTAGGTGTATAATTCATTAAGGCGGAAGGGCTAAGGTAGCCCGTAAAATTCAAATTTTCAATTCGTTGCGATTTTTGCAATTTGCAGCTCAATCTCTGGGTGTAACATACAACCTGCCGGTCGATTTTGTAATAATCTCACCGTAAAAAAGAGGTGAAGTAAGCGTGAAGTGAACTGTCATCCTGCCTGACGCTAGGGAGTCTAGAGATTGACAACTCACTTTGAATTCACTTCTCCTAAGTTTTCACGGTGAGATTTTAACAGAATAGGTCGGCTGATACTGACATGCAAATGGCAAACAAGCTTTGTGACGATAACCGACTTTTAATGATTTCGTACTGAAGATCACGTCTAAACGAGTACAGTTAATGATTTGGAATAAATATATATTAAATAAGAGCATTTTCTTAATAACTTAATATATTAAATTAATAAATAATAATAATTATTATTATTTATTGAATATTTTAGATTATCTTTATATTACATAGTGAAATTAATTTGTAAAGTTACACAAACGCGGATAAAAAACTAACCAAAGTCTTAGAACCAAAAATTCGAAGATATTTGACATCCACCAACCCGCACTGTTCAACTGCGTTGTAGATATTGGCCCACTCCCTGTCACAGAGAGGAGGCCTATGTCCAGCAGTGGCCTGTGGCCTGTGTGTGCCAGCAGTGGTAATATTATAGGCTCAGACCAAATAAAAAAACAAGACAGAGCGCTGCGAACAACACAGTGAAGCATGCTAAAACTACACCTCCGCGCTGTGCGTACACACTCGCACGCACACTTTTACAACCATTTACAATCAAACTACACCTTACTAAGTGCACACATGTTTACGAAACCGGCCTCACGTCACTGTTTACAGCGCTCTGTCTTGGTTTTTTATTTGGTCTGAGATTATAGGCTGATTATACTACCCGTGAGAACCCGGGGCGCGTTGTTAGCATCCTATAAGTGAGCATATCGACGCTTGAAAGGCATTATTGACCAAACGACATGTTGGCAACTTTACACTACTTAGAGCATCAAAAACTTTTAAATGGAGTATTTTATATCTTTAGTGTAGGTATACTCTAGTATAGTATACACAAAAAAAAAGGATATACGGAAAAAAACTATAAAATGCTCTAGTGTAAAGTTCCCAACATGTCGTTTGGTCAATATTGCCTTTCAAGCGTCGATATGCTTTAACTATATTCCAATTAGTAACTATTCTGTATTTATTAGTCATACAGTACAGAAATAGTAACATGTGTATGTAATAGTACATATTTTCTAGTAATTAAACAGAATAGTCTAAATAATAGATATCGTCCAATGACACACACGTCTAGTAGGTATATAAAATAATAATATGCGTTGTTCGATGATACCCTCTTTGATCTGCAACACAAACGTCATAAGAGATGCTGTATTAATTAATTTAGGTTAGCCAACAATTGTTTAATATTTTTTTAATAATTTTCTTAGTTGTATATTTATGGGTGCAACAACTACTTACAGGCTAACACAACATGCACCATTTATGGGTTAACATAGGATATATAGATATAGATAGATAGGATAGGATAGGATACTCTTTATTGCACACCATAAAAATTACAGATTTATATTTAGAAAATTCCACATTTCCCACCATAAACAACAACATAACATTACATATTGGGACATAATATGACATTATATAATAATGCAAAGCCAAAAAGAATATTGACAAATTCAATAATTTCAGTATTTAATATTAAAAGTCACGCAGGATCATCCGATGATGCTTGTTCTTTTAATATTTTATTGATTTATTTTGGTTTCTCCATAACTTGGCTATATTGCTTTTTCTATTTAGAACCTATATTAGATGTTGGTCTATTTGATTATCTTAATTTATCTTCACATTATGAAAATTTACTGAAAAAAAGCAAAGAAATAAACAATACAACTGTTGGAACTGTGACCATACATATGCACATAAATGGTGCAAGTTTATTGCCTGTGGTGTTATGGCGTACCATAAAATTAAAGCAACAATAAAATTGTACCGTCTAAACAACAACACCAACAGAACAGGTACAATTGTTGCACGATACGGGCAAGTTAGTTGCAGCTCAAAACTGGTATAGGTATAAACAGCTCGTACAATAAATCGCATTCAATTCTGGCATGACAATTTTCTATCATTTAAACATGAGTGAACGAAACAAGTAAAAAAAAAATCTTGAGAAGCCGTTCAATTAAATTTAATTTAATATTTGGCAGCGCAAAATACGGGCAATACTTGAATTAATTGTACAAGGACGTCCAACTCTGCGTTTAGACTAGGCAAAACTGGCATACAATAAGTGCCTTGCGTGGGTGTAAACAGAACTCGCATGCAATTATTGAATCGAAAAACATGCATTCTATTATTGTATGCCTTCATGGAAATCGCACGAGTGTAAATTAACACTTGCATTCTATTCATGAATGGCAATAATTGAACGTGCTTTATGGCATGTGATTATTGCTCTTAAACGCTCAAGAAACTTGCACCGTGTAAATTGGGCTTTATTTTAGCAATGGCACATTGCCCCAGTGCCGTACCACTCTCGAACTATTTAGTCTGGTCGTCTGATGATAGAAAACGCTGAGGGAGAAAATAATGCTATTCCAACGCATTGCAGACATAAAGTGTGCGTTGGTTGGAAATAATCCGATAAAACACCGATGGGCTAGCAACTTCTTGTGAAAAACTTGGTGAACATCGAGTGTGTGTCGACCAGGGTGGCGTACCTTATACTCAGAATATCCGCAACGTATTCGCTGAAAGTCGTACAGGTTTATGCCCGGACCACGTCACACCCCAACGATGAGGCGGCGACAATTATGAGGATGTTTCCAGAACCATTCATGGCTCTAAGACTCACATCACCGTTGTTATAAGAACTTCAACGCGAAACTGGGCAATTGAGACGATGATGAGCTACGAATTGAGAGGGCAATTTGGAGTGGGACGTTGGAATCACCGGGGTCATCGGGGCCTGCTGGTCAGTTTTATGGAGAAGGAAGACCTCTATATGATGAACTCCTTCAGAAAGCGTGAGCACAGAAAGTTGACCTGACAGAGCCTTGATGTGGCAACTAAAAAGGAGATAGACTTCACTATGGCGACGAAGAAGCAAATATTCAATGATGTGTTTGTGATCAACGCGATTAAGACCGAAAGTGGTCACCGCATGGTAAGAGGCTCATTGAACCTAAATATCTTGCTTGAAAGATCTCGACTGATGAAGTCTACACTTCGCCCAGCGCCTATCTAAGTCCAAAACCCCGAGAGCTTTCAGCTCATAGTTCAGAATCGTTTCGAGTGCGGGAGCTCCGAAGACGATGGGTTCGTGAAAACTGTCTATACGGTCTGGTCTTAAGCTCTCCAAGACCCTTCTTAACCCCTTCTTTACAGCTCATGGAGGAGAGGCGCGAGATCATCCTGCAGTCTTCAGATGATGCCCTCAAGTACCGGCAGCTCGATAGACGGATCTCTAAGTCATTGAAAAGCGATCTTCGGTGGTTTAATACTGACAGTATTAGGGACACAATAGAGCGAAATAAGGACTCCAAGGTCTTTGTAAGAGGTCTTTCTATTGGGCGGAGCCAGCTTGCGGAACTCAAGACCGATGATGGCAGGATCATATCTGCCAAACTTAAACAATTGAGAGAGATAGAGGGTTATATGGACAGTTATACACGTTAACGAGTAATCCCGTTACGAATCTGGCAATCGACCCAACAGATAGATTTACTCGACATGCCGACACTACCGAATACATCACGGTCGTCAGCTTGTACGAGATTAGGATAGCTCTGAAGCAGCGGTAAAACAACAAGGCTAAAAGGCGCCGGATGATGATGGTATTACGGTCGAACTCCTGCCGGTGGAAAATCCATTCTTAAGGCCCTCTAGAAGCCGTTCTATTCCGTCATATCGTTGAGGTCAATCTTCAAATCCACTCGGCTGGGCCGCGTTCGGGAAGCTACGCAATATCTTCTCGTCCCACATACCGCAATGTCTCAAGACGAAAGTCTCTGAAAGTTACCCAAAAGGCAATGAAGTGGGCTATGTTTGGAGTTTCCCTACGTGATCGTATCAGAAATGAAGAAATCCGCAGGAGGACTAACGTAACCGACATTGCCCGATGAATTGCCAAACTAAAGTCACAGTTAGAAGCACATTGGAATGGTAGAGCACATTGCTCGCAGAACAGATAGCGGACGGGGCCGAAAGGATCTGAAGTGACAACCGCGTACCGAAGACGTAACCGGTAAACGTTGGAGTGCCTCCCCACAAGGCGGACCGATGACCTTGTGAAGTCCACAGGAACCCGCTGGATGCGAGAAGCACAGAACCGGTCGAAGTGGCGGTGCTTGGGGGAGATCTATGTCCAGCAGTGGACGTCTTTCGGCTAAAATGATGATGATGAGGCTAGCAACTCTGCGACGATGTTTAAGATAGACGAAGCCTTGTCTTCATTAGGTCAAAATATCCTCCTATGCATGCCTCGCACTAGCTTTCAAAATATGTCCGAATATTTCTCAAAGATTTTGTCTGATCTGCTGTTCAATCAGTATAATTGTAAAGACAGGGCCTAAGCCAAAAAAGGCAAATTGAGTGGTTTTGTACGAAAACGAGTTTTCAGTAACTAAATATTAATATATTGACTGAATAGTCATTTCATTATTGTTGATAATATTGTTATAATTAAAAGGGCATACATATATGGGTCCACTAGCGCTCGAAATACGATCGAGAGGAATGTGGCCGTTTTTCTTTAGAATGAAATTGTTGCTTCGTATCTCAATATGAAACTTTATAAAAGGCAGGGCTTGTTAACGTTACCAAATAACAAAATAATTACCGTTACGTAACGTTAAATTTCAATGTTATACCTACTAACGTCACAAAAATTTAACGTTACTTGATAACATTACCAGTAATATAACGTTAATTAACATTAACAAAAATACGATAACTAACGTTAATTTAGCTACGTTGCCGTTCTGTGGGTAAGAATAAGGCAGATTCAGGCAACGTTTTGATCGGCACGGCATCAGAGAGGCGCGAGAGCGGGCTCCCGCCGCGCCGCACGCCTCAGGTCTCACTACTTACATCTCACCCGTTTAAAATAACTATACAATTAATAGTCGTATAAATAACGTTAAATCTATTACCGTTATTTTAATAATAACGTTAAGTCTGTCAATACAAGGTAACGTTATGAAAATTTACTGGTATATAAAGCCCTGATAAAAGGTATTAGAAAATTCTAGACACACTTACCGAGGTATTTGTTGAGCAAAAGTTTTTCATAATTCCTTCTCAGTCACGAGAGAATATTTTTAAGGAGTGGCGCTACTGGACCCATATGCGCCCTCTTAAAATGACTTACATTAGTCACGGGTGTGCCAATAGGCTACATGAATAATACATATAGGTCTGTATAATAAAATTCCTCCCTAATGGTCGTTAATATAATGTTAGCTAGCTCGTGGGGGGTAATTTGTGCCAATAATTGAATTGTTTACGGAAACAGCATGTATAACTTATTGTCCAATTTACCTGACGAAGTCTTTTAAGCGTGCCAAACAAATGCCATTTCTTCATAATATACGAATTTGTATTATATCCAAAGTCTCAAATTCAGATCATTTATGTAAACAAAGGGGATAACATATCAAAAAAATATCTTCGTAATGGTAATTCTCATAAAATGGCGAAAAAAAAGGATCTATTTTCTTTTAAGTACCTACTGAATTTAAGAAATAATAATAAAAAAATAATCATACCGTAATAATTTTTATAAATTTTCGGTTTTAAACAGAGTTATTAAAAAAAGGACATTTTCTGGTATAAAATATTTTATGATACTGGTAACAATACAGGAGATCCAAACATTTTCACATTCTCAACAATACTAACATTACAACTATCATTCATAGATTCATATTGTATGTAGCTTAACTAGCCACATATTGGATGAAAACGACTGTAAACTGTTTCGAGTGGAAATCGATTTTGGGAGGCCTACGTCTAGCAGTGGACTTAAAAGGGCTGATTATGACGATCATAGGCCGTGTCTCCGACACACTACATAAAACGTTGTTTGGCAACGGTATTTTGTTTGCATAGTTCTTATAATTAATTCACTATAATTTCATAGATGATTATTTACAAAAAAATAATAATGATAAAATGTTTTGTACCACTGTCCTGTCATTTGACAGTGACATTTCTTGACATTACTTTCTTTACATAAATTATCTGAATTAGAGACTTTGGGGTATAGACGCAAACATGCTAGTGTTCCGTGTGGCGCCGGACGTAAAGAAAAGCACAACCCCATTTTTTCTTGTGGGGGTCGTAAAAGGCGACTAAGGGACTTTCTAGAGAATGGGCAGCAGCGTTCTCTATGCATTTTTAACAAGCGTGGCGATTATGGCAACCCCCCCATATGCCATATATTTATTAGATATTATGGGCATAGGCCTCCCCCAATTGGGGAATTGGGGGAGGCCTATGCCCAGCAGTGCACGTCTTTCGGCTGAAATGATGATGCTAGTGTTTAATTGTCTCATAAATTAAAGAATTAGAACCAGGGACTATTTCGGTTAGTCGTACAAAGGGTTATTAAAACAGTTTTTAAACAACCTGGACCGATATGTCTTACATTGTAAATTGTAAATTAATCTCATATAAACTAGTTACTCTTCAACCCTATAATACATTATGAACGGTTTAGTAATCCGCTTTAAACCAAACGGTAAGGGTAACCTTATTCCATGAACAGATTAGTAAACATATTAAAAAACCCTTAAACCATGAACGGGTTTGCAAACCCAATAAAAAAACCTTTGAAGTTTTTGTGGCCAACCCTAAATTTGCTGCCCCTCCCCCCCTCATATTTTCGCAACTAAGCATAATTACATGTTAGGTTAGGACTTCAGCCTTGAAGTTTGAATTAAAAAATAAACTTCAATTAACCCAATGCGCCGGAATCAATAAGCTCTCTTTTGCAGTCTGTTGAACCTACGAAAACGCGCGCACTCTGTCAATATCTTGAGGAGCTTGGTCGAGGTTGCTTTCGTCGTCATCGACGCCCAATACATAATTATTATTGCAAGCCTTTGGAAGGCGTCGTACGTCCAGCCAATAATAGGACTCTCCCATCCAGGAGCGCTGTCCCAAATAAGACGCAGTATTAATTTATTATACATAAAACAAAACGTATTTTAATAAAACACGTATACTAAAAGATCAATAATTAAATTATCTGTAAAAAGGTGAACGTTTCAGAAAAATATGCTTGATAGATTTTGCGTGATTCTCCGTTTCTTATCAGTGTTAGACATAACTTTACAAATTAATTTCACTATGCATTATAAACATAATCTAAAATATTCATATATTAAGAAAATGCTCTAATTTAACATATATTTTTTCCAAATCATTAACACTACTCGTTTAGACGTGATCTTTAGTATAAAATCATTAAAAGTCGGTTATGTTATACGGTTCCTGATTAAAAACTACACAATAACAAATACTTGAAACAAAATATAAAAAAACGTTTAGTACTCGTATTTACTGGATAATTTAATATTATTTATTGTGTTATAATATATTATTGATTTAATTGTATGATTATTTTTTTTCGGGTAGCTGTTGGATAAAAATTGTTACTTACTTAAACTTTTGATTGTTTCAGTATGCCCTTCAATGGACATCAGAAACAACCACACTGGCCTCAAACAGCTGAGAAACTGCCGAGTCATCGAAGGTCAGCTCAGCATCGTGTTGATGGAGCGCACCACGCCCAAGGACATCGAGAACATGACCTTCCCGCTACTAAGAGAGGTCACCGATTATATTCTGATATACAGGTGAAACCGATTAACCTTCATATTGAATATTAGTAAATATTTTACGCATGAAATAAAAACAACTCTCAGCAATCTTAAAAAGAAACATGCGGAATCTTAGATTACTTACCTGTAAATTACACCAATTCACTTTAAGGCCTATCTCATATCATGGAGCTACAGTCTACATACGAACTGGGGGCCAAGTCTACTAATGTACAAACGTTGCAATGATCTCTTCATTGTGAGTTTTTGACAGATTTGCCATACAAACACTGTCAAATATTCACAATGGCGAGACCATTGCAACGTTTGTAAATTAGTAGACTTATGTTGAGTTGCACGAAACCAATATTAGTTTAACGGAGACTTTAAATTCATACCATCCCTTACATTTTGTATCAAAAAGAAAGTGACAGCATCAATTTAAAGTCTCCAATAAACTAATGGTAGTTTCGTGAAACTCACCCTTAGGCCCCTGATTACTAACTGAAATCTCACTATCTATATACTTTATCTATATACTATACTATACTATGTACTAAAGCCATAGAAAATAAAAATAAATCCTTTCAAGAGATTTAACCTAACTGGCTGTCACAAGATGTAAAAGCATACTATATCAGAATAATTAAATAATGTTTTATTATGTCTGTCAAAATATACAACCAAATACCTAAACAGATCAGAGGGCAGCCACTAAACTTCTTTAAAAATAAACTTATGAAATGGCTTTTTAATAAATTGTGTTCTACACAATAAGTGAATTCTTGAATTATAAGGAACGTTCAAAATAATATGATCTCACTAGCAATTTAATTATATAAAATGATTTCAAAGTTTTATTTTACCGTGTGTTCACAATCACTATATAGTAACAATTAAAGTGTTTTTGTTATAATTTTATTTTAAGGTATTTTTTGCGTGCTGAATTAAGTAAGCAAAATTATGTGAAACTACTTCTATTTAACCGCCGTTTGTGCCGTGTGGTGCCGGACGTAAAGAATAGCACCATCCCATCTCCTCCCGTGGGTGTCGTAAAAGGCGACTAAGGGACTTACTAGAGAATGGGCAGCAGCGTTCTCTATGCATTTTTAACACCATACTGTGATCGCTAACCCGCCTGCCAAGCGTGGCGATTATGGCATAACCCCTCAATTGGGGGAGGCCTATGTCCAGCAGTGGACCTCTTTCGACTGAAATGATGATGATGATGACTTCTATTTATATTTAAAACCTTTTGTGTAGGTACCATATTTTATTGCAAAATAAAGATTTTACTTAATACTACTCCTAGTTAATAACCAAACTTCGCACAAGATCATTGCTGACTTGTCAGCTTTGCTTGCTGTGTGCCGGGTGCACTGTGAAAATGTAAGGGACTCCATTGAAATACAATGCTACTGCTAGTATCAGTCTGATTAGTTTTTGATTCAGTTAGTAATCGGGTTTTGTTTGAGTAGCGACATGCGAGAAGGGCCGAAGTTCCACAATTAAGAGGTGTATTATGTTATAGGTCGAAAGGCGTGCAGAATCTAGGCAACCTATTTCCCAATCTTTCGGTGATACGCGGGATTCAGCTCTACAAGGATTTCGCTCTCGTTATATTCGATAATGAGCATCTGGAAGTAAGTTGGTTTTACATATTATTTGCAACTAATTAGCTTTAAGGCTCGTACAGACTCGCGCGATATCGCGGGCGCGACAGGCACCGACAAAGAAATTGTGCTACTAGTGTCGCGTCGCGCCCGCGATATCGCACTAGTCTGTACGAGCCTTTATTTGATGCTAATCTTTACCTCTATAATAATAAATAAAACTGAAGTATGTTTGTAATGTCAAAATTATAGCTTCTTACTAAATGCTGAAAGTATACACACTATAATTATGGTACATAATTGTAACAACGACAAAAAATGTTTGTCTGTCTCTTTGTTCCGGCTAATCTCCGAAACGGCTGGACCGAATTTGACGGGCCTTTCACTGGCAGATAGCAATGTTATAAGGAATAACAGGCTACTTTTATTTTATAAGTAGCCACGCGGGCGAAGCCGCGGGCAGCAGATAGTTACTAGTAAATGGGTGAATAAAATTATTGACAGAGTGTGTTAAACGATCACACACTGCATCAATATTAGAAAAGCGTAACCGGTTTACACAGATTATAATCTATAATAAGATTATAATCTGTGTAATTAAAATTGATATTAGATAATTTAAATGCAGTTTATGAATAATTATTACTGACCGTCCTTGTATATCTGTATGTTACTGTAAAAGCCCGAACGGCGTTAAGGTTGCTTAGGGTTTACGAATTTTGTTCTATAAAGTCATCAATTTCAGAATTTTACAGTCGTCAGTCGGTAAATCTTAGGTTTTACCACAGATACCGGTAAATGTTAGTTTTCAGAGTAAAACAATGCAGTTAATAATCAGAAGCTATTTATTCAACATAACTATAACTATTATTGTTATTAGTCAATCAAGTCTGCTTTAGAAATATAAAATGCAGAAAAAATAATACTTTTAAAAATTACTTCTCACTAATATAACACCTTCTTTAACTTATTAAACGTTGCTTAAAGTTAAGTGACGGTCAAACGTCTTAAATGTATGGTTAAACAGTCGCTAATCATTACTTAACTTTAAGCAGCGTTTATAAATAAACCCCATAGTTATTAAGCTAAACAGTCTTTTGATAATCATTTCGTTATTCGGGTCGGGGGATCATACACTATCCGCTAGCCGAGTGGGTGTCGAGCGAGACACAAGTTGAGACGACTATTATTATATTTCAATCTTTGATTTCGGACATTTTTACCGGTGTCTACGGTAAAACCTAGGATTTACCGACTGAAAGCCGCTAAAACCTAGTATTTACCGACTGAATCGTAAAAGTCCGAAATTAAAGATTATTATAGAACAATTCGGACTTTTACCGGTGAGACTTGGTAAATCTTAGGATTTGTAAATCCTAAGATTTACCGCAATTCGGGCTTTTACAGTAACATAATTATATATATTTATAAAAATAAAAATAAAATGCTGTTCATTGGTATGCGCATCACTTGAGAACGGCTCGACCGATTTGGATATTTTTGTTTTAAAAATGATCGTAATAGTTCTAATTAGGTTTTTATGGAAATAAAAATTGGTAAAATTTAAGAAAATGTTCAAATTCCTTGTCCTTTTTTGTATTGGATTTTAGTATAAAGTATTAAAATGACAGCAGGACTACGTCCATCGGGTCAGCTAGTAATACAAATAAAAAAAAAATGAACTGTCTATTTGTAATGTCAAAATAACTGCTTTTTACTAAATGCTTAAGTAAGTTTACGTATTTATTTATTTATTCAGTAATTACATTTCTATAAATATAAGTTGGTATAACATAATCTCATTACAGTTTTACCGTGCACTAAAGTAAAATTAAAAAGAAACTTAAGTTCTTAATTAAAATTAAACAACAACAAAAATAGTAACGTACGTATTCAGCGAAATTAAGCGAACATCGGTGACCGAAGTGACCGTCCGTATGGAGGAATGTGACTTAGATTGGTACAGGTTGTTCCTAAAAAGTATAATATTTTTAGTACTTAATAATTATTTTTCTATGTTTATTTTTGTTATGGTATTGTTAGGTATTATGTTTTTTTTTACTGTTTAACTATGTTCCATTATAACATTTATTTTCATTTTTTTTCATAAATATCCATCCATACTCGATACTAATATTATAAATGTGAAAGTATTTCTGTCTGTATGTTACGTTTTCACGCCTAAACCGCTGAATCGATCGTCATGAAATTTGGCAGAGATATAGCCTTTTTTTTTTGTTTGGGAAATCATCAAATAACTTCGCCCGCTCTGGGCGGAGCGGGAGGGCGTGTCAGACTTTTACTGACTAAAGCCCAGCCGTGTACCTTCAGTTGCCTGTGTGCCAGGGCCACGGTATCCCTTTCGGACAAACCCGCAACCCTGCTGGGATATGGAGAAGGACATAGGCTACTTTTTTACGCGATAACCGACATCCACGCGGGCGGGGCCGCGAGCAAAAGCTATAGCTATATACAGTATACATAATAGCTCATGGAAAGCGTTCGGTGACAATCGCGAACCCATAAGTTTTTCCCCTACCAAAAATCGCTCAACGCGCCTAAAGAAGTTTACACTTCAAAAACTTTCTTAAACATTTCTATATTAAAAAGTGCAATGTAAATAATGGTAAGGTGTTATGTTATATGCTACATTAAGAAATGAAATGTAAATATTATGTGGGTGAGGAGATTAAAAGGCTTTTTTTATTTATTTATTAATTTTATCCGCAGTCCTTGGGTCTTCGTTCATTAATGAAGATTGAGAGGGGCGGTGTGCGAATACAACAGAACGACAGGCTTTGTTATGCAAATACTATCGACTGGACTCGGATCACTTCGGATCAAGCCGACAACGTTATTAGGGTAAGTTACAGTTATATTTTATTTTTATTTTTTATTTTTATTTAAAGAAATTATAATACAGAGGTGTTACTTAATTCTAAACTCGCCAAACTTTTACGTTTGATGACGAGAGGCGCTCTTTTTCATAACAATGAACCACCTTACGTGCATAGCCACTACTTATATATTATACTGTTATGGTTTAGGATCTCCAACAAAAGATGTACACAATACATGACACATAAATGAAGGGCAATATCAGGAATTAAGCAGGTGTACTCCTTCACTTATAGGAGACCACAGCATGCACAATAAAGTTAACAACTAAGCTAACAAAATTTTAAAGGACATAAAAAAAAGTTAATATTACATTAAGAGATACTTAAATTAAATTAAATTTATTAAACACTTAATTAATAAGAAATAATAAAAATAAAATAATAAATAATTAATTAAGAAGACATATTTTAAAAACGCAATTTTCTAGTACTTAAGCTCGCGGAATTTGTAGCATCAAAAATAGCATCAGAATTTGAAAAATCAAAGGATAAGGTATTGATACCTTATTTTATCAAAAGGAAAACAACACTATCCATAGAAATTGAATATTGAATACCCAACTAAGTCAACTAACCCAACCCTTAAATTCATCGGAGCAAATGAGCTGTAGAACTATTTCCGAATCATTCCGCTTTGCCCCACCGAGCCACCACCACCCCACGGTAGGCTGATATGTAACCGTAGAGGACCTACGAATCAAAAAAAAGAAATTGATCTATTATAAAAAAAAAAAACAAATACGCAAATGAAATCTACTAACCATTACAATATAATATTGTTCTATGACTACGTTTTACCCATTATTTTCAATGCTATGAATATTTGAAGATTTTTTGTATGAACAAAAACATAAATTCATGATTATTTCGTAATTCTCAAATATTCTCAAAAAATGGATTGCAGATTTGAATAGGACAATTTATTAACCTATTTTTGCATCTAATCTGGTAAGTACTGCGATATTGGAGTTTTTTTTTTCTTTTCCACCCCACCCCAGAGGTGAAGGAAGAACTAGACGCGTTTGTAGGGTTCCGTACCTCAAAATAAAAAAATGGAACCCTTATAGGATCACTCGTGTGTCTCTCTGTCCATGTGTCACAACAGATTTGCTCCGAATCTACTGGGCCAATTAAGTTTAAATATGGTACACATAATTACTAACTAAAAATTAAACTTAATTATATATACAGTGTGACCTGAAAAAATTGCCTCTGTTTTAAATCGTATTTTTTTTTCATCCAATATTGAAACTATCTGTAACTTTGAAAGTAATGGGTTTATGAAAAAAAATCACATCACTTAAAAATATTGTATTAGCATGAAGATTCCATAAATGTGCATACAAATCTTTAAGTCCGTACTTCGTGATTTCAGTCCACTGTGCGCCCCACTGGTGGAGCAAACTGGGCAAAGTGGAATACCTAAAATTTTGCAGTGGAATATGCCACACTAAGTCGATTTGGTGGGACAGATTCCACTACTATAAATTCTTGTTGGATTCTGCCCCACTAGGGTTTATCACAAATATAATAAGACCAAAGAATGACCATTTTAGAACATTTTTTAATTTTTATTTAATGAAATATATGACTAACTCAATTTTACCTATTTATACCTCGTCAATACAAATATTTTGGCACCTTAATTAACTATATTGACTCATAAATAACGGAAATATCGCACTTTTATTGAAAAGGGGATCGTACCAGACCCTACCAGAGCGATCGAAAAACCATTTCCAATGTTAATAGTTTCCTATCTTTACCACGCGGTCGCTTATACTTGAAGAGTATTATGCCTCCGTCCGGACATGTGTCCAATAACAGTGGCGTAGTACCCTCAAATTATTATTGTTCTTCACTAAACTTGTTCTGGTCATGGACCGTGGGATCGTGTTATTAGTTCCGCCACGACTCGTGTTTACCTACGATACATATACACAACATATTAATTAACGGTTTCATTATGAACCTAACTAACGAATCTCCGTTACGTTTTACGTGAAACTCAAATAATGAAGAATTTTTTAGTCATGCCATTCAGCCATTTAAATCACTTAAAAACTTAGAAAACAAAAAAGCAAACTTAGCACCAAACTTCTGGTAGGTAGGTAATTTAGGCATTTCCTTCGTATTATTAAAATATATACACATTTTGAAAATGTAAATTTTATGCGGTACGGAAAACATGTAGTTTTGTTAAAAAACTGATGACCTTCCGTGGAGTATTTGTGCCGTACTAAGGGCCGGTTGTTTCAAACAGTTCGTTAACGTAACATACGTACGTCAAATATTAACGATTACATTATGATGTTTAACGTACGTCAAATACAAAGCGTTGTTTCACTGCATAAAAAACCGATCGTCAAACTTCAAATGTCGAAGAATAAAATTACGTTAACCAGTGGGTTACTGTTATCGTTATTTTTTAACGAACGTCAAGGGCATAATTTTGTGAAACAACGGTTTGACGATAGTTAGCGCCATTTATGACGGATACGCGTGCGTCAAGTGTACGTGAAACAACCCGCCCTTAGGGTTTATTTTGTTTTTTAGAGATTACTTTGGATTTTTTACTATAGAGAAAACTACAAGTAATCGTATCGTCTAAACTGTAAGATTTATAGAGTGAAACCTTAAATATCTTCCATATTAATTGCATAACTAAAGGTTAAGTAAACGATGCAGCAAGGGATCAAACGAACGCAATGATTTCGCAATTACGTATCGTTTCCTAGATACGCTCTTAAATTATTGAAAGCTGTTCGAAGCTCATTCCATAGCTTCTTCAAATAATGTTTAGAACTTTTTAATACATTTGGTATGATTCATGAAGATGATATCATTACTTCTCATGTTTTGATATTAAATGGATCGTGCACATAGTGTTGAAATGAGTAACTCTTAAAATAATGTGGATGACCTCGTCATCTCCCAATTAACATTAATATTGATCTAATGTATTGTTCATTTGTAGATGAACTACGACACGCGACTGTGTGGGCTGTGCCCGAATGCACAGAGTCGAGTGGAGGACCATCGACAGTCACAGTGCCCGTCCGATGCATATGGTCGGTTGCTGTGTTGGGATGACAAGCACTGCCAGAAGCGTGAGTTTTGCATATTATCAGACCTCAATATCATATCATAATAGGTTCATTACAATGATGAGAATGGGCTGTGAGATGACCTATGAGTACAGGCGCACTTTGAATGTAAACTGACTAACAACAAATCTGTATTTTAGAATTATAATCATTAGAATAATCAATACAACTCTCTTATTCCATATTACCCTATTGAATTACTATTTCATGAAATCTTGACATTTGAAGAACCAGTAATACAAGTAATACAACTCCTTAAGTTAGACTCCACTGTTACATAAAAGATTTTGTCCCTCTAGTTGTAAAGGAACAAAAGCCCAGATGCAAGGTGGTTATGTATCGAAATACAAGGAAACAACAAACTGTTGGAAATAACCTATATTTATACAAATATATCTCCTCCATACAACATCACACGGTAGCCTTAGGGGTCTACCGCAGTAATAAGTTAGGACATCAAACCCTTACAATTTAATTTAACATGTAAAGTAGGTAGGTGACTATAATTGTCACTTATTAATGCCAGCCAGCTTAAACTTCAGCAGAGAGAACTAAGGTCGTGGGGAGTTACAACTCCTTAAGTTAGTAACTTAAGGAGTTGTATTACTGAATACAACTCTTTAAGTTAGTAACCTAAGGAGTTGTATTACTGATTCTATGATTATAATCTGTAAATAAGTATTTGTTACGGTCGCGAATAATACTTTGATCATTGATCAACATACACCAAGACAATGAGCTGAAAATTGCAAAAAATCATAAGAAAATTTGAATTTCGCGGGCAACCCTGGCGCTTTCGCCTTAATAAATCTATTAGTTGGTTTACATTCAAAGTGCGCGTGTACTCATAGCTCATCTCATAGCCCATTATAACCCATCATAGCACCTTAGCGCTTCCCTCTTAAGTAATTGATGGAAGTATTGTAAACAAAGGGAGCAATGGACTTGGGGAGCATGGGTCATTGAGCATAGTTACGTGAATGATGCAATGATATGATATGACACACGCTCCATTATAATGATTCGGCTCTCAGTAGTTATTGTACAATTCTCGCCTCTTGGTGATCTTTCTTCCCTGTATTCCGTTGAGATTTTATAGAAAGTGAATACAGCCTGCTCTTCATGAATAGAACAATCCTTATCCATCTGTAACCAGCACCTAATTGCGTAACATAATATCAATCACAATCTGAATGACTTTGTAGGATATTGCTTATCCATTGCTTTATATGTTCGAAAAATTTGTCCTCAACAACGTAAATAACGCAATGAATGTTGTTGAACTGTCAAAATGAAATGACGCAATTAAGGCTCTTACAAAAAGGCGCGACACGCGACGCGACACAAAGGCACCGTTTATAGCGCGACACGCGGTGCTTTTGTGTCGCGCCTGTTTGTAGGAGCCTTCACCCCGCAGGGACCGTTTCAGTTAGCCGTATAAAACGAATTCGATTAGGGTTTGCAAAGACGATATGTTTTACATTGTGAACGGTTTATCTTGTAGGAACGGGTTATCCCTTTAACCCAATTATTGATCTTGAACGGATTATAGTCAACAAGTTTAATCCAAACAGTTATTGCGTATAGGTAACCGTAACCCATATCCCATGAACGGGTTAGTAAATTAAAAACCGTTTCCCTCGGGTTTATAAGGGTTTAAAGGTTCCATACGTTAGCCATTCAATTGGTTACTAGAAAAATAATGCATTCAAAGTGTTATCTTTATGATTAGCTTTGCGGTATATCAATATGGGGTTAGAAAGGGTTAAGCATAAAATACACAAAATTGTTTGGACAAAACTAAGTTAAGAAACACTTATTAACATCCGTTTTCTGATTTGAGAATTAGAAGTTGAGAACTTTTCAAACTCCAATTTAGCATTACTTAAGGTTTCCTTTAATGAAGCTCGCGATATTCAATTATTTCTTACGTTTTTTGCAAAGAAATGTTGAACTTAAATAATGCCAAAGTATAGTTTGACAAGTTCTCAATTTGAAATCCTAAATTCAGGAACCGGGCCAAGTTCATGTGTTGTTATTGATCTAGTATGTTCCACGATGTGCGGCGACCGCGGCTGCCTGGACAACGGCACGTGCTGCAACCAGGCGTGTCTGGGCGGCTGTTCGGGGCTTTCCGCGCAGGATTGCCACGTCTGCCGCAACTACTCCTTCGGCTACGGCAGCGAACGGAAGTGCGTGGACTCCTGCCCTGCAAATGGCACATATCAGGTTATTACCTATGTACTATCGAGGAAAACTATAACTACGTAATTTGAAAACAAAATCCAGTGAACACGATGACCACTTCTGTTAACGGCCCGTTTTGCGTCGACCAATGATACAGTAATATTTTTGTCGTTTTAGTTTTTTTGATGTCCGAGTTTTCGTAGGCTCTGTTACAATGATTAGTTGAACTATGAAATGCGGACTACCAGTAGTACCACGGGTAAAAAAAAACTTCCCGTGGTACTACTGGATCGCTTGGTACTACTACGGGTTTTTTTTTTATCCGTGGTACTACTGACAGTAATACTGGTAGTACCACGGGCAACAAACGGCAAAAATTGTCCTTACGGTGCTTAGTTATGCTTTTCTTCCATAGTACCTCTTATAATTAAAATCGCATTTCGTGTTAGACTGGAAGCCGACCCCAGGGTAGTTGGGAAAAGGCTAGGCAGATTGATTGATTGACTTACTAAACAATAGTGTTGTATTATTTGCAGTTGTTCCGTCGCTGTGTGACGGAGCAGGAGTGTCGCGCGACGCCGGCGCCGCTGGCACTGAACGTCGACCCGGGAAGAAGGTACAAGATCTTCGGAAACCGCTGCGTCTACGACTGCGACATCGGCTTTATGGAGGTAAGTTCAAAAAAACAAAGGAATCGGGGTCTTACATTACCGGGTTGACGTTGCGGTGCAGACAGGTCGCGCTACCATCCATTCATTTTGTTTGCAGCGCGACCGCTGGATTGCCATGGTGTCCTGGTGAGGAAGGACCTAACAAGAAGGATATAACACTATTATCCGATTTTAATGAATCCTTTGTTAGGTGGGCGATGCGCAGAACGCAACATGTCAGAGGTGTCCGCCGTCAGGCTGTGTCAAAGAGTGTCAAGGAGACAAGATAGACACTGTGACGGCTGCAGAGAAGTTCCGCGGGTGCACACACGTCAAGGGCAAGCTCGAGATCACCGTGCGCGCCTCTGGGGGTGAGCTTCATCACATATGGTCGAGTCTCTGTACTCCTGTGTTAATTCTTTAGAGACTTGGAAAGTTGTCAAAACTTTCCTGTCATAAAAACTGTTCTTTATTATAATCCGATTAAACTATTGAAAAAAAAATTTGACTGCATAATTCAATTCAAAATAGTAGCGACTTTTTTAATTGATGAAATGTTAAATTATTGTTTTATTACAACTATTACAAGCTTTTATTTTACTTGCCTTGTTAGTTAGTTAGTATGTATGGGTCAGATTTGCAACTGAATTTTAAAACAGTTATCCCCAACCGATTGAGCTGAAGTTTCACACGTTTCGTTTGGACGATAATGCGCGGCTCGCTAAGTGACATCATTCTAAATGCAATATGGTGGACTCACAAAGATGGCGGCCCAATTATTTATTATGCTGAAAGAAATACGAAAAAATCTTGTTTAGTTTTTCAAATGAATAATTTAATTTTTGTATCTAGACATTGTGGAATATCATTTAGTTGTTTTAATGGAACGCCTCTATGTAACTAAGAAGTCTCTGAGTAGGTACTATAAAACTAAATCAACGATTTTTCGCTAATTTAGCTTTCATAGTGCTCATCTTTATTTATTTATTTAAATTGCAGGTAACACGCTGGCACTATTAGAATCGTCATTGGGTGAAATACGCGAGATAACTGGCTCATTGGTAGTGATACGAGCATACCCATTAGTGTCACTTATGTTTCTAAAGAGCCTGAAGAAAATCACCGGATCATGGCCCTCAGACGTCAAACCTAAAAACAGGTGAGTCAAAACTAAAATATGTGATTTTAGATAAATATTATACATGGTACAATAATTTTTGGTTGCTTTTGTGTTTCTATAAGAAATATGTGAATGTTAAATTAATGGAGGAACATCGTTTGAGCTAAGATGTTACCCCACAGAGGTCACGACTCTCAGCATAGAGGTGCGGCGCGGAGCAGGGGGCTGAAGATTCTGTTCAATACTAGTATTATAAAACACAATAGAGTAGTTTAGATTGGTATGTTTGCTTATTTGTTCATATATATCTAAATAATAGGTAAATATTATTCTTTCCTATTTAAAATTTTCCCGACTCGTTAAATATATTTCTTGTACTTATATATAATAATAATAACTCTTATCATATTTTTTTTCCGACGACTGTTTTTCCATAATTGATATAAGTAATAGAAACCAATACTGCATTAAACTAAGTAAAGGATTTATTTATGGATATTGTTGATAATCGCCATTCAACTCATCCGCGACATGGCCCCAAACCTTTACCATTACCTACCTCCCTTAAACAAGTCTATAAAAATCAAGTACTTATGAATTCTAATTTATTCAGTTCACTGCGTTTTTTCATAGGTTTAAAATACCTAACGTTAGGGTTTATTAATTACATTAATTGATTAGTTAACAATTTGTCGAAGGTTTATACAGAGTTATTGGTAAAACTAACAACCTCTCAGGACTTTTAAACATCATAAACAACTTTTGTTCTATGACTTTAAATAACTCATCAGATTTTAATTCATAAATTTTTCATACAAATATAAAAATATTTAAATATTTCATTCCACCGGCCCCCTTCTACCATCGGACATCTAGACGCACTGCAAGTTACCACCCCTACCTAGTTGATATTCCACCAACTCGCACTAAGCGTTTTCAAACGTCTTTTATAATGCGCACAGCAAAGGAGTGGAACTCTCTGCCTGTGTCTGTGTTTCCGAACGCATACAACCCTAATCTATTCAAAGTGAGAGTGAACAGGCTTCTTCTGGGTAAGCTCACTCCATCGTAGACTTTGTCTCTGTCATCCAGACCTAGACTAAAGTCAAGAGCAAACTCATAGTAGAGTAAAAAAAAAATAAAAAAAATCGCTCTAAATGTAAAAGCAGAGAAATCTTGAAGGTTTGTTTTGTAAAAAGTCATTTATTATGTTTTGTAAATAGTCATAGAACAAAAGTTGTTGCTTATGATGTTAGTAATACAGTACTGCAAGGTTTTTAGTGTTTTACCAATAAATAACCCTGTATAAAACAATATATTTTCTTGTCTCATTAAGTGATACACAAGTAAGACATTGGTGCCGATTCCCTTGTTCACAAACTAAACTAAATTTAAGTTCAGTGCATCTTTTTCTTTCTATTTCATTAAGAAAAAGACAGAAGATAAATTTTAGTTTCGTTCTGTCAAATTAATCTGCACCTGTCACTACTCCATACAAGTTTAGACGTGATTTAAAACTTGACTACTAAAATTACGCCAATTTACGTCAAGCGTTGATTAATTTGACAGGACTAAACTAAAATGTATCTTCTGTCCATTTCTTAATGAAATAGAAAGAAAAAGATGCACTGACTGAACTTAAATTTAGTTTAGTTTGTGAACAAGGGAATCGGCACCATTTTTAGTATCATTTTATTAACCGATCAGTATGGAAATTGATTGCGGGATTCACACTTTTATGATAAACTTACGTAATATTTATTTGATATACTTATACTGATACCGTTTCAGACAAGTTTTACATGTATTCAACAACCCGAACCTCGAGTTGTTATGGGACTGGCCAACTCACGGCGACATTGACATCTCAGGGGGCTCCCTGTTCATACATTTAAACCCAAAGCTGTGCTACTACACCCAAATAATGCCGCTTAAGAACATGACTAGAGATCCGAGGTCCAGCTTCACTGAAATTGAAGTGTCAGAAGACAACAACGGAAATCAGGCCTCCTGTGAGTAGTTCACGATGTTATTTAGCACGCAATCATTCGTGCTTAGTATTGTTTATCCTCAAATGTATTGAAAAAGAGACGAGTATCGTCTCCGTCGTTGCCTCATTGCTGAGGTTGGAGACCAATTAGAGGTAGAATGTAAAAATTGCTTGACAGTAACATTATTATAACGATTTCTGTGTGTGTCGTTTTCGCAGGTTTACCGGACAATTTGCATCTGCATGTGACCCAGCTGTACGACCGCGCCGTGGTCCTCTCGTGGAACATGTACTGTCCCGAGGACATCCGCAAGCTGCTCGGCTACTCCCTCTACTACATCTCCACGAAGCCAAACCAGAACGTTACGCTGTACGAACAGAGGGATGTGTGCTCCGACATGTTAGTATTCACTTAATCCCACAATGTTCCAAATTTATATTAATGACCTCTGTAAGATGATCCTTCCGAATTGTAGGATTTTCGCATATGCCGACGACACCGCGATTCTCGTCCACGGACCAACTTGGGACGTGGTCCAAGATAGGGCGGAAGCTGCTTTGAAAACTATTATGAACTGGTTCAACAAGAATTTACTTACACTGAACCTAGATAAATCCAGTTACATTCCTTTTGCAATTAAGCGCAGTACAAGGCCGTCGTGGGATTTTACAATATCTGCTCACTCCTGTTGGAACCCAACCTCGTGCTCCTGTCCCTCGTTGGTAAGAGCTGACTGTGTGAAATACCTGGGTCTTCAAATTGATAGTGGGTTAAGGTGGGACAGACAACTTGAAGCGGTAACGAACCGAACAATGCGTCTCGTCTACATTTTGAAAACCCTAAGAGATTCTGCTGACGTCAATATATAAAAAATGGTCTACTATGCGCTATGCCAATCGATCATCGGTTACTGTATTACTGCTTGGGGTGGTGCAATGAAAACAAATTTCTTGAGGGTAGAGAGAGCTCAAAGAGCTGTCCTCAAAACAATGACTCGTAAACCGTATAGATTTCCTACAGTACATTTATACGAGGAATGCAAAGTTTTAACGGTTAGGCAGCTGTTTAACTTGCAAGCTGTTCTCAGAACCCATAGAACCTTGCCCAGGTCTAACCCAGAAAAGCGCACAAACATCCCCTCTGGTGTAGGACATAACACATCTTTTGCAAGGCACCAATACTACGTTATTGGCACACATTTATACAAGCAACTACACCGAAAACTTAACTTACTTGATTCTAGCAGATACGCGCTAAAACACAAGATCACTCAGTGGCTACTTCAGCAGGACTACATCACTACAGAAAATCTACTGACATACATTTCTTAAACTTAAACATATTTAACTTCTCCCCTATCATCACATCATACTCTACACTCAATACCACACTCAACACCATACCCACACCCACACAAAAAACGCAACCGATTCATACCTTTGTACTTTTACTATTAGTTTTTTATTTTTTATTATTTTTTTTTTTACATCGTCGCTTGTTTCACTTGTTGTTGTCTTATAATAAATAGAATAATTTAGTCCAACATAATGGCTGAACCCTATCCCTTAAGATACAGGCCAGACCTAGTTTAAGGGATAGAGTCTAAAATTATTGTACTCCTATGCTAGTTGTATTGAATTATGTCAACTGAATGTATGCAGTGCAATGTGATTTTGTTAATGCAATAATAAAAATAAAAATAAATGTATATATATATATTTAAAAAATATATAAATCATTTATTTTTATATGTAGGTTACTGGGAGGTGTGTTGTATGCATCGTTTAAGGCCCAGATATATGCCAGTGACCTTAAGTGGATAGCTTGCGTGTTCTGTACTGAGCTGACGCAACACGTCGTACATCCAACCAGTAATAGGACAAGCCCATCCAGGAGCGCTGTCCCAAATAAGACGCATTATTAATTTGTTATACATAAAACAAACGGTATTTTAATAAAACACTTACACTAAAATATCAATAATTAAATTATCTTTAAAAAGGTGAAGGTTTTAGAAAAATACGCTTGATAGATTTTGCGTGATTCTCAGTTTTTTATCCGCGTTAGACATAACTTTACAAATTAATTTCATTTTGTAATATAAACATAATCTAAAATATTCATATATTAAGTTATTAAGAAAATGCTCTAATTTAACATAATATATTTTCAATATCATTAACACTACTCGTTTAGACGTGATCTTCAGTATACAATAATTAAAAGTCGGTTATCGTCGCCTTAAAACAAAAGAAAGTTGAATAAGTGTAGTATTGAGCTGCGATTGCGATGGATTTTTGTCATTTGATCCGTACGATCGTAATATTTATTGTACCTACATAGTTACGGTTTTATGTGTTTGTTGTTTCTCTAAATTATATTTTATTGTTTTATATTTTTTAATCACCTAGTGGAATATAGATGTCCGTGGCATTACTGCGGGCCCTATCAGAATACCAGCGATGCGGTATTTATTTTTTAAGTATCGCAGCATTATGCTGAGATCAGGGCTTTAAATACCGGTAAATTTTCATAACGTTACCTTGTATTTACAGAGTTAACGTTATTATTAAAATAACGGTAGTGGATTTAACGTTATTTATGCGACTATTAATTTTATCGTTATTTTAAACGGGTGAGATGTAATTAGTGAGGCCTGAGGCATGCGGCGCGGCGGTAGCCCGCCCTCGCGCCTCTGATGCCGTGCCGATCAAAGCGTTGCCTGAATCTGCCTGATTCTTACCAACAGAACGGCAACGTAGCTAAATTAACGTTAGTTATCGTATTTTTGTTAATGTTAATTAACGTTATATTACTGGTAATGTTATCAAGTAACGTTAAACTTTTGTAACGTTAGTAGGTATAACATTGAAATTTATCATTACGTAACGGTTATTATTTTGTTATTTGGTAACGTTAACAAGCCCTGGCTGAGATAGGAGCCTTTTAGGCCTCGCACAGGTCTTTTTCTATTATGTTTATTGTTGACGTATATGTTACCGGCCAAACCCGATTTCAGGCCAAACTAGTTTGTCCTAGGCCAAACCCTCCCTACACGCGATAGGACAAACCAGTATAGCCTAGGCCAAACTCCACCTGCGCTAAGGTAGGTCGACGGAGCCCCGCATTGCGGGGCTCCTATTTCTGGGTGGTTTAAAACAAAATAACCATTCTAAACTAACCTATCCGAGTCGGGGTACTCTGAGTCGGGGTGTTAACCAAAATAGTTAGGATAAACCGGTTTGGCCTGAAATCGGGTTTGGCCGGTAACAATATACAATGTAAATTCTGTTAGTTTGAAATGCTTCTTTTTTACTGTTTGGTCCTGTGCGTGTCCCAAATAAAATATTCATCTTTGTTTCTTCTTTCTTTCAAATAATAAGTCTATCCAGACATAAACAAACATTTTAAATTCTATCTTGTTTTATTTACAGTTGGAATGTTGTGGATATAACCATAGACGAAGCACGTAATGGTTCAAGAGAAGTTCCTACTGGCAACCAAAACGACATTCTCGTGAATCCATGTCTGAATATGCAGCCCTCATTCTACATGCTGACACATTTGAGCCCTTACACGCGATACGCGGCGTATGTGAAGACGTACACCACACTGCAGGAGAAAAAGGGAGCACAAAGTTCCATCATATACTTCACAACCTTACCTGGAAGTAAGTACCAAAAGTACCAACAAAAAATAAAACCTTTATAGTAGTTCAGGGTTCCCTTACCTTGTTTAATTAGTAAAGCCTTGAGATGGAACGTTTTAACCTTCATGCGGATTGACACACTCATGCTGGATTATTGTGTCCCGACGTACTACACAAATCATTGTTTGGCAACGGTATTTTGTTTGCATAGTTCTTATACTCGTAATTAATTCACTTTAATTTTAGCGATGACTATTTACAAAAAAAAATATGATAAAGTGTTTTGTACCACTGTCTTGTCATTTTGACAGTGACATTTCTTGACATTACTTTGTTTACATAAATGATCTGAAGTAGAGACTTGGGGTATAGTTCGTGTGCCATTATGAAGATTAAACTGTATGTTTGTAGGGCCCAGCTCACCGCAGGGCGTGTCGGTCGAGTCGCTGTCGCCGCACTCGGTGTTCATCCGCTGGGCGGCGCCGGCCATGCCCAACGGGACCATCGTGCTGTACCACGCGGCCGTGCAGGCCAACAGCTACAACGTGCCGCAGCTGCTGGCCGGGAACACTAACTACTGCGCTAATCGTACGTTCATACAATACTTTGGAATTTGAATGACTAGTTCCTGACACTGGCAAAAAGATCTCTCTCTGTTGGCTGAGAGATCTTTTCGGCGGCATTACGTCAGTATCATAGGGGCCGTCCATTAATCACGTGATGTTTTTTTAGAATTTTTAACCCTTCCTCCCCCTTGGTTATAACGTGGTGAGGTTTAAGACTAACCCCCGGGGACTCAAAATCTCGTGTATTTTTTTGTACCTACAAAAAATCTTAATTTTTTTTAGAATATTATCTTTAAATACAAGTATAAAGTATAATCTAATTTTATTCTGAAATAAAGGATCATGATATATATGTCTAGACAGAAAGGTTGCAGGTTGTTTTTGGCTGGCATAAAAATAATATAAAGGAATGGTGTAATCATATCATGCGAAAAACATAATTGTACTAGTACATGAACATATTTAAAAGGTCACACTACACGCCGCTTTTCGGTTTAGAAATCGCGCGATTGACGAAAAAATAAATACACGTGATATCTTACTTCCCCCTTGTGATATTTCGTGATTTTTGCCAAATCCCCTCCCCCCCTTTCGAGCCTCACGTGATTAATGGACGGCCCCATAAAGAAAATATGAAGAGCAAGTACTTCATTATATTCTGCGTACATATGTACATAATTACTTAATTTCCATTGGAAAATATAATGAAAGTAATTGTAGGAAAATTGCGTTACATACTTGTATACAGTCACCAGCGCTGGGGCTCTGTCTCGCATAGGGTCGCAGCATTATGCTGAGCGATGGCTGTTTTGCGTGAATGTGACGCATATTTTCCCTCGTTTCTTTTCGAGTTTGTGTTCTTTGCGTCATGTTTACAGCAAATAAACGTATTTGCTTTCTTTTTCTTTCACTCTTTTTTATACTCTATGGAAAAAACTGCCGACAGAAGTGAAAACACAAAACTATGGAATAACTGTTCTTTTATACATATAGCTCATGGTTCGGTGCCGATGACGCGAGTTCCATGATTTTTGTTCACCCAAATAGTACACATATTTACACAGTATACATATCGACACCTCCCGCGCATAAGGTCGTATGTTTAAATTTGTGTTTTTCAGGAGAAAGATTTTTTACGTCATCTTTGTGTTGATCAGCCGCAAAACATAATATGATAAGACTATTAGCGGGTTAGAAACTCGGTTTTTAGTGAAAATATGAAAATATCGTTTTTTAGAATGTGTAGTATTTATATAATATTACATTATAGTACTATAATCTCATTTTACAAAAAAAAAACATGTTATGACTTTTTGCGTGGGAGATATCGATATAGCTCATGGAAAGCGGTGACGATGACGTGAGTTCCATGATGTTTGTGCACCCAAAAAGTACACATATATACACAGTAAATATATAGCTCATGGAAAGCGTTCGGTGGCGATCGCGAATCCATAAGTTTTTCCCCTACCAAAAATCGCTCAACGCGCCTAAAGAAGTTGTCACTTCAAAAATCTTATTTCTTATTTCAGCGAGTGCCCTAGCGAATGTGATAACAGCTCGAGTAGAAGAGTCTCCGGACAGTCAGGAGAAGGAGGCGACCGGTGACGTCCCCAACGGCACGTGTTCTTGCAAGGAAGAGGACAAACCGGGCACAAGGTTTAACTCGCGCGCTGAGAGAGAGCGGGAAGAAACCATCACCTTTGAGAACGATCTGCAGAATAGTGTACGGGATGAGATTGTATGCGTGAACAAAACAACAAGTTTTTGAAATAGGAACGAGGTGCCAAGTTGCTCCATTGAAATAGTAGATTGTATCATAAGGGATCAAAATAATATTTTTACGGCGAGCGCGCTTTTTTGAATCCAGAGCGAAGTGAGGGATTCTAGAGTAGAATTCCGAGCGTAGCGAGGGATTCTTTAATAGAATCCTGAACGTAGTGAGGGATTCAAAGTACATCGCCCGAACCAAAAATATATTTTGCGCCCGAGTGATACACTCTACTTTTCATCACCCACTATGACATAATAAAAGGCGCCTCATATTTTATTGTAATATTATTATTTAATAAAACATAGAGTAACAACTAAATTGAAATTAAATAGTATCTAATAATAAAACAACTATAAATTATCCATCACATTTCTTGCGTCAGTTCTTATACTTTCAGGAGTTAATTCTATACTTTCACTGTCACTTGAAGAACTCATTTTTCAAAACAAAACCATGAATTTCTAACAATCCGTGAAAATTAACGAAAATCCGAGGCTGTAGTTCGCGCGTTTTTAATTTGTTTTATTTATTTTTGTATTCAGACGGTGGCGCGACTATGGGCCGTCGTACCAGCCAGTCTTTATTCAAACAATATTTGCGTTCGATTTCTTTGGCGCTGAACACTAAGATGTTCCAAATCCAAAAAGTACGCGGCAAAGATAATTGCGGCGCACTTATAAAGAGGATTAAAAACTCATTACTGCCCACTAAAAGTTTCTTATAGAAAACACCACCACTTTGGGTGCACTTAAAGGCGAACCAAGTCGTCCTTTTCGAATAGATGGGATGAAAAAGGAGATTTTTGGACGGGTTTGAGCTACTTCTCTTTTCAATGGATTTACTTCACACCTTTTTCCTTCACCATCAAACTAGCGAACCCTGTATGTTAATGAAGTTGCTGCTCGAATGTTGCGGTAACGATCACATCATATCGGGGTCGCAGGTTTGGAAAAGTGATCAACTCAAACAGTTAATTTTAGTGCTTATGAGGGCGATAACCGGTCCACTAGCGCTACTTCCTTTAAAAAAACTTTTTTTTTTTCTGTAGAAAAACGTTGCCCCACACTAGGAATTTCTCCTGTATCGTGGGTGCGTTTTACAAACATTTAAACTCACATACACAAACAGCCAGAGCCGGAACAACTACTTGTAGATCATACAAATATTTGTTCCGTGCGGGAATCGAACCCGCGACACGCAGCGCAGCAGTCAATCGCTTAACCACTGCGCCAACCGTGCCGTCATTATCTCGTGACTGAGAAAGAATTATGAAAAACGGCTCACTAGGGAACCTCGGTAAGTGTGTCTAGAAATTTCTAATACCTTTTATAAGGTTTCATATTGAGACACGAAGCAACAAAGTTCGATCTAAAGAAAATTCCTTCGCCGTCACGAGATAATATTTTTTTAAAGGAATGGCGCTAGTGGACCTGTGAGCGTCCTCTTAAGAAGACATCTTTAAGGACTAGGGCTGAATAATTATGTTATGAGTCATCCTTCATTTATACACCGTGGCATTTTAGTCGTCTTACAAAGACAGCCCACTTCATGTATCCAATGACTACTAATCATTAATATTTTTTTTTTTTTGAACTTTTGAATTTTTTTATCTTTTTTTTATTAATTATGACGCATGACATAGTTTAAAACACTCTGTTACGAGTGCAGTCCGAGCCTTGTGATACAAGGGCGCCGCAGAATGGATTTAGATTAAGTTTAAGTTGCAATAGTAAGAAACACATTTTTGCGTTAGGGTGAATGAACTCTGATAAATATGTCGCTGCTCCATTCCGCGGCGCCCTTGTAACACAAGGCTCGGACTGCACTCGTAACAGGGTGTTTTAAACTATGTCATGCGTGATAATAAAAAATAAACTTTTTTTTTATATGAATGATTAGTAATCATTGGATTCATGAAGTGGGCTGTCTTTGTAAGACGACTAAAATGCCACGGTGTATATTACTAAACGCCAATTCATTACAGGTGTACAGAAAACAGCAGCCTGACAGACAGAAGCATTCAAAAAGGGTAAAGCGATCTCAGGACCACTACATGACCAGCATGCTCGTGAAAGTGGCCGAGACCGTCGCGCCCAAGCTCGGACAGAAATACATCAACACTACGGATGAGGAAGGTAATCCGCGAGTTTGATCATCTCCAAATAATAACGTATTCATCTACTCCGTGCCTTGCCTTCACTGTGCCTTCACTGTTCGTCCTTCATGGCCTCGCTTGTCATCATTACGACCATCTAACATTCTCATCTCACAGAGCCAAATGCAGTCGCATTGAGCCTAAAGTTTGCGTCGTAAAGGACTTCACATCAGATTACAAACATACACAAATGGTTTATTTTTTGGGTTGTGTACCTCAAAAGGAAAAAACGGAACCCTTAAAGGATCACTTCCGGCTAATTTCTAAAACGGCTGATGTTATAAATTAGGAAAGCCACGCGGGCGAAGATATAAATTAGGATCTTTTGGTAGTATAATCATGTGCGTTTTGAGATGGGCAACCGTATCTGAAAGCACGGGTTGCCGCCAAAAACGACGGCATGTGACTAACGCTCTGCTAGCCGGACTCGCCGCTCCACGCTTCATATAAATAACGGGCACGACAGCTCGGCGCCCCCCCGGCTTCTTCATTCCGCCAAAGAGAACTAAAAATTTACTACTGCGCAGGTGTCAGTTTGTGCTCACGACTCATGCCGGTTACTATACCTTCCCGTTGCACGCTGAACCATGGGACTGTCACCAACGAAAAAGTCTGCCTATGGATAAAATATTCTTCTTAGAAGAGTCAAATTGCAAATAAAGTCTCGTATTGGGTACATCGTGCTCACAATGTATACTCTCGTCTTCTAAAAGTTTCCAAGAACACCGTCAATATAAAATCTGTAAAATAATGTTAATCTATCAATCAACTCAGCCTATCGCAGTCTCCTGCTGGTCATAGCTACTCCCAGGCTGCGTTACAACACCCTGTTCTCCGCCTCCCGCATCCAGTCTGTCCCAGCCACCTTCCTAAGGGCGTCGGTCCTTCTAGCTAGGGGGCATCTCACACTACGTTTGCCGATACGCGGTCTCCACTCCAGGACTCGTCTGTTCCACCGGCCATCGGTCGGTAAAAGCATGTAAAATTTTCATTTGTCGGCAGGTTCCGTCGAATCATTGTACTTCGAGCTTGGGGGCGACACAAAGTCGCTGACGGTGACGAACTTGCGGCACTTCACATGGTACACGATCAGCATCTATGCCTGCCGCGCCAAGCACGAGATGGAGGATCTCAAAGCGTACAACAGCACTTGGTGCTCAGAACATCGGGCCTTTAATACCTTCCGCACTTCGGAACTAGGTAAGTTTCCGAACCAACTTAACTAAAAAAAAGTCAAACCTATTGTACCTTCATGATTATGAGTGAACGATGTGGTCTCCTATAGTGGGAAGCGCACACATTTGTTCTGATTCTTGTAAACTAGTATGTAGGTAATTGTGTAGCCTCTGTTGGAGATCAATCAATCTGGATGCAGTTGAATATCAGTATTTTACATGGAGCGACTGCCTATCTGACCTCCACAACCAATTAACTGGTTGCCATACTTTCGGGCTTCTGACGTCCCGTAACGACTGTCAAAGATCCACGAATGACAGCCGGGACCAACGGCTTAACGTGCTTTCCGAGGAACGGAGGCGTCTCGGTTTGTAAAGATAGTCACCCATCCACAGACCAACCCTGGTAAGCGTAGCTTTACCTGATGGGTCGACCCATGCGGCTGTTATTACCTAATCACGAGCTCCGTCGTTTCAATAAATAAATAAACTATGCTCAAAATTTAGTTTCCAATTTATGTAATCTAGGAAAGCTTTAATACCCCTTTGGTGACCTGAAACACAGGCCCTTAAAGCCTAGCTTGGGCACCAGTCTCCCACAGTAAACCAATCATATCATGTACCATAATTGTAACCAATGTCTGTAATGTTTTATTGTGGTGAGAAAATAAAACACTTATTATATTAAAAAAAAAAAGGTAGTCTAGTTTCGGCTACGCTACAACGTTAATATTTTTAAGACATTTTTAATAATAGTCATTCTGAAATGAACTTTATTTACACCTTTGGAAAGTTGATATTTCATGTTAGTAGTCAACCAAAGTACTTCAGGTAGCACGCCGCCTATCACATACAAAATCATGAAAATATTGTTATCTTTTCAGTAAACGCAGATAAAGTGAACAACTTGCAAGCAGAAGTGATCGTGTCGAACAAGACGTTAGGCGAAGTGAACGTGACGTGGAAACCGCCAGAAAAACCCAACGGATTCGTTGTAGCCTACACCGTGCACTACTCTCGCGTCGATGATAACTTGGCGGTACATAATTTACTTAAACTTCCTTGTTTTCTTTGTCAAAATCTGTTTCTGTTGGTTTTAGAGCACAAACTCCATTGGTTTCAGACTATACAACTCCTTCCGTTGGATACTCTGCAACCATAACTTTAAAAGTTTTTTTTTTTCTCATTATTATAATCTAAACCCTTGTTCGCATTAGGACAGAGTTGTTTACTCCTCGACCTAGATTCGGAAGCCATAAGCACTTAAGTCAAAGCTTAAGACTTAATAAAAGACTTAAGTACTTTTGGCTGCCGCGTCTAGCAATATTATAAGACGCCAACTGGCGCAGATTATCTCTCAATTTATTTTTAGTTCTGTATTTTCTGGTGTTTAATGAAGTATATACCGAGCCGTACCGGATATGTATCCTTAATAATAATAAGTATAAGTTTTCTAGCTCACTGGACAGACATTGTCCTGTTTCCTAGACCTCGATCGCAGCGCCACCTACCCGGTCCAATTTTGAATCTAAACCATTCTCGAATTCCCTTGAACACAAACAAAAAAAAAACATCAAAATTGGTTCAGCCGTTTAAAATAAATATTCTGTGCGTGAACTCCTCACGCACAGAATATTTATTTTTTATTTGAACTGGGAATAATGAATTATATGTGTGTTGTTGCGTAGGGCCAAGACGTTGGACTTCAGAGCTGCATCACGGTGGATGACTACGAGAGCAATGGGCACAGCTACACGTTGCGCAACCTGTCGCCCGGCAACTACAGCGTCGAGGTCACGCCCGTCACGGCCGCCGGCGCCGGCAACGCCACCGCCGTGCCCATCTTCATACCGGTAACTAATCATAAATTAGCCGAAGGATTTTTTATCGGGCACGTGATTTTAAACTCTCGGTGTCGTGTTGAGCATTGAGAATCCTATGCGCGATAAAAAATCGCCCATTGGTACTAGGCCTAATTCTTTTGACCCTTTCTTGGTCTCTGCAGACAATATGAAGACTACAGTCAACTATGCAGGATGCATTATAGCGCACAAGTGTTTTGCAAACGCTGGTCATGGTCATCTCACTCTTCCCTCACTCCGCATATCAACTGCCTACTATTGAGTGCTGATACGCTTACTTGTATACTAAGCTCGTTTTTATAAACGTATCTGTTTACTGAAACTTTGGCAAGCACTGGAAAATAATTAAAATTACTATTCTTGGGTTACTTGACTAGCTAACCCAAGAATATAAATTTTAATTATTTTAGTAGTAGTACGTAAACAAAAATACCATTTCAGACACGGATCTACATGGTCCTCACATGATCTGACCAAGATTATGTCTGGACTTTAAAGGAGACTTTGACCCCTGAGTTTGTTTGGTCATTTCTTTTTAGGGGTAGTCAGATAGGAAATGTCGACTCCGTCTAGCTTATTTTTTTTATATTTTATTTTTTAATATGACGTGAAAAAGTGATTCTGATATCCTATTTACAGGATAAACGATTACATTTCATTTCAAACGTGTCTGTTAATTATAGAAAAAAACCTAAAAATCATCAAATGCATAAGTGCTCGACGCAAGTACTATAAAAACAGACGATTCCAATTTCAAAATTACTTCCAGGAGAGAAAAGCTCAAGCCGCGTACGAATGGATCTGGGGCGTTGTAGGCGGGTGCGTCATAATGTTCCTCGTCCTGGGCGGCGGCATCTGGTACGCGCGGCGAGGCCTCCTGCCCTCGGCCGAGGCCAACAAGCTGTTCGCCAGCGTCAACCCCGAGTACGTGTCCACCATGTACGTGCCCGATGAGTGGGAGGTGCCTCGCTCCTCCGTCGAGTTCATACGCGAACTGGGACAGGGCTCGTTCGGAATGGTAAGTCTACATAATTCAACGCTATTGTAGAAGCCAAAGATTACTGCCTGTATCAATTCTAGGCGTACTTTTACTAGCCCAGGAAAATAAGAACAATGAAACGCAAACCAGCGAAGAAAGTCCAAGTGAAGGATTTTCACTAGAATAATGTTAATAAAAAAAAAATTGCGTATCGTAATGGGAGAAGGGCTTGATTTTGGTTAAAATTTTCTATTGAATTTTTTAACATCATTATTTTCAGCTTTCGATACTGGCATTATGGTTATAAGTCTACTAAACATCAGTGTAAAATCCACCAGTACGTAACTTGATTCTTTTTCAGGTGTATGAAGGTCTTGGGAAAGGTATAGAAAAAGGAAAACCTGAGACGCGGTGTGCCGTGAAAACTGTCAACGAGCACGCTACTGATCGGTAAGTAGAACAAGCATTATTGAAATATATTCATGCAGATTTGTACAGAAACGCGAGCATTGAGCACAATGTAACTGTCGCAGGGAGCGTCAAGAGTTCCTGAATGAGGCGTCGGTAATGAAGGCGTTTGACACGTTCCACGTGGTGCGGCTGATGGGCGTAGTGTCGCGCGGACAGCCCACGCTCGTCATCATGGAGCTCATGGAGTGCGGAGACCTCAAGACCTACCTGCGCTCGCACCGGCCCGACTCCGAGGCCTCGCTGCCGCGTAAGGGCGGCAACGACCCGCCCACGCTGCAGAATATACTGCAGGTATGTCGTCAGTAACTTACCACCTCATAGCTCATGGAGTGCGGAGACCTCAAGATCTATCCGCGCTCCTCTCATCTCCCCTCACTCGAACATATTCGCATTACGATTTATCTCAGCTACAATGGCTAATCACATCTCGTATTACGCTTTTTACCTGGGCCTCAAGTCTGCTATTACAATAGTGTCAGAATGGTTTATCATTGATTTCATAATTGTTGATTTTGACAAGTTTGGTAATCTACTAATATAATGGCGCCATTATGACTTTCCAGTGGCCAGCCACTGACACTCCATTGAAAGAATTGGTAATCTCGTACATAATAACAAATTAAACTTCCAACTTCCTACTACTTCAGATTGCTTATAACACTAATAAATAATATGTAAAACAATATATAAATGAAATCTGGCATGAATAAATGTTCAAAATGCCATTGTAATACAATTCTATTACGAGACCATTGACCGACCAATGCTCGACCATTACGAATTTAGCAGATTACGAACTTTTAGCAAAATGACAATGGGATCGTGTTGGAGTGACGAATTTATAAAAATAGCAGACTTGGGCCCCTGGTTTCCAACGGAGATTTAACGTTCTATAAACTGTGGCATAGCAAATGAATAATTGAGAAGTGATGATCATGACTTCACGCTGAGGTAGGTGCACGAAGGGTGCGCTGACGGTCATATTCGGGATCACCAGAATAGAGGTATGAGGAACAGGGTGTAAAGTTCACTTAGATTCCATAGAAAAGGACCTCCGATCACCGGGAGTTGTGACTGTTGGGCTAATTACCCGACGATTGATGTCGGGATGTTGTATATATGTCGGTCGCTGGTAAACTCTATTTGCGCGATTTGTGTGACGTCAAATTTTTGATGCGTGGTTCGCATGTGGCGTTGTAGATACTATGAAATTCTTTAATTGCTTGATATATAGTATTTTGTGTCTATTCTGGGCCAAGTTTGTATGGGAGCGTTATCCATCTCCTTTTCCAAAACGTTCAAGGTGGTTTTGATGTTCGAAGAGGAAAGTACGAAACACGCGGACGAACTCGCGGGCGAAGTACTAGTACATATAATAATAAAAAATAAAAAACGAATCAACATTATCGGTATTGTTTCAGATGGCTATTGAAATAGCCGACGGTATGGCTTACCTATCGGCCAAAAAATTCGTGCACCGCGACCTCGCGGCGCGCAACTGTATGGTCGCCGGGGACTTGACCGTAAAGGTCGGGGACTTTGGCATGACCAGAGACATCTACGAGACTGATTACTATAGGAAAGGCACCAAGGGCCTGCTGCCGGTGCGCTGGATGAGCCCTGAAAGCCTCAAGGACGGAGTAAGTTGACTGACGCTCATTTTTTCACTATGTTACTATTGTATGGATGGACTGTGTGAAAAATCACATGTCTGGGAAGAAAATGAGTTCAGAGATGACGGTTGTTAGAGATAAAGACGAATTGCGTCGACCCCAAATAAATTGGAATAAGAGCGGAAGACGATTTTACAATTGCTGGGATTGTTAACCATCTTGTGTGCTTCAGGTGTTCTCAAGCAGTACTGACGTTTGGAGTTACGGCGTCGTCCTTTGGGAGATGGCGACGCTCGCCATGCAGCCTTACCAGGTATGTACAGGTGTAGCTGGACAGAGACAGGTTAATTGAGTATTGGCCAGCTGGAGTGAATACTGACGAGGAACTGAGCTCCCACCTCATTCTTGCCTTTATTGGCCGGCTTGAGTGGAGAATCGCAAGAGCAAACGTGCTCAGAGGGAAGTATTCCAGTAAATGCTGGTAGGGATCTTGACCATCTTCCGGGCTCTGGAATTGTTCTGATAGTCATGAAATACCTCTCCAGTCCTCAAGCACCTCAGAATAATGTTGCCCTCTTGTTGCTACGACACTAAGTGCTAGCGGGGGGCCATTAATGAGTGTGCAAGTCACCCCCTGCCATTTTATCTGTGTACAATAAAACAGTGATCAGACAGGGACCATAGTCCTTCCATAGTTTTAGGTAACTATAGTCCAATATCTTTGTTTCCATATCCTGCAATAGTTCTACAAGAACCGTGGGTTGTCCTTGGGTGCACTTACATAGTGCGTACAGGGATAATCGTCTGTTGGTGCCTCAAACCATTTAAAATTATCTAAGGAGCCTCTGCGAGTTGACTTCGGCCCCTCGTATGCCTTCCAAAGGCCCGGGACCCCATGGTCCCGAGAAATGTCAAAGATAATAAAATAAAAATAAACGTTTATTCATAAATAGGGCACATTTACAATAAGTTTCTTAACAATTAAAATAGAAAACAGTTGCTTATTTGCCTGAACTAGGTTGAACCTGTGCTTCAGGCTGATTTAATGTTAAAACAAGAAATTTCTCGCGGATGAATTGTGGGCAGAAGCGAAATCGACTACAATAGGGTATTTGACAACTATCAAAAACTTGACAGTTGTCAAATAGCCTATTGTAATCGGTTGCATGATGTGTCGTACCGGCTGCGCGTAACCCTGTTGCGGTCCGCAGGGGCTGTCGAACGAGCAGGTGGTGCGCTACGTGGTGGAGGGCGGCGTGATGGAGCGGCCGGAGCACTGCCCCGACCGCCTTTACGAGCTCATGCGCGCCTGCTGGACGCACCGCGCACCTTCGCGGCCCAGCTTCCTGCAGCTCGTGGCCGACCTGGTGCCCACGAGCCAGCCGTACTTCCGACAGCGCAGCTTCTTCCACACGCCGCAGGGCCAGGAGATGTACGCGCTGCAGCGCACCGCCCTGGGTCAGTCTCACCACACTTAGTTGCCCAACCCCCGCCTCTTTCCCGCGATACCTATTTCAAAAGATTGCTCGATTACACCAGGATAAATACGCGTATTAGTGATCGCAAAAGTGATATACTCTTGACGAAGCTGATGTCAGTATACCTTGTTGTGAATCGTCAGCCTAGATGCAGAGCTTACCACGCATCAATTGACGTTTAAATGCTTTCCCTTTACGTCCTGGTCTTTGTCAGCAAATGATAACATTTGTTGCTAGTACGAACCTGTGTTTAATACGAGCCCGCTTTTCTGTTCCCACCGTTGCGCCCCGTAGAGACGTGTGCCGAGTCGGCGGCACGCTGTTGAAACGTAAGTAGCGGTACAAGTTTGCATGTTTAACGTGAGATGCGTGCGGGCACTTTTGTTATCATTTTCTGAGCGACCATGAACCATTGTAGTGACAGTATGATTCAATTACGACACCGACTTTTATGGCGAAGCCGATCAGAATTATGCAACGGGCTAAACCGTCCAATGTTTAAAAATAATTAATTATCTGTACTTCTTTGCTTTGGTGCCCTTGGCTTGTATGTGGTCCGGAGTTTAAAACAGATGCAAGTAGACATTTTGGTTGGTTTATTCTAAGCATTCCACTGTCATTCCATCCGTTGGCATCAACCATGCCGCACTACTATAGTCGGACATCTTAGCTACAAATGCTTCTAATTATAATTTTGGCGAACTTCGAAAAACATGTCATATAACTCCCTGACGGCGCACTAACCGTCGCGTGGTTGTGCAGAGGAGGAGCAGGAGCTGGCGGAGGTGAACGTGGGCGCGGTGGCGACGGGCTCGGGCTCCAACCTGTTCGGCGTGTCGGGGCGCCTGGCGTCGTGGGTGCGCGAGCTGTCGTCGCTGCGCTCGCGCAACGAGGACGACGCGGCCGCCGAGCCGCTGCAGCCGCTGCAGCCCGCGCCCGACCTCAAGTCGCCCAACGGCCTGCCGCCCGCCGCGGCCGGCTGCTAGCGGTAGGCCGCCGGGGCCCGGGGCCCGGGGCCCGGGGCCCGGGGGCCCGGAGCCAGCCACATCTACCTCAGCTCGGCCGCCGAGCCGCCGACTCTTCGAATCGTAGCCGTAGCCTAGTGTAAATATCGTAATGATCGTCCGACGAGCGGGGATCGTCTCTGACTGTAGTGTAAATTTATATTAGGGGGAGCCCCTCGATCCCCCCGCATTTATTACGTTAGCGTGCCGGGGCCGACGAGCGCGTCGGTTTTGTTGTTTTGTGAGAGCTCGACCCGAGACGGCGATGCGTTTCTTTTCGTCTGACGATTCGTTTTCATATCAGGAAAGTAATATTTTTGCTGAGACGATATTGAGTGAGTCGATTTGTCTCGACGTGAATCCTATATAGTTTACCTCGACGTTATTATATAGTTATAGATCGGTGTCACTTTTGACATAGCCTATTAATGTTAAGTTTACCGTATAAGATGTAAAGCGTGTATAGTTTTATGTAGGCGAGATCGTGTACAAATTATTTTTATTGATTTCTTGACGTATAGTTCGGTACCTTGCTACTGTTTCAAAGGTAAAAGTAATTTTGTAACGGGTGTCAAATTCGTTGAAGTTGTTATGTTATTGTGCCAAGTACTTGCATTGCAAACGTACTTGCTATAATTATGAATTTGTCACTTGTCCTAATCGATGCAAAATGCAACCGCTTATAATACTCAACTGTTGGATAAACCGCTTTATATATCAAGTTATTTTTGCTACTTGTACAATGAATAATTTCAAATATTGAATTAAAATTAAATTAACCACCAAAGATTTGGAAAATAAACGTCTAAATGTACAATTCTTTTTATGCTGTTACTTATCGTAGCTTTGTTATCAATGTTTGCAAAGATAATTATATAATTGTATTAGAGTAATAATACAGGGTCGTTTCAAATTAGTTGTAACTGGTTTTAGTAGGACCGTGAAGCAACACCCACAGTTTAGTCATAATGCGTAAGTTAAACGAGAAAAGACGAAGAACGTGTTACTTAGTGTTGCCGGCCATAATTATGTAGCGATATGTTATATTGCACAAACTACAAGCAGGATGTGTATTCTCATGTAGTTTGTACAAACGAGTACTTACTAGTACCAGTAAAGTGAAAATGTTGAATTTAAATGACTTCATATTCCGCAACAATTATTATTTAACAACTTTATTGTGTATGAATGATCATAAGTGTATATCCTAATCGTGTTGCAGTTATTCTCAATAAGAATTTACGCTGAAAACAATGTGTTCTGCATCGACTCAAATGCAATAGATAATACCTGCCACTATTTTTAAATAAGTAGTAACATGCTAATATTATTTTCGACAAAATGTAAAGCCAAAGTATATATAATGAGTAGCGCAAAACGGCAAGAACCACGATTTCTTTGTTACTGCGGCGCGGACACACGACCACTCGTGCCGCCCTGTGCCGAGCCGTACCTTCTTACTAATAAACGTTGTATAGCGTCTGTATAGCACATCGATTTCTCTCTTTCAATCGTCAGTAATTTGACTTTCGATAGAAGACAAAGCGTTGTGTAACTATACAGACGCTATACAACGTTTATTAGTAAGGAGGTTAGTGTACAAAACTAATCAGTGAACTATGTACTATGGCGGTCATGGACATCTGACCACCGTGAGGACCATTCCTGCTTGCAGCGTTCGGCCGCTATAGTAACACTTACCTACGCTCATCAACCAATAGCATCGCAGCATCGGATTTTTGCTAAGCCCCTTGTTTTTGTAAATGAAAAAATAAAAAAGACCGTAAAAAACCGGCTGAGGTCTGATCTGTGATCATTGTAACAGAGACTGAGAAATTTATTAAGACAAAAGTATTTTTTGTTCGTCGCCAAAACGGGCTATGAAAAAAAAAAAAGACCGTCAAAAAACCGGCTGAACAGGTCTGATATGTGATCATTGTAACATAGACTGAGAAATTTATTTTAACAATTTTTTTTATTTTGCGCCAAAGCGGGCTGTTAACAGATGTCATCGTGTGCACGGGATTTTGTTTTCAAAATGGTCAGATGTCTTTGACTGTTATTGTACGTCTAGAGCTACAATGTATGGTAATATCTCACTAAGGAAATAACTAAATAAGTTACAGAAATATGTAGTTAATGTATGTAATGCGAATATATTTATGTATGTAAAGTAAAGAGACGTTTAAATGAGAACATATACATGATGTAATCTTAGAGTTCAACTTTTATTGTGTTCATATTTTTCCATTCGTATAATTACAGTTTTTTATAATAATTTAGTTCACTGAAATATATCTGTAGTAACACAACGTAATAATTAGGTATATTATAACTATGTAGTTCCTTTTTTATTTTGTTCACATTTTAATGTGCAGTGATTTTTGGCAGCAAGTATGAAGTATGTAGATATTATTGACTTTGTTAATTTAATTAATGATATAACGCGAAATATACATACTTTTCATTGACAACAAGTTTCTAGTTAAATAATACTACGAAAATCAAGTGTTAGCTACATAATAGTAATTAACTGTAAATTATAATAAACATTCAACCAAAGTTAGACTCCAATATATACAACAGTCGTGGACATTAGACTCCAGGCGTCAACCAGCACTCGCGGCTGGGGTCCGATGTAGTAATAATAACTATAACGATAATGTTGTATAAGGGTTTAAACGAGTGCCTTCAGACATCCAGCCTTCATGCATGCAGGTTTGTTGATTGTGTGAGGTGGACACGATACAGTCGCGAGACACACCGCGCGCCTGCATTACCTACTCTCTAATATAATCGCGTTCGTTTCTCTCTCTCGTTTGTTCTATTATAAACGTATTTGTTTGGCTAGAATTTTGATAAATCATAATCAACGGTCCCTACGTATAATCCCCTAATTACAAATGTCAAATTTTACAGGAGATTGTTCAAAGTTTTAAACACGAACAAGTGAAGAAAATTGATACAAAAGCTCAATGTATTTATTTATTTATTTTATTATTTATGTACACACAGTTAAATACATAGAGATACGACATAATTATAATTTCAGTACAAAGGTACTGCTTATTTCTTAAGAAATTTCTTCCAGCAGACCTGTGAAAGGAGAAATGAAAAAGAAATGTAGAGTGTGTGAGAACATGAAGAGAATGATATGATTATGCGAAGTCTTAAACTAAAATATTAAATATAACATATACTTAAATAAAGAGAGTATGATATATTTTATAAAAATAAAAAGATAGGTCATAAAAATAATGTTTATTGTATTATTTTGTCACTTACATATTATTTTATAAATCGGAACATAGCGAAGTAAAAGTCAAGAAGCTGTTTCCAATAGCGATTGCAAATAGTGGTACCTATTGACTTTTAGGTCTTTAAATTAACCAGAATCGTAATTACCATTTATTAAATTGTACGTGGGGGGGGGTACATGGTATATTTTTTTTTGTAGGTAAGCATGGGTCTTAAAATGGACATTATGCTTTTGCACATCACCATATTTTTTTTTTTTTTCGGGGCCTGTATTCTACGTCTATTATTGACATTCACGCGGAAAACATTACAATGACCGTCAACCAGGCTGGCACAAACTCGATAGTTCCGCAAGTGGCAGTTGCCGGGAAGCACGCTGGAGTACCTAACATTGATTTTACAATGTAAAATTACTCAATTATCTCTTCTGTTATTCTACTTCGGACATTTTTGTAAATATTGTAGTTATGGGAAATGTGTGTAGATGGTTCTATTTAGCAACTTAGACATATTTTTTGTTAAACTAAACGATAGTAATTATAGGGTGATAGTCACTAAAACAAAACACGCAAATCACGGACCATTTAGGGGATTGTACGTAGGGACCGTCGAATATTATCGATGCATTTTATTTGTTTTCATTTTAACACAATCAAGAACCTCTGGCACAGGTAACCAATTCAGCTCGGTTGTCTATGGATATAGGCGATGTATTACGAATGGCTTACCGATAGTATTTTATTTAAGTCGTGACCACCTTTTTAGTAAGAGATCAGGTAAAAAGTAATGTAAGTAATACGTCGGGAGCGAGAGGGGCGAAGACCTGGCAGACTGGGACTAGTACATGATCGTACACATTTGTGTTGTTGTCGGGGGCACAAGGCACGTTGCATCACTGATTGAACCATTTTAGTAAAATCGAAACGATCTTCGTTGAAACCGCAATCCAAATATTGTTTTATGTGTAAAATTTGCATAGTGCCTTTTGCTCAATTATGAGGAATGTCGTAGATAGGTATCGTTAAGCGTAACCTAAATATATTAGAACTATAATGTAGTTCGATTTAAGTTATTCGCTAACATTCCAGTGAGTGAGACACACAAAGCCCCACCAAACTGAAGCTCGCTGCACTGGAATGTTACGCGGTGTTATGTATAACGTGGAGTCTGGTGCGTGCACACCTGCCGAGTTGCGCGCCCTCCTGTGACAACGAGCGAGCTGAGACACTCCACGCCAACACGCTCGCACACACCCAATACACTCGCATCTCATATTTACTACTTATTTAAAGTTTTTACTAAAAATAAAAAAAATAAAACTCAGTTTTATTATCAACTAGTCTTCCCGATTAGCATTTACTTGATTAGTATAACGAGCCTGCAATGTTAAGCACGTGGAGTGAGTGATGCGTGGAGTGACTGCGGCGAAGTCTCGCACAACGTTGCCTCACACAGCGTTCCCTGCGGACTGTGCCTACTATCGACCTTTGTTACTTACGCTCTTGTTTTTATCAGTATTTGTTTAATTGTGATTATCACTTTACAAGGCAGTTAAATTACCTCATTTTTAGTGATTATATTATGCATAAATTTTTGACTGATAAAATAATTTCCAAATGATTTATATCCTTGTGTGAATTGTGTATGTTTTGTATAAGTGTCGGGGTAGCGTTGTGCTATATGCTCAATTTAGATACGATTTCACCAAACGATTGAGATAGTGTACAATTTTATATAATTAATTTAATAAAAACCGAGTACCTATTAATAATTTTAATATTTATATTAATAAAAAAGTTATAAAAAATAGTAAAATGTAGTTTGAATCCATCCTTTTAGCACTAAAATTGGATTAAGGACGCTGGGCAAAGTTGCGTGGGAAGTGGTCTGTGTGAACCAAAACCAAATTATACCAGTGTCTATTGCGCTAAAATTCTCAAACGAAAAACCGGTTAAGGCTTTGACTGTCAAAGTCAAAGTCAAATCATTTATTTCAAATAGGCACGAAGATGCACTTTTGAACGTCAAAAGTTACATGAATAGTTAATTGATTCTAGTTGCGCCTTCCAAAATGTAGTTATGTATGGAGAAGAATGGGCCAGAAACTCCATACTTACTCTTTTAAAATGTTAACAATAGTTTTTATACATTAATTAATATTTATAGGTGAAGACGATGTACCTAGAATAAAATAAAAAAATTACCACAATTGGTAAAAAGAATGAAAGTGAAGTAATAACAGAAAAATTAATAAATGCGATAGGTACATGGTGCTCACATATTTACAAACATTGTATATGATTTCCCAAAAAAAAAAAAAAAAAAAACATATAATAAGTCAGTGTGTGAGTTAAAATATGGATCACAGAAAATAACAGACACAATAGAAAAACTATTGTTAGCGGTCACCGGTGACCGCGTCAACGTGTTAAGTGTGAGTCAGCATCGCGCACGGCCGTAACGGCCCGGCCACTATATACATTGCGCGAATTGCGGCGCGGCAAGCGTTTTTTCTGTTAATTGCGCGGTCGAGACGCGCAACGCACTGTGGCTAGTTGGGATCACACGCAATGATTATAGGAAAACCGCTGCCGCTGCCGCCGCCGCGCAATGCCGTGGCCGGGCAGTAAAGCCTGGTTCGGACAATGTTAGTAATTAAGTCAAGTGGTGAGTAATTTTGTATATCTAAATATTTCGAGTAGTTTAGTAAGTGATTTAGTAGAGTCAATCCATTTTGTTCTATTTTTTCGGGCGAGTAGCGTCCTCCATCATGCGTTACTGCTAACGGGATGATTGGCTAAACAAGTCAAACCTGTCGAAATTAGTAGAGTTCATTAGCTGTCGCAAAAATGTAATTTCGCTGGAGAGAAGAAACAATTTTAACATTTGATTCTAAATACATCTAGAACATGAGTGCTTGTGTAATGTTAAGTCCTCACATTATAAAACAAAACATACAAATACTACTACTAGCTGTTGCCCACGGCTTCGCCCGCGTGGCTTTTTCTAAAAGTAACCTAAGTTACTCCTTATAACATCAGCTATCTGCCAGTGAAATTCCCCTCGAAATCGGTCCAGCCGTTTCGGAGATTAGCCGGAACAAGCAGACAGACAGAGGACAGCCAACATTAAAAAAAAATGTTATTAGTACCGTATTATAATATACCTTCATAATTATGTATTTAGTAAAAACTATTATTTAAACATTACAGATACTTCAATTTTATTATCTGATATCTGCATATTATTTAGGGTAAGCAGGGGTAACAGCGCTCACTGGGTAATGGCGCTCACCTCTGTAACTTTGTCAAAATGGAACATAGTAATTCGCCGCGTCGCGTGAAGCGTGGTTGGCGGGGACATCAAACAGGCAGCGACAAGTACGGGTAGTCAGCTCGCGTCACGTGACCGTGAAGCGCGTTTTTCCGTATATGGCCGCGCTGATCTAATTTTCGATTCGGTGTTTTCGTCGGTAAGTCCAAACTTTTAATAATTATTTAATTATTGGTATAACTTTTCTGAGTACACAACTATTCTATTTTATGATAATGTAACCAATTTTGTACAATTGTTTATGAATGTTTTTAAATTTCAAGTTAAATACAAAACGACCGTTTGGGGTTATACCGCTCACCTGAGCGCCATTACCCCTTAGTGACTTATTATTTTAAAAAGATTTTGAAATCCAATAATACCGAAAAAAAAAAAATTAAGACCAAAAAAGTAGTCAAAGAAAAGAAGAATAAGATTAAGAAACAAAAATTATAGAAACGAAAGATTCTACAAGAATGTTCTTCAGATAATGAAGATGAAGAGCACCTTTGCGACGAATACAGTGATGAAGAAATTAATGTGGGTGATGAAGATTACAACAAATGCATTATTTGCGTAGAATTCGGAAAAAATAACGAGATGTGGTATCGCTGTACCATCTGCGGACTGTGGTCTCATGCTATATTTTCTGGATGGGATTCAGCAGATGGATACATCTGTGATTTATGTACCCAACGATAGAATCTTACTATTTTTTATTGTTATTACCTCTCATAATATTAATAATTGAAGTTAATTTAGTAGGTATTGAAGATTATTCGATATTTTTTAAATTATTTATGGCTTATCTCACGTACAAATAGGGATAATTGATGTTATTGTAGACTTTAATTGTATTAGGTTGGTCTCACGCATACTTGTGTAATGAATAGGTATGGATCTTACTAGATATATTTCCAAAAACATGTTTGAGCGTCATATACCCCTTAACCTGAGCGGCATTACCCAAAGTCAGGGGCAATGGCGCTCAAACCTGTTTTTTTTTATAATGTTTTCCTAATACTTATAGGTTAAAGATCAACGTTTGGTGTTAAAATGTTGATTACTGAATAGTTAAAGAACATGTGTTATTTTTTAAAATTTTGATGTAAAATTTATATTTCGAAAAATACAGCGTATTTTCCTTAAGTGAGCGCTATTCCCCCTCCCTACCCTATGTACAAAAACTAAAAAAAAACTGTAAAATTTTCGCAATTAACCTTGAACCTTATAGGTACTGTAGTGATAAAGTTGAAAATCTATGAAAGAAATTTGACAGATTGTAGTAGCTTGATGTGCTGGCGTCTGTACCTATTTGGTAAAACACAAATTTCTTCATCCAACTCTTTTAAAATAGCCAAGCTTCAGCTTAGTCACTTTATTACGTTGTACTGTTGTAGCCGTGTTCATCTTGCAAATTACCCTAAATTTGTGTACTGTGCTCGACCGTAGTGCGAACGATTTTTGATGCGTTATAAACGTTTTACTGACTAAATTACTAACATAGTCCGAACCAGGCTTTAGGGTTCCGTATCAATAACAGTTTATTAGTTTACCTTCTTTTTAGTTTGGCAGGATAGAGTAGATAGTGGTACCGATTCCCTTGTTCACAAACTAAATTTAAGTTCAGGTCATCTTTTTCTTTCTATTTAATTTTTTTAAAAGGACAGAAGATAAATTTTAGTTTAGTCCTGTCAAATTAATCAGCGCCTGTCACTACTCCATACAAGTTTAGACATGATTAAAAACTTGCCTTAAAATTACGTCAATTTACGTCAAGCGCTGATTAATTTGACAGGACTAAACTAAAATTTATCTTCTGTCCTTTTCTTAATGAAATAGAAAGAAAAAAATGCACTGAAAATAAATTTATTTTAGTTTGTGAACAAGGGAATCGGCACCATTAACAAGTATTTCGGCATGTTTAAATTAACTGTAAGGCCGAACAGACCGTAGGCTTGTACCTGTAGGCTTAATAATCTACATTGCCGCCGAACGGAGTGAAAGCGATCTTTTGTAACAAAATTGTGTAAAGTTTAATAAACTTAATGCCAATTGTGTAACGTAGGTTTTCCTACAGACAGGAGCCACAAAACAGGTTGCGAGTCTTCCTGAGAATTTTCGCACATTCCTGGGAATTCTCGCAGCTAGCAACTCTTATCTAGTTTGTGCGTTACCTACACAAATTTCATAAAGTTCATTCATTATTCTATGTTAAATTTCGTTTCAGAATTTCTTCCTTTAGGTACGGACACATATAGAAGCAGATTTCCTGACTATTATTTTTCTTACCCTTTCTTTTTAAACTCTTTTCTTCTCTCTAATTCTCTTCAAATAAATCTTAAGGGGTTCTCGGGGTATTATTGTTGGTAATCTACAATCACATGGCACATCCTTCCCATAGCGCGTTAACAAACAATCCGCTCTTATATAACCTTCATTGCCATTATCTTTCAACTTTCTCAAAAAACTTGTATAGTACGGTGGAAGTTCGTTTTCTTTAGCCCCCATTATTATGATTTCTTTGTATGACCATGACGGCCACTGCTCAACGGGTATGGGATCTCGGTTACCTCTCGGTAGAGGATATACTTTTTGCATATAAGACCGGCACGTTAATATATCCATATGAGGAGTAAGGACTTGAACGTTTTTAATGAAATACTTTTTGGTATCAACATCCCTTTGGCTGCAAATCAAAAGAATATTATCAAGGAAAGGTACTACTTTGACTTGACTGACTTTTAGACTTACTTATCGAGGGATTCCAAATCGTCTTTATGAACTCTCCATATGACGCCCCATACATGAGCGTTAGCCGTGGGCACAATAGTGGCTACAGGGCCTTCCCAAAACTTGCTTAACTTGAAGAAGTCAAGTCTAAAGTTCTACAAAAGCACAAGTAAGTTAATGAAGTTTTTACTAAATAGGTACCGTACCTTTTTCTGTCTGTATCTATAAACATTATATCGGTAAGGTAAGTAAATAGGTACATACATCCAGTCGTGCTATAGAAACAAATTCTGCAGTTGGACAGAACGTTCTAACACGAAACTTTAACATATTGGCTGCATAAGAGAAATACAGAAACGTATCGGGTTTGTGAATCTCAGTTTTCATCATTTTTTTTTTAATTTATGTACCTAAATAATTTATATTATTATTGAATTTGTGGAGGAGTTACCACAATTTTGAAAATACCTAACACAGACATTTAAATATGACCTAACACGATATTATTACTACGCCATTAAACGTATGGATGGAGTTCTATTATATAAATTAAAACTCACTACAGTACGTACTCATACCTAGGTACATAAAAAATATTAATAATTTCTGTGTTAATTTCGAACTGGAAGATTTTGACAGGAGTTTTGCGAACCGACCATAAATACAAAAAGTCAATATTATAATATATACTTCATAGTAGGCATCTACCATGCTCTGTGGCATCTACCAACCACTCTCTGACTCTCAGGATATTTTTTATGCTGGCCGGCCAGTCATGCGTTGTGGCGCCAGCTATATTCTCGTTTATGTTTGTTGTGCCCCGTATCCAGGTGAACAGTCAGCAACGAAACTTGATTATTACGTAATTCTGTTTTGTTTTGCCTCTACTATCCATTCTGTTTTTATAAACTATAATTATTATTGCAATAAAATAATAGCAGTCAGTGCCGGTTTTTGCATTACCGGCGCCCATGGGCGAGGTTTCTATGGCGCCCTTTCTACTCTCCAATTCACACATGCGGAAAAAACACGTGTTTTTTTTTTAAACAACCGTTTATTTCAATAAACTTAAAAAAAATAAAAAATAAGCCTTTCTATCGTCAAACTTTCATAAAAAGGCATCAAAGTCTATGTTTTCGATTGACAATATTCAATATATATTGCCAAGTTTGTCAATCTCGATTGGGATAATGTCGATCGCAGATAGGTTTTTATCAGCTTAAGCTTAGAAAAAGTCTTTTCCCCACTCGGTACCGTTACAGGTATATTGACCAATATCCTCAATGGAAGGACGAGACGTGAAGACAGACATGAAGGAGCGCCCCTTCATGCCTGGCGCCGTTAGGCGGTCGCTCAACCGCGCCCTACCCTAACGCCGCTACCTGATAGCAGTTATTAAAATAATATTAACGAGCGCTGTCTCGGTACACTAGCGCCACTCCTTTAAAAAAATATCATAATATTACCTATAATAAATATACAAATATTGGAATAAGTTCAACTAATATAAATTAGGATGAGCTAAGGAACATTATTAGCAAAAGAAATAAAACAAAGAATGTTGTTGATGAGCGAATGATGAGATTCATGATATGAGCTTTATTTACAGATTGACGTGTAAAAGTCTGTCATGTAGTCGTGACTGATGCATGTTGGGCACATTTTGGTTTGCACAGTACAAACCAAAATGTGCCAATTGTTGCAGTCAAAAGAATAATGAGTTTAACTTTCGTGTGCTTGCAATAAGAAGCTGGTTTTCAGGCCTGACTCCCGGTACAGATCGCTGTAGGTTAATCTTCAGATAGAAAGGTTACATGTTATAGCTGTTTCTTTATGTGTGACCGCATAAGTTAGTTAACACAAGACTATTTCACCTGCACATACCAGTACCGACTCGTCTCAATCGGGAACCAGGTTCTTTATGCAAGCACCTTACATCAGCAAGCCAAGCACCATGGTCTTATTTTAAAATAAAGGACAGGTAAGGTAAGGACTTTTGAACCTATTCCATATTTATCCATAGGCTATCATCACAGATATAGGTCGATAAAATATATCATCACAAACTTTTTTGTAACTTCTCTATCATTTTAGGAGAGGCTTCTTGGCCATTATTTGGTATTTTCTTGAGTTCTTTAATATAATCATCTGGAATTTTGCATTCAATTGCACCAGTTACAATACAGTTTAAATATGTTATGCATGGCCTTCTCTCTGGAGGCAGTTCTTCACCATTTTTGCATATTGGAGGATTGATTGTTTGTTGGTATGTTCGGCAATCTGTACTAGAACCATCAGGTAGTACAATTTTAACCGTTTTAGCAAAATACCAATTTGTATCCACTCCTTCTTGTCTACAAAAAAAGGATACATTATATTTTTGTTAAACTAATGTTATAAAAACTCATTAATTATTATTTCGTCAAGGCTTACTTACATATCTAAAGCAGGCATATCATCATTATTCAATCTCCATATTGCTCCCCATACATGTGCACCAGGGGTAGGTACTATAGTAGCAGAAGCACCCCGCCAATTTTCAGAATATTTAATAAAATCGAGCCGGTGGTTCTAAAAGTAATAATATAATAAGTGTCAGCAGAAATGTAGGTTGTACCAGGACATGCTTTATATTTGGGAAAGAATGGACAGAGGGACATCCTCCTGTTAGGCGCGTATTTAACTACTTTGAATGCTGTATTCATTTGACATTGTTTGGTACGTCACTTAACGTAAGGTTTATAATATTTGCATCAGTTTAGCAACAACAACAATGCAATGAAGATAACAAGTAAGAAAAACTTACGTCCAATCGGCCGATTCCTAAAAATTTGGCTGATGGATTGTTAATGCGAATTCTTCTCTTGAGTAAATTACTGCCGTAAGCAAAATAAAGAAACGTATTTTCGATGTTTTCGAACATAGTTGCAAAAAAAAAAATAACTTAGTAGTTGCGTAGGTACAGTAATACACCTTTCAAATCATTTGTAATGTAAGTAAGTGTTAAAACGTATTGCAACCTGGACGTTAAATAAAATTACTACCTAAAACATTATAATTTATCTAATTATTACGAATAAATAACAGAAGACTGATAGTGATGACATTGGGACATTGCTCGCTGTCATCGCGCAGTCAGCTGATTCCTCCAGCTGTGATGACAGCATGTTTGGCAGTGACAATACAGACATGACAAAAGAGCTGCGTTCAGTTAACCTTTTGACCGCCACGTCAAAAAAACAAAAACGTGCCCTTGGCGCCAAAATAAGAATTCATCCTTTAGAGTTTTTGTCATCTTATGCTAATACCATTGACATATATATTACTACGTAAGGACTGGGCGGACCGCATGTTATAATGACGCCTCGAACGTGGTCCCAAAATGGTCTTCCCTATAACGAAGTGAACTAGAACGCGTTCGGCTGTCTTCGGGAGCGGTCGTAAAATTTTACAAGCAAAAATGCCAAGTTGTGTCGTGAAGGGTTGCGTGAACTACGACAAAAAGCACAATAAAACAATTGATAACATTTCATATCACCGATAAGTTAAAAATATGTCAACTTCTAACATTATTTAAAACAATTTTCTTTCTAATTTGTCTCAACGTTTGGCAAAGACGACGCGAAGCCGCGTAAAAGTGCGACATAACTTTGCAGCGGCGCGCGTTTTTATCCGATGAAATGAAAAGATTTATTATTATTACTATATGAATTAATTATGTATAAAATTATTTTTATTGTTTATTAAAAGCAAATTAAAATGTGTTTTTATGTACTTACTGCTAAAAAATCTGTAAGTACAGTGAAATACGTATTTATTTTGCAGATTTCCTTCTGATTCCGTGCGAAATGAAGTTTGGAGTCGTGTCATAATTTAAAAAAAATAAGTTAAAAAATATTGTTTTATTCGAACGCCAATGAAAATTTTATAACACAAACAAACTGCAATAAATATAAATTTCGAAAAATAGAAGGTTTTTTTATTTCTTTGTACCTCGAAAAATACCCGCTCTTACAAGTTTACGTCTAGGAGCAGACCACGCCGATTGACATCGTAGTTCATAGTAGTTCTAATAGATGGCGTTAGTACTGTTGTATGGCGACCGTGTCCGGCAAACGTTCGGACGACCGTATCTTTACTATTTATATCAATGGCTAATACAGATGAAATATAAAAGAAATAAGTTCAACTAATATAAATTGATGTTGTTTTGTGAGCTTTATTTACAGATTTATGTATAAAAGTCTGTCATATAGTCGTGACCGTGGCGTGCTGGGCACATTTTGGTTTGTCATCTATACACGTGACTGTGGCGGTCAAAAGGTTGAAGGGCCTATAACACCACGCGTTATCGTCTGTCTCACTAAGAAGTCTTCAATACAAGCACGAATACCGCACGCTAAAGCCGCGTCTCATGGCCCGTTAACTGACAGGCCGCGCCAGACGTTGCTACGCCTTTGAACTTACAGACTCCCGACGGATCGGACGGGCGACCACAGGGCCACCGCAAGCCTCATCGGATGCGACGGTTCTCACGGCCTGTAAGAAAGCGCGAAATGGGACCGCAGCATGCATAACTCATTCGCAAGGCGTACGTCATCGTTGACGGTTGCCATGGCAAAGCTTTCGAAGCCGGCAAGTGCGTGTCGGACCACACACAGTGAAAGATTCCGTTGTTAGGATGAATAAAGGCTTGTACAGACTAGTGCGATATCGCGGGCGCGACGCGACACTAGTAGTACAATTCCTTTGTCGATGCCTGTCGCGCCCGCGATATCGCGCGAGTCTGTACGAGCCTTAACGCATGCACAGTATCGCTTTTTACTTGCTTTACCAATTTAAGTACCTAATATTTTTTTTGGTTTTACTATACATTATGGGGTTTATTTATAAACGCTGCTTAAAGTTAAGTAATGATTAGCGACTGTAAGTTAAGTAATGATTAGTTTGAAGTTCAAATTATTGATCGAAGTTCAAACGTCAAAAATGTATGGTCAGAAACGTTGCATAAAGTTGAGTGATGTTCAAACTTTGGTCACTTTATGCAACGTTTAATGAATAAACCCCTTTATATATCACTGATGGTCTGATGGATCTCTGTACAATGGCCAGCACATCAAGCTACACGAAACTAAAATTTCTTCAAACGATTTTAAACTTTATAATGTTGTTGTCGCCAACCCGCCTGCCAAGCGTGGCGATTATGGCAAACCCCCCCCCCCAATTAGGGGAGGCCTATGTCCAGCAGTGGACGTCTTTTGGCTGAAGTGATGTGAGTGTGAATGTTGATGATTAAGTTCAAAATCGAACGAGAAAATTTGACAGTTTGTGGTAACTTCATGTGCTAGCCACCGTACTCTGACAATTAAATGATTATGAATATAATGCTTTTACCGACCGCAAAATTAAGTTTTTTATTTCATAGTATTTCTCCAAAAAACCATGAAAAACAAAGTTATTTCTGGGATTGTAATCACAAAATATTGAAAGTCACTTTAAAACATCATCATATTTTTAACTATGGGATCTAATAAAAAATAATAATTTTTGGGAACATATATTTGGTACACCCCTAATTATTTTTTTCATAATTTCACTACACCATTTTTTTGCGATGCACAGATTATCCTTCTTTCCAATTTCCTTCGCTATGATGCAGACTTAAGGCGAGGTTCTTCAAGCGTGCAAGTTTTGTTCTTGAGGTGGCTGCGGGGCGCGAGTAAATTGTGCCGTGAACTTCGTTAATTTTGGGTTGAAAATTATATGTTTTACGATATTAACAATGTTAAACCTGACGGACATTACATCATCATAGACGTTTATTTTAAAATAATTTTCAATACACAAAAGTAGTATAATATTGAAATAAAATGAGTTTTAATCTAAAAAATAAGGGTATGTTTGAATTTTTTACCAGCGAACTTTGTCCAATTATGTAACGAGTACCCGACGTACCTACAAAAAGGTCTCAAAAGCAACATATAATTTTTTCACGTGTTTAATCATTAGAGTTTCTAAATAAAATTACATTAATATTACATTTCCTAGAGGTTAACTCGCCTTAAAAAACGACGAATAGATTCCGAGTAAAATGGACATGACGAAATTATAAGGGTTCCGTTTTTCCCATTTGGCTACGGACCCCTAAACACAAATTATAGTGTTACTTACTCCTTCATATGTGCTTCAGCAGACATTTATTTTGAGCATAGTCCTTTATCTAGGAAGTTAGGGTATATTGGGATTTGTTAATGAATCAATTGAAATGTTTAGAAGAAGAAATAAATATGCACTCAAATTCCATCTATATTTCTAAAAACCTTGGCACTGCCATGTTTTCCAATGCAATACTTTACAGTAGCATAAACTTTCAACAGTCTTCGTTCTACCGCTCTATAATGGTCGTCAGTGGTTAGCTTTTCCCCTTGGAATGAAGCTAATAATTTGATTGTCTCTGTTAAACTGCCACCAGACACTAGCTCCAAAGTTTGCCAGGTTTTGGAGGATAATCTGAAATGTTAAATTAATATTTGATTAAGGGGGATGCGCTATGGTAGCCCGCTAAATTCAAATTTTCTTACGATTTTGGAATTTGTAGGTCAGTATCAGGGCCTCAAGTCTGCTATTACAATAGTGTCAGAATGATCTCTTCATTGTGAGTTTTTGACAGATTTGCCATACAAACACTGTCAAATACTCACAATGGCGAGACCATTCTGACACTATTGTAATAGCAGACTTGAGGCCCAGGGTCTCAAGTCTGCTATTACAATAGTGTCAGAATGATCTCTTCATTGTGAGTTTTTGACAGATTTGCCATACAAACACTGTCAAATACTCACAATGGCGAGACCATTCTGACACTATTGTAATAGCAGACTTGAGGCCCTGGTTTAATGTTGATCTGAATATGATTCGTAACCGTAACAAATCTGTATTTATAGAATCATAATCATTAGAATCAGCAATGCAGCGCCTTAAGAGGGTTCTCACCGGTCCACTAGCGCCACGCCTTTAAAAACATATTATCTCGTGACTGAGAAGGAATTATGAAAAAACGGCTCAACCTTTCATATTTTTTGTCTCTAATTACGACATACGAGAGGTTAATCAACTATATCGGTAAGTGTGTCTAGAATTTTCTAATACCTTTTTTAAAGTTTCATATTGAGTCACGAAGAGCAACAAAATTCGATCTAAATAATAACGGCCACATTCCTCTAGATCGTATGTTGTTGCTTCGTGTCTCAATATGAAACTTTATAAAAGGTATTAGAAAATTCTAGACACACTTACCGATATAGTTGAATGTTTTTCAAAATTCCTTTTCAGTCACGAGATAATATGTTTTTAAAGGAGTGGTGCTAGTGGGCCGGTGACAGCTCTCTTAAGTTAGAATTGTCTTCAAATGTCATGGTTTCATGAAATAGTCATTCAATCACAGAGCACCTTATAATACTGTTATAGAGTGCTATCTCACGGGATTTTTATGCCAACCTGTTACTAGTAGCGCCATCTGGATTTCATGTTCCGTAACTATCCATACTATACATACCTAGCCTACCCTTCATTTTCATTTGGTTGCTTTTGATATTTCCCATAGTTAAAGATTGATTGATTTAAAACCATGTTTGGTAGGGTGAAACTAATAGCGTCCAAATATCGCAGACAGCCTTCGCCCCACGAAAACACTCAACGCAAGGACGTACTGACGAATCTGATGATGATCTGATCTTCAAGCCTTTACGGAGCAGCAGACAGAGGCTCAACTCAACGTATTAGTAGCAAAAAAAAAACAGCATAAACAACACGTAAACAAATTTGCGCACACGCAAATTGCAACACGTATCGGCCATTTTCTTTTGACAATTTCGAATTTTGACATTTGGGATTTTCTTTAGCGGTCGATTGATTAAATTGATAAACCAAAAAAAATAATATTTGTTCCAATTTTATCTCTTTAAAAGTAAAATAAATAATGAAAATAAATTAGAAATTAAAACTGCATTTTCAACAATTATTATTCGTTTTGTAGACATCTAGTACGCCCTAGATAAATTATATGCCTAAAATAAAGAACACGATTCATAGATGGCATACCTAAAAAAATTGCTGTGAACGTGAAGGTAACTTTACCCCCCCTGCATTCAATAGAGAAATATGAACTTAGAGAGTTGTATCGATGATTTGTATGATTATAATTATATAAATCAATATTTCATACGGCCACGAATCATATTTAGATCAACATACAACCTGACACTGACCTGCAAATTGCACAAAACGTAAGAACATTTGAATTTCGCGGACTACCCTGACGCTTCCACCTTAAAAGCTGTATTTTTTTTAAACGTTGCCCCACACTTGGAATGTCTCCTGTATTGTGGGTGCGTTTACATACATTTAAACTCACATATGTACACAAACAGCCAGACCCGGAACAACTACTAGTAGGTCATACAAATATTTTTCCGTGCGGGAATCGAACCCGCGACACGCAGCGCAGCAGTCAATCGCGTAACCACTGCGCCAACCGTGCCGTAAAACGAGTTTATGGGTATATAGATGTATGATGCAGTCACGAGCATAAACATATTAGACTAGCTTTTGCCCGCGGCTCCGCCCGCGTAGATGTCGGTTATCGCGTAATAAAGTACCTATCCTATGTCCGTCTCCATATCCCAGGCTACATCTCTGCCAAATTTCATGACGATAGGTTCAGCGGTTTAGGCGTGAAAACGTAACATACAGACAGACAGACAGAGAGAATTACTTTTACATTTATAATATTAGTATGGATACTGGTGCCGATTCCCTTGTTCACAAACTAAACTAAATTTAAGTTAAGTGCATCTTTTTCTTTCTATTTCATTATGAAAAGGACTGAAGATAAATTTTAGTTTAGTCCTGTCAAATTAATCAGCGCCTGTCACTACTCCATACAAGTTTAGATGTGATTAAAAACTTGCCGACTATAATTACGTCAATTTACGTCAAGGGCTGATTAATTTGACAGGACTAAACTAAAATTTATCTTCTGTCCTTTTCATAATGAAATAGAAAGAAAAAGATGCACTGAACTTAAATTTAGTTTAGTTTGTGAACAAGGGAATCGGCACCACTATATGGACAGCTCGGCTATAATATCTGATTTCATGATTCATCCATCATCTGACGGCAAATATACAAGGTGGAGACGAAAATAAATTAAACTTCGTATATCTAATGAAGTTCCCAGTCTACATACAAAAATTCAACCAAATATATTCAATAGTTTAGTGACTATAGCTAGTCAAAGATTGGCAAAATACATACGACTATGGGTTTTGCCAATCTTTGACTATGTAGTAGTAATACCCGATCGCCGGCAGACGACTACATTTAGTTCTGACGAGATAAAAGACGAAGTTTTTCTATATTCATCGTCAAAGGTTATGTTGAAGCCAGTTTGCAACAGCCCAGCCTTCAACCGCGCATTGTACTGATCCCATGTTATCCCATGAAAAACTATCGCGGTGTCATCAGATATGTGAAAATTTGAGATTGTGGGAGGTTCATGGCGCATTACCCATCATTATTTTTTGTCAGTCTGTTTGTTACGCTTAATTTCCGAAAGGGGTGGACCGATTTTGCCGGGACTTTCACTGGCAGATAGCTGATGTTATAAGGAGTAACTTAAGCTAACTTAACTTTAACTTTAGAAAGAACCACGCGGGCGAAGCCACGGGCATCAGTTAGTAAATAATAAAAAGAGTGGAACCCAGTTTGCTTCCCTGGGGAACACCAAAATGTACGGTCGTTGACTAAAATATTCCGGGAACACCGCTGAGTTTTAGTGCGTAGGTATACTGTCATTCCGACTGGAGTCCCACATACCCGGTCTCGTGCCCCACGGGGGGATGCATAATGCATTTCTCAGCGTCAAAAAAGTCGACTAAGTTAGTACTGCATCCTACGTGAACCTGCCAACCCGAAAGCCATATTGATTGTCTGTTATATATGTTGTCAGTAGTTGTTGCAGTAGTTGTTGTTGTATATTGTCTGCCAATGTTATATATGTTGGTGCCAACTTTCTAAAAGATTTTTGAGAGAGTTATCAGCAGAGAAATTAAGCAATCTTTATGCAATCGGGTACTATTCCCGTACTTAAGACTGCACCTAGCGCACAGTGGCGCCCTCATCGTTATTATTATTATCAATAATTAACTATTAATTACTAATTGTTGTTTTATTGTAATCATTAAAACGGAGTTTAGTGGCCACTATTTTCCGTTTTAATGATTACAATAAAACATAACAATTTAAAACTACTGTTTGTAGTAATAATAACGTATAGTCTTGTGAAGCACAACTTGACGAGCTTATTTTCTGCATTTTCATTCTAAAATAAAAGAAATCACCGAAATAACGATGAGGGCGCCACTGTGCACTCGGCGCAGTCTTAAGCTTAATCGGTTGAAGGTTGAAAATTTAAGAATTTATATGAACTACAGGATGATATTTAAAAGAAATTAAAATATGACCATCAGATATTTTTGTTGCCAGTGGATGACTATTCTATTCGAATTAAATGTTATTTACTTACATGCAACACTGATAAAGTGGGGCCAGTATATCTAGTTCATCTAGCATAGGATTCCCGAGCCCTTTCCCATTGTCCAGCAGGATTATTTTATGTTTGTACACTTCATACCGGTGCCGATCTCCGTTTTGAATTAGAAAATCAATAATAGCAATATCAATTAAATTGAGTATTCGCTTTGTACTAAGCAGTAATGACACTTTTCTGTGAAATAAAAAGTTTTAAGTCAAATATAAATTGTTTAATATTAATAATTTAAGTGAATGCAGAAAAAAGGGGAGGAATTTGTTAGATGTATTATCAGAAGAAACTCTTTTCAATTATATAAATAAATAAACAATACTTACTTACAATAGTCATTATCATTTTCCCATTCCATTTTTAAGCTATTATAGGACCGCCTCCATGGTGACTTATTAACTTTGAATTGTTTATCTAAGTACAATATAGCCGCTCCTTCAATGTCACCCTTATTGTCAGGACATACAGTTTCATTTACTTTGCAGTAATAGCACTTGCCATAAACACACACTCCTTTATCTGAAACAAGGTAGAGTTGGAGATTTAGCAGTAATGCACCTGCATAGTCTGCATGTTTTTTATAATATTATTTCCTTTAAACATGCCTATTATTGTATTATACTAGCTTTTGCCCGCGGCTTCGGCCGCGTGGTCGGAAATTATCCCACGGCATGTACACACAGCGTTATTATGTGCTAACCCCTTAAGTTTTAAAATGTTACACTGTTACAATATTATTATAAATTCGTTATGAATAATCTAAAGAATACTTCAAAAAGAGTTCATTAGTTCGACTTGGATTAGAACCATCGGAACCATCATATAACCAAATGTCGTCATACTCATATAGGTTGACGCACTATCCAGCGAACCCTTAAGAATTGTGATGAAATTGTTATCTACTATCGTCTGAGTCAGTTTATCTCTGTCCAATCGATAGATGTTATAATTTAAGGGTATCCGTTAATTTTACTTACTTACGTTTTCTTTATAAAATTAATCCATACCCTCAAGTTATAACTACAACATTTGCGTTAATAGGATGTTACTTGTCTAGGGACTAGACCAAGTAGTCTGTGCTAAGATAGTAGGATTCCTGACACCCTATTAAAATGATTAAGAAAATGTAAAATATATTACTTACCATTTTTAACCATTGTCCTTTTTAATCCAGCCGTAGCATGAGCTAGAATCTCTTGGTTGAAACGAATCCTCCTGATGACAGAAGGGGCTACCCACTTATAGTTGAGTACCATGGCAAGGTAGTATGTGAATACCTCTGAGTTGTAGCGGTCATAGCCTGCATAAATATTACCTCTTATTACATCACTTAGATTATACCTCTTTGGTTTGAAGTACAGCTTTTGTTTTCCCTTCAAAAAAACAAATGAATTACTAAATTACTGTACATATTTAGAGTCAAGAAGAGATTAAAGTTTTAACCCTTTACCAGGCCCCAGAGAACTGCTGAATGCGGCACTTGTCCAAAAACACTCATCCAACAGACTACCACGGATTGACTAGCTATAAAAGTGACATTTGCGTTCCAATTCACTTTTTTTGTTTGGTGTGATTATTGGTAATATAATTCTCCAGAGTTTTTGACAGTTTGTGGGCGGTATGTCGCCTAACCCTGTTAAGTGCATCGAAAATACTATGTGGGAGACATGTTCCCTTAACCTGGTTAAGGGTAAAAAACAAATACATTTATTAACAAACCTTCAAGAGGAATAATAACTTTAATTGTGTCCCCTTGGGGGCATTGTCAGCAAGTGCTATCTGTGAGGTGCGCAAAGCTTGCAGTATCTGACCTGCCGCACCATTCTTATAAGGGAACAATGACTCCTCGTCAGCCCACTGCAATTAAGAAACAATTTCATCAAACTTCGATTTGTGCTGCCTGCCCACTAATAGGCTCAACTGATACAGCTTAATTTACTGTTAGAAATTTGATTCAATAAACATTTCTCCATAAAATCAAGCAAAATATATATGTGGCCAGAATATTACTACAAAACTGACCACAAATAATTTGCCTATACTTACATTCTCAATATTGTGCCAAACACCGTCTAAACTAGCCCCAGAAGAATTGAATGAGCTTATTAAATCTCTTTGAATGGGTAGGAATTTAGAGTTTTTATTGTGGTACTGACCAGGCAAGCGGTTGAGGTATTCGTTTATTTCCCTGACTACGGGGGATATAGGGTCAGACTTCACAATAGGCAACTTAAAGGTAGCAGGTTTGTGCTCACTACTAAGTGTATAGAAGAAATATATATTCAGAGCTACTAGCAACAGTAGAAATAGAGAGAACCCAAAGATACAATTCATCGACATACTTCATTTCAATTTTATTCTACATTTAAATTTTTATTTTTATAAGCCTACTAGTAACGAATACAAGCGTTTCATGGACGCAAGATATAATTTATATACCTGCACGGTTAATTATTTTTGGCTCGCACTAATTCGCTTATCCTTGTCTCGATTAATGAGACTTAGATAGATTTTTGGCACAATTATTTTTATTACACTAAACTTCTCAATGAGAACTGGTAACACTGGTTTCCGATTTATAATAATAAAAAGTAGAATTATAGTTTTTTTTATATTGTACTGTTTCCTTTTGACTAGATTTTTAAGAAAAGTAAACACAAAACGTGATTCGAACAGCGGGTGCGGTTTATCAGTTGTCTTGTCACTGTCACTTTGGCAACACTGTCAGTTGTATTTGACAGAGACAAATATAGATTTCGTTTGCAGTAAATTAAAATCCTACCCTTTAGCTTATTGGTATTTTTTATAGGCTATCGGTACTTTATTTTTTAGCACTTCAGTCAACGTTTATCAACTATGACTGATCTTAACGTCCAATAAAATAATATAATTATTACAGAATTTGACAACACTAAATTCCTTGGAGTGACGATTGACAAAAAGTTAAACTGGAAAGCACACATAGAAGAACTCAGTAAAAAAAATTGTAATTCATGTTACGCGCTGTTCAAACTGGTCCCAGTGCTTAACACTGAATCATTGCTCACGGCTTATCACGGTTTGGTTTCCTCACATTTAAGATATGGGATCATTTTCTGGGGCAACTCAACCGACAAGGACATACCCTTTAAAGGCTAAAAAAGGTGCATCAGGACTATATTTAAGTTACAGTCAACCGAAAGTTGTAAGTCCAAGTTTAAAAAATATAAAATAATATATTAACTCTGCCTTACCTTTACATTTTAGACATTGGTGCCGACTCCCTTGTTCATAAACTAAACTAAACTAAACTAAATTTAAGTTCAGTGCGTCTTTTTCTTTCTATTTCATTAAAGAAAAGGACAGAAGAAAAATTTTAGTTTAGTCCTGTTAAATTAATCAGCGCCTGTCACTAGCACTACTCCATACTTTAGACGTGATTAAAAACTTGCCTACTAAAATTACGTCAATTTACGTCAAGCGCTGGTTACTAACTACGTAACTATGACCTTATCTTAAATAAATGATTGGTCTCGCTGCACTCGACCGCAGCGAGACCAATCATTTATTTAGGGACCATAAATTTAATTTATTTGTTTTAAAAATTGACATTTGCTTACTTTATCCAATAACTTTTACCTATTAGGTACTGAAATTTAAATATTTGTACCTTCGCCACTAAGGCCAAACATAACTGATTTTACTTGCATGCTCTATATGTGTACTCATGTTTCCAGAAATAAAATAATCTTGAATCTTAGCATGGTAATAACTGTAACTGTCCTTTTGGTAATATCTCTTCGTAGGAACCCGAACAATAAACTAAACAGAATGATCACTTGCAATTTGATGTATTCTTTCCCTATGTGAAAATTCATGGGATTCGAGACAACCAATTTTTATGTTATGTCCATAAATTCGTCCTTTAATTTTTAACTGTTTGATGTTTCAGAAAAGGTTACATAGAAAGTTTTGTTAAAGTATTAGTACCCAATAAAATATCAATGAAGGCCATTCAATTTGAGAGTTAAAACTTATTTAGTGACGAATATAGGGAAATTTTCAAAAATACCTAGGTACATAAAAACTGGGTTGTCTCGAATCTCATGAATTTTTGCCTAGGCAGTATTAGGTGCATATTTGTTGCAATTGGGTCACGCTATCATGTCCTGGAAGACCTACGTCAAATTTCAAGTCATTCTATATAATATTTTTCATTGAGCGCTGCAATGGGTTTCATTTTGACAGTTCACCCACGTTCATTGCGCTAATTACGTTATTATGAGCAGACGAATTTTTCAAACATGTGAAGCAATGGATTAGCAAAGTTTAGCAAAACTAGTTTTGGTAGTCTAGCAAAACCAATCTTGGACCCTGAAGAATAGAGTTATTCACGTCGTCAAGTTTTTGTGACCGTCGATCTATTTAAAAAATCAATGATGTGTCATCTGCAAATAACACCATCTTCGGTTGATTTTGAAGCACCTGAAAAGTAAGTTTTAGCCTTCTAATAAGACCAATTGTGAGCAACCACGTTTCAGTGCCATATAGGTCATCACTGGCAACACGCACCGGTCAAAGACTTTCGTCTTGAGACACTGTGGTATGTGGGACGAGAAGATATTGCATAGCTTCCCGAACGCTGCCCAGTCGAGTCGGATTCAACGATTGACCTCTTTCTCGAAGTTGGACCTACCTAACTGGACAGTATGTCCTAGGTAAACATACTCGTTCACAAGTTCGAGTGAGGCGTCTCCGATCTTAATGAGAGTGGGTGTTACTTGGGCATTTGACATGACCTTTGTCTTGTCCATGTTCATTCTAAGACCCACTCTTTCGGAAGCTCTACTTAGGTCATCGAACATTGTACCTACCTACTGAGGTCTTCCATAGTCTCAGCTGTGAATACTATATCTTCTGCAAACCGAAGGTGAGTAATGTACTCGCCATTGATGTTGATGCCTACCCCTTTCCAGTCCAGAACCTTGAAGACTTCCTCCAGTGCAGCGGGGAACAGTTTCGGAGAGATAACGTCTCCCTGTCTGACACCTCGCTGCAGAAGGATAGGTTTCAAGGTCTGTTCCTGGAGTCGGACTGATATATCAGACACTTCAGCACCTTAATGTACCGATAGTCGAGCTGCCACTGTTGAAGAGACTGCAGTACAGCCAATGCCGTTTTTACACGGGGCCCGTGCCCAGGACCCGACCTCACGGGGGCCTGCCTTTTTTTTTGCAATTTTAGGTAAATTCATGCAAAGAATTACCGTCGAAATTGAAACATTAAAATTAAATTACTGATTAACATCTCTGATCGATTGTGTTAGTTACGCACGCAATAATTTCGATCAATACAAATCGGCTGCTAAAGAAAAAAAAATCAAATGCTGACTATAAAGATATGTTTGAAAAAATAACCGCAGCACTCGAATCACTTTTTTTGAAGGATCATCAGAGATTGAACATTTGAATGGTAAAGAAAAATTTCGTGTAGATACGTTTGTTGTTATAATTGACACAATGTTAAAAAATCGTTTGGCAACATATCAAGAAATTGACAAACGTTTCTCAATTCAAAACAATCAATTTTGACCAGTTGACAAAAATATGCAAAGAATTTGCAGAATTTTATCATGATGAACTCAAATCAGATTGGTTTCATTTATGGCTGTACTTAAAAACATAGCAAAGGAATCAGCGGATTTGAGTATCTCAAGTCAAATAAAGTCCGATAAATTAGAAGAAACTTTTCCAAATGTAGAAGTTGCCAGCGTCGTAGCTAGGGGTTGGCCATTGGGGCGGCTGCCAGGGGCGTCCAGGAGGGCAGACTCACAGTGCCTGCGCCCGAAAGGGCTAGGCATGATGCGGCCATAATGACTTTACTACAAAAAATTAAAATTCACCGTGGTCCCAGAACATCCCCGAAATCATTTAACTTTGGTGCTGTAAAGCAAGCTGTTTTCTACATAAGTCGGACAAACTTAGTTCTCCCATTTCTGTTTGAATGGTAAATAAAAAACCGAACGTATTCGAGATAGTGCAATAATATAGATAATTTTCGAGCTCACTCTTGCATTATGCGTTCTCACAATTCTTGAGTTTTTCTGCATAACTCGGCAGCATAACTAACTATGACATATTTCTGTTTGAATGATCAAAAGACAATCTAACCCATTTGAGAGAGAGAGTGCAAACTTTTTCAAGCTCGCTACGCTCGCTGTTTATTCTGCATTTTCACTATTCCTGAACTTTTCTGCTGACTCACAAAGTAACTCCTATTACTATTTGAATGATGATAAAAAAAAAACTAACCTACCTATCGGAAAGAGGGGGCAAAAATTTCGAGCTCGCTATGCTCGCTCTTGCATCTTGTGAACGTTCTGCTTTTCTGCTTAAGTGGACAAAATAATAGGTCAGTTAAGTGCAGAGTAAGTAATATCCTTAAAAAAATTGACTTTGAGGATATTATAGAAGATTTTGCAGAACAGAAATCCCGAAAGAAACCATTATCGTAATCAATTCAAAACTGCAGCATTTTATTTAATACCGTAGGTACCTACCTAAGGTCTATTTCTTAAAACACTTGATAACTTATATTTATTTTTTATGTATGAAATCGTCGCCTTTTCGTAGCCTCCGTAATTAAGATATCTTTATCATATCGCGTAAAGTTTTTTAATCCAGATTTGTACGGGTACATACATATGTATATGATAGGTATATTTAACTGCTTTTTATTTGTTTGTAGATGTACAAATTTACGAGTAAATCGTTTTTTTCTGATTCTTAAAAACAATTAATTACATCGACATTTGTTGATGAATCGGAATACTTATATTTGAACAAATTTGAACAAAATAAGTCCTATAACTGCTATTTTTTTCAAACTTCTGCGACGAACAGTTTTCGAGATTTTGAAAATCCCAAAACATTACCTCAGCAAAATCTTGAATATCTCAAAAACTATAAGTTGAACAAATTTTGCTATTGGTATACATTTACAACTCATCAAAAGCTACCTTTTCATGTACTTGGTTCCAGGCTAAATGCCTTTTTGAAAAACATTTTGCTGGGGTAACGTTACTCCAGCAAACTCAATTTTTCTCGAATAACTTCGAAAATACTACTGGAACAAAGTGCAATTAACTATGAACTAATTATCTGTAATACTCAATTTTTTCTAAGGCGCAATATTTTGCTGGGGTTACGCATACTAGGCGTCAGGTGAAATAAAAAATAATAACAAAATAATGAATGGTGGGGTAATTAAAAACAAAACAATTGTAATCTTAATACTTATTTATTCATATCACAGCATATTTTTTTAGTTATAATATTTACCGACACCTATATAGGTTGGTAGAAATATAAGTAAGAGGAGAAGTGGCAAGGGGGCGTGTCTGTGTCCGCGCGCAATGATCTAAATGCTCATTGCATAAGCAAGTGGCGGTCTCCGCGAACTAGTGCGCATTCGACTGTGATGGTGATAAATCATAAGAATGCCGTGTTGTTCAGTGGTTTCTTGTAAAAACCGAAGCCAAAACAAACATTTTGTACATCATGGAATCACTTACCACAAGAAAGTACAAGTATTTAACTATATTAAAATATTTTTTTGTTATTTTTGTTTTCATACATAACAGCGACTGTATTATTTTTGCAATAAATTTATTATTTATTTATATATATTTTTTAAACGTTGCCCCACACTAAGAATTTCTCCTGTATCGTGGGTGGGAAAAAATTCTCAGTTCGTCGGAATCTTTTTCTCATGTACCTACCCCACACCAATTCGTATGCCACTACTTGCTATGTAATTGTAAACAACAGTGACACGAAGTACCTATTTAATATCATTAAGATACACAATTCGACGGCTCACCTTGCTGCGTTGCCGTCACCACATGACGCTGGCAGAATAGTCGACATCGGCTCAGTTGTCAAAGAAAAAAATAAAAAGATACACAAAGTGGAATAAATACGTAATAGGTAGGTACCTATTATTAAAGCTAACTAAAAATTATCCAAGCAAAGTTTAAAAAAAACATGGGACCACCGCGCAAGCTTTCCTTAATTAACCAAATGAAACAAAACCATTTTGTTTGTTTATAAGTGTTCATATTAGTGTATAGCTATTTTGATTTTATGTATATTTTTTATTTTATTTTTTCTCTTCTACACATACACACGTTGTCTACATCTCTATATCTACTTTCCTATCGCAGGTATGCTGGAAGAGATTTCATTAGAAATAAGCATCACCTTTGTATGTAATTTTCTGTTCCTTTCTTCTTGTTTGTTTATATGTGTGTACATAAATTGTTAAATAAATAAATGAAAAAATAATTTTCAAAATCGGTCCACAATTGACGAAAATATCGATAAACATACATAAAAAAATCCTCCTTCCCTCCTCCTTTTTTGAAGTTGTTAAAAAGGGTAACCAAGCTGATCTCTTCTCACTTTGGTAGCCATATTGCCGTTAGTTGGGAATGAGAAAATGAAGCCAATGTATTCAGGAGGAAGGTGCGACTCAATGGCACCGAGAGCGATAACCTGAAAGAGAAAAATAAAACCTCAAACATAACATTTTGATTTACGAGCGCGGCAAGAACTATGCGCGTTTTCTTATCATCATAGGTACCACAAGGCTTGCCAGGTCTAAAAACCGAAAAACCGGACAGACCAGCCAGTTTAACCGGACATTTGGGTAAAAAGGCATGACACCCTTAATTTTTTAGTCTAAAAAGTAAAACAAGGTTTTTTTATCATTTACCATTAAATCTTCTTAAATTTTAATGTAAAAACAATAAAATTTAATGAATCAGTCAATCACAAACAGCCAGACCCGGAAAACTACTTGTAGGTCATACAAATAGGTATTTGTTCTGTGCGAGAATCGAACCCGCGACACGCAGCGCAGCAGTCAATCGCTTAACCACTGCGCCAACCGTGTCGTCAAATATAAACAGGATAAAAACCCCCTTTAATTAATACTACTACGTACTATGTACTGAAATTATAATGATATCGTATCTCTATGTATTTAACTGTGTGTACATAAATAATAAAATATATAAATAAAGATTTAAAAAAAAAAAAAATACAATCATTGCAATCGCCTGTTTGTAGGAGCCTTAATTAACTACGGCTCCTACAAACAAGCGCGACACGCAACGCGACGCAAAGGCACCGCTCGTCGCGCAACACGCGGTAAAGGCTCCCGAAGACAGGCGCGACGCGACCGCGACGGTGCGACGCGATTCTGGTAGAATAATTTCCATGAAGTTATTATAATAGGTTGGGGAAAAAGTTTCTTCGCATTTTTTAAGAAAATTCAAAATATTTTTTAATATAGTTTATTTACATTTAACTATAGTATGTAGGTACCATTTTGTTCGATAACTTTTTGCCATCTTGTAGGTAGGGACATGATCTCATAGCTATATAAATTTTGGGACTTCTGATTAAAATACCGCGACAAGTGGTTTTGGCAGTCCTCTCGTGATTTTAACCTGACACTGCCTAAAGAATTCTGAAGAGACCGAAACAGGCGGAAATCTGAAGGTGCAAGGTCAGGACTATACGGCGGATGCATTAACACCTCCCAGCCAAACTCTTAATCTTTGCTGAGTGCCTAAAGATGTGTGAGGTCTAGCGTTATCATGATGAAAAACCACACCCCTTCTGTTGATTAATTCCGGCCGCTTTCTCTCAACTTCTTGCTTTAATCTCATCAGTTGTTCGCAGTAGAGTTCAGAATCGATGGTCCTGCCTGGTGGTAACAGCTCATAATGAATAATGCCCTTCCAATTCCACCACACACACACCATCACCTTGTTGCGAGTTAACTCGGGTTTCGCCACAGTCTGTGAATCCTGACCGGCCCTTGACCACGACCTTTTTCGCACGTTCTTGTCGTACGTGATCCACTTTTCATCACCAGTTATCAGCTTCTTCAAAAATGGTTCGGTTTCATTACGTCGTAATAAAGAATCACAAATGAGTACACGGTTCATTAGGTTTCTTTCAGTGAGCTCGTGAGGTACCCAAATATCGAGCTTATTTGTGTACCCAGTTTTTTTCAAATGTGCCAAAACTGTTCTGTGGTCAATTCCCAGTTCTTCAGCTACGTCCTACTGATATGCCGATCTTGCTCCACTTTTTCAAAAATGGCATCAATTTTATCCGTAATAGGGCGACCAGAGCGACGTGCATCTTTGACATCAAAATTTCCGGATTGAAAACGCTTAAACCAAATTTGTGCTACTCTCACAGACACTGCACTAGGTCCATAAACATCGCAAAATTTTTTCGCGGCTTGCGTTGCATTTTTGTCTGTCTATCTGTCTGTCTGTATGTTACGTTTTCACGCCTAAAACGCTGAACCGATCGTCATGAAATTTGGCAGAGATATAGCCTGGGGTATAGAGAAGGACATAGGCTACTTTTTTACGTGATAACCGACATCCACGCGGGCGGAGCCGCGGGCAAAAGCTAGTTATATATATATAAGTACATATATTTGGAATTGTCTCATTATTATCTTTTATTAAATACCAGTATTGTTGTGATTTATTTTAGAAAAAACCTTTCCCTGCCTATTTTGTTGTACTTGCAGATGCAATATATAAATATTATATAGCCTATGTCACTCCCACAATTATGACGAATCTAACGACACCTCATAAGTTAAAATCCGTTAAGCCGTTTAGGCTACAGAGCGTGCCAAAGAAATAGACATATACATACAAAGGTACATACTCTCGAAAATCCTTCTGGGGCAGTCAGCATGAAAATTGACCATTATATTATACCCCTTATACTATACTACCTCCGTAACTACTGCGCGTAAAATTTTGATCACACTAAATTGATTGTAAATTCTATCGGTACATAAAGATTACAGGAAAACCTATAAGAAGTCTATGGTATTAAAATAACATGGTAAATCTCTCAATATTTTGTGCGTACAAACTTACATTTGCAGTTGCACTGTATGGGAGAAAATGATTTTCAATTACACTGTTAAGTTTGTTCTTGTGATAAATTCATCCCGACTACGGAACCCTTCATTGTGTGTGGTTTGGCACGCACGGTTTTTTTTTTTACACAAGAACAAGACTTTTATGATTTCTATTCTAACATGTGTACAGTCTGTTTTTTCAGACATGCTGACTTACCTCAAGGTATGTACTGGAAGGACGTCTTCCTACAGGTATGTCTGTGGTTGTGGTTTTATTAGGGTTAATAGTTTCCTCATAGGTTCGGGCCACTAGTTGTTGCCCGCTTGGTGTCGTCAGAGTCACGTTCTTAGCGAAGTACCAGCCATCAGCTACGCCTTCTTGCCTGTTGAAGAAATAAATACGTACCTAAGTTTCAGTGTCAGATTAAGCAAGCGCGGGGCCCGTAGCAAATTCTATCGAGGGGCCCTTGATCTGCTATGGGTTCTCAAGTATAAAGTGTATAAAGTGGTAAAACAAAATCAAGCCACGTTTATTTGGCATCTATAGGTTACAGTTTTGTTGGTTTTTAATAGTAAAGTAGATTACTATAGGCCCTGTTGGGTTCTGACAAGTACAAAATGCCAGAGATGAAATTGCCCCGATAATTTATTTTAAACTTTGGAATTTTATATCTGGTCTGACAAGCACTTTACCACCTAGCGTAATACATGTTTTTATAGCAAATTGAACGTTCTATAAAAAAGGTCTCGTATATTTTTTCGATAAGTTTATTTTTTCAAAAGTTATTCGAGGCTAAAGTTGGACATATCTAAATTGTCAGTTTTTCTTCCATCGCGGCATAATTATTATCTATACTTAATAGAACATCCGATACAGCCGCGAAATTCAAATTTTCTTTGTTTTTAGCTAATTGCAGCTCTGTTTTATGTCATAATTTTTATGTCAAATAAACTAAAAATGGTGGTAATAAACAAAGTTATTTTAATTATAATTTTATTGATAATAATCATTTGTGTTCATACACACATATTTAATATCGATATTGTTTACAACTAGGTACAACACTGTCGATACGCATGGATATCGCTTTGGCTCGGCGCACGTGACTTTCGGAGTGAACGCAATACATTGCGCGATTGCTCACATAGTACAAGATGGTACCCGTGTATTGCAAGCAATGTCTAATTTTGCATCTGTTTGCGATTGTATCGTTTTTGTCTACAACATAATACTATTGCAATAATTACAGATGTCACTTGTATTTTAAGGTTTTTGGACTTACTGGTGAAAAGAAATCCCTTCTCGGGCTACACTACACACCTGGATTTTTTTCCGACACGTCATAATAGCGCAAGACGGCTCAATCCTTTATTTTTCGCGGAACTTCGTATGCTGTCACAATAAGAGCGCGATTGTTGGCCGGTGAAGCACATTTCGGTTGACTTATGAGCGTTGGCTTATAAGTGCGGCGCGCCTAACCCGCCCATAAGGGTATTCTACCTCTTTTATCTGTTCTGTGGTGTTGCCTGATTAGATTTTTTTAAATACGTAGGGTGACGCTGAAAATCCGTAGATTACCTCTAGATAAATTCGTAGATTGCCTCTAGATAAATCCCTAGATTGACAGCCTTTTTTTTTCAAAACTAAATCTGACTTTTCTACCAGCTAATTTGACTGTTTGGAGCGGCTAGACTAGCCTTGAACCTAGTCCGTGAACAGCGTTTCTTGTAAAATTACATGGGTTTTGTACATAGCTGAATCAGGGCTTCATAACGACTTCGACCAAAGGGCGCGGAAAGACAATCTCGCTCTACCCTGATCAAAGGTTAGGGCCGGCGCTGGAGGCACGGTAGAGTCAGAAGTTACAAAGAAAGTTAACCTCGCCAGTGGGATAGAGTAAGACAAGCCGTGTGACCGAATCTGTGCCTGTGCTTTCGTCATAAAAGTAACTCTTGTGTAAAATGACATGCTTCTAGACCCAGCGGTTTAGGCTGTACGTTGTCTGTCAGTGAATGAATGAATTTAAGATTTTTATTAAATAGATACTATTAAGTAGATTTATATTCCAGAGGTTTGCTTGACCCGCAAGGCTCCCTAATTGCTTGATATTAGAAAGAATCTTACTGGTCGAGATAATGCAGCTTGTCTGTGCTGATGGTCCACACGGTGCCCCACACCTCTTCTTCTTCATCTTCTACGATGGTTGCCACCGCGCCTTGCCAAGCCTCCACGAACATGTTAAAGTCTAACCTGTGGTTCTAATGACAATAGGTCAATATTAGAAACATATAAACTACTAACCTATGTTTTATAAATGAATTGAATGAATTAAAATAAACTTTGGTAGGTGTATGTCCCAAATCATAGGCTAGATAAAAAAGTTAATTATTAAAATATAATTATTTTTAATAAAAAAAATTAAGAATTTTATTTTTAAATAGTTTAATATGAAAGCAGAATAACTTTACAAATATATTTATATACCTTATGGTGGAAACGATTTGCCATGGTATAAGGGAGATATCGTGATAAAGTTTGGAGTATGAATTTGGTGGCTATCATGGTGACCAAAGAAATGATGGTCGAATTGTATGAAAGATAAGGCTCGAAAGTGAATGCATGATGGGTAATATTGATTAGATTCCGTGGACAAATGCTTATGGCATCGCTCAGGACCATAAAATCTCAATAAAAAGTTTTACCTATAGATAATGAAATGAAATTATATAATGTCGTTTTTTTATAACTAGCTAAATGTGGGTTTCGATACACTTCTGCCTATCCTTTCCAGTAGTACAGGGTGTGATATTATGTTAATAATATTTTGTTATGTAGGTACCTATAGGTACATAATAGATGTTATGGTTTAAATCAAAATATACTAGGTTCTGTCGTTTGATATGAAGTTGGAATAAAAGCATAATTTTAAACAGGTATTAATTACGCCTCTTTTAATGTTTTGATTTTGCAGTTTGCACAATATAAGTTTTATTGCAGGTATGTCTGGTATGTTTGGTGGTTTGTACTTAATTATTTTACATCTGTCACCTCTTCCAGAAGGTTAATTTGAAATTGATACTACTCGTATTAATGTGGCGTGAATAAACCTTATCTTTCTTTCATTTGTTTTTTATTTTCCTGATATATCGAACTACTGACGAAATAAAGTTGATATATCTCAACTTTCATAATTTTCATCAATGTACCTAATGTAATTCTTTGTACCTAAACTATGTAAATCAGACAACATTCACTTGGCTAGTCACTGAAATACCTACAATAGGTTAAGGTCCGAATGAAACTATAAAAATAAAAAATAAAAAATTTCAAGTATAAAGTAAAATTATGATTTAGATTAATTACAATCGAGGAACATTTTATTCTAACTGTAATGTAGACCTGCCTGATCTAGGTTTATTAAAAACCTGTGTTTCAGGCCATCAATTTACATCAAACATTTAAAAAGAAGACAACAATAGGTTTATTACTTTAAAACTAGATTATGTAAGATATATTATGTTTAAATACATTAACAAAAAATATTAAAGTAAATAAAGTGGAGTGGTGGTGGGTGGTGAAGTGGTGGTGGGTGGTGGTGGTGGTGGTGGTGATAGCAATATGTGTAGTTAGGTAAATCATCTACCTCAAAAGTGTTTTTCTTAGAACCTTTATTAGAATATCTTATCCGTACCTATTATTTTGAGAAATCCATTGCTTTATAATTGCCACATTAATGAATTTTCCACGGTGTAAGTAGACTAGTGACTTATGTTATCAGAAACATAAGTTAATCACATTATTGAAATGTCATGCTTACCTTGAGCTTGGCGATACTGTAGAAAACTGCTGATGGATTGTTGAGATGCAACCTTTTTGTTAACAAATTACTGCCGTACGCATAATAAAATATTGTTCCATTAGGACTCGTTACTATATTTGAATCACAATATACACAATAACATAATAATATCAACGTTAAAACTGTTTGAGACTGCATAGCTGCACCGGTAGTTATACGAGAGGAGCGCTCGAAAGCAAGCAGTGAATTGAGTTAGTTTCAACTCGGTTCAGATGTGTAACCTTTATCATAAGTATTTTCAGTGAAAGGTCATGCTATAAAGTGCTTGGCACTGGGTGAAACTACGGTCAATACGTCATAGAAATGTTGAGTTGGCAATGATGCCTTTTACGTAAACCTGACGTTATGGTATATTTGTGACGTGAGAAGGTACCTAATAATTGCGCACACATAAATAAGGAAAATCTGGCAGTATGATTCAAATGAATGATTTATGAAGAAACGGATAATGTGATTCAGAAATCATATAATCCATACGTAGCGACCATTACCGACGCAGTAAGCCTACTGTGAATGAAAATATACTTGTTATAGGTACACACGGCTACATATCAAGTTTTACAAAACCAGTATAAGGTGATCTCGCATTGCATAGGATTTCCCTACAATGAGAGATCAGCTTATACTAGAAATGTATAGCTTGATATGTAGCCGTGTGTACTTATAAAGTTTGATCAATTCTTTCATAACTTGGCATTATGAAAGATTACGGGTACTGAGGGTGAAATTGCGAATCAATGGTAATGGTCTAGTTTGAAAACTAGACTGGATGCATTCGACTAAGAGAAGTGGAATTAGAACATCTACAACAGGCATTGTATGCAGCATGTAGGTAGGTATGTATTGATGCTGAGGTCAATAATTCTGCCTTAACTAAGTGAAACAAAAATGAAAAACAAACCCGTTTAATAATTTCAAAATCTCCATAGGTATACGATAGGATAATGCGCACTATTTTGGAAGTAAATGTACCTAGGTAGGTACATTTACTGTCATATCACTAGATACTTTTAGTAAAAAGACGTAATAAACAAGAATATTCGACATCTGCCGGGATTTCGTGACATCCCTAGGGATTTCGTGAAATCCCTGATATCCTCATTTCCCTGTGACATATATAAATTGTATATTTAAATTTTAATTTGGGTATCGGTTTTCGCCTTAACTCAAACAGGTATACTAAAAAGGGGACAGTAAAAAGTCTAAAATTAAATAATTTACAAAAATCAAAATCCCGACTGCAAAAACGACAATTTCAAAGTCAAGCACTAAAAAGACCGAAACGAGATTGAAAATAGAAAACAAAATTAAAATAGACTATAAACAAAGTAAACTCTGCTTCGGTTTCACAAACAACGCATCAATACCTGTATTAGGTACATTGAAAATGCTTTAATTTGGTGTATACTATGTACTTTCACTTGTAAATCACTCACTTGTAGTTGTGCTCCCACTCCGCCAGCTCTCCTGTCACAGCATGTTGTTCCTGCCGCGTCTCCCATTTTAACTCATACTGTAGAAACTATTAACACTAAAAATAATATTCTGATAGATTAGGAACAGGTTTTGGATCATTGTTAAATAACCGCTCTAAGCATACCATAGTTAATTATTGTCACCATAACCTGCATTTTAATGAGCTTGTTCATAAAATAAAACATACACAAATGAATGAGCAGACTACTGTAGTTCTTTTAATTGGAAACAGTCTGAGTTTATCTAAAACTGACATAGTTAATGGTGTCGACACCCTACTTAAATTAAAATTAGGTAAATTAATATTATGTGCATTGCCATATTCAGATAATTTGAATACTGAAGAAAACGATTACATTTTTAGTTTAAATAATCTAATGCATATTTTGACATGCCGTCATAGTGACCGTTTATTATTTTTTGATACTAACAATTTTGTTAGAGATTTTGTTTTAATTCGTGAACATATGTTTCTTCCCAAGAAAAGTCAACATGTATTGGCTACTTTGTTAGCATACAATATACACGCAGTTATTGATATTTTAACTGAGACTAGGTTAAGTGACGAAACAGTACTATCTAGTACTTCTAATAGTACTGTAAAAGATTCTTTAAACTTTTAGACTCGACAAAAGAGAAGCATAACAAGAATATTTTACTATATCACCAAAATATTAATCGCTTTTCTGGCAAAATCCTAGACGTGGAATTGTTAATAGATAAATATCATATGGATATCTTATGTTTTTGTGAAACCTGGTTAAGGCCGGATAGGATGTTGTTTAATGTAAATAATTTTTCAGTTTTTGCGTACAACAGGTCCTCAATAGGGGGTGGTATATTGATATTATGCAATAGTTGTTTCAGACATAAGGAAAGGAAGGATATCACTGCTTGCTCTGTTGATCGCATATGTGAGGTAGCATGTGCAGAGGTTGAAGGCCATACTTTCTTATGTGTTTATAGACCACCAGCCTCAAACTTGTCATCATTTTTAATAATTATGGAAGAAATATTAGCTAAACTTTTTAAAGATAATAGATTAGTTTTCGTTTGTGGTGACCTAAATATTGATCTATTAGTTAATTCACCAGATAAATGTAAGTTAATATCATTGTTTAAATCATTCAATTTAAAATGTATATTTAATGAAGCGACTAGAATAACAGCAACCTCAGCTTCATGCATAGACAATGTATTTACTAATTGTAAAATAAAAGAATCGTCCTTAATTACTGGCGTCAGGTCTGACCATACTGGTCAACTTATATCATTTGACTTACATAAAAAGTTACACTTAGATAAAACTATTAAATTAAGACCGCTCACTAAAAATAAATTGAAAATGTTTAATAATAATGTTTTGAGCACTCTTTCAACAGCTAGTTTTGATTCACAAGACCCCAATATCAACTATGGTACATTATTTTCTACAGTATGCCATGAGTTCAATAAAGCGTGTCCAGTAAAAAAAGTTACAATAAATGCTAAACCAAAATTTAGTGAATGGGCCACTGCTGGTATTAGAAAAAGCAGAGACTTTTTATATAATTTGTACCACGAAAAATCATTGACTTCTGATCAAATCCTTCATAATTATGTCAGGAACTATTCTAAGATATTTAAAAGAGTCTGCGCTCAAGCTAAATTGAAATTAATAAGTAACAAAATTAGTATTTCTAATAATAAAATAAAAGCTGTGTGGCAGGTAATTAACAAAGAAACTGGAAACACAATACAGCGAGATCAGAATGAACTGTCTTTAAAAATTCACAATAAAACCATTTCAGATAAGTTAGAAGTTGCTGAGACACTAGAAAATTTCTTTACCAACATCCCAATAGAGGTTACGAAATCTCTCCCCTCATCATCTATACTAGTTGAATCTCTTCTCAAAGAAAACTTCAGTAAGGATATTCCAAGTTTTGAATTCAAGCGCATTTCTATTGTCACAATTAAAAAAGCATTCAAAAGTCTTAACATGAAAAACACTGAACACTTATGGGGGATTTCCGTTAAAGTTCTTGGAGATATTATTGACACAATTGCCCCTATCCTAACAGGAATATTTAATCAATGTTTGGACAGCGGCACGTTTCCAGACTTAATGAAGCATAGTAAAGTAGTACCAATTTTTAAATCGGGTAGTAAGAGTGATCCTTCTAATTATAGACGTATATCTGTGCTACCAGCATTGAGTAAAATATATGAAAAAATCATGCTAGACCAGATGTTGTCACATTTTAACTCAAATGGGATTTTACATAGTCGCCAGTTTGGTTTCACGAAGGGTAGGTCGACGACTGACGCAGGAGTAAAACTCATCAGTCACATTTTGGAATCCTGGGAGAAGTCTCAGGATGCAATTGGCATTTTTTGTGACCTCTCAAAAGCGTTTGACTGCGTTGACCACAACACACTGATCTGTAAATTACGCCACTACGGAATTCGTGGACAAGCTGCCGATCTTGTTCTTTCCTATCTATCAAATAGGCAGCAAAAAGTACACGTTAACGGGGCGACTTCCTCGGGGTCTCTAGTTAAGATGGGCGTGCCTCAAGGTTCAATTCTTGGCCCTTTTCTATTTCTAGTTTATATTAATGACCTTCCTTACATGATGGCTAACTTATCGGATATAATTCTATTTGCTGATGACACATCTCTAATTTTTAAAATAGAAAAGACACGGATGTCTTACATGTCAACGATAGTCTCGCTGTTCTTTCAAAATGGTTCGCAGCTAATAATCTTTTACTTAATGCGAATAAAACGAAATGTCTTAAGTTCTCATTACCAAATGTACCCCAAGTGGGTCTAAATTTAAAACTTGATGGCAAGAAACTAGATGCTATTACGGAAACTGTATTTCTAGGAATTACTTTAGATTCGAAATTGCAATGGGGCGCCCACATTAGAGCTCTTTCAGGTAGATTAAGTTCAGCTGCATATGCAGTAAGAAAAATAAGGCAGTTAACTGATATAGCCACAGCTAGGTTAGTATACTTTGCTTATTTCCACAATATTATGTCTTATGGCGTTCTGCTGTGGGGATCGGCAGCTGACGTAGATTCCATTTTCATTCTACAAAAGAGAGCAATCCGCGCGATTTATAAAATGGGTCCTCGTGAGTCCCTTAGAAATAAATTCAAAGTAATTGATATACTAACTTTGCCTTCTCTTTATATCTTAGAAAGTATTTTGTATGTTCGCAAAAACTTAGGACTTTTCAAAATAAGAAGCGATTTCCATAATATAAATACACGTAGTAAACATGAAATTGTGATACCCAAATTCAGATTAACTAAAACTAGCAAGTCATTTCTTATAAACAGTATCCGCTTTTATAACAAGTTGCCAAAGTCGGTTACAGAACTTAGCGACGGAAAGTTCAAAACCCACATCAAACGTGTCCTTATCAAAAAAGCATATTATAAGATAAAAGACTACGTTGAAGACAAGGAAGTTTGGCAATAATTCCTTCTGCACATGTGGCTTCCCTGGTACCTCATAAACAACATAACTATGTCAATGTCTATTAACTGCTCCCAAGTAACGATGTTTATTTAGATTTTTTTTATTTTTTTATTTTACATACTTCCTTGACATAATCTTTTCATTATTTGACATTATTTAACTACAAATCGAATTCCAATTCTTTATTAGTGGCTTTTGTGGACATGATATTTATTCAGATATGTTACTGTAGTTGTAATTGCAATCATGTCATTAATATTTTATATACTTAGATTATTTTATATTTTGTGAATGTGAGAACGTTGTAGGCCTAGTAGAGTGTAGATTTGTTGGCGGTTTTCTATTTTGTTAAGTACCTGGTAATTGTTGAAAGGCCTACACTGTCCTCCCATACCTATGATCACTGTTATTTAATAATATTGTAAAGCCAATTATTTTTAAAAGAGTAACCGTGGAGTTTCTTGCCGGCTCTTCTCCATAGGAAACGACTAACTCGAACCGTGCACCTAGCTTCTGACGTTTCATAAGTGCCCATGTAGGTTTATGTGAAATAAAATATTTTGTTTTTTTTTTTTTTAATATTAGGATAAAAAGGGCCCCTCTGCTGTATAGAAAAAAAAACTCGAATGTAATTGAGTACTGCTGTACATTTTTTTTTTTTGGAAGTATATGTACCTAGGTAGGTACACATACACACTTTATTAAGATTCAGGCCAAATGAAAATTCATGACTACAAATATTTTTGTCATGCTTTTGTATTTTTTTAAGATAAAACGAAAATCACTCAGAAAGTGCACGATTGGCACTTAGTAGATAGATACCAATTATAGAAATGACTATACGAAACAAGGCGAAACTCAGGCGGTGGGGGAGTTTAAGTGTCCATTTCCATACTAAGAAAATACTTTTTATCGATTTTTTCCTGAAATATGGGTCCAATTAGAAAAAGTCTAGGAACAACATTTGTAGGTTTTTGATAAATGAATATGACAGCATTTTATTTTTATTTTAAATATAATTTGTGTTGCCCATGTCCAACCTATTCTATGGAGACGATCCACTGTTCGGCGGCGGCGGCGGGGCACTTCGTTATTCTATTGCTTATAGACTTGTTAATTTTTTTGAGATACTCCTTCCAATGTACCCTCCAAATTATCTCTATAATATGAATTTCCACAGTTAAGGTATCGTAAATTCGTCTTAAAAACCCAAATGTCCTTAGGTGTTTGAAAAAAAAGCAGTTTTTTGGCGCGAAATAGTACTACGCTAATAAAAAAATAATTAACCAAACCTATCGAGTAGCGTATGTAAAATAAAAAAAATTAAAGGGGATTACAAAAATATATATGTCGCAGGGACATGCGGATATCAGGGATTTCACGAAATTCCTAGGGATATCACGTAATCCCGGTAGATGTCGAATATTCTTGTTAGTTACGTCTTCTTACTAAAAGTATCTAGTGATATGACAAAATACCAATTTATCGTCAGTGATATATCGTAACACTAAACTAAATCTAGTAAAACGTCAGAAAAGCGGATACTGCCGCATAAAAATCGAGCCATGCATTTCTCTCGCTCGCTCTAGTACGCTCTAGTAGTGCATTTCATCTTCAATTTTAAGAGGTATGGACCAGAACGCTGAGTTTACATCGAATGTTGAAAAAAAATAATACATTTCCTTGTTTTATTAAGTACACATTAGATCCTGAATCATAGATTTCTAACTCAACTTTATTTTCTAATAAAAATGCACCAGTTAATTTGTAATTTTGTTTTATTACTTTATTCATCAATAGTATTCTTTATTTCACTACATTTAGTTTAGTGAAATGACATATCTCTCGACTTTATATTAATATTTTGTCATATCACTAGATACTTTTAGTAAAAAGACGTAATAAACAAGAATATTCGACATCTGCCGGGATTTCGTGACATCCCTAGGGATTTCGTGAAATCCCTGATATCCTCATTTCCCTGTGACATATATAAATTGTATATTTAAATTTTAATTTGGGTATCGGTTTTCGCCTTAACTCAAACAAGTATACTAAAAAGGGGACAGTAAAAAGTCTAAAATTAAATAATTTACAAAAATCAAAATCCCGACTGCAAAAACGACAATTTCAAAGTCAAGCACTAAAAAGACCGAAACGAGATTGAAAATAGAAAAAAAAATTAAAATAGACTATAAACAAAGTAAACTCTGCTTCGGTTTCACAAACAACGCATCAATAACTGTATTAGGTACATTGAAATTGCTTTAATTTGGTGTATACTATGTACTTTCACTTGTAAATATTAGGATAAAAAGCCCCTCTGCAGTTAAGAAAAAAATAAAAAACTCGATGTAATTAAGTACTGCTGTATAATAAAACACAATTTTTTTTTTTACCTTTGATACAACGATAAAAAAATTAAAAATATATTTGAAAAGTACATTGGAACGAGTATCTCCAATAAAATTTTCAAAATCTTAAGCAATACCAAATAATAACCAGGGCCCCGCTGGATAGAAACCGAAATTAAATACCATTTCTCCCTTAGTGGTGGAGATACATTGCATATTTTCGTTCGATTAGCAAGTGCATTCAGTAAGCTAACAGTGTACATCGGTTTCCTTGTTGTGGCTCAGGGGGCCAGCTAGATTGAAACGTACATTTCCGAGACCTAAGTTACTAAGTTTCAAAAACCAGTACCAACGACTCACTAACAGGGAATTTCATCATGTTGATGTATAATTTACTTAATATACTAAAAGATATTATTTCCTGTCTGAATCATTTACTGACAAAAGCTGATCAGACCACTACTAACCTGAAAATTATAGTATTAATTAAACAGTCATAGTTTTCTCATGCCTCATAGGTAAATACAGTTAACTTTTAATCAAATACAGTGAATCTGGGATAGATAGCAATATGCACTACACAGAATGGCATATTTACGAAGCTAGAAGTCCCTTTTATTATCCGACATATTATAATGTATTTTTTATCTGTTCTTAGAGTCGATAGAAAAATAGAGAAAGACAAAATAGTTATTTGTTATGCAAGGCTGCAAAGTTGTTTTTTGGCGCGAGTACTTGTATAGAAAGAATCCTGAGCGTAGGTACCGAGGGTATCAAAGATACGAGACGCAGAATAACTTTTCTGCCAATCGAAACACAAAACTTTTTACATCATTACATATGAGTCAATTTTTCTATGTGTAGGTATATAATTTTTACGGAAGAAAACTCAATTCGGCATTATGTACCGCTTGCACTAACTCTGCAGGTGTTAAATGTATATCTTCGTCGCCGCTGCTGGACTCGCTCATATTTTATGATTTCTTGTCTTTTTTTTTATAAAAAAATAAACCAAAATGATGGAAAGTAAATTGAAAAAAGAGAAAAAAAAAAAAAAACATGGATTCGTCTTGCTGGCCAGTGCGATTATTTTAAAAATGAGGTTGGCGAACTGACATGCTGTATGTATTAATGCAATTTCAGTAACGGTACAGAAAATTATGGAATAGCAAGGTTCGAATTTCAAAAACACTTTCCACGCTAGCGGATAAAATGCAGTTATGCACTCAGATTTCGAATGATCAACAGAATCTTTCAGAGCTTGTGAGGTGAAAAGGAGTTTTAATGTTTTTCATATCCACCATTCATCGTCCTATATCAACGATACTAATGTTATGATATAAAAAAATAAACTTCTTGCTGCATACAGTGTGAAATAGGTACCACTAGAAACATAAACGATTACTCTTATTATAATTACAACGCGTTGTAACGAAGTAACAGACGGCACCGACGTAACAATCATTTGAATGAGCCCTTAAGTTGACGTGAAGGCAGTTTAAAACAATCATCGAGCTTGTGTGTTGCGAGACAGGGTGCAGGGGGCTGTTTGTCGCCGATACTAACGCGATTACGCCCAATCAGCAGAGTCGCCGCCCTAATTGGGCGCACCCGATGCGAGGGCGGGCTTTTTTAACAGCTTGCGCAAACACGCTCTCTCCCCAGTCTGGGCCGCAGTGACAGCCCTGATGTTTGTCTCAGTCCGAATTCATGAACAACTGAGTGCATGTTATTAGTTTATTACATTTTGTCTACTAATATTTGCTTTGCATTTTTTTTTTTAAATTCTCATACACACGCAGACTGTACAATGCCTTGCGTGTGCAATATAATAATGCATTCAGTGTGCTGATAAGGCTGCCCCGATTCTGCAAAGTATCAGGGATGTTCGCCGATCCGCAAGTAGACAGGGCCTCAAGTCTGCTATTACAATAGTGTCAGAATGGTCTCTTCATTGTGAGTTTTTGACAGATTTGCCATACAAACACTGTCAAATACTCACAATGGCGAGACCATTCTGACACTATTGTAATAGCAGACTTGAGGCCCTGTTTCTATTCTATTATGCGGAAACGATGCACATCCCTGGTGCGCTGGGTTCGGGGTAGCTTCAGCGGCATTCTGAGAGCATTCGCGCAGAGGTTCGATTGTCGCTACCAGAGGCCCTAGTGTGAGTTTATTTTAACTATCTCGAATTTACGCATCGAGCGCGTTCAGCATTTCGATTGGTGAAGGGCCAATCGAAGACCAATCGGAATGCCGAACGCGCTCGATGCGTAAAATCGAGATGGTTAAAAGAAACTCACACTAGGGCCTCTGAACCTGAACCATTGCTGTATGGTTCACATACTGAGAAATCGAAGTCTGTAAAATGTTAGGGCTCGTGCACATAGCGATCCGTTTCGGACCCGTAGGTCCGTTATTTGATGGCGTATGTAGTTGTAAGAGCGAGTTCACACACACAACAGTATTCCGGATTCAGTAGTCATGTCGCTCCAGTCCAATTCTGATCCTTTAAAACGGATCCAGTAACAACGGACCTATAGGTATATGTAAGAGCCCTTAATGTGGTCTGTGGTGGCCCTTAGTGTGGTTTTTGTTTATTATTTTATTTTTGTAATTATTGTGCCACAAGCATTTTTTTTTTACTAAGTATTTTGTATAGGTTGTTTTATTGTGGAAGTAGACAAAACCCATTTTTTTTATGATGTTCCGGCATGATTATTTTAGGTTGCGATGGATTTAATATGCTGCCAACGTCCACAAACTGATATGTAAAAGCGTTGTGTGATTGAATGATGCCAAACATGTGAGATGGTTTAATTATCTACTTTAGGAAGTGTAATGTGTAAATCATGAGATTTTACCGCATCGTGTTTCTCTGAGAATAGAGGTTGTTTTTTTGTGGAAATAGTCAAAATCCAATTTTGACGTGATAACGTCCTATAAATCGATGAACAGCACGCACGAAAAAGCATGACTCATTGTCACGTTCCGCCTGAGTCGAGTATGCAAGCGAGAGCGCGGAACAAGCGGTAGAGAGGCAAGATCGGCTTAAGCGTTCGGCTTGTGACGCAATGTTTTCTTATGACGTTATTACGTAAGATTATCGTCCGTAAACAGACTTTACAGACAACCAATTTTTTTTTAATGATGATTAAGAGCTCCATGGAAATATACATTTGATTTCTATTATGAGAGGTCTATTTACAACAGCAGCATTGCATAGCATGCTGATCCGTAACTGACTTGATATTGAAAAGCCGATTAAATTTAGATAATTTTAATTTCAGCCAAGTAAAAACCTACTTAGTTATCGCACTCAAAATTCAGAAGTCATTTACTCAAATTAGGCTGAGAATCCACACTTTTCGAACGTCAAAATTAGGTAGAGTCGCCGTCAGATATCTATGGTCATACGTTGACAACTCGTAACCCACATTTTTTATGCATTACGAGTTATCAATGGGAAGATTTGGCGCTTAATTTAAAAAACAAAATTATGTACTTATCTCATTTTGTTAAAAAATGTGGGTTACGAGTTGTCAACGTATGACCATCGATATATTGTAGCAGACAAGGTGACCAAATACTTCTGAACAATTTTATGAAGTAATGAATGTTCCGATATTAATGGTAAATTGTAGTGTATGGAACGTATTGACATTTTAAATTGTTCAGAAGTATTTGGTCACCTTGTCTGCTACAATATATCTTACGGCGACTGTACATAAGACAGTCCTCCAAAACGCCCACCCTTTACCACTTCCTAGTGCATTAGCTGGGAAGAAGAAGTGGCGCAACAAACTCCCCGGCAGAACAGCTGTCTGTTCAGATAGAAAAACATGATTCTATACTCTTTATTTATTATAGCCCGGTTTATTGTAGGTTTATTGTAGCGCGTAGGAAGCACAGGCACCGGCCATACAGCCAGAGCTGTCATCAATCAGTCGCAAACGTAGAAACAATACCGTTCGCCGATGGGGATGCACACTACCCTGATTTATGAGGCATGTCAAATACAAACTCATCTGTATCATTGTTCGGTGGTAGTCGCTTAGTGATATTGCGATTCAAAATTTTCATTTGTAACAATGAATAAGTGCTTCTTTTTGCGTTGGATGACGCTTGCTTTGTAAATGGTCTTTATAATCTTGAATTTCATTAAAACTTTTATGATTCAGTAACCTAGGTTGCTTGCACATTTTTATGGAATATTGCCATAAGCAATTCAAACTTGGTCATGTGGTGAACTGGGGACTCTTGCTCTCCAGTGAAAATAGGCTTAGGCGTCGTCTTTCTATTGCGCCTGTCTAAGTACTAAGATAATAAGTAGGGATCAACTTTTTCCATAAACGCCGAATATGTGTATAATGTGCCGAATAGGTTTCACCGAATACCTACGATCATTCCGCCGAAGGTTCGTTAATATAATAAATTCCCGTGAACAGTATACAGGTCTGAACTTGTTCACGCAAAGTGCGCGGATTGGCGCCGGACCCTCCCGCCAGCTACCCCCGCTGTACCAGAAGTGGTTATTGCATCATCTATACTTCATTTACTATAACATTAGAAAAAAGAGGCTCGTAGAAGCAGGAGTGCGAAACATTTTATTCAAAGTTAAAAGTTTAAACAATTAAACTAAAAATATTTTAACATAACTTTGATAAATAGGTCGTAATAACATCTTCATCACACATTACTTACAACGAAACGAATGAATGAAACAAACGATTACGTCGTGATGATTTAAATTTAATTAAGATTAAAGGAAATAAAAGTCTTTTTTTTTTACAATATTTTATTTAAAACAACAACTTTCAACACACAATAGTTGGTGTAACTTCTTCGTCTTCATCATATAATTTAATCACTACGAGTATCATCAGAGAATAAAGATGAAGAAGTTTCACCGACGTTACCTAATAATAAATCTTTCTACCACATCATCCATTATGCTTTAACTTTTCCTCTTCTTTAATTGCATGAGTAACGCAAGACTGCCATCGTTCTAGCGTAATACTATCCAGATCTTGTGGGAGTAATTGTTTCTCCTTGTCTAATTTGAACGTTTTGTTATGTTGAGCCACATACCCCATCATTTGAGCCCATATTAATTCTATAGGGTTGAACTCGCAGTGGTAGGGTGGGAGGCGCAATACTGAAATTCCCTTCTCTCTAGCCAGATGGCTATCATCAACATGGCATCTACAACAAACTTTTGGTATAAATGTCTTTGTATTTTTGCTTTTTCTAATAAAGTTGCCCTAAGATCTTTTTCCTCAAAAGGAATATTTTTGCTTTTAAACCATTCCTGTATATCTGCCTTTCGTGTAGCTGTGGTTGGCAGCTTCTCCAATGTCCTTGAGTGGTATAGCGCATTGTCCATAACAATTACAGCGCCACTCTCAATTTTCGACAAAATTAACTTGAACCATTTTCACTTTTGTCTATCGCGCTTCTATAACATATTCCCTGTAAATTGAGAGGTCTGGCTCTTATGAAACAGGAAATCCTAGTACAAGAGTCAGGGCTACACAGATGATTGTGTCTTGAAGTGTAAATAAATAAATTATTATTATTATTAAAGTTGAAGGCGTCCATTTCGGAGTGGTCATCTTCATCACCTTTCTTTGCATCAAATATTAACGCAGCATCCATTAAAAACCCTTCACAAACCCTGTGAAATAAAATTAATACAAGTCAATTATTCCGTACCCCCTATATAATTTCACTGCTGGAAATAGTTCATAGATAAATACTATAACAAAATTTATAACTTTAAAAGTTCGCTTTGCATGCGTTAATTCATAATACAATATAATATGTATTACTTAATTAATAGTCAATAACAATGGGGTGTTCATTTTTTTATGGCGAGGACAGTCCATAAAATACATACCAGTATGACCGATTATAAGTTGGATTTTTTAAACCAGCAGATAGACCTTCCCAATGTGCTTCTTTTGAAGACTTATTATTAGTGTCATGCCATATTAGGCTTTTCGTGTGACCTGTTTGTATGATAAAAGGTTATTAATATAAATACCATTCATTTCACGAACCAATTTTATGAAATTATGTTTAACTGTATAATTAATTATAATGTTATTGAATGCAAGAGGTCATACACTGCTTAGTGCATAAATAGCTGTTAAGAAATTTAGAAGCACTGTACCTTCATTTAGCCAAGTGTCATCTAAATAATAATATATTTTCCTTCCTTTATTCCTTAGCCTTTTTATTTCATGAAGATATTTTAGTCTCCAAAGGACGATCTCCTGCTTGTCTATGACTTCTATGAGTGCACTTTTTCTGCTCCGTTTGATTTATGTGAACTTTAATGTTTATTTAATTATTTTATACAGACTGCTTTTTTAAAATCTGGCAGAGACTCGTCACTGTTAACTGCTTCCAGCATCTTTTCCAAGGTGGGCAACTCATTATTAAAGAAGAAGGAATGAATTTTCCTGCATATTCCACTAAATGTGATGTCATCAAAATCATCACGTTTCATGTGCTTCTGTTGGGGAGGGGGAGATTGCAGGCGACTTTTTATGTTGTACTCTTTGAGAATATTGGACAGAGTAGCCCGAGATACGCCTGTAAATAATAAAATCATGTGCGGAGTTTCTAAAATATAATAAAAATGTATTATATTTTAGAAACTCCGCACATGATTTTCATGTCATCACAATGCATGTTAGTTTCAAATATTTTTATAGTAATAATTTTATGAATCATCCTTACCGGCAACTTCTGCGATTTTGTTTATCATCTCAGTCCTACAATGAGGAGTATCTGCAGGCCAGGACTCCAATTGCTTAAAAATATTTATCACAGGTTGTTTTTCTACAGAACGCAGCGTTCTCTTTTTTTTGGGAGACATTATTATTTCGTCGGAGGCAACTTTTGGACCACGTTTTTTTCGCCGTTGGCTTTGGTCAGACTCAGCACTTATATGTTGTAAGCCACTCGGTCCCGCACCGGGATCACTCATAGCTCAAAAAAAAAGTAACGTTTTGTACAAACAACCCAATGACAACACTGATAACAATACAATAATAAAGAAATAACTAAATATTATTTATTATTTTAATAAATAACAACAAAATCACGAAAATTAAACAATAACAAACAAAGTATTCACAAGTAAATGACATACATGATAATCTTAGAACATTGTCAAGTCAATTTCACAGACGACATAAACCAGTAAAATTAGAAATCCCCGGCTGTCACAGCTTATGAAGGGATTAAGTAATATTTTAGATTTGGTAGGATTATAGTGAAACAAAATGCGTTGCAGTATTGTTGACTCCTGCTTCTTTTAGGTTTTTAGCATAGGCACTGTAATTTTAATTTGGAATGAAATAATATATCTAAATGAAAGCTACTTAATTTAATATGGTTGTTTTTTTAAATGATTACAATTAAGTGTGATAGCTGATATATAAATTCATTTTAATCGATTTGGCGTCAATCGTAACTATAACAAGTTTATTGTACTTTTGTTATAAAGTGTGCATCAAAAACAACCTTTTTTAACTTCTGTCTAATGCTATTATAAATGGAGTATAGTAAGGAGTAAAACTTCGCCCGACACAGCTGTATACTTATATTTTGTTTTTAATAACCATCTTTTTTTATCTACTGTTATTGGAAATGAAGCTAGTGTCGAAAAAAATATAAAGCTACACTGTCAATAACTTATCTAATAAAAATAACACATTGAACACTCAACTCGTGATAAATCATACACGGCTCAATACAGTAAAAACTTTGAGGCTTTGCCGAACATTCGGCGATATAGCCGAATATTCGGCCGAATATGAATATTCGGTAAACCTGCCGAATATAACACAAATATTCGGCCCATCCCTAATAAACGTAGATAGTGTTAACGCAGTATTCTTAATAAGAATATTCAACTATTTCTCTTTCGGGTATCCTTAAATATTCTATTCTATCCTATTATTTATTCTAAAATATAAATTCAAAACCGGGTGTTGAGTGATTTGCCGTGTTATTTTAAGACTATAGACTTTTTATAGGTTTTCCTGTTATTTGTAAGTATAGAACTTATTCTCTGTATTTTTTTCAAAATTTTAGGCTCGGGGATTGGTAAATTTTCATCTATTTTCTTTAATAACATTAAAACTTTTATTAAATTATTTAAAAAATATATTTATAATCCACATAATAAGGGTACGAACTGAGTGCACGCTCGACTCGAGCGTCCGGCGGGGCGGCGCGTGCGGCGTTCATGTTAATCACATACAATCCCTCGCGAGTGTCCTGGCGGCGAGCGGCGCGGCGAACAATCTTTCGCCGATTGCACGCGACGCAAAACGCCCCGCCGCGCCGCACGCCTTTTCACTCAGGCCGAACACTAAGTCCTTTCATTTGATACGTCACACGGGACAGCTTGCAAAACTTTTCTTGTAAACCAAAAGTGAACCCCATACTCAAAACCCTAGTAGCATTTTTGTTGGCGTTTGGTTGGGCCACATACCTCTGAAGGTGGCCCAAGTAAATGCCAACGGAAAATGCTACTAGGGAATGTATTTATTTACGTTACACGTCCGTTTTTGGGTTACAGAAATTCATGTGTGTACCAAATTTTAACTTAATTGGTCTAGTAGATTCGGAGCAAATCGGCTGTGACAGACAGACAGACACACGAGTGATCCTATAAAACCTGTCCTTCTGTTCGTCGTTTTCTCCTTTTGAGTTACGGAACCCTAAAAATTTAAATAATATAACAAGGAAAAGATGTAACGTTCGTCATCTAATATTTATTTGTAAGTACACCACTATAAACAGAGTGTTGATACTTGATACCGAACACCTAATTATCATATTTACATTTGTGATCGGAATAATATTATATTACAGTAATTAACTTACATATCAAGAGTTCATTTATTTTATTACATCTGCGGCCGTGATCCAATAAGAAATAACGTATGTGTAACTAAAATAATGCGTTCTATAATACAACAATAAAATTATTTAAGTATTTAACATTTGAGGGAGACTGATACACCCAAAACCGCAAATCATTCCATCGATATACAAAAATTCCGCTTATTATCTCTCATTCCCAGTTTGACCTCTTTTTTATGCTAAAGTGACGACTTTAATGCTAAAAAAAAAAAAAAAAAAAAAAAACTTAAATCATAAATAAGTATCCAAAAGCCGCAGATGTAATATCACTTAAACAAAAAACAAGCTAAAGAGATCATCGTCTTCCCAATCCAACTCGAACACTTATCACAGCTTATTAATTTACAAATACTTACGTCACAGTCCAATTTACTCGTTTGGTCATTTATCTCTAACATACTGTTCTGTACATGCCTGATACAAGCGGAGACTTTATTACACAAACACTGTACTTATATTACTTTACTGTCAAGAGCGTTCATCTCGCGCGGGCTGGGAACGGCGCATTTCTATTGGTTTTTCGTGATTGTTTGATCAAATTTAAATTAAAGTACTATTTTGACGTGACAACGTCTAATAAATCGATGAACGAAAATGTCCCGTTACGCTCAATGTCCCGTTACGCTCATTGTCCCGTTAAGCTCATTGTCCCGTTACGCTCATTGTACGCTTGCACCGCATCAATGTTTTGTTATGACGTTGTCACGTTAAACTATCGTCCGTAAACCCACTTTTCAAACAACCAATTTTTGACGTGACAACGTCTAATAAATCGATAAACGCCGGCTGCATGCACGAATAAGGATGACTCATTGTCCCGTTGCACTCATTGTCCCGTTACGCTCATTGTTCCGTTACGCTCGTTTGTTCTATGTTTTGTTATGACGTTGTCACGTTAAACTATCGTCCGTAAACCAACTTTACAGGCAACCTTCTTTTTTTTCAGCTAAGTACTAGATCGTTGTATTTTGTAATTATTTTTAACATTTACTTTATAGTAAAAACCTAAAAATATTTAGTCGTAATACTGCAAATAGAAAATAATTGACTATTTGTCAATTTTTTGAGTAACAACCAAAATGACTGTGAAAAAAATTGGTTGTCTTTAAAGTTGGTTTACGGACGATAGTTTAATGTGACAACGTCATAACAAAATATTGATGCACCGCAAGCGTACAATGAGCGTAATGGGACAATGAGCGTAACGGGACAATGAGTCATCCTTTTTCGTGCATGCAGCCGACGTTCAGCCGTACAATGAGCGTAACGGGACAATGAGTCATCCTTTTTCGTGCATGCAGCCGACGTTCAGCCGTACAATGAGCGTAACGGGACAATGGGCGTAACGGGACCATGAGCGTAACGGGAAAATGAGTCATCCTTTTCCGTGCATGCAGCCGACTTCATCGATTTATTAGACGTTGTCACGTCAAAGGTATCATACATGGCTGAAAAAAAAAATAGTACTTTGATTTAAATTCAGTAAAATAATCACGAAAAACCTCTAGAAATGCGACGTTGCCAGCTCGCGCGGGATGAACGCTCTTAAGGTTCCGGTACGCAATGAGCAAACTTAGCAGTATAATTTGACACAGATAATAAATTGATATATACAGGTTGTTTGGTGCATCGTGTGCCAAAATGAAATGGTCAAAAACAAATTAAACAATACACATCTAAATAAAATTAAAATTCAGAGTCTACGCTTTATACTTTTTTTTTAATTGTATTTAAATGAAAAATTTGGCTTATTCCATAAATCCCCCCTGAAATTCCTCCTTAGGAGGAAAAGTGGAATCTATAAAAACAGTCTAGAATTCACCCCTGATAATTTATTTATTTATTTATTTATATATGCTTTATTGTACATCAAGATTACACATTACAAAAGAAAAGGAAAACATAAACACTATAAAACATACAATGGGCGGCAATCCCGCTTAGGGGAGGAAAACTAGAATCGAAAAAAAAATTGGGGTCTGTTTTTCCCACTGCGGGGGATTCTCTCAGGGGGGGAATAGTGGAATAAGCCAAAACTGTGGGTCTTTTTTTTAATAAAACTATAAAAAGTCGATAAAAAAAAATCCACAGGGCATGAGAGGTGTTAAGGAAAGGATAGCAGATGAGGTCATCTGCTACACTCCACCATTTTAATTTGACACACGATGCACCAAACACCCTGTATAAAACACGAACAACCCACCACTTACTTACATCATAAACAACAACTTTTGTTCTAAGACTTTTAATAATTCATCAGACTTTCATACAAAAATAAAAATAATTAAATTCAACGCTCTAAATGTATAGAACAACGAAATCTTGAAGGTTTGTTTCTGGTAAATGTATTATGTTTTGTAATACAGTTCTGCAAGGGGGTTAGTGTTTTACCAAAAACCATGTATACAGGATAAGTTTTTAACCAGTGTGCAAATTTTGTTTGGTGGTTCAGTATCAGTAATAGAACACACTTCCATTATTTGTTCAATACTTTATTTTATTTGGTCCTACTTGAAATTAGCAAAATATGGATACAATCTATTCGTAATAATATCAATGGGCGAGCGCACAGCTGATACTCGTAGGTACACTACTGCGTTCCGCTTCACTGACCGCGCCCGCCGGCGCGTTGAGCGACGAGTATCCATTATATCAGTTTCAAAATAAACATCTTTCGTTAACGATAACTTATTTTTTTTGTACTAAGACATATCAAAATAAGAAATAGGTGTATAATAAAACACGTTTGAGTTTAATTTGTCAAAATTTGCGCACTGATTATAAACTTTTCCTGTATATATATACAGAATAATTTGAGGTTGCCGGTCTTATCCCTCAATATTTACAGATAATTCAATAAAATTTTGGAAAATGTATAACAAAAAAACTTCATAAATATTTTATTATTTAAGACTGAAACAAAACCATCGGATCCTTAAATTACAGTATTGTGATAAAACTTTGTTTTACTTTGCACAAAAGGTAAAGCACTGTTGCTTGGTCATCGTGTACCGGAGCCAATTATCTTAAATCTATAACTATAGGTAACACCCACATAACGAAGTTCAACTGTTTAGTATTATGTTTACAAGTTTAGGAACCAAGAGTCCTCAAAGTACCTCCAAGGTGCCTTCACAATGGGCGTTAGTCTAGCGACGGCATGCATAGACGCCGCAAGTACGCCGCGTTTTCACACCGACATGTATGATAATTACGCTAATCTTTGAAAAATAATAAAAAGTGTAAAGTCATTTTAACCTATTTTTGGGTCGGCTTCCAGGTTATCCAGATGCAACTGAATACCAGTATTTTAAATGGAGCAACTGCCTATCTGACCTCCACAACCCAGTAACTAGGTAATACCTACTATATACCCCTTGGTAAGACTGGTTGTCAGGCTTTCGGACTTCTGCAATGACGACTCGTAACAACTGTCAAAGATCCACGAATGACAGCCAGGACCAACGGCATAACGTGCTTTCCGAGCCACGGAGGAGTCTCGGTATCTAAAGATCACCCATCCACGGACCCACCCCGGCAAGCGTAGCTTAACCTGGTGGCTGTTATTACTTAGTCACGAGCTCCACTAAAGTAATTTTAGTCAAATGACCGAACATTCGTCTTCGTAATAACTTTTTAAGTTTTAAGATTATGATAATGTGTTTGAGTGTTTCCTCGTCAAAGACCATTATGTTGGAACAATTAAAATGATAATATTAGCGTTTGCACAGCGTCTACGCGCTGCGCGCGCCTACGAGCGTCGACGCGGCTGCTACGCGTGTTCTACGAGCTGCTACGCATCTGCTACGCGCTACTACACGACTGCTACGCGGCTGCTACGCAGCGCCTACGCGCCTACGCGGCGTCATTGCAAACGCTCTGGCTGGACAAACATCCATTGCAGACACTATATTAGTTATTTTTAATAGTATGTCATAAGTATGCTTCTGACCAATAGTTCTTTAGTTCGTTGAGCTGAAGCCATTTCACATACGACGACTTTTTTTTAATTTAAAATTTATTTAGAAGATTTTTGTTTTCTAATCCAAATGGACAAGATCTCTACCACGTAATTTATCAGTAAATGATTGTAAACCACACTCCGCTATATCAAACAGTCTATATGTTTATAATCTAGAACTGTAATAATAATTCTCATTTTCGATTTTATAGACGAAATGATTTCATTTTACAAATCGATAAATAACTATGTACAATATGGGACTAGATTGAAGAGCTACTAAACATTTTCTAATCTTTCGTCGACCTAGTTGTAGGTATATTGAGAAAGAAAAAAAAAAAATAGATCCCTTGAAAATCTGGGCAAATGTGTTTTATCAAGAGAAAACTTTTGAACACATTTAAGTTTGTGCAGTTTGATTGAAATGTACCGACTCGAGGCCAAAGCCCGTTTAACCTTACACATGGACCTGAAACTTGAGAATTTAGAATATCGGAATATATTATTTGCTCAGCTGCAGTCGCAGGAACCAAACGTTTCCAGTGTGCCTTTAGGCTTAACCGAGGATAAGAAGAGCACGGTAGCTCGCCCGAGTGGATTTAGGCTAGCTATGTGTCCGCGGGTGCGGACGTGGGCGCGGGCGCGGGTGCGGGAGGCGGCGAGACGCGCGCGGCCGCCAGCGCCGCCGCGTGGCGCCGCGCCTTGAGCCGCAGGTCGGCGATGGACGACGAGCGGCATCGCGCCGCCAGCGCTGCCAGCCCCGCGTACGGCGGGCACAGCGCAGCCGCCGCCGCTGCTGCAGCCGCACTGGCGTACTGCGTTCAATAAAAAGACGAATTGGATAAGGGCCGAAACACAAAACCGCGTTGCGGCGCCGCAACGCTAAAATCGGCAGTTTGCGTTGCGGCGTCGCGTAAAGAGCGTTTTATCGTCGTATGGTAGGGTAACCAGTTCCTCGTGATTTTTTATTGTGAATAGACGTGTCTCTGCCATGGATTGTCGTAAGAAACTTATTGATTATTTGTTATTAAGAAGACATTACTCTGTTTTAAATATATGACAAAGAAGATACTGGATACATCCATTTAATAAGGCTATGAATCCCGATGGCAAGTACTTTTCTCGAAAATACAAAGCATTAAAGATAGACGAAAAAAAAATTTTCGTCTCTCTTGAATGCTTCCGGGTTGACGCGTGTTGTTTGCAAGAGTGATAGAAACAAGCTAAATCATTGTCAACAAGTATGACGTCACGCTGGAATTTGCGCCGCGGTGTGGCGCCGCGCCGCTAATATCGGCGCTGACGCCACTGCCAATTTTAGCGGCGCGGCGCCGCAACGCGGTTATGTGTTTCGGCCCTAAATGTGATGTCCAAATTCGTCGTCCGTTGCCACGTACAGGGGCCTTACTCCCGACAGCATCGAGTTCTGAATCAATCGAATTGGATTCGAAATAAATGCCGATCCATACTCTTGAATCCGACACTAGCGCACGATCGTGCGGTGGTTCGAAGCGAAACTAACTTCGATCGAAAGATTCATTAGGATCGAAAAGTTCGTACTCCACACGCCATCTGACAGATAGATATCGAGTTGTTGTATCAAAATTACACGATATCAAAGAAGCTACTTTATTCAGATCGAGTGAGATTTTAGAAAGAAAGAAAGTAAAAAGCACTAGGGTATCGTTTTTTACGTGGGAAAGTGAAAACATTCAACTACCACTTGACGATGACGTAATCCGCCGGACACGCATAACAATGCTGATGATACTCGAACCTATGTCGATCTTGGTTTACGATTCGAAATGGTTCGAGAGTAAGGTTTTCAATCGAGTTTGGATCAGAAACGAGTTCGAATCGGAAACAAAATCAAACTCGAATCGTTTTCGGGAGTAAGGCCCCTGAGTGATTAATCATTGAAATGGGTCAGTGTTAAAAAGTCTAAAATAAATTCTGATATTTTCACAAATAGTCGTTCCTAAGAACAAATTCTACCTCTAATAGTTTCATATTTGCCCACACTTATCAGACCCATCTCCATAAACCACCCGGTCTAATGAACGTGAAGTGAGCTGTCGATCTCAAGCATCAGCCAGTCTATTCAGTAAAAATCTCACAGTGAAAACTCAGTTGAAGTGAGCATCAATACACAGTGTCAATCCCTAGCATCAATGGAATGACAGCACTTCACCTGTGTTTTCACGGTGAGTTTTTTACAGAATAGCACTACAGGTGACCACCCATTGTGACACCCTATGTAACAGTTCTACATTTATATCTGTAATTTTTATGGTGTACATAATAAAGAGTATTCTATCTATCTTCCTCTCAGTTTTCAAGGCGAGGTTTTTACAGATTAGACCGGCCGGTGTTGTTTTACGTTGTTTACCTGATGAGCAGCAGCAGACAGCAGAGCGGAGTCAAAGGGCGCGAATGCAGTGGAGGGTGGCGGATGGGGCGCGAGTGGAGGGAGCTGCGGCGCGGGCGGGGGGCGCGGCATCGCGGATAGGCGCGGCACCGACACGTACGGCGCCACGCGGCACGGCTCCAGTGGCGTACCGCCGCCGCTTACTAGTAGACCTAAGACGAATATGGATAGGGTTACAAAATTAGAACATTCCTGACAAAAAGCCGGGGATTTCAATTTAAATTTTTCTTTTGCGGTTGGCATTTAACTTTTTTGGTTTACCTACTCGTAAGTTGAAAAGCTCTGACAAAATGACAATGCTGGACAAATTATTTTTGTGCAACATTGACTTTAACCTCGCTTACCAATTTTAAAATTAATTTATATTAATTTTCTTTAAGTACGCTGTACTGGTACAGCGTCTTAATAATTGTTTGCTGCACCGGACGACTTCATTACGTCAACGCCGGCTGTCGCTGAAAACCAGTGCTGGGGCTCTGTCTTGCATAGGGTCGCAGCATAATACTGAGCGATAGCCGTTTTGCGTGGATGTTACGCATTTTTCCCAATAATTTTCTTATTTCTTTTGTGTTTATGTTCTTTTTTTTGCGTCATGTTTACCGCAAATAAACGTATTTTCTTTCTTTCAATTCTGCTGACGCAAAATCCTATCATATGTGTTTAACTAGGTTATAAAATGCAAGCTAAATAACAAATTACATATACTTATAAGACATTTTGCAATTTTTATCTTTAAGGTAAATAGTATTTAAGTAGACTAGGTATAGGACTTCTAATGTTACATATTGTTCAAAATTATTGTCCTACGATTACCAAAAAGTATGTGCTCACGCCGCCTGTGATACGAGTACAGGTTTATCCTAGTACAAGCATCTAACATTATAATACCTTTGTAAATTAATTCATTGTAATTAAATTAAATTATTTCTAAGACTTTAGGTAAACAAAAAATAAATAAATAAATATTTATTTATTTATTTTATTTTTTATGTGTAGTTAAACTTAGTGTGTGTACTCTCAGCGGAGAAGTGTCGAATCTCATGATTTCAGTTCAGTAGATCTTCAGTGTATGACGTCGTGTAAATTTGTATCATCATTAACATTTCTGCCGAGACGTCCAATGCTGGACATAGGCCTCTCCCAAGCACTGCCACTTCGACCGGTTCGTGTTTCCTGCATCCAGCGGATTCCTGCTGCGTTCACAAGATCATCGGTCTACCTTGTGGGAGGCCTTTCAACGCTATGTCTTTCGGTACACGATCGCCACTCTAGAACCTTTCGGCCCCATCGGCCATTTGTTCTGCGAGCAATGTGCCCTACCACTTAAATGTGTATGATAATTTTAAACGAATTTTTGTGTCCAGTCAATTTTGAGATATTTGCGAAAAACACTTTCCGCTGAGGGAACGTTCTATAAAAACTAAGTGAATACTTGTGTACACACATGTACCAAACCAATAACGGTACAATACCACCAATTTTGGATGGTTAGCACTTTATACTGTGCGACAGCTTTTTTGTAGCAATTCTAACGTGGTCGGTTTATTACTGTTTCATTTCTTGTTCGGTATTTTAATTATACATCTTTAATTATCAAGTGTATTGGACTAAAATTTTACAGGTGGATAGTTGAATGAATACTCTCATCATTGCTCAACTGCTCCCAAATAACGATGTTTATTTAGAATTTTTAATTATTTTTTTACATACTTCCTTGACATAATCTTTTCATTATTTGACATTATTTACCTACAAATCGAATTCCAATTCTTTATTAGTGGCTTTTGTGGACATGATATTTATTCAGATATGTTACTGTAGTTGTAATTGCAATCATGTCATTAATATTTTATATACTTAGATTATTTTATATTTTGTGAATGTGAGAACGTTGTAGGCGTAGTAGAGTGTAGATTTGTTGGCGGTTTTCTATTTTGTTAAGTACCTGGTAATTGTTGAAAGGCCTACACTGTCCTCCCATACCTATTATCACTGTTATTTAATAATATTGTAAAGCCAATTATTTTTTAAAGAGTAACCGTGGAGTTTCTTGCCGGCTCTTCTCCATAGGAAACGACTAATTGGAACCGTGCACCTAGCTTCTGACGTTTCATAAGTGCCCATGTAGGTTTATGTGAAATAAAATATTTTGATTTTGATTGGAATACCTTTTGATTTGCCTTTGTACCTTATTGTGTACGAGAAGTTTAAAGAAATAAATAAATAAACAAGTTAATCTGTCGGCGTGTGACGCGGCCGGGCCGCATCGATCCACCTCGATTGGCAGAGACAAACGAGCGATCCGAGCTCACAGTGCTACACAAATCCACTGAGATCCGTTCCCGAACTCCACTTAATTAAATTGATATTTAAGTAAAGCATAATTTGCTCGTAAATTAAGTGAGATCCGTTGTTTATAGCCCGCCCGTCGGGCGAAGTGGGCAATTAATAAATTAACGCGGATCTTCCCGACTTAAGGTGCTCCGTGGGTCTCGTCTGAAAGATTCATTAATTTAATTACTGTTAATAGAATACCTCGCCATTCGATTACATCAGTCGCGATATTATTCTACCAAACTTGGATCATCCGCAGAAGTATTTCTTTATTATAACGATGACAAAGGGTTGTTGTCTTTTAATTGAATCTTTTATAATTAATTAATGGAATCTCATTGAAAAATCTGTTATTAAATTGTATAATAAAATAATAAATAACTTTAGAAATGTTAATAGATATTAGTTATGTATGCAGCTTCTAATTTATGACAATATTATATGCCGCTTCATTTTTAAGCTGCTCTAATCAATTGAACTTAGTATCTATTCCTTAATCATGAATCCGGGTGACGAATACTAATAGAGCAGTTATAAAATAAATGCATAGTATAAGGTAAATAATAATAATATATTTATTTGACGTAAAAAGTACACATACAGAGTGACACTTAGGGCCGGTTGTTTCAAACGGTTCGTTAGCGTAACATACGTACGTCAAATAATAACGATTACATTATGATGTATAACGTTCGTTAAATACAAAGCGTTGTTTCACTGCATAAAATCGGATCGTCAAAGTTCAAATGTAAAAGGATAAAATGACGTTAACCAGTGGGTATGACACCGGTTACTGTAATCGTTATTTTTTAACGAACGTCAAGGGCATAATTTTGTGAAACAACGGTTTGACGATAGTTAGCGCCATTTATGACGTATACGCGTGCGTCAAGTGGACGTGAAACAACCCGCCCTTAATTAAACATGTGAATAGCCTGGTACAGAATATTGATCAATGACCTCTATGCTAGGAAAAACCTGTGTTACAGGGGTCATCCATCCGTCCATTATAGATGGTATAATAGTTATTTATAATTAGTAAAATCCAATTTTGTAAAAAATATATAATGTTATATATACCGGATGACATTTTTTACCGTCTCGAAAAAAATTGGGTATACTAGGTGAACGGAGTAGAAGCCTATGGCATAGCAATTTTTTTTTTTTTTTTTTTTCAGAAATAAAACTAAAATAAAAGATAAAAATATTGAAATTTGGGTGCGTATGATTTAAATTTAAATATTATTTATCGTATTTATTTATTGAATTATGTTTTTCGTTTAATTTCTGTGTTTATTGTTATAGTATGATAAGTTTACTTCAAATGTGTGGTATTTATCCATAGATCAATTTATTTCTAGGTTAAAGAAAAAATAATAAAAACTATGCCATAGGCTTCTACTCCGTTCACCTAGTATACCCAAGTTTTTACGAGACGGTAAAAAAAGTCATCCGGTATATTACAGTTATCACAGTAAGAATATAGCATAGATACGTGTCGGAGTCTGCGAAGGCGGGCAGGCGGCGCTAGGGCGGTCGCGCGCTCTCGCTGTAAATCAGAACCTCTCCGGTCGCCGTCGGCATTATCAAAATGGATGTTCCCCGCGCGTATGAGTTATTTCCATATTTGACACCGAATTACTTTCGAGAAGTGCCGACATAAATACCGGCTGCGTGCGTCCGGCGGCGCGGCGCTGCGCCCTCTGCCCGACGACCGCCGTGCATTTATTTGATTAACTCTGAGTTGTTTAATTTAATAGAATTAGAAGGTAAGCCGGGGCGCTGCTCCTCTCTCTCGCTTATTTTAAAGCGCTCCGAACATCTTTACAGCGGTTTCTGCGCAATAAAATATCGCCACCCTCGCGACGCGCGAATAACTTTACAATTTTATGAACAGGGGAACAATTAAGCTTCGGTGTATTCTTTTATTCTTGAGTTTCACGGCTGCTCTGATTGTTTTTATAGCAGGCGCTGCGAGCGGTGAAGATTCATGTCTTCGTTAAATATGAATTCTTAATTTTTATGAAGATTCAGCGCCTACTGGTTATGATTTAATGGGAACTGATGTAGAAAATATTGCTATTTGTGAAAACAATTAAAATTACAATAAAATCTGTTGTGCAGCTATATTCTAATAAACTCAGGTGTTAACTAGGTATATTCAAATGTAAAAAAAAGAAGTATTGTTTTTCTTTTAGGAACCTCATATTCCTCTTTCCACCTCAAAATTGATATCGGATGAATATATCAAAATCAAAGTGTTTAATGATTAAATCGAAAATTAACTACTAACACACATGAATTTATGAGTGAGCTATTCTTGATAATAACAAGTAGGTTCATAACAAAATATTCGGGTACACAACATTAAACCATGAAAACAATGATTTATATTAGTTATGGCTAAACGCTTTCCAATGAGTTAAAAAGATTTAGATAATTGATTAACTTGATTGGATTTGAAAGTGTTGTTAATCAATAATTTTTTCAAACAGTTTTTACGGGAATGAGCAAAATCAAAATCAATCAAAATCAAAATATTTTATTTCACATAAACCTACATGAGCACTTATGAAACGTCAGAAGCTAGGTGCACGGTTCTAATTAGTCGTTTCCATGGAGAAGAGCCGGCGAGAAACTCCACGGTTACTCTTTGATTTTTTTTTTTTTGTTCTCCTTTTTCTTACAATCTGTCACTAATTATTAGGACATTCAGTAATTTTGATGACTGTTTAGATGTCTTGCTTGGTATGCGTCCTATGACACCTCCTAGTATTTATAAAGCATCAAGCAGAGTTTGTCTGATGAAATCCTAAAAATAATTGGCTTTACAATATTATCAAATAACATTATTAATAGGTATGGGAGGACAGTGTGAGCTTAATTTTTACTCAGTGCTACGCCTCGTAGCCTTAGCGTAGCTACGAATCTTGCGTAGCTGATGGCTACGGAGTCTTCTTATCATTTATTTATTTCCTCAGATAGATGCTTCCGTATATAACTTGGAGATACTATATATGCTTTGAAAATAAACATTTTACTTCAACCAACACTTAAACATAATTGAATTACGTGACAATGCATCTTCAAATCAGCGATATGAGGCCACAAACGATTGCGTAAATCAATAACAACATTGGGAATCTCGTCGCTCCGTTAAAGGGGCATAACATAACAAATAACCGTTTCATTTCACTTTACATGATTATTCTCGTGTTGGCCGGGTGGCGGCGGGGGTGAGGCGCGCAGCGCGGGGGCGGCACATAAGTTAATAAGACATTTAGCAGGGGACGGCGGGATTGCGTCCGAATGGCTCCCGCGGGGAATCATTTTATTCGATTTCGGCGAGCGGCTTTTTTCCGCTTTACGCTCCGTTTAGCGGTTCCTCAATGCTCTCACAATCACGCGATAGTGCGATCTCCTCGAGATTTTCGCGGATAAGTCGCGCAGTCACGTCTCATTTGTCTATGTCGCGTTATGAGCAGCGACGGCGCTCACCGCGGAACACAACAATATGAGACAATGTGATATTTTCGTCCGTGGAATGTGTTACTGGGGATGTAGGACAACCACCGCGTCAAGCTGCGGGTAATTAATTGTTAGATAGACAATACACTGTTTTGACATGATTGTATTACGGTATTACTCTTCCCTTACATTATCAGCGCCAAAGTGTTTCATAGAATCGAGTCTTATCAAGTCACGTATATGAATTTGAGATTGCTAAGATGTTCAGATTTCGGAATCTCCTTTAGAATTTATTTACTTAGATTCAGAACTCAAGCAATTACTTATCTACTTAAATGCAAATGCTTAAATTTCCAAAATACCAAAAGTTTCACAAGTTTATGAACTTACAACAACGCCCTTAAACAAAACTTTATTTTTTTCCATCGCAAGTGTATTTCAATGAAATTGAGATAAGTTCAAAGTGTAAGGAATCTCACGTAATTTATTTATTTCCTCCTTGACCAGTGTGAGGGAGGTCAGTCAGTCGATCGCTAAGTGCGTTGTGCAATTCCCTGAATTTATCGCCTCGCGTGTACCGTTTCCCGGGCTTTTTTACCGCGTTCGCGCGGATTCCCGCTTCGGCCCGCCATTTTAATTATTCATCTGCGTGAGTTATGGTCGAATTAAAAAACTGTTAGAGTCGGACCGGCGCCGGCGGGAGTTGTAATCGAGTTAGTCGGAGTCATGGAGAATACATAATGTGCTAGTTCTGTACTGACAGCGAGTCGGTTGTGCATGCCGGTGGCTCCGCTAACTACTGATGTAGTGTGCATCACGCACGAGTGAATTCATTGCGATTATACAGCGGTGCCAACTCGCCGACAACTAGTTTGCCAGAATCATTTGCAATTTGTAGTTTTCGACTACATTAAACAGGGAAACTGTTTTGAATATAAATTATGACGGTGATACATTTCAGGATTTGGCTGAGTTTAAACAGCCATGAAAAATAAACATGCGACTTTTGGTGGAGATCTGTTTAATGAATCGTAAATTGAGATGAAGTATGATTCGATTTTGAATAACAAAGAACATTTTGTTATCTAGGGCGTTAACTTTGATGTGATTATAGTAATAACTTACCTTTGTGCATCTGACTCTCGTGTTTGCGACACTTAGCTCTTCGGTTTTGAAACCACACCTGTTTGACAATAAAATGCGCGTTTTAATTAAAACAGATCTAATAATTGTCATCTATGCAAAGTACAGTCTACGAGCCTGACCTAAAGTACAATATTTTTGTTGGATTTCCAAAATAATTCTGCCATAATCTTCTTTTTAGAAAGAAAGAAAAATATTTTATTTGGGTCGCGCACAGGAAATACAACAATATTAAAGCTATCAAAATCATGAAAATAATAATACAACTAAAAAATTGTGAAAAAAAAAGGAGACCTGTGCGAGGCCAAAAAGACTCCTATCTTAGCATGATGCTGTGATGTTGGAAAAAAAAATAAAAAAATCAGCAGCGATGGTATTCTGATAGGGCTTTTAAGCAGTAACACAAACCTCTACATTATTTTGTAGTTTTTTTAATAGAGGTCAGATCTGCAGTCTATTAATCATTATTTTACGCCCAGTAGGTACACACGGCCACAAATCAAGCTATACATTTCCAGTTTAGGCTGATCTCGCATTGTATAGGATTTCCGTACAATGAGAGGTCAGCTTATACTGGAAATGTATAGCTTGATTTGTGGCCGCGTGTACTACCACACTACGCTACGAATCAAGAGCTCGAATCGCTGCGTATTAAGTAACACCCAGAGGATGACTAAATCAGTACAAGATCACAAATTTTCGTGTTTAAGAGCGCTGTCTCGGGTCCACTAGCGCCACTCCTTAAAAAAAATATTATCTCGTGACTGAGAAGGAATTATGAAAAACGGCTCAATCAGCTGCCGCGGTAAGTGTGTCTAGAATTTTCTAATACACGAAATAACACGAAGCAACAAAATACGATCTATTTAGATCGAATTTTTTTGCTTCGTGTCTCAATATGAAATTAGAAAATTCTAGACACACCGAGGCAGCTGATTAAGACGTTTTTCATAATTCCTGTCAGTCACGAGATAATCGACTCAAAAAAGCGGAAACGTAGTAACCCGCACCCAAGTCAATTTTTTTTTATTGCAGATTCGGAATCATAAAAAAATTCTGCGTCGAATGGTTCGACTCCCGTAACTCTACGACTAATAGAAAATTTGTACAGCGTTTTAAATCAACCCTATTTTTTTAAGGGACCACCTAAATTTTGCTGTAAATAGCGTAAAAAAATGCATTTTTTATCATTTAGCATTTACACCAATTAATCATTTTGAACATTTTTGATTCCGGTAGTTACAGCGCTGTTGAAATTTTGAGCAGTGTGGGTTTTTTCAGGTTTTTTTTTCTGAAATCTTAAACGTTTTTCGGCTCTGGTGAACATTTTTCATTTTATAGGTTACTACGTTTCCGCTTTTTCACGTCGAATTATTTTTTTAAAGGAGTGGCGCTAGTGGACTCGATACAGCCCTCTTAAGTAAAAGTAATGACATTAAAAATAATTTGTATATTTATAGTAATGACCCTAGTGCCGCAAGCTTACGAATCACTGCACTAAGGTACGTCGCAAAGAAAAATCAGAACCATTCAACTGAATAAACACTAAACAAATGACAAGCAAACACAAAACATTTGCATTTAATCCAGTTTCAATAATTGACGAAACAAACAAGGGTTGATCTCGTCGCGAGTTTCCCGAGGAATCGCATTATACGACACTGTAGTGGTACTGTATGTATGTACGTCAGACTGCCGTATTAGTGTAGGTTACAGTACATGCATGCGAGCAAACATGGGTAACCGCATTAGTGAGGACAGCACGAACGTTGCTGATTGCATGTTGCAGACAATCTGTTGGCGTGCACCAATTGTCATTTACATTAACAAAAGTCCCGTAATTGGTTATGTCTAAATTAATTTGGAGGAATTTAATCGGTTGAATTAATTTGTATGTAAACTTTTGGTAATTGTTTATCCAACCGTACGAGACTGGTACATAATAAGAAGAGGGTTTCCAACTTTTTTATTTTACTATGGGTTTGCTCTTGACTCTAGTCTAGGTCTGGGTGACAAAGACAAAGTCTACGATGGAGTGAGCTTACCCAGAAGAAGCCTGTTCACTCTCACTTTGAATAGATTAGGGTTGCATGCGTTCGGAAACACAGACGCAGGCAGAGAGAGTTCCACTCCTTTGCTGTGCGCATTATAAAAGACGTTTGAACTTTGGACGAATCATATTGATCGCGCAAGCTAAGATCTAAGATCTAACTAGCCTGTATTATCCCACTGCGGGGCAGCCTCCTTCTCCCTTTTCCAGACAATTCTGTCCTTTGCGAGAGCAGTGGTGACCCAGTGGTAACAGTCGCGAATTACGAGTTAATAATAATATATATTTGAAAAAGTTTATTTTTATGACTCGAGGTTTCCCTCCAAGAAACCCCTGGACCTCTCACTCTTAAGGACGGACCTCCAACGTAACTTCGGCCCGGTTTCCCGGGCCTCTTATTATCCTTCAGCTAGGACCCTCCAATACCCATTCGTTAAGGCCTATTAACCTATCTTAATTGTTTTTATTTATTAAATTGTTTACTCTTTAACTTGTTTATTTTCTTCTTAAGCTAGGACTCCTCCAGTTCTGACGATAGGTAGGTGATAGTTCTATCTCTGACCTTGTTACAACATCAAGCTATACATTTCCAGTATAAGCTAATCTCGCATTGTATAGGATTTCCGTATAGTGTTAGGTCAGCTTATTATGGAAATGTATAGCTTGATGTGTAGCCGTGTGTACAATAGAGTCACATTAAAGGGCGAACTGATGCCTCCTAAACTAGGCCAAGGCCTGTGCTTTAGGAGCCAAAATTCCTCCAGATATAATAGCAACTACAGGTAGGTATTGAGTGTCATGCAAGTACTTATAATATGAAAAAACAGCATAAATTATATAAATAGTGACTTAATTTAAAAAGGTATTAGTTCTATTTAAGAAATAATACTATTCAGATTCTCAGTTTCGTCATACGTTAACTTCTGCAACCAATTTGTGGGTTTGATTTTAACTTCGTGTTTAGTCAGGGAGTAAATGTGTATAAGTGTTTTTATTATATTATACAGTCGAGAGCTAGTTGCCGTATATTGTCGGCTGGCAAACTTGGAACGACATTGGACTATATCACACACGAGAATGCCTTTGCGTCTTTTCAGTTTATCATGATCTAGTAACGTAGTGTTTCCGAAGCACAGCGCCGAGCACAAAAAGCTGTCTCACAGTCAATACATCGGCTTCTAAATAAAGTTGATTGGTTGAAAAGTCCTGGCGCTTAAAGTGCATGACTTTTATAGGACGTTGTAGGTCGTAGGTTCGAATCCAGATAGGCGCTTTTCTTTTTGTATATATTTCTTCATTACCATTGCTCTCAAAACGGTGAAAGAAAACATCGGCGAGGAAACCGGCTGCTTAAATGGGCTGATTATGCTTATGCTGTCCTTTGTCTGTCATCCTTTCGGTCCTAAGCTACATAGTGCTTAATTATTATCAAGCACTAGTTTAGAGCTTTTAAAAGCTTGCTTAGTTTTGAAAAATAAATCCTACTTTAGGGTATTCAAGTAGCGTACACAATAACTTTAGGTACATACAGCAAACTACCTAGGTTTGCAGGGCACACAAACATAGATGTTGGTGTACGTAAAATCAACGGGTGTATTACTAGTTAAATTTATGCTTCATATTCTTTGCTTCATACAACAAACACTAATAAATAGGCGAAGTAATACACCCGTTGATTTTACGCACACCAACATCTATGTTGGTGTGCCCTGCAAACCTATCAAGTTTGCTGTGTGTACCTACACCTTGTTATTTCTATAGGTCGACAAGTCTACTTTGTAAGTCGAAATAATATGAATAAAGGGGATGCAACACTAATATATACCATTTCATCATAGTTTTAATGATATTTATTTTGGAAGTATGAATATATTTTACGTTTTATTTAATAAGTGAACTGTTTTATTTTAATTTTATGTATTTTATTTTATCTTCTACCCTTACGCACGGTGTCTACATCTCTTTTTATCTTCTGTCCTATCTCAGGTATGCTCGAAGAAATTTCTATAGAAATAAGCATCGCCTTTTACGTATTTTTCTGCTCCTTTCTTTTTGTCTTTTTTTTTTTGTTTTTGTGTACATAAATGGTTAAATAAGTAAAAACAAAATTACTACAGACATTGATTTAAAAAGTCATCTTATCCAAGGCTCTGCAGGTTAAAGTTTGACATCGCTTGCTACGATACGCTATGCGTAGTTCTCATTGTTCGTATGTTGTTACCGAGTGGCGACCGATACCACGCTCACTAGGGGCGAATTCATTAGCTCTGATTACATAAGACAATACGACTAAATAACAAGCAAACATACGAACACATCCCGTTCTAAGCTAAACAAATGTTTTGCTTTCGTTTATTTAACTGCAGTATGAAGGTAACCCTGTACTTATATACTTTAGGAGCAGATATTTTTAGAAATTGAAATTGAAATTGATTGAATTACAAGTTTTGAACAATGAAGATCAAAGTGAATTCGATACTTAGTATGCTTCGATATTGATCGAAGTTAGTATATCTTTTATTCGACACGATAAAAGTAACAAAGCTTCGACACTCGTAAAATTGAGTCTAAAAACATACCTACAGTTCAAATTTTCCTAAAATGATGATTTAATAATAAATTGTTTTATTCGGGACAACAAAGGAACCAATTTTGTTAGTATACACCTTAGATACTACAACTTATACACTAGGAATAGTAACACATTTTATAAGAAAAGTTAGTGAGTCATGTACTTGCGAGGCATTTCATGCGGACAACGATTCCGCATGAAGGCGCGGGCCCACCGCGGTGCACGGAGAGGCTACGCACGTGTATTAAGCTTCGCTTTGTAAGGAAATGTATGTGGTTGTGTCCATTGCAACCCACGGAGATGCTACGCATGAATTGACGTCATTGATACATGCGTGGCTTGCTCGAATAGGCGGTTACTTAGCTCAACGCTGTCGACGTGGGTCTACGTTTCCACTGGAGTACACGAATATGACCCACGACTATGTACAGCTCACTTATCGCACACCTCCCGCAGTGAAGCCCGTGTCCGTGGATTGTAGTGGCACGTGCGTAGCCTCTCCGTGCGCCGTGCCACGCTATACATAGTCGTGGGTCATATTCGTGTACTCCAGTGGAAACGTAGACCCACGTTGTTAAACAAATTAATACACGCAGCTAAAATGCGCCGCGTGCCCGTGCACAGCATGCGCCGCGGTGGGCCCACGCCATGAGATGCCTCCGTACAGGAGCTCTCGGGTCCTTAGCCACGACTCTCAAGATGCTGTTTCTACCACCCCGAATCCTACTCACAAGTGATGCCATCTTTTTCCTGACGAAAACCATGGAAACCATGTTTAAGGCAAGACTTAAATCAATAAGGAAGATTTTAAAGATACCTTTGACCATGTTTAAAAAAAAGTAACACAATGGTTAAAAGAAAAATGCTTTTACAAGCTTAATGAATACATGTCAGATTGCGGAGACAGAAACAGAAATAATAATATTGGTAGGTATATACTTTATAATGTCCAAAGTTATTAATTAACTAGCTGACCCGACAGACTTCGTTCTGTCAAAAGCTATCGTATAAACTCCACTACTCTACCCTACCCTAAAACAAAAAAAAAACAAAAAAAAACGTTGCTATAAACCTCACGGAGCCCGAGACCTTTCCAACGAATGCAAAACCGTGGAAATCGGTTCGTGCGTTCTGGAGTTATAGCGTCAGGAAGGAAAACCCGACTTATTTTTATATAGTAGATGTCCAAATTTGATTGAATCGACACTTCGAAATTATAATAGTTATAATTATCACTTACAATTTACAATTAATCATAAATATATTCTTAATTAGTTATTTTATATAAATCTATCTCTTAAACTGACATAGGTATAACTTTGACATCAATTAATTAATTTGTTTCTATAAATCCTAACGCTGATGTACACACATCAAAAAACGTTTGCGATCATTTTGAAAAATCGAAATCTTTTTTGTTATGTACGGTAGATTATATTATGATTCGGCTCGCCTAACTTAAACTCAATAGAGCACGCGTGGGATGCTTTTAAGCGAGCAGTTTGGAACCGTCAGCCACGTCCCTAGACTGTGCCAGAGCTCAGGGAAGCCGCTATTCAAGAATGGGACAGGTTACCCCAGGAAATGCTGGATAACTTGATTCTCAGCATGCCCAGGAGGATCACCGCATGTGTTCGAGCCAGGAGAGGAGTTATATTGTATTGAATATAAACCTTTTATTAATAAATTTTTGTTTAAGTTTGGTTCAACAGTCTTTTTCTTTCTATCCAATTTCTGTTATAATTACATTATGATTAATTACTCAATTTTTTTTAAATAAAAAATAAAAAGTTTTATTTTTAAATTTCAAACAGCGTATTTATATTTAAAGAAAACACACAACAAAGAATTTTTCTTGATATGGTTCAAATGTTTTTTTATCAGCTTATGCTAGTGATCAAAAACTTTTTTTGATGTGTGTAGCTGTCTTTAAAAAATAAAATAAATTAAAATAATAACAGTACTAGTTAAAATTAAATATTTGCACACCATAATGTAACTAATGGTACATAGTAAAGCTGTCATTATAGATTTAAGAGCATACATTGTAACCTATACATTCTGGCATTTCTGGCAAATAAATGGATTTGATTTGATTTAAGGGAAAAGTGCACATTTCATCATGAATCAATACGTATACTTAACTTATCATGAGCACGACTTTCCATACAATAGTACCAACACACAATAAATGAAATCACTGTAAATAAATATCAATAAGGTCAACAAAGAGGCAGGTCGTTTGACACTAGTGAAGACACACGGCGTTGCCCGGGGTCAAGGCTTTTATATATTTATTTTAACATCCCCTGCGAACGGCTACTCACGGCACTTAACAGCAATCGGACGCTAATAGGGATGTATAGCCGATAAACGCGTCGCTCGTTGGCCGCTCACAGCTAATTACGTGCATTAGTAATGAGTGAGGGTCGCATCACTATTAAGGCTACGGATATACTTATACGAATAAGCGTTGCGCACAGCGGGGTTAATACGCTACCCTGTCGAAGTGGCCGAATTCTGGTCGGAGCATATATTAAAATAAAAGGGAATCATATCGATACGAAGACTGACGATTTTGACGTTCAAAAGTGCCATTTATGTGCCTAAAACAAATGAATAAAATTGAAGTGTCTGTATGTAACGTCAAAATAATAGCTTTGTACTAAATGCATATGAAAGTTTATTGGTTACATAAAAAAAAAAAAAACATTTGTTATTTTAATTTTTGTCTGTCTGGTTTTTTGTCTGTCCGTCTGTCTGTTTGTTCCGGCTAATCTCCGAAACGTGGCTGGACCGATTTTGACGCGACCTTCACTGGCAGGTAGCTGATAGTATAAGGAGTAACTTATGCTATATTGTACTTATATTTTTATTAAAGCATTTTAAAAAAAGCCACACGGGCGAAGCCACGGGCAGCAGCCAGTTTTTTTAAATAAATGCTTTGACATATACTTTGAAGAAAAAGCGGGGTTAATGAGGAAGAAGAATAGGTACTTTGTATTGATTGATTTGGAACGAGCTATACGCGAGTAACCGATGACGTAGCGGAAAGGAGCCACTCAAAGGAACCACCCAAATTGGAAAAGATTCGCCAATCCAAGGTTGGAACTTGGAAGCATAGCTAGCTGGAGTACCAGACGTAATAGTTAGTATCGCCCTGGTGAAGGTTTTACCAGTGCCGGATTAAGCAAGCGCGGGGCCCGAAACAAACAAATACCATCGAGGGGCCCTTCATCTGCTAAGGATTCTCAATTTTAAAGAGGTAAAACAAAAAAAAAAAAGGATTTTTTATGTGTAATTTTATGTGATCTTTGGGATTTTACATCTGGTCTCACAAGCACTTTACCACTAGCGCGATACATGTTTTTATAGGAAATTGAACGTTTTATAAAAAAGGTCTCTTATAATTTTTCGATAAATTCACTTTTTCAATAGTTATTCGAAATTAAAGTTGGACATACCCTAAGTTGTCAGTATTTCTTTCAAGTGCGTGGGCGTGTTTGGATACGCGGGGCCCCCATTTGGCGGGGCCCGTAGCAATTGCTACTCTTGCTACGTGGTTAATCCGGCACTGGGTTTTACCAATCCATTTACAGCGGTTTACAGCGAGTATGCTGATGTGCTGCACCACATTATGCTGCGTCACCCTAAACAGTCAGTCATGTACAAATGTGGTCAGTGGCGGATTTACACATTTGCCGCCAGTAGGCTATTCAAAATTTGCCGCTCCTACTTACCTCTACAATTCGATACCCTAGTTCACAATCATATTTATTTAAAAAAAAATCGTCAATGATATTGCAGATTTCTGCACTATCGTCCTTATTTCATCAGCTTTTTCCTGTTATTAGTATGATTGTAAACTAGGCAATGGATGTGTCAGTTCCTAGATTATTTTTACAAGCCACGATTTAGTGAAGATTACACAAGAAATAGTTTTTAGATATATTTCTGAGCTAAGAAAAGCTCAATCATGTATAACTCAAAATGGCAGGCTAAAAAAGGATCGAATTCCGCTTACAGTTCCAAAATCATACAATAATTTCCGATATGCGGATCACTGAACTTTTCATTTTTTACTCTGAAAGCGAGGCCTCTTGAACACAGTCGCTTCACTACGTCAACAACTCTCTTCAGAACATTTCCCTAATAAATAATTTCTTCATCACTCCGGACCTGCAGTAAATTGTCTTTAATAATGTTTTTTATTTTGTTTCTGGAAGACAAAAAAAAAATTTTTTTTGAGCCAAATTTGCCGCCCCCTAAAATCTGCCGTCCTAGGCTCCAGCCTACTCAGCCTGGTGGTAAATCCGCCACTGAATGCGGTTGCTCTTTACAATACAAACGCCCCGCTCGCTAGACGCAAAGCTCTCTCATGCACCATGTACACAACCTAATCATACCGAATTACAGGGGTTCGAGATATTGCTCTAATTAATATCGCGCGTGATAATTTCGTGAGTATAAGTATGTTTAGTAGGTGTTAATTGATATTTGTGAAGTCAGGTCGATACAACGTAATAAAGGCGTCTCCTCAATGTTTAGCGTGTTTCATTTGAGTAATGATTTTATCAGTTTTTATTATATACTAGCTGCTGTCCGCGGCTTCGCCCGCGTTGCTTTTTCTAAAATAAAAGTAACCTACGTTACTACTTATAACATCAGCTATCCCCCAGCGAAAGTCCCGTCAAAATAGCCGGAAAAAACAGACCAGGGTTCGCTGATATATATCAGCAGATATATATCACGATATATATCAATTGATTTTTATCTTGATATATATCAATTGATTTTTTTCCTGTCTTCCGAACTAAAAATTTTGGAGATTAATGTTTACCCTGGCAACACGTAGCGAAAAACTACAATTCAGAATAATTTACTATACTTACTTTTTTATGATTACAAATTATTATTGAAATTAGTTGATTTATCTCACAAACAAATTTATTACAAAAAAAGATTATTGTAATAATAGGTACTTGTTTTTTTATGTGTTCATTAAAAAATTATTTCTCAAATAAACACAATTTTTTTTGTTACTTTTTTGAAATAAAAAATGTGGTAATTTAACACTTATATTATTTTACAAATTCCTTTCACATTTTTAAGTGTTTAATCCCTTTACAGAATGAAATTCGCTTCTTTTTCTTGGCCTGGATATATATCCGATAATATATAAAAAAATCGGATTTTTGATATTGATTTAAAAAATCGGATTTTTTCGAACCCTGAAACAGACAGAAAGACAAAAAAAAAAATTGTTACAAGTATCGTAGGTATACTTTCATATCAGTCAGTAAAAATCTGTTATTTTAACACTACAAACACAGAACCTTCAATTTTATTTATTTGAATAGGTAGATATACAAACACATTCCACACACATATTCTACTTGAATTCAGTTCATGTTTTAAACGTCTACCTACTTATTTACTTGAGCTCCAGGTATATGTTATCTTTTATTTTTCAGCCTGAAATAGATCTTTCCACTACCTACCTAGTGCATGCTCATGCATTCTCTGTATGAGAAGATAACTTTGCCCTGCCGTGGGACAACAAAAGTAAGGTTTTTTTTAAAGTGAAAACTTCTTTAGCCGCGTTGAGTGATTTTTGATAGGGCAAAACTTATGGGTTCGCGTCACTGAAATAGAGGTTTGCACCGGAGCGAGATTTTAAGAACCGATTGAATTCACCGGTGATTGGGCAATCTCCGGTGAAAAACCGGAGGTCACCGGAGAATAAAGAAATTTTGTTTCTTTTTTTTTATTTATACATTAAAAATTAAGAAATAAGAATAATCAATTGATATACTTTATATAATCATTTATTAAAAAAAAAAACATTTTATAAAGATAACAAATGCTGATTTTGATTTAAGAAACACAACATATCAACAGCGTCATAGCGTAACATGTTTCTTCTATCATTAAGTATTTGTCCTGTCGCCGAAAATACTCTCTCTGACCTTACAGAAGTAGCAGGCACAGCTAGGTATTTAGAGGCTATACGTATGCAAGATACAATATATGTTTTTTATTTAGCAATTTTTTTTTCTATTTAGATCTATTTGAAGAATATGCGCAAAGGATGACATTTTCTGACGAAGAACCAGAAGGTGATTGTGCTAGAAATATTTCAAAAAAGCAACCCATAGTAATGAGCAATGTAACAAATTATTTGGCCAGTTAGTTGCTAGTGAAATGAATCACATAAACGGCCAAGACCGCTATGAACTAATGACTGAAATAATTAATCTAATTCGAAAGAAACAAGTTGGTAAATAATTGTCATGAATGTTAAATAATTATTAAAAAACTAGCTGACCCGACAGACTTCGTTCTGTCAAAAGCTATAGTATAAACTCCACTACTCTACCCTACCCTACCCTACCTACCTACCTACCTACTTACCCTACCTACCTACCTACCTACCTACCTACCTACCTACCTACCTACCTACCTACCTACCTACCTACCTACCTACCTACCTACCTACCTAACTACCTACCCTACCCTACCCTACCCTACCTACCTACCTAACTACTTACCTACCTACCTACCCTACCCTACGCTACGCTACCCTACCCTACCCTACCTACCTACCCTACCCTACCTACCTACCTACCTACCCTACCCTACCCTACCTACCTACCTACCCTACCCTACCTACCCTACCCTACCCTACCCTACCCTACCCTATCTACCTACCTACCTACCCTACCCTAATTTTTCGTAAAAAGCATTTAAAAAAAAAAAAACGTTGCTATAAACCTCACGGAGCCCGAGACCTTTCCAACGAATGCAAAACCGTGGAAATCGGTTCATGCGTTCTGGAGTTATAGCGTCAGGAAGGAAAACCTGACTTATTTTTATATAGTAGACTAGCTTTTGCCCGCGGCTTCGCCCGCGTGGATGTCGGTTATCGCATAAAAAAGTACCCTATGTCCTTCTCCATATCCCAGGCTATATCTCAAAATTCTAACTTAATAATAATTTTAATGTGATTCACTATGTGAATAGAAACCGAAACAAATGATTTAATATAATAAAAGTACTTATGTTCTGAACGTGAATGAGTCTTTACCTAAAGATAACAAACACAAAATCAAAATACGAAATTTCACTCAAATTCTTAAAGCAATCAATTGTCCCAAATTACAACACGAAATAAAAGTGCGACACAAATAATCATTTTAAAATAATTCACGTAAGTACCAACAATGTGAAAACGAAATGAAATCCTCCGAAATGTCGCATGATACACCGTTTGTGCTGATAAAACGCTCGAAATATTTAATGAACATCATTGGTGCATAACTTTTCTCAGGGTCACGTTCGCAATTGAACGAAATATTTGACATTTATTTTGTACTTGCAACATGATCTGGCTGTAGAATTCGATTAATCGACTAATACTTGACCGGTTGACATTTTAGCGGGAACACCACTAAACGAACGAAAAAAAAGAAAAGAAAATACGTCTGTACTCTGTGGTCGTGTGGCGGTGTGGCGCGGTGCTTAATGTAAACATTCATCAAGGTTATACGTGCGTAAAGTAATGGATTCAATAAGAAAATGGTTTAATCTTAGAAGAATCTTACACAGAATTACTGAGAAATAAGTGTAGATTTCGTATTGAGTGTTAGTTTATCGAAAAGTGATAAATATGTCAGTGAAAAAGTAACGAAAGTTTTGAAATGCACAAATTTTGATCATAAGGCCGCCGTGTTTAGTCATGTTTTTATGATAAATATTCTTGTATACTGTTTGAAATACACATAAGTAGCTAGATTATAATATTCTTGTATACTGTTTGAAATACACATAAGTAGCTAGATTATTTATCTACGAACATAATTTGGCTAATAGCTACTGATATTATAGCGTATTGTTATCGTAATCGTATTTCCAAGAGTAAAATTCGGCAAACAAATACCTACAAAAAGACAATAAAATGGATATAGTAAGTTATCCTTAAGAGATAGACATATGCCATCGCGGACTTTTTTAAAGACCTTTATAAAATACATAATTCCACCATACATTATTTTGTTATATCTCAAAGGGTTTAGACAGCGTTTTCGTTGAAAGCTCCCAGACGGCTTATTTTTTTCCGACACCTCCAACAAATATCGTTAATTCATACAAAAATGCATACAAAAACTTAACAAATTATATACTAAAACCTTCCTAGAGAACCAAGCTATCCATTGGTGAAAACAGCATGAGAATCGGTGCAGTAGTTTTTGAGTTTATCGCGAACAGACAGACAGACAGACAGACAGACAGACGCGGCGGAGGACTTTGTTTTATAATATGTAGTGATATATTATTGAATGTGTCTTTTATTTGTGTAACTTTATTATATAAAAATAAGATGCGACGAACACCGGAGATTAATCGGTTAATTACCGATTATTTCAATCGAGTACTTTTACCGGTAAATCACCGGTTATTCTCCGGTACTCACTGCTCCGGTGCAAACCTCTACACTGAAATGCGCGACATGTCGTGACGTGTTGCGCCAGGCTGGCGATGCACAGCGCGTAAGCGATTTAAAATTTTAAAAAAAGAACACATTTATTCTAGTTTTGAGTTGTCTGTATTTTATGAATGTTTTTTTTTTCTAGATATTGTACTCAAGAGCAAAGGCCTCCCGTAAATCTTTCCAGGCATCCTTTTCTAGAGCCACCTCGGTCCAGCCGGATGGAATTGTTATTAATGTTTAAATATCAACATTTCCGCCGATCGAGCAGCTCTTTGCATACACTGTTGCATTCGGTATGATTTATTACACGCAACATAGTAGCCAATAAATAGTTGCGTAAAAAAACGAGACCAGACACATAAATTGGAAGTTGTGTTACGCGAGGTATCGAGGACTAAACTATGCAATATAATGCATGCCAAGAAACATTCTATGTTTCTTTAAATTATGGAGTTAGGAATGTAATACTCTTTATTTTGTACACCATATAAACCATATGACATCTTGGTTCAATTATTTAAGTTTAGGCGATCTATATGTGTTGGTACCTATGTGGTATGGAATCCAGATGCTGCTTACACCTGTCAATACAAATATTATAAAAAAATTGTTAAATAAATGATGTAACCTAAGTATCACATTAGATAGGTAGATACTAGCTAGGTACCCCAGAAGAGAAGGTGTAGGCACTCCACCGAATTTGGGTAGGTATAGGTAATGGACACCACAAGAGATTTGAGAGTAATGCAAGATCTACCAAAAAGTTTTCTAAGTACAATAACATACACAAAAAAGATGATTCTAGTTACCTACCTGAACTCTGGCTTCGCTGAGCCCAAGTCGCTGACTGAGTTCCTCCCTCATGAAGGCGTCGGGGTAGTGCGTCTCGTCGAACAGTCGCTCCAGCTCACCCAGCTGTTCCAGGGTGAAGTTTGTTCTGGAACGCCTCTGCTTCCCCCCGCCGTTGTTGCTACCACCATTCGGAGATTTGTCTGTGGCGTCTGGTAAAGAATAAAGGATTGTATCAGAATTAAGTAATTGAGAAAAAGAGCGGAACAGGTGGGATCCAAATTCTGCTTTAAAGTAGCCTTACAATAATTATGTAATGCCAAATGTTGTAATACATAAATAAATAAAATAAATATTGTTTTATTGCAGGCAAAATACCCATTTAAGTACTTACAAAAAATTTAATAAAAAGTAAAACTGTTTTTTTTTTGTTCTCGCTTACGTGAACAGAAATCCACTGCACAAATATGGGGCTTGTTAGGTTGTACGAGACAACCCTCAAAATGCTGTTACTGGAGCGTCGCAAAGTTTGCCAAAAAGACACGACCCTCGACCTCATGATGGCGTAAAAGTCCGGGACTCTTGCTTCGGCAAACATGCTCGAGGCACTGCAGTATCATGGTTGTTTAGCATCATTGTACTTGAAACCTTAATGAACTGTAATTTTTTTTTTATGTGAAGTTGCACCAAAGTTGGCAGGAGTACATTAACAAGCAATAACCTTTAAACAGTGTTCTTTACGTCTTTGGTGCACTTCACAAAGCACGCGAGCATGTAACTCCTTACTGAGAGGGCTCTCTTTATATGTCGTAGTCGTCCTGAAGTCTGTCCGTCAAAATGTGCCCTAAGTATTTATCTGCTTTACGGAATGTAATGTTTCGAGAGTTAAAACAGTGAGTTTCTCAACCTATGATTTAAGACATCATTTCATCGCTGGATTTGACCCTAACAGTAATGCTTATCAGTAACACCATCGCCCTGAGCAAAAATACTAGTTGATATTAGATACTTGTTTTGAGTAAAATTAGGTTCAATTCCAGAATATGCTACGCGAGCTTAATATCGAAAAACTAAAATTTGTTGTAATTTTCTCCAAAATCGAACCTATAGTTCATTTGATCATTTAGCTGTAGTTCTTAGTTTCGGTGTTTCGGTTGATGCCGTAAATTAATCATCTCAATATTTCAGCGTGTTTCCAATTACTCACCAGAAAAGTTATCTTGTTTACAGATACTTAAATTATTAAAAAAATAATTCAATTCATAAAAATACGAAGTAATAGAGCAAATCAAAATAAAAGTGCCGTTTAAATCAACATTTCATAAGAGGCGGAGGGATCTCTTATTCTCCAGGGACGTCCCAATAAAACAGGGCACACTAGGTAAGGTAGTGGGACTTACTGTGAATTGGATTTAGTGGAAAAGAATATATTTTGTAAGTACTTACAAGGAAAAAAACAAAGGGCGGCAAAACCGAATCAATTGACCATTCATTCAATAAGTCAACTGACCATCTTATACTCGTATTAATGAGTAAATGAACTATTTGTACGAAAACAATAGTAATATTTTTAATATTTGTTTATTTCAATATGTTAATTTTGCCCTAAAAGAACCTAATATTTACGGTATTATTTAATAAAATTGTAAATGGGTACATATTGAGACATTATTTTAACTTATTGAATTACCTAAATGGCTACCGGGCAAAGGAATTAGGAGAGGGAGGGGGAATGGCGCTCACTTAAGGAAAATAAGCTGTATTTTTCGAAATATTTATTTTACATCAAAATTTAAAAAAATAACATGTTTTTTAACTATTCAGTAATCATTTTAACACCAAACGTGTTTATCTTTAACCTATAAAGTATTAGGAAAACATTATAAAAAAATGAGGTTTGAGTGCCATTGCTCCTGACTTTGGGTAATGCCGCTCAGGTTAAGGGGTATATGACACTCAAACATGTTTTTGGAAATATATCTAGTAAGATCCATATTCATTACACAAGTATACGTGAGACCAATCTAATACAATTAAAGTCTACAATAACATCAATTATTCCTATTTGTACGTGAGATAAGCCTTATATAATTAAAAAAATATCGTATAATCTTCAATACTAAATTAACTTCAATTATTAATATTATGAGAGGTAATCACAATAAGAAATAGTAAGATTCTATCGTTGGGTACATAAATCACAGATGTATCCATCTGCTGAATCCCATCCAGAACATATAGCAAGAGACCACAGTTCGCAGATGGTACAGCGATACCACATCTCGTAATTTTTTCCAAATTCTACGCAAATAATGAATTTGTTGTAATCTCCATCACCCACATTCATTTCTTCATCACTATTGTCGTCGCAAAGGTGCTCTTCATCTTCACTCTCTGAAGAACTTTCTTGTAGAATCTTTCGTTTGTATAATTTTTGTTTCATATTCTTATTCTTCTTTTCTTTTACTACTTTTTTGGTCTTAATTTTTTTTTCAGTATTATGGAGTTTCAAAATCTTTTTATTTTGCTTTATAAAAAAAAAAAATAAGTCACTAAGGGGTAATGGCGCTCAGGTGAGCGGTATAACCCCAAACGGTCGTTTTGTATTTAACTTGAAATTTAAAAACATTCATAAACAATTGTACAAAATTGGTTACATTATCATAAAATAGAATAGTTTTGTACTCAGAAAAATTATATCAATAATTAAATAACTATAAAAGTTTGGAGTTACCGACGAAAACACCGAATCGAAAATTAGATCAGCGCGGCCATATATGGCAAAACGCACTTCACGGTCATGTGACGCGAGCTGACTACCCGTACTTGTCGATGTCTATTTGAGATCCCCGCCCCCCGCGCTTCACGCGACGCAGCGTATTACTATGTTCCATTTTGACAAAGTTACAGAGGTGAGCGCCATTACCCAGTGAGCGCTGTTACCCCTGCTTACCCTAACAACATTCTGTCAACTCTTAATGATTAGTGGACGAAGGAGTTTGTAACACTACATAATTTAATACGATGAAAACGCAATTTCAATGTTTTATTCAAACGAAAATGTTAAACTGTAATACTAACTTTGAATCTGACTACAGAATGTTGTCGTAGCATTTCTCGCAGTGTCGTAGCCCGCTCGTAATTGAGTTAAGGAATAACAGTTTCGCTCTGAGTACAGCTCTGCTCAGTTTTACTGCTGTTTGAGATGTCCCGTAATACCAATTTCTTTTATTAATATTTGTTTAGTCCAGTTTGAATGCGAATTAATAAACCAAATTAAAACTGTTGAACCGATGTTCTACAATTTGTCGTCCTATTTATTTCTTGGAAGCGAGCTGAATACAAAGTTACGAATGCCTTCCTTTTAAATTAATGTGAGCTGCTAGTATTAGGTTGGTAGGTACAAAGAGAAGCATATATAGGTATAATACATTTAAGTTTAATGACTCGCGATGTGCCAACATACCTATAGGTAAAATAATGTTTCTAAAACGTCACAATCTGCAAAACTTTAACTTTATTATGTATTTCAAGAGGTTAATAGTTCAAAACGGTTAAATTAATCAAGAAATAAATCAACGAAGTGCTAATACATCGTTAATCGCATCTACCGGCACGGGAGCTCGCCTCGTGGCGCATTCGCCTCTCGGGAACAAGCCGGCTCGGCTGTACGTTTAAGATTGTCGTTTGAAGCAATTTAGCAAATTGGGAAGCTCTCCTTTTTATACGGCAATTATGTAAATGGAGGGATTATCCAGCTGTGGGCGGTGCTGTGAGCCACACCCGCTCTCCCCTTTCGTCTCCGGGGCATCCGAACTCCTCAGACACCTAACGACCAGCGAACAGTGATTAATTGTACAACGCTCCGTAAGTATAACCCCTGTTAAAGTCGCCGAGCGTCTCTGATTTATTTGATTGAGAACTCTTTCACGGATCTGTTCGGAGCTTTCTTCTCTCATTCAGCGTTCGGCGCTAATCCTCGCTTTAATGTAATTAATGGTCGTTTTAAGAATGATACCTTTTTATTCGGTTACTTGAAACGCGAATTTGATTTAATTTAGTACCTATTTGGATTCGATCTGTTGTAGAGGTAGGTACCGTGATAGTAAGTTCTAAGACGGCTCATGACAAATCGGTTAAGGCCTTTCACATAATCCCGCAGTGAGTATCGATAAAGGCTGACTATGCGAATAATAATTATCAAATAGGTGGGTTACAAAAATTCTTCGTTATCCTGGATAGGTGTTATTACGTAGTACTACGTGTCACCTACTTAATAAAACCTATATTTTACTGTCTTTCATAGTTAAGTTACGTCACATAAGCTGATAAGCAAAATAGGTGTAATACATAATTTTTCTCTTTGATGAGAACGTTCAGTCATTTACTCATAAGAATTAAATCATGACTAAAAAACTTATTGCACGATGATTATAAGTGGCTACCTACTGTGTGGAGCTCGGACCGTGACCATACCATTCTATACTGATGGGTGTTGGCTTTGGAGATGCCATAGAGATTGTAGCTGGCTACGGATAGTTACGGAATCCCTCCATGCCACGACATACGATTGAAGAGACCCAAATTATCTAACAAATTAGTCCTTAGGTACACACGGCCACAATGCAAGCTATACATTTCCAGTTTAGGCTGATCTCGCATTGTATAGGATTTCCGTACAATGAGAGGTCAGCTTATACTGGAAATGTATAGCTTGATTTGTGGCCGTGTGTACAATACATAAAATATAAATGTCTGTTTGTATTTTAAATGATCAGCGCGGTAATTGCGTAGGTAACACACTAATAGGGTTGCCAATCCCACTATATAATATAGTATCCTGCTATATGAGAGGCCTAAATACTATATTTCATAAGAAAAAATATAGTAGGCGAAACTACTTACTATATTTTTTTTTCAAAACAATTAAAAAAAAAAAAATATATATATAATTTATTCATTTGAGCATTTTATTCTAACTGTAATGTAGACCTGCCTGAACTAGGATGATTAAAAACCTGTGTTTCAGGCCATCAATTTACATCAAACATTTAAAAAGAAGACAACAATAGGTTTATTATTTTAAAACTAGATTATGTAAGATATATTGTGTTTAAAAAAATTAACAAATAATATTAAAGTAGGTAAAGTGGACACCATTATTATTTAGGTAAAGGAAGAAACTTATATTAGAGTAGGTGGCTAGAGACATTATTTTAAAATTTCTAGTAGTTTTTCCGTGTCTGCGTAATTGAGTTTTGACAAATATTTCTGTACTAGTAAGTTACACCTATTATAACTTAAACTATAAATCTTTAACACTCTGTTAAACTGGTTATACAAGTAGGGCCCTAAAAATAAATAAAATCGATTAGCAAAAGCATGTTTAGTCTGAGAGTTAGCACAAACTAAATCTTTTCTTCTCCTGTCTGAAGGTACTGAGTTATAATAGAGTTCAGTGTGTTGTAATAAAACTACGTTCAAAACAAATAATTGACGTACTGTTAGCAACTTACATGCCAAAAAAACAAAAAAAACAAAATGCTTAAACCTAAATAGACGAAAAGTAGCAACCTTTAAAACTGCTCTTTGGGCGCGTTCTAGGTGCAGTAAAATTGATTTAGCAGCACCCCCCCCGGATGTTATGCAGTAGGTAATAACAGATTGACCCAACGCCAAATAAACCTGCCTAATTAATTTAAAGTCGGCAATGTTACGTACATTTAAAAAAATGTATATTAGTTTACGCACTCTGGTGCATAATAAATCGATGTGTTTGCGAAAATTCAGGTTTGTGTCAATCGTGACGTCTAGATATTTGATCTGATCGGTTTTAGCTAAAGTGGGACAAGTGCATGCAATTTCAGCATAATGTAAAATACAATTGTTATGCGCTTGTATGTTTAGATTAGTAAGCGTTGGATTAGTGTTTCTCATTGTAAATAATAGGTACTTGGTTTTATCTGTATTTAAAGTTAAGAGATTTTTATGAAGCCAATTAGACACAGTATTAAAACCATTCTGGGCTACCTCACAGACGTCGGCCTTTGATTTAGTTGCGAACAGTAGAGCTGTGTCATCCGCATATGACATAATTACACCCTTTTGGAGTGTCAAATTGCACAGGTCATTTATATATATTAAAAACAAAGTAGGACCCAAAATACTGCCTTGTGGGATTTCATAACAGCTACTCTTAAGTTCAAAACTAATGCATTGACCTATTTTTACACACTGATGGCGGTCGGTAAGGTAATCAGATAATAGTTGCAATTGTATTCCTCGTATTCCCAGCATTTCCAGTTTGTATAAAAGCAAAGTACAAGAAATTGTGTCAAAAGCCTTGGCAAGGTCCAAAAATATCCCTATGGTATACATTCCGTTATCCAAATTTGTGCTTATAAAATTTGTCAGATGGTGAACAGCTTGGCTTGTTGACCTTTTAGGCCTAAAACCAAATTGATGATCAGAGAGTAATTTACTACTTTCAAGATAGTTTACTAATCTTCTGTTTATAATTTTTTCCAAAATCTTTGAGAGCCCTGTTAAAACTGAAATTGGCCTGTAGTAAATGGCGAGATGATCGCATTCAGGCCAGTATTAATCTCATCAAAGCTAAAGTAATGGTATTTTCTAACCTTAATTTAGAATGTAAAAATAGTAACGAAATATAAAAAAAAAACCTGTTAATATAGGTTCATAGTACCAAAAAATATGCATTTAAAGAATAAAAATGTTTTTGAAACCTACTATATTTTTTTCGCCATCTACCTACTATATTTTTACAGGCAATGGCTTCGAAAATACTATAATTAGGTATTAAAAAGTTGGCAACCCTACCACTAAAAGTAGCAATGGGTTTCATTTTGACAGTTCAAGAACATTCATTGCGTTATGTAGGCAGACAAATTTTTTGAACATATGAAGCAATGGATTAGCAGTACCTATCCTTCAAAATCATTCAGATGGCGATTGATAGTGTGTTACGCAGTTAGGGTGATGGTTTTTTTTTTCTTCGTAATGTATAAATTTTTTCATTTTTAAGGGAAATATGTCGCCAGCCGTTAAGACTCCATCATATAGTGTTAGATCCATTTCTAAGATTGTATATTAGACAGCATTCTTGAATCTGTGTAGCATGTAGACATGTTAGGTACCACCGCGACAATATAGGATACACAGATACAGTACTACATCATTAAAGAATGACATACCTACAAGTTAAAATTTGAAAGTATCTAACAAGTTAACAAAAGAAATGCACGTGCTAGGGCAACTAAAGGTCTCAGAAAGAGTCCAGTACGGTGGAGGCAGTGTACATGTATGGGCTGGCATATCTTCAGAAAGTCGCATATAGTTAGTGGTCATAGAAAATAGTACTCTGACTGGGGAAAGATATGCCCAGGAGATTCTAAATGAGTATGCAGGGCCGTATTTAGTAAATATGGGTGATGGATCGATACTGATGCATGATAATGCCCGGCCAGCGGCCACACACGGCTCGGTTCGTGCAAAAGTATATTCAGGAGGTTGGTATCGACGTGATGGCTTGGCTATCAAGAAGTCCTGATCTCAATCCGATTGAGCACGCCTGGGATGAGCTAGGAAGGCTAGTCAGAAGCCGCAGACCACCGTCAGGGCACTAAAATAGGCCCTGATAGAAGAATGGGAGAATATTCCGCAACATCGGCTCCGAAACCTCGTGTTCAGTATGCCAAATCGACTCGAAGCTGTAAGCAGAGCCTGAGGAGGCAATACCAGTAATAAAAAAATAAATAACATGTAAAACATACTTGTAAATGTTAGTTGAGTTTTATGACACTAAGCTAAAAATGGCAATTTTTATTGTTTTATCTTTTTTTAGACTTAAATATGTTACTAATATATAATTTACTGTAGTTTAAAAGCAAGCTGATAAAAACTGCTATAAAACGTTTTTTATTTTAAATCTCTAACTTCTATAATTTAGAAAAAATTGAAATTTTTAAAGTGTACCTATTTAGTTTGGCCGGTGTAGATTGGCATAGGTACAATTTTTTTGTTCTTGGAAACATAATACTCTACAAAAAAAAAAAAAAATCTGCCAGTAGTTACATATTGGCTGATTTTAAAAATATAAACTTTTCGATTGTGTTTTGTTTTCATTAAAATAAAAGCTAATACGAGTATTTTTTTCCGATTTCATGCGTTTTCGTTGCTTGATAAATGTGGTATTTATCTCACTTTTATCATTTTGAGAAAACACAACAGTTTTTGAAAAAATCCTAATGTTTTTCTTTTGTGGTGAGTCAGAGCGACGCCATTTGACTGCTGGTGAAATGCAGAATGCTGCAGGAATGCTACCTACACGCGGGAAGAAATCGGTCCCAGGTAGGTATCTCGGCATTTTGGCGTCAATATGGAGCGTGATTTGTCGTCTTTAGCAGCGTTACGTTAATACAGGGGATCCTGCTGAGCAGGACCGATACATACAACTGATTGCAAGACGTCAGCCGATGTTAACCGCCCGGGAGATAGGTTTGAAGCTAAAACTCTCAAGCGGTGTTGCTGTTAGCCACCAAACCGTGAGAAATAGCTGCATGAATATACGCCATGGGAGACGTGCCCGTCGAAACGAATGGTGTAGAGAACACTTGATATATGGACCCAGGAGCAATGGGTTAAAATTTTATTTTGCGATGATTCCCAGTTTGTATTTAGGCCTGATACGAGAAGGGTACCTAAGAGTGTATCGTCATCCCAGAAATGCTGAACAGCTGATATACATCCAGGAAGTGTCCTTACAGTGGCTCCACAGTGATGGTATGGGTGGATATTATGAAGAACAGACGAACTGAGCTCGATTTTGTAGATGGCAATATAAACGCTGAAAGTTACGTTGAAGATGTCCTCGGGCCTTATGTTCACCCATTTGCACAAAATCTTGGCTCAGATTTTAAGCTGATGCATGACAATGCGCATTCGCATACAGCTCGGAGGACCAGAGAGTACTTGGCAATGGAAAACATCCGGGTATTGTCGTGGCCAGACTTCAATCCCATCGAGCACGCATGAGACATGCTCCAGAGACGTGTTCTAAAGAACCTGGACGGAGTGTCGACAACCCAACAACTGAAAGACTTGTTAAAATCCCATTGGGAGCGATTGCCGCAGGATCAGATAAACAATCATATAAATTCAATGAAAATCGTTTTCAACAAGTTTTAAACAACAGAGGCAGTCACACTTTATATTGAATTGTCAAATAATTAAAAAAAATGTCGTTATTTCATTTTGTGAAACATTAAAAGTTTAATTTCGTTTTAACTTTATTTTATACTACGTATGTTACGGTACACTTATTGTTAATTATTGTGATTAAATTAACAATTCAATGAAGTATTTTGTTGCTTTAGTCACTAATGCATAAAAAAAATGCTTAGTTATTATTTATAAAAGAAATATTTAATATATTACAATAGTAAAAATCGTTTAAACGTTCAAAACCGTGCATGTTACTTAGACTTTTTTGATGTGTGTAACTTGATATAACTCGAAATACAGTCGAACAAGTTATGTCATATAAGTACAAGCAAAAATATTAATCTTTCCACTACACTGTCGATATTCACTTCTATTGTGAGCGTAACTTTTTAGGCATATGGCATGTTTAAGAAGGGGGCTATGACACAATTGACTAGGTACTCAGCACAGTCAACACACTCGCAATACTGTTTATAACTTAACATTGGTGCCGATTCCCTTGTTCACAAACTAAATTTAAGTTCAGTGCATCTGTTTCTTTCTATTTCATTAAGAAAAGGACCGAAGATAAATTTTAGTTTAGTCTTGTCAAATTAATCAGCGCCTGTCACTACTCCATACAAGTTTAGACGTGATTAAAAACTTGCCGACTAAAATTACGTCAATTTCCGTCAAGCGCTGATTAATTTGACAGGACTTAACTAAAATTTATCTTCTGTCCTTTTCTTAATGAAATAGAAAGAAAAAGATGCACTGAACTTAAATTTAGTTTAGTTTGTGAACAAGGGAATCGGCACCATTTTATCTTTTTTATTGCTGCAAGTTAAGACGTTGCGGTCAAAAGGTTAATTATATAGTGGTAGTGGTAATGGTAGTGGTTAGTTAGTTTATTTACTTATATATAGGTACTTTATGGTACCTACACCACAAAAATCCATAACAAAAAAAAAATACAATTGCTATAAAATATACAATGGTCGGCCTTATCGCTTTCTGTAATCTCTTCCAGGCAACCTTGAAATGGACAGTGATTTGCCAGGACATAAAATGGGGCTGTCGTTGGTGCAAATAATAAGTACCTATACAATATACAAAAAAAGATAGGTACACAGATATAGTATATGCCTTAAATAATTGATACATAAATACAAACATACTAAATATATAAGCAACGAAAATAAATGAAGGCTATCTACTTATAGATAAATTGCAGTTACAAGAACAAGATCACAACGACAAGTAATGTTCCTTCACGAGTCTTTGAAACACATTAAGTAACGACTGCGAGCGTTATATTAGAACTGGCAATACATTCCACAATGGAGCGGGACAGTAAAGGATTTGTTTAGTGTACCTAACACAAACGGTTAAATATGAGATTGTTGAAGTTCTTATCTTAAACTCCGGGCTGAGCCGGTAGGTTGAGCGAAAACTTCTCCCGATATCTTGACGTACGTAACTTAAACCTAGCGTAGTTATTCGCGGTTTAGTAAAAGCAAGTAGATAGGTTATAGTTGTCACAAATGAGGCTTTAACTAGATCAAGATAAGATAAATATTTATTTCTCATCACAATATATAAACTGTAGGTAGGTAAATTTTCAAATGATCAAAAACTTATTACTTAGTTTTAAATACTGTGGGAGACTGGTGCCTAAGCTAGGCGTAAGGCCTGTATTTCAGGACACCAAAACAAAAATGAAGACCGAGACAAAAGATGATCAGATGGTGGTTTGGTTGACGGTAAAATAACGCTTCGAATACCTAGCATAAAACATACTAAACCAGCTGTTCGATTCTGTAAAAATCTCACCATAAAATTTAAGTGAAGTGAGTGTAAAGGGAACTGTCATCCTACCTGACGCTAAGGAGTCTAGAGACTGACAGCTCACTTTGAACTCACTTCACCTAAGTTTTCACGGTGAGATTTATACAGAATAGATCGGCAGGATTGTACACCTATCTATCTGTAGGGTGTCAATAATTTACTCACCATGCCTGTGGTCATCATCATCGTCCTGTGCAGCCTCCCGCTTGCACGCGGGAACGGGCGACAGCAGCCAGTTGCGCGGGCGCTTGGGGGCCGGCGCCTCCTCCAGCTCGGTGATGTCCACGTCCACATCATCGGCGTCATCCACGTCCGGCTCGGGCGGCGGCGCCGGCGCCTCGCCTCCTTCCAGTGACTTGCTCACGAAGTGCGCCAGACGCTCCATCACCATTACTGCCGCCGACACGCGGCGCCGCGCGCTCGCCTCGCCGCAACACGCTCCACGGAATACACACTGCAGCAACCGAGTACCCTACGCCCACTCTTCCACACTCAACACCTATTTACATCAAATAACACTTTATTTTTACGATGTAAAGTTCATTATTGTGTGCGTATCCACTAAGGGCGGCGATTTAGACCCCGCCCAGAAGTCGCGCAGGCGCCCGCCCAGCGTGCCGCCGCCGCGGTGCACTGACGCACCCGACGGCGGATAATACACGCCTACATTATCGTTACATTGAAAATGAATTTTTAATAGTATTTTCTAGTGTTTGTGTGCATTATTAAACTGTGAGGACAACCTGTGAAATGTTCTGTGACTTTAAAACGGTGTAGGTAAGTGTTGGTGTCATTCAGCTGTCGTGCGATTTCGAGGTTTAACGGAGAATGATGAAATCAAAACTAAATTTTTTTATGCCAACGTATATTTAAAATTACACTGCATAATACAAACTCCATGCCCTTAAAAGAAGGGTCCTGAAAAAAAAGAAATGTCTGAACGATGTACGTATTGACAGGCCCAATTAAAACACGGCATGCATAAACAATACCTATTTATTTACTAGAAACAATAAATATCACAATAAAAATATTAAATATCTAGATTCCATTATATTTCAAGTCGATTGGATAAGTAAACAAATCAAAACTGGTAGGTAGGTACCTATACCTTGTTCATTATCCCTCATATTGAATTATTTTCGGTCGAAATTAATCTGATTATTTAAGCCGTAGGTACCTATGTATATAGGTAGCTGTAGGTATCTACTCGTAAATAAGCCAGACTCTAATAAGATTACCCCCATTTACCTTGCTTGTTATTAAAAATAAGCGAGATATCGTCACCAGCTAAATATGAATGTTTATTTATAGCTGTTCAATAAATAATTACCGTAATAATCAAGAAGTAAAAAAGGGTTAAGATTTTCTGCTAGCTAAATTAAAAAACAACCGAAAATAATTCGACGTTTTAAACAAATAGGTACCCTCAAAAATTCATCTGAAGACTTACACACCTGACACCATAACATCTGTTACATATAAAATGGCTAAATATAATTTACATTTATGGGAAATATCAGAAAAATGTCACTATAGCGTGACCGGCTGACATGTGCACGATTACTCACTAAACACAGTCAACTTCAGATATAATCAATATATTATCATGTGTTTCTGTCAAAGAAGTAATTTTATTATTTACATCTAATTATATTTATTATAGTGAGTCATCCTGCAAGGTCGAGTCAGCCTTAAAATTCAAGTTAACAATATTTAAAATGGTCTAGATTTACTGAGGTTTAAATAATCGCGGCGGTGATACCAAAGCCTAGCCTGAACTTATCGTTAGGGTGGTTGAGGAGTGCGGAGACGGCACAGGCCAGCTGTGCCGTCTTTCCTCCGAGGGACCTCTGCAGCGTGGCTCCCACCAGTCCGTCAGAGTCTGCTGAACCTCGCACAGTCCATTCCTTTGTATGCCACTCGTAAGCTAGGGTCGCAACCGCGCGACGAACTGCAAATCCCACCTGCGATTAAAAATACAATCTTAGAATAATTGGTAGGCTAATAGTTTTGTTTTTGTAGCCGTAGTCAGCAGGGCCAAGTCACCATACTGATGTGTAACATAGGTTGCATTAATATACTTTTTGAGGTGACGGATTTATAAGTAGTAAACGTCTTGGCTTGCGTGAATAGCCAGTTAAATAAATGTGGTTCCTCTTTTTTCCATAAAGGTACTCCGAGTTTTAGTCTATTTAAGTACGGTCAACTGTGGCATCTTTACTTTCTACGAGCATCTTTACCCATGAGTAACGTACTTAAATATCTCTCGATTGCTTTTGCGAAAATCTGTTGCCGCCATTTAATATCAAAGCGATACAAAAGTAGAAAAACCAAATATTTGTTACAGATTTTTAGTAATCGAGAGATATTTAAGTACAGTACACATCTAAGGTAAAGTTGCTCATGGAAAGTAAAGAAGCCACAGTTGACGGTATTTACTTAGGTGATGGGTACCTACTCAGTAACTGACAACGAACTAATGAGTTTACCCAAGTTTCCAAGTCAATCCTATAAAAAAGATTGTGAGATTTATTATCACCTCAAGCATGGCAGCCACGGTGAGGAACGGTTTGATATCTCTTGCATAGCACAGGTCAAGGCCCCTGTTACCCAGAGTCGCACTCACAGAGTGGTCCCCACTGGCCCAACGTCCGGCACCCGACGCCGAGCTCACCTCCGTTGTGTGCCCTCGAGCCACCACCTCCGCACCCAACGAAATTTTTTCTGTCACAGCCTATAAACCAAAGAGATGACTTAGAGGATTAGGAATGAGTTCCTAATGTCAATGTACAAAACACAGCTTTAAATTGGATAGGTAGGTAAACGAACCTACATGACGGCTAGCTTTTTTAATATTGATTTTGATTGACTTTTGATTTTCTCTAATACTTCTTTTTTTTTATAGTAACTGGTTTGTGGAGGTCAGATAGACATGCTCTATATGAACTACTGGTATTCATCTGCATCCGTTTATACTGGAAGCCGACCCCAACATAGTTGGAAAAAAGGCTATGCAGATGATGAATGGTGTGTGGAAGATAGGGCAGGTAATGACTATAGCTTAGCTAGGTACTCCGTTTTTTTTTCTGTAGCCAAGAGTCTTACTGCTATTTATCTCCTTTACATAGGGTTGCCATCCGTCCGTTATCCCCCGGATTTGTCCTAGTTTACAGGGCGTCTAGGGAGCGTCCGGAAGGGGTTTTCAAAAAGTGTCCCGGACACTTTGTGTCAGGGGATTCCCAATGAATTGGAAGATAAGCAATAAATTAAAGATTTTTACAAATTCCTGATGGAGATGAAAGACATTTTAGCAAAGATTGGAAAGTCTGAAAAATACCAAAATAAGTAAAAAGAACTTAACCAAAAATTCTAATTGATTTGATTCCAAAAAGAAGAGTATTCCTAATTATTCTGTTACCGGATTACCTACACTTCACTTACTTCACTCTAGGTATTCTGATTAGGTACCTCAGAAAGAGAAAGTCTAAAATTTTATTTGACAATTTTATTTGTTACGCTGAAATCGTATTTGTTAATATTTGCTTAGGGTAAGGTGGTGCAAGAGTGGCCACTTTTTAAATGATGCTTTGTATTAAAAAGATTATTATAGTCAAAGAAATCAACTTAATTTATTTTAAATCTCTATATATCTTAGAACAAATCAACGTGAAGTTAAACAAGTTATTGCTATAATTTTAGGTAAAAGTAACACATTGAAAAAATAAGAGAAATGCGTACTCTTATACAACTGGTCGTATAAGAGTGCGCGCCAAGGTGTATAAGAGTGCGCATTTCAATTATGAGCGCATAAGTCACACTTAGAGACCTTGCGGTACAATTCTCGTGCCACGATTCTTTGCAGTCTGAACACTCAATCCAATCTTCTATTATAGGCTCTTTGTATATTTCCTGGCAGCCGACACAGCGCCAGTTCTACTTTTTTGGAACATTCTTTGGTTTTTTAGGTTCTTGACCTATTTTTCGTGCGTTTTGACGTTTGCTGGAATTCGATTTCTGGGGTCCTTCAGGGTCTATTTTAAATGTTGGCTTCTTTTTCATGTGAACTGCTAATTATAGTCACATTTTTTATATTTTCTGTTCGATTTTTTTCTAGCCTGAGCTTTGGGAACGGGGCATATATCTTTTACTGTTTTAAAAACAGAATCGTCAGTAGAAGTTCCTGGAATAGGAGAGGATGTCGCTTATGCAAAAGGATTTTCTGTTGCGCTGGATAAATTCTGCGTTGATGACTCGGGTGCCGTAAAATTATTTTCAACTGAAAATAAGTAATAAAGCTCTAAAGTAGGTAATATAACCTAAATTATTGAAATACTAGATATCTGAGGTGTATAAGAGTGCGCGCGCACTCTTACGCGCGTCACAGTGCGCACTCTTATACGAATCGGCCTAACACGGGATGACGTATCACTAGCGACATCTCTTGGACAAGATCGTCATTTTCTCTTTATAATTTCTTGAACAGACACCATGTTTTGTACATAAAAAGTTTTGATTAATGTTTCCTGGATAATTTTCGAACTGTATTCAATGGAAAACACAAAAAAATTATATGAAGAGAAGTAAAAATCTATTGACTTACTAATTATTATTCGAGAGCACAACGGCGTTCACTTCATCACCAAAATACGACAGAAGTTAGTTATAAATGTCACTCAGTACTCGAGGTAGGGTAGATGCGCACTCTTACTTACCGACCGCACACTCTTGCACCACCTTACCCTAAGATTGTTATATAAAGCGCAAACAGGCTGTTTAAGTGAATAAAAAAATTTGAATGTAAACTTTGTGTGTAAAAATATATCTTTACGGGTGTTCGGGAAAAAAAAAAACTCAATTTCACCTAAATGTCCGGGGTTTTGTAAGTTTTTGTCTGGCGTCGGCAATTTGTCGGTGATCGCAGCCCTACCTTAATATGAAGGCAACGCAAGTACCAAAGTAGGTATAATTGTAATAATATTTTTATTCGGCTGGCTACACAGATCAAAAAACGTCCAAAATAATACCTGAAGATAATGAAGTGCAATGAACTCCCGATTTACAGCGATAATGGATGCTGTAAATCTGTTGAAATATGTGTCTATGATGCTCTCAAAACTGTAGAGCTCTGCTTCGGCTATCTGTGCAACGACCGTCGCCCGTGTGCCCAGCGTCGGGCCCACGCGCATTTCACAGCTCAGCTGACCACCGGGCGCCGCTTCCATTACGAAGTACGGCAATGCCGTCGGCTTATTCTTATCCGCGTACGACAGTAACAGTTTATAACCCCCAGGAGACACCGAACTAAACGATAGAGAATGACCAAACATCCAATTGGATGTTGATCTCTGTTTTACAGATACACAGCCTCCTTCAAAACATTGTGGTAGTCTATATCTTGCCGCATTATGTATATGCCGCAAAAGCCCCGGGTTGGTTGCACCTGCCGGCAGATCGTCGTCTTGTGAGCAGTCGTCCCGTCCCGCTCGGGAACCAGTTACCCCAGCGCCAGTTTTCCCTCGGTCTCCGGCTGAGATAGCGCTGTCAGACACTTTGCATTTGCATACTTTGATCGGAGGCGCATCACCTCCAGCACATCTATCGGGATCCTTTGGTGGCTCTTTGGGGACACATGGGTTGGGTCGTGGGGATCCGGAATGCCACTGTTCCTTCCGAGGAGAGTTACCTTCACAGGGACCTTTAGCATGAATGGTTTCAAAAAGTCCCAATTTTAATAAATTAAGCAACGAAAGTGATAAAGAAAACTTTGACTCACTTTCCTTTTTATTCATTTTTAAACTAAGTGAGTAAAATAAATTTTAAGATAGCACTGACATTGAGAATAAATAAACGTCAAATTAAACAAGGCTTTAAAAATGGAACTTATTTAGGTACGTTGGCCAGCACGTCAAGTTACCACAAACTGTCCATAAATGAACTCATTTCTGTCTCCCAAAGGTCATTGCACTGTTTACACACTGACGTTCATCCCAGGGGTTCCGCTGCGAAACGCGGTAGTTTTTCATACAAATTGATCAGTTTTCGTGATGATATGGCATCATAGACTAATATAATTATATAATATGAGAGCGGCAGTGTGTAAACAGGGTGAAAGGGTATAATAAAATCCTATAAGGAAAGATTCATAGATTTAAAACTTATGTAAGTAAAGTACCTATTAGGTTACATCACGAACATGAGGATAATCTCATTTTTCATATTCGTATAAGCGAATGTGGGCAAGCATTTCGTTCGAATACCTATCAACTGCGAAGAAAGTTCAGATGTAGATCATTCAGATGTACCTAACCTGTAAGGGCGGTACATTGGTAATGTGAAGTGTTTGTGTGAGCGCATACACGGATCAAGTAATAATGAACAGTAAAAGTATAAGTTAATTCCTATTTAAACTTTTTGCAAGCCAACTAGGTACTACTACACAAACTGGAAATAAAATATAGGTAACTACTTTGCAAAAAGAAGGCAAAAGCTTAGGAACTTGTCGGGGATTTACATTATTCTAGTATTTAGCAATAAAATCGGGGAAAAACCGATGTGGTTCAGACACTATATAGTCATTTTCTTATTTTCTATGCTTTAAAAAGAGACAACAATATTGCTGCCATCTACAAAAAAGTATCTGGCCATCTGACGCATTGACACAAGAGGGGATGACTAATTTTGTGACAGTGAACCAGTGTTGCCAACTTTATTTTCCATGAGATCGTACCATACAGTAGGAAATTCCAAAAAAACAATAGTAAATGATTAAATGCGTTATAATATTATAACTTAAAATCAATAATTACGTTAAATATTTGGTATTTAGATAGGAACAGTTTATATTTGCCATAGGTCAATGCACAGTGCCATCTATGATTTTTTTGTAGAATCTCATCCAGAAAGTCCCTTTGTACGGTGGCCAGCACAGTTTCCATAATCTGTCAAATTTTCTCGTTCGATTTTGAACTTAATAGTCAACATTTTAAAGTTTAAAATCGTTTGGAGAAATTTGTCAGTTTCGTGTAGCTTGATGTGCTGGCCATTGTAACTAACAAGTATAATTTGAATATCTGAGTAAATGAGCGCAGCAGTAGACGCGGGAGCTGATGTATTTTGTTTTTTTTTTTTAGCAAAATGTACTTGATCTAAAATAATTTTTCTATTTTGATTGAAGATTGATTGAGAGATTTGGAAAGATCGTAGGTATATTTTGCGTACGATTTCGATTACATGATCGTACATCGTACCAGCTCCAAAAAGGTCGTATAAATACGATTTAAATCATACGGTTGGCAACACCGGTGAACCAGTGAGTGACATAACTATAGAGTGGTGCCATATTGAACGACATTTTACTTTTATGCCTTTTTAGGATATCCGTGAGAGTTGCGGTGACTGGGTTGATTCAAAATAAAGAATCGAAATTGTTGACGCTCTTTTCGATGTTTCACATCTGACGCGTGTCCCGTGACAACCACTTTTTTTTTGTGTAATTCATAATTTAAACTCTTTATTTCCCTATAACATGTTTTCTGTGTTGAGAAAAAGGGCACATAGGTACAATTTGACTACGGCCAAAGGTTTCATCGTTTTCTTTGGAGGAACCGAAGCTAGATGGATAAAATGTGACTATCAACCAATACAAATCTATTTGCTGCCCCGCTGCAATCATAATAATTAATTATGTAAGTTGGTTCTCTTATTCTGTAACTCCCTTACTTTTTTAGGGATTAAGGATTTGTCACATTTAATCCGTCAAACCTTGGCTCTTCCAAGGAAAAATAATTAAACCTAACTTTAGACGGGCGCCGGGCGGTCGAACTTTTGACTTTGGGCTATTTATTATTACGCCTTAGAAAATAATGGCTATTTGAAGAAACTCGGATCTGGCAACACTGAACATTGCTGTTTTCGTCTTGTGTGTACTTGTTCGTGTATTGGCAAACATTTAAGTGAAGGTTTTTTTTTTTTGTTTTAACAGGAATTACGGGAATCGGAAAGAAAAGAAAACTAAATAAGTGTAAAATTAGATACTTCGATAGAGTTCTTTAACAACGCAATCTAAATCTATTCTGATATATTGGTAGACAGTTTGAAAACATTCATGTTTGGTATGGAAAGTTCTTTGTGACTATTTCCAACAAAAATTACACAGTACACCACTATTATTATTTCAACAAATGTCTGCTATCAATATGAAACTCTCCAAAATGTTGGAAATGTTCAAGCTGGGGTTGAAATCGGACGCAGTCCCCAGAGCTCCTAGGACTAGTGAAGAGACTCCAATTCCTGAAGCACATAATGAGAATGTTGAACTTCCTGAAGAAGAACACCAAGAAGAAATAGTTATAGAATCAGTATCCGACGACGAAATAAAAAAGGAAAAGAAACCTAAAAAGAAAAAGTTTTTTAAATCAAAGAAACAGACTGATGATGATTGTGATGATGACGAGGAAGAGTTTTCAAAGTCTTCGCAAGATAAACGCGGAAGTGCAAGTTCAGTAAATGTTCAAGGTAATTTGTTTCTGACACACAACAACTCCATTGAAATTTTTGATTTATCCAGTGTCGAATGATTCATAAGTATGCCATTTGTAGACTAATTAAACGTTTAATTTGATCCCAATATTAAATTGTTTAGCAGCGCAATACCTTATGTGATGTAACATTGCTGTTACAGCTATTGTCCAAAATTATCATCGTTGTATTTTCTAATCTTTACTACTATTATGAAGCGGTAAAACTTGTTTGTAAGTTTGTATGTAGGGGTTAATCTCTGTAAATACTTTTTGTATTTGATAGCCTATTCCTGGAGAAGGCTTTTTAACATCACCTGCGACCCTAAGGAGCCGGGCAAAAAGAAAAAAAGTTAGAAAGAACGCTAAGTGAAAACGAAGTAATATTGCAGGTGGGCAACGGGATGTGATGCGGAAGATCGGGGGCTGAAATTTCACGCGGACGAAGTCGCAGGACAGAGCTAGTCAATGATAACATTAATGTTTGCTACACTTAACACATTTTTCTAAAATTAACTATGCTTTCGAATGGGCAATTAGCTTCATCTTTCTGACTGACCGACCCCTTGACAATTCAAATGTGCTTTTAATTGGTTTATTTAGACAAATAAATAAAATTAAAATGTGTCAGTAATGTCAAAATAACAGCTTTTTACTAAATACATCATTATGAAAGTATATACAGTACTTATAACAAAAATATTTTTTGTCTGTCTGTTCCGGATAATCTCCAAAATGGCTGGACCGATTTTGACAGAACTTTCACTGGCAGATAGCTGATCTTATAAAGAGTAAATAAGGCTAGTTTGAAATAACTGCTTTAAGTTTGAGTTTTAGACATGTGTTTTGGTATTATCATTACACATTTAGAAATCGCACAATATGTAATTGCAGTATGATGTCATCCATACAAATTATTATCTTTCTGAGCTAAGTTATTTCTTTATGATCAAGGTACACACAGCTCCATTTGGTGGTTCGCCCCCAAAAGACTCAGTAGCAGCAGGTCATTTCGCCTCTTTACAAGAACAACGTGATATTAAAAAAAAAAAAACATTTTTATGAGATGACACGTTGCTCTTGTAAAGAGGCGAAATGACCTGCTGCTACTGGCAGGAAAAACAACACGGATTGATAGTTTACAAATATAATGACAATACATTATGATAATTCGCCTCTTTACAAGAACAACGTGTCATCTCATAAAAACGTTTTTTTTTTTTGTAAATATCACGTTGTTCTTGTAAAGAGGCGACATGCATTCAAATCCGTGATAGGCCCAAGTTGGTTTTTGTATGGTGCAAAACATTTTATTATAATTAATGTATTGTTTTAGTGAATAGTTCAAAATAATCAGTTAGATGGTTCGAATCCAAGTTGAAATAATGAAGTCTTTTTGAAGTATTCTTTAGATGATTTGTAACAGAGAAGTTAGCACATACTGACACTGAGTGTACAAATCCTACCTCGAGTTTGAACCAACATATGAAAGCAAAGTCATATTATGCTCATATTATTATTGTGTAGCAGACCATATTTTATTAATTAGTGTAATTAAATGTTTTATTGTACTTTGTTCTCATCCATTTATCAAAACTTGTGATGTTTGAGTATGAATAAAGTAGTTTCTATCAAAGTCATTTGTATTTTGCTATTACCATCAACTTCTCTTTTGATTCCAGCTACTGGAAACGTGTACAACATTGTGAATGCAAAAGGCGTCAGGCTCGGAAATGATTACTACTTTGGGCCGGTGACCAAGTCGGACGATAAACCAGGCAAACAGAAAAAGTATGAAGAGGACATCATTGAGAAAGATAATTTTATTCGGCTGCTCATGGAAGCTAGAATAAAGGTGATCAACATTACTTTAGAAAAATACATGATAATATTGATACATAATAGAGGAATTAGGGTTTTCATTTCACATGGCACCACATAATTTGATTATATACCATAAGAAATTATATAAGAAATAAAAATAAAAAATAAACATTTAAGGGTTGCTGCTAAGGTTTGAATATTATATAAAAACTTAAAATCTCTACATTTGTTGGATTCTTTTATTCATAAGTCAGGACAAAAAATCCAAAATAATTGTTGTTGTTATAAATTAAGATATTATATAAATAATATATGGAAAGAAGAAAGAGACAAAGAAAATACATTTATTTAGCACCGACTAAAAGGCACACATAAATTTAATATAAATATTTGTATAAATTATTTTTAAGATACAAGGGTTCATTTTTTAGTATTAGGGTACTTTTTCTGTACTCCTTCACCAAGAAAAGCAAAAATTGCTTTTGTTCTTCATTGGTTGTAATCAATTTGTCATATTCCTCCATTAACACATTGGCTGCCACCGCGGTCACCGGTGACCACTAACAATAGTTTTTCTATTGTGTCTGTTGTCTGGCAGTCAAAGCCTTAAAGTTTAAATGAAACGTTAGTGAAACCATCATTTAAGTGGCCATAGAACGCTTATAGTTAAAATTTGACATATGGACAAAAAAAAAAAAACGGTTTCATTTTTAAAAGTATACAGGGTGAAATTGAATTCATGGGCATCCTCTTAAGGGGTCATTGTACTCATCATTATGAACAACTTTCACTATGGGACCAAACCTGAAATCTGGAAAAAAAAAAAAATACTGCTGTCAAAAAACATTTTGACGAGCTATGTGAACATAAATGTAGGGAACAGCTGATTCTTTATTCGAAATAATATAATGACTGACTGACAAAGTGCCGTGATGATAACTCAAAAGTATTGAAGAAGAACTGTTTCATGTAAATTAATGATTAGCGACTCTTCAATGATTAATTTTTGACGTTAAAGGTCTCTTTATTAAAAAAAATATATAAAAAGGGGTATGTATTGATGAGGCAACTACAACTTAGTTACTTTTAACTTACGTTTTCCAGCCTGATCACGACTACATGGACTATATATCAAAGAACCTTGGAAGGAACTGGCACAACATCTTCAGAGCACTAGGCTTCACTCAAGGCAGGATTGAAACTGCTGAGATAAATGCAGCCGGTTATGATATCTCTGAGGTAAGTGTTTTTAATTTCTTTAATAAATGCCTTGGTCATAAAACTATTGCACATTATAAATAACATTATATTTATGTAAAATTCCAAATGTTTTTCACTGTGAAGGTGTGTAGGGGTAATTAGGACACAGGGGGTTAGGTTAGGGTGTCAAATAAAACAAGCGACATGAACGCCGTAGAGTAATGCACCATATTCCAATATTTAAGACATTGTGACTGAAAAGTTGTGTGGGAATCCGTGGTCTGGTATGGGCATGTGATGCAGAGGAATGAGGAAAATGATGTGTGGAAAGTTTTAAGTATGAATGTAGATGGCTATAAGAGTAAGGGAAGACCAAAGAAAAGATGGAATCAAAGAAAGAAATACTTAATTAATTTAAGAAAGGGGCTGACTACTGGATGATTACTTATAAAGAAGTATGGAAGAAAAAGACATGTTGCGCTGACCCCAAATAAATTGGGATAAGGGCAGGAGAGCGATGATTCCAATATTTAAAACAAATCTGGAGAATAAAATAATTATAGACAATAATAATGATTGCTGATATGTTTTATTGATCAGTATATTTTTTTTTTGTTATCTGTGATTTGCTACAACAACGATTTGACAAAACGATCAATGGCCGCATTCCGTATTACACTGTAATCGATTTGAGCGTGCTTATAAGCGTACTGAATTGGCGTGAGCGCGATAACGATGTCCCGTGAATCATCATGGATGACGTCATGACATGCGCCATCTTGCGATAAGACCCTATCCTTATGGCCGCTTTCCGAATTGGCTATTATCGCTCACAGCGCTCACAGCGCTCACATCGTCTCACATGCGTTCCGATTTAGATATTACGATTATGACAGCTGAGGGCTGTCAACAACTTGGAACGCTCGTGAACGCACTCACGGTGCTCACGCAATGTCAAAACGATATTAGAGTATTTCTCTGTGTATACACCAAAAAATTGTTCTTCTTAGGTTAGGTAGCAACTGTAGCCAGAAGAACAATTTTGAAAATGCCACGATACGATAAGATGCGACTCAAAACAAAACAGAACACTGTCATTTTTGACAGCGCTCACGGCGATATTAGTAAAAGGCATGGTCGGCGTTATCGCAAGATGGCGAATGTCATGACGTCATCTATGACGTTTCACGGGACATCGTTATCGCGCTCACGCTAATTCGGTACGGGTTTTAGCACGCGAATATCGATATTATCGCAACTCGGAACGCAGGGTATTATTATCACTGTGAGCGCTGTCAAACACCTCTCAGCTGCCATAATCTTGATATTCTAAATCGGAACGCAAATTATCGATGTGAGTGCTATAATAACGGCTTATATCGGAATGGAAAAATTTTCCTCAAACATTGTATTACACACTGATAAGATTTTCTTTAATCGTATCTTGACTTGATTGACGTAATAATTAAGACGCAAAATATTTTAAGTATAATCATTTGTTTATCAGTATAAATACAATAGAAAATAAGTAACTGTAATGTATTGATAAAATTAATTCTGTCTAGTAATACTCGTACATTTCTATAAAATGTAAAACAGATATAATTTGCTTTTTTTGGCTGGAGTTTTGTTTCCAATAGGTAACTTGTTATTGACTATGGATATGAAATGTATAAATTCAACTTCAACTTCAAATAGTTTTTATTAGCAATCTAAAAAAAAACTAGCTTACAATTTATTTGAATAAAGGGTTAAGACATCAGAAATCTCCGGACTGCTTTGCACTTTAGCTTATCGTCGCCTTAGAGTGAAAACCCCGTATATGCGAAAAGGGCAACTTTACAGGAGGAAGAGAAAACTGCGCCCTGTAAATTTTATTACCACAGCTTCTTCATATAATGTGTATTTAAGTGTGCAATATTCAAACTCGTCATAGGTGGGGTTACAGATTGCAAAACTTTTTTTGTGTGAAACTAGGACGTGCGTTAAGAGGTTTTCTTTCCAAAAAGGTATTAAAATAAAAATGACCAAAATTGCACTCCCGAGGTTTTCACTCTGAGGCGACGTTATGCTTCCCCCAGGCTTTCCCATAGCTCACGTTCGTGAGTTTTTCTCCTCCATGTCATCCCGCAGTATAGTTCAGTTACAATCTCGGTAATCCGGCACTTCAATACTCCAGCACGTCCAGTAATCCGGCAATAAGTTCGCATTTATTGTATTGCTAGGTCAGTTTCCTTGAGGGCGATAGGTAAGGCGATTGCGCGCCAAACTCGTAAACACGAAATTGATTTAGATTGATTTTCGCTGCTAATTCAGTTTCATACACTTGGGCAGAAGAAAATGGAGTTTCTACCCGAAGTGATGATTCTCAGAAATCTACGTGAGAAAGTTTTTAAACAAGGGCTAGTGGGCAAAAAACAAAAGGTTATAACGGATTATTACAAGAAACGTTAAGTTCATTGTATTTGAAATAAGAAATATATACACATGTCCCAATATTTTGCATTATTTTCCTGTATTCCACTAACCCGGCACCCTTGTGTCTGAATTAGTGCCGGATTACCGAGATTGTGCTGTACAGTAGGTACAGCACAATCTCGGTAATCCGGCGCTGATTACGTCCTGATGACGTGACCTGCCCACTTCCATATTAGTTTTCTAATTAAGTCACGTCTGCTACGTTTGTTTTTCTTAGAGAGAGAGAGTTTGTCTTTCTTTTCCTCTCTTACGTCAAGCGTCCTTCTAAAGGACACGTCAAAAACATAGGCCAACTTATATTTATAGTACTTGATTATAATTTTTCCAGGCTCGCTACAAACTACTTTTGGACTGGGTGACTAATGACGACGATGGAACTCTCGGGCGGCTCGCCACTTTGCTTTGGGAGGAGGGAGAGAGAAGTATTGTCAAAGACCTCTCTGTTATGTATAAGAAGAGTAAAAAGTGATCTGTTACTGGACTGGGACATATCTAAGAGAAGAATTGAAACCAAGAAAGGTCTGGTACTAGTAGAATTAATTACCTATATTTAATTTTATTATGACTACCATTTTTTTTCTTAGATTTTTTCTCTTTGTAGATACAATTAGTTAAGACTTATGTACTATCGACAAAACTTATGCATGCTCTGTTTACAAAATATTTCTGCGGAAGCGCAGCTAGAGACAGAACACGTCCCTTCCTGGTTTCGCCTAATTAAAGACAATATGCAATTTTGTGTGAGTACAGAGCGTGTAGCAAAATTATATAAATATTTTTTAATTCCTTCGCGTTCGTATTTTAATGCCTTTTAATAGCCGTCCTATTGTTTAACCGGATTTTCAGACGTTCCCACTAAATAACAATGATACTTAGATAATTACATTATTTTTATTGCAGTTGCACAAGTTGCGTTGCAATAAACAAAAACCTCTGCTAACATTGTATGAACAGCTCCAAGTATTGGTTCCAATAGGTACTACTGTAATTGTGCAATTTTAATAAAAACATGAGCAATATCACTGATATCACACTTCTATACATCTTTATATTAATATGAACACTACTAAAATACGCTTCGTACATCCTATTGGTCAAAACGCATGCATCGAGCGATCGAGTCGTGAGCCGTGCTATGCGATTATTGACTTAAAGGTGCGGAAGTTTGGCCGATATTACTATCGGCCAAACTTATTAGACGTATTGTAGACAGTACATTCAACAATACGTCTATGGTAACAGTTAAAACTTGACAGCATTTATATCATAAGCGGTAAGGCCGCTTTCCGTAGTTCAAAAGTTCTAACCTGAAATACTTCGTTTTATCTTTCATTATACAAGTAAGTGAGTACAATAAGGAAGTTTCCAATTATTTTAATTTATTTTTAAACAATCATACTAAGCTTTATTTAAAAGCCAGTGAAAGAATTTTTAAAATCGCTTCATAAATGACGAAGTTATGATTTTTTTTCTCTTCGGTTTCCAAACTGCAAGGCGCGCTGCCTGCCGACACGCGTGTGACGTCACGGCTTCCGCCCGACCCCCCCGAGCGGGAGCTCGGCTTGGCGTTTGTTCGTTCATTCGCGTGTCGGCCGGACGGCGGCAGTCAGTTTCTGTTTAAATACTCGTCGTTTCGTTGCTATCAGTATGGATACAACTAAAAAAAAACAGTCAAGCTGTTTAGTCAAGCTCTATGATCGTGTCAGTGTCAGTACACTTTCTCGCACTAAGAAGCGGTTTTGTGTGGGACAATGGAGATAACGGTGCGTACAAACTATGCCACAAAACATTGTTTTAAAACACGTTTTCAAACAATGTTTAGTTTTGGACGTGCCACATGTTCACTAAACATGCCACATGCATACATTTGACATAATGTTTTACAACAATGTTGCATAGTTTGTACGCACATTAAATACTAGTTTACGATTTGTATAGGTACCTAATAGTAAAACATGCATGCATAGGTACAAACATACTGCAATCACAATCTGGCAGGCAGATTGCGCCCGCCCAGTGTGAGAATGTAAGTCACCGGCTGTTAATATAGGTACCTACCTACAACCTACAAGCGCGCGCGGGCGAAGGGAAATCTTATTAATGCGTTTATATCAACTTCTGTTACGATGTCTTATGTTTATATTAGATATACTACTATTTACTAAACGAATTACAAAATAGATTGTACTGAATTAAGTCCTGAAAACGATTAAAACCACCTCGAACCGAGGAGAAGTTACCAGGTAAGTAGGTATGTGTATGTTTGATGATTATTAAGTAAGTACCTTACCTTAGCTACCAGTACCACATATAATCACTTAGTACATACCTTGAAAGCTTGACGCCTCTGATCTCTGCACTTGTGTACAAAGGATTGTTGGATAAAAAATCAAACACCATTGACATGTCGACTTTAGGTAAATTATCTGACTGTCCGCGACTAAATCCACTCTCCATCGTCAAAAACTTATCACCTTAAACTCGTATTATCTACTGAGAGCACGGAACACAAACGCCTTGTTTGAGATTGCGGGTCAAAATGCACTAGTGTGCTTATTATCCGTCTCATACGCCGCGGCCAGCCACCCGCGCCCCCGCTCTCGGAAGCCGTGACGTCACACGCGGAACGAGCGACTAGAATTTTTGATTTTGTACGCGTTAAATAAAAAAATTCATAACTTCGTCATTTTTCAAGATATTGAAAAAAATCTTTCAGCATATTTAATGTAATACTATAATCTTATAATTAAAATTATAATTTTTAGTTTTCGTGCTATTGGACACTTGCCTATTGTGTGTAAGAATTGTGTGTTCTTGGTCGTAAATGTAATGGTATGACATTAATTAATGAGGGATGTGAATACGGAAGTCTACATTTATCAGTGGACAGTTACATCACAATGTGCAATGTATGAGGCTAAATTAAGGTGACAAGTTAAGTTCGCGATTCTATAAATTAATGTCTTTGTAAACGATTTCTAAATGTTTATTAGGGGTCAAATTAAATTAACTGGCCAAACTTCACTGACGTGGGTGACAGGGTGACATATGACAACCTATAATTGTCATATGTCACTAGCTCGCTCGCGACTCGCGAGTCAGTAGTAAAGTAACTCAGTGTGTCTCGCTCACTGCTCAGTCGCCTCCCAAGCAACGCGTCGCGCGGTAAGAGCACAGCAAATTAATGTTTCAGATCCAAATGATGCGTTTGAAACATTGTTACTGAACCAATCTTTGGAATCATTTCAATGATCCGGATCAGTGAGTCGGTTCCGTAAATAGTTACACACCCTAATAGGCTCGCCCCCTGTTACATGGGACTTAAACAGAACTGGCGAATTGTGGGTGTACTATAAGTACACTTCTGCCTAACCCTTCGAGGAATACTGGCGTGTTATGTTATGATATCGATACCCGTCATGTCTTGTAGAGTTTCGCCTGTTATTTTAATTCGACCCTGTGTTTTATGGTTTTTATTTACGCACATGTTTTGTTATTGCATAACCTGGCCTAATCTGCATCGGCAACATTTGTAATCTTAAATTAGCCCATTAGGATAAGTTTTAGGAGGGGAATGAAAAATTTACACAATATTAGCCCTAGTAAATGCGTGATATATTTAAAGCTCAATATGCATATAATGCATCTGTATGATAAATTTAAAAAAACGCTTAACGGAAGTGCCTTTTAATGAAATTAATTACAATCACAATTTTGACATAATTTATGAAATTATAAAAAAAAAAATTGATCTAGTCACAGAATTGTAATACAATGTTTTTATTTAAGAACAAGAAACTTTTTTGTCACATATCAAAAACTAACGTATTTATATTTGTAATACTATATTTTGAATATAAATTTTATAATGTTTGTTTTGTTTAATTTACACTCATTCAAGTTTACACATCATTTGTAAAGCGTGGGTGAGGAATAAGGGCCTTTGGAGGCCTTATATTTTGTCGCTTTCAATTCATGAAATATGCCTTATTTATTTATTTATTCAAAATTACGTACATAACACCTTAACAGCTATAAATAACGCCAATGCAGTGTTAGTACCACACAAATATACGTTACTCACCTCAATTTAAAAAAATACAATCAGAATACCATCAAAATACCAAATATCAAAACATAATATAAAATACAATTAAAATATCGTATCAACACTTTCAATGCACTTCAGTGCTACTCCTGTGAACTTCATTAGGCTGCAGTGAAATATATCTACCTTATTCGAGATAATATTTCATAACCTTATGGCGCGTGACAAGGGGGCAAACTTGTTCAGGTTAGTCCTAGAGGGTGGCTCCAGTAGCGTAGGCGTGGGGCGACGCGTGCCTCCACCAGTCTAGAAGGTATACATCTTTTTGAGTCTGACTGTGTGTATCTATACAAATAAATAAAATTGAAGGCTGTTATGTCAAAATAACATCTGTTTACTAAATGTATATGAAAGTATATACGGTATAGTATACAAGTATATAACAAAATATATATATTTTTTTTACTTTGTGTCTGTTCCGATTAATCTCCCAAACAGCTGGATCGATTTTGACGGGACTTTCACTACCAGATAGCTGATGTTATGAGGAGTAACATAGGCTACTTTTATTTTAGAAAAATCCACGCGGACGAAGCAGCAGCTAGTCTTTGAGTTTTTACACAAATCTATAACTAAACAAGCCCAGATTGTAGAGTACTACCAGCAGTTTCAGTTACAGTTATTATCAAGATGCGCTATACATAACATCAGACTCCGATAACCGCAACCCACACGTGTCGAAAGCTTTAATAGCTTGAAACAAAAGAGGTACATATTTATTGAATTGGCCTGATAAAAAAATATAAATTAAAGAAAGAAAGAAGTAAGAAAATACGTTTATTTGCGGTAAACATGACGCAATAAAGAACATAAACACAAAAAAAAAAGTAAACTTTTGATCACTGGCAACACGCACTGGTCAAAGACTTCGTCTTGAGACACTGCGGTATGTGGGACGAGAAGATATTGCGTAGCTTCCCGAACGCTGCCCAGCCGAGTCGGATTCGACGATTGATCTCTATCTCGAAGTTGGACCTACCTAACTGGACAGTTTGCCCTAGGTAACCATACTCGTCCACAACTTCGAGTGTAGCGTCTCCGATACCCCCCGCACGGGAGGCTTAGGTAGGTACAGTCGCCGTCAGATATATTGTAGCAGACAAGGTGACCAAATACTTCTGAACAATTTAAAATGTCAATATGTTCCATACACTACAAGTTACCATTAATATCTGAACATTCATTACTTCATTAATATCTGAGCAGGTGCTTGTCAATAATTCCTATGCACACAACTAACCAGAAATATCTGAACACTTACAACGTCAAGTGTATCTACGCAGACAAACACTGAGCTTACCTAATTCGTTACTGCGTGATATAAAGGACGAACCAAAACGACTATCGACTTGACAAAAATAAATTAAATTCTAGGTAACATCCTTTTTGAACACCAAATGACTGTTGCAGGTATAAATACGATGAAAAGGGAATAAAAATTGTATAGAAAATCATATGTTTAGGATACAACTGATATTTTATGTTAATGTCAAACTATTGATAGAAAATAGATCTTGGTTTTGTAATGAAAATAAAAATTATTGTAAAAATTATTTTATTTGTGACAACATAAGTAGATAAAATATTAGTATTTTTTGTAACTTCCTCCTGCATTTAATACGTCCTGTAACCGTTTTCGCATGGAAGTGTTCAGATATTTCTGGTTAGTTGTGTGTATAGAAATTATTGACAAGCTTCTGCTCAGATATTAATGAAGTAATGAATGTTCAGATATTAATGGTAACTTGTAGTGTATGGAACTTGTTGACATTTTAAATTGTTCAGAAGTATTTGGTCACCTTGTCTGCTACAATATATCTGACGGCGACTGTACAACAAAATACAGAATTGAAATGTGTTAAATAGATCAAACAAATCTTGAAGGTTTGTTTTTGGTAAATGCTGTGTACAACTATAATAGGCATACATACTAGTACTTTTATTATTTTATTGTTCTTTTTTAATCTTTTATATGTACTGGTGTACCAAATAAATAAATAAATAAATATCCAAGATAAGAATGCTTGGAAACATGCTGGTCCTGCTCCATAGGACAATTTAGAGTCTAGACAAAATCAAACTGGTTGCTTATTTAATTGTATAATTTATAATTTTTATGATATTAATTTTATTTTCTGTGATTAATATACTTTAACTCACACACAGACTTATTATATGTTATTTTTTTAGGAAAATCATACCTATACAATGTTTGTTAATATGTGAGCACCATGTATCTATCGCATTTATTAATTTGTCTGTCATAACTTCACTTTTCATTATTTTTACCTATTGTGGTAGGTACTCGTATAGAAATTTTACTCTAGGTACATCGTCTTCACCTATAATTTTATTAATTAATTTATACAAACTATTGTTAGCATTTTAAAAGAGTAATGTTGAGTTGTACGAAACCAACATTAGTATAATGGAGACTTTAAATTCATGCCATCCCATACATTTTGTATCAAAAAGAAAGTGACAGCATCAATTTAAAGTCTCCGTTAAACTAATGGTAGTTTCGTGCAACTCACCCTAAGTATGGAGTTTCTTGCCCATTCTTCTCCATAAATATCTACCTTTTGGAAAGGGTAACTAGAATCAATTAACTATTTTTGTAATTTTTGATGTTCAAAAGTGCTTATATGTGCCTATTTGAAATAGGTAAGTAAATCAAAGTCAAAGTATTTATTTGAAATAGGCACATAAATGGCACTTTTGAACGTCAAAATTTACACGGAAATAAAATTGATTCTAGTTGCCCCTTCTCAAAGGTAGTTTCGCATGGAGAAGAATGGGCAAGAAACTCCACCGTTTCTCTTTTAAACTGTTTTACAATAGTTTGTACACATCAATTATATCATTACCTGTGAAGACGATGTACCCAGAATAAAATTACTATACCGCAATGATTTAACTTTGACTTTTAATAGTTATGTTATTCAACGGAATATTAAAGTATGGATATGTATTATCAATTTGAAACAGCATATATTTTCAACCTTTTGCTGTTACTGTTAAGGTTTAAAACTGAACACCACTCTTAATTAAACATACCCAATTATTTATCTCAATGAAAACAACATGAATACTGTTAATGATAACCAAACAGCAAAACATAACGTCGGGGTTATCCGAGCGCAGTCTACAATCGTCGGTTGCTACGTTTGAACAAAATGCCGGTGCCTGACCGAAGCGGCTTGGAAATTGTCTCGATAGATGTAAAAGATGTGAGGTTCCCTTCATCGCTGGGCTCTCACGGCTCTGATGCGTTGGTAAGTCAATAACCTATGAATATGCTCACTTGCTATTTGCTGACGAGAACGGTAATAGCAGTCGGTACTTATTTGTATCAATATTATGTATGAAGTTTGCTTTCCTACATGCAAATGTGGCCTTGATGCATTCGCTTTAGATTCAAATTAGTATTTCCTAGAACCTATGCGTACATAATGATATGCATTTAAATATGTACCTACTAATTACATGTAATCTGTAAAGCAAATGAGTAACTAGGTCAGTAAAAAAATAGGGCAAAACCATTTTATTTTATATTTCCTTAAAACCGTAACTGAAATGGGCTAAAACTCAGTTAGGCCTTGAATTTATTCTTGAAATTATGTGCATATTTACCTTCAATACGTAATTGGTTCGTTGAAGGATTGGTCACTATTAGGAAGACGACAATGGTGTCGATTCCCTTGTTCACAAACTAAACTAAATTTAAGTTCAGTGCATCTTTTTCTTTCTATTTCATTAAGAAAAGGACAGAAGATAAATTTTAGTTTAGTCCTGTCAAATTAATCAGCATTTGACGTAAATTGACGTAATTTTAGTAGGCAAGTTTTTAATCACTTATAAACTTGTATGGAGTAGTGACAGGCGCTGATTAATTTGACAGGACTAAACTAAAATGATCTTCTGTCCTTTTCTTAATGAAACAGAAAGAAAAAGATGCACTGAACTTAAATTTAGTTTAGTTTGTGAACAAGGGAATCGGCACCAATATTAGGGATATGTCGTCTCATTCGTGGGGTCATCTCATTACAATCGTACTTATGGGAATTTTGTAATTTACCTTTATGGTGAATTCGCCTTAAGGCGGTATGATCCGCCAGAGAACTTGCTTACTAGTTTTTTTAATCCATGGGAAGCATAAAAAACAGTGTTATGAAATTCTGAAAAATTATATCATATTGAGAATGTGGCGGACTTGCAATCGCTTTTAATAACACGATTAGACTTACATAGCTGGATAGAAAAAAACCCCATGTTACCCCTTTTCGTAATGTTAAATCAATCTCATAGCATATAAATATTTTTTTATATAAATAAAAAGGTAGTAAGATTGTTTAGTACAATTCGCTTAGTTTGTCTTGATAAAATAATTACTTTGTTTAAATACCAACCAAATGCGCGAGGCAGCCACTCGCTACTTCGGCTTGAGCGCCGAACATAGCGCCTTATGATAAAGGTAAGTTACAGAATTATGTGAATACATATTTGTTATTGTCACGAATCATATTTTGATCAATATAAAACCTGATACTGGCTTGCAAATCGCACAAAATCGTAGAAAATTTGAATTTCGCGGGTTATCTTAGCCTTTCCCCCTTAATAATATAAGCCCTTTTTGTACACGGCAGATGTAAATGGTGCCAGCAATTTAAGTCTATTATAATACATACTTACTCATTGATAATGATTTCTTGCATAACTATACTTACTTAATCAGAGATCGTAATTAAGTAATATGGGTAAGAGCTTATCATATTACGACCTTTGACACCCATTACTTTGTTATTTTCACAAATAAAGTCACCGTTTGGTGACAATGATTCCAGCATACTGATCCAAACCACTCGTGTGCCTACGTCACTTTGACGACTGGGAATGGCAGGCAAGGCTTCGGCCTGACCTTCACTTGCGGCCGGGGCACCGAGATTATAGTCCTCGCCATCAGGTCTATGAAGAAGTTCATCATCGGGAAGAATGCTGCTGATATCTTTGCAGACTTCTCCGGCTTCTGGCGGACTATTACCAACGACTCACAGATGAGATGGGTAAGGTATTTTTATGTATGTTTTGTTTAACCTTATCATCATCTGCCTAGCCTTTTCCCAACATGTCGGGGTCAGCTTCCAGTCTAACCTGATGTAGCTGAATAATTTACATGGAGCGACTGCCTATCTGACCACAACCCAGTAACTGGGTACCTAATACGATAGGTACCCCTTAAGACTGGTTGTCAGATTTTTGGGCTTCTGACGACCCGTAACGACTGATTTGTTTAACCTTATATCGTGTGATTATTGTCATTTCCTTACCTCCGAGGAGGTTTACCTCCTCATAAAATAAAAATTATATATACTTAGTAGATAATTACTTCCATATTTCACAAATTAGGTTTTTTAAGACCCTGCATACCTACGTAGAGAGCAACTAAGCCGTTAGGTACCACTAATCGGGCATAAATCCGGCCTCCTGGGGTGCTACTGCCAATCTCATAATGGAAAACGCAATGCTTGACCCCCGGATCGATCCCAGGAATCTTATGCTGACCGGTTGCGACCACTTCATGAACGAAGTCTTATTAAAATTATCTACGTTTATTTTTAGATCGGTCCTGAGAAGGGTGTAGTGCACTTGGCTGCGGCTGCCATACTAAACTCCCTGTGGGATCTATGGGCTCGCCTTGAAAATAAACCGTTGTGGAGGCTTCTGGTCGACATGGAACCTGAGGTTGGTATCGGAACGTTTTTCTACATTTATGTAAACCAGACCGCAAAACTATTTGCGGTTAGACTAAAAGGCTTGTTAGACTACAAAACTCGAACCGCATTTATACCCACTTTATACTTAGGTAATTACCCGCCAGACCAGTAGGTAGGTATTGGTAGAATACCGATACTTATTGTTTATAATTGTATAATAGACTTCTGTCGACTACCCTACCTTTCTAAATAAGGTCATTCCAATTTTTCCCCATTTCACTTAGCCCCAACCCAAAACAATGCTGGGTACGCCCCAGCATTGTTTTGGGTTGGGGCAGAAGTAAATAAACTCGATAAGTAGTAGGAATTTGAAAATGCTCTTTATTTACTAACCTTATTTCAATATTATCCTGCGAGGGTTCTGGCTAAATCTAGCAAGAATTTCGTTTTACATTTTTGAGCTACATAATTATTGATGGCACAGGACATAGATTTAGTATCCATAGTAGTCAATTCCACAAAACCTAGAAACACTTCACGAACCACCATTTTTTTTTTTCGTAAAAAAATCTAATACCAATGGGAAGTTGCTCTTTTCCTAATGTGTCACAGCTGTCGTCTGTTAGGATACTGAAGGCACGTGCATTCTTTAAATCAGCTGTGATATTGTCTCTAATGACATCCCCAAATAGATCGATTATATGAATAATTAATGTTGTTATTTAATAAACCTGATTATTTAGCTGCGAGTCAGGGACCAGGGTGGGGCAGATGCCCCACCTTGCCCCACCGTGGGTACGCCCATGCCCGTAGCATATTATAATGTAGAGCTCTGTAAAACATTGGTGCCGATTCACTTGTTCACATACTAAACTAAATTTAAGTTCAGTGCATCTTTTTCTTTCTATTTCATTAAGAAAAGGACAGAAGATAAATTTTAGTTTAGTCCTGTCAAATTAATCAGCGCCTGTCACTACTCCATACAAGTTTAGACGTGATTAAAAACTTGCCTACTAAAATTACGTAAATTTACGTCAAGCGCTGATTAATTTGACAGGACTAAACTAAAATTTATCTTCTGTCATTTTCTTAATGAAATAGAAAGAAAAAGATGCACTAATCTTAAATTTAGTTTAGTTTGTGAACAAGGGAATCGGCACCAGTATCAGGTTATCGTTCCCAGATTTATTTTCTGAAAATATCGTTTTATGACAGGAGCTGGTTTCGACGATCGACTTCCGCTACATAACAGACGTGATAACGAAGGAAGAAGCGATAAAGATGCTGAAGGATAAGCGAGTCGGCAAAGACGACCGAGTCAAATATTTGATGCAGAACGGATACCCTGCCTATACCACACAAGTTGGTAAGACACTGCTTCTTAAACGAATAGAACAGCACGCCAGTTGCGTAACACACAATCAATCACATTCTGAATGATTTTGAAGGAAATTGCTAATACATCGCTTCATATGTTCGAAAAATTTGTCTGTGCAACAACGGAAATAACGCAGTGTATGGTGTTGAACTGTCAAAATGAAACCTATTGCTACTGCAAGTGTGTTGATGATTAGTTAAGGTATTCACACTTCGCTTAAATGACTGCACATACCTAAGGCTGAATAATCCTGGTGTTGGCGATCCCAAATCATGCAATGGTACCCGCTCTTTGTCCTGATTTTGGACATATACTCGGTTTCTCTTCCAGAAGCACGGCGTCTAATTATAGTGTTTTTCATACATATAAGGTTGGCTGGGCTACAGCGACGAGCTCGTGCAGTCACTATGCGATAAGTACCTGAAACTGGGCTTCAAATACTTCAAAGTTAAAGTTGGAGTGAATTTTGAAGACGATTACAGGAGGTGCAGCGCTGTCCGCGATGTAATTGGTCCTAAGAACGTTTTGGTAAGGAACACTACAGCCATTAAGAATGATGATTACTAAAAATCTAGGATTTTTTTTTAAGGTTTTTTATTTTATTTGTTAAAGATGGTTGACGCCAATCAAGCGTGGAGCGTGAATGAAGCCATAGAGTGGATGAAGAAGCTAGCTCCGTTAAAACCGTTGTGGATTGAGGAGCCCACCTCCCCTGACGACGTCCTTGGACATGCTGTCATATCGAAGGCTTTGGCGTGAGTACTACCTACCTACACAATGTTGCTTTACCATGTAGTCACCGAAGGTTTTCAACACTGTTTGTGAAGAGCGATAATATTTTTTGAGATGAATAAGCTTTAAATTTGCTTCCAAAGTGGGCGGCAATTCAGAAAACTGATGATAACTAAATTGGGGGATACAGTTTGGTGTTGCAGCTACATATATGTTTTCTACATCCAAAATTTAATTAAACCACTGGATAGCTAAAGGATCAAAGAATTCGTTACGTTGAGTGAAACACTGTGACGCATCGTGCGCTTCGGAAGCTCGCCATTTTGAGGTCGTATCGCTGCGTCACATAATTTCCATTTCATATAAATTTTGTCTCGGAGAAGCTACGACGTTCATTTGAGTTTCAATCGTCAGCTCTTGTCAAGATCTATCGATTGCATATATAAAACACCAGCTTCTGCCCGCGACTTCGTCCGCGTAAAATTTCGGCCCACAATCCACCCCGTCGCATCGCATCGCCCGTCCGCGCAATTACTTCGTTTTCGCTTAGCGTTTTTTCCGACTTTTTGTAGTTTTGCTCGGCTCGTTAGGGCCGTAGCGTGATGTTAAATAGCCTATACTTATTTTGTTGCAGAGTTATTTTAAAATTATGATATCTCCTAAGATGTTGATTGAAATCAAATTATGTCAAGGACAATTTATTTTGTTTACATTTAAATACTTGTGATTAATAACATATTTATTTGGATAAGGATTAATATTATGCTGATAAAACTCCTTCGAAAATAATTCATTAATTTCGAACAAATTTGATTACCACAAAAAAGGTTATAGTGAGTCAATCTTAAAAGATAGACATATACTGTCGGGGACTTTTTTTCGGAATTTTAAAGAGGAACAATTCTATCATACATGATATTTGCGTAACTTAAACCGTTTACGCAGCGCACGCAACGGAAGCTCTAAAAAGGAATAATTTTTCCCGTTTTTGCAACATTTTTCATTTATGCTCCGCTCCTATTTGTCATAGCCGTATTTGTATATAGCCTTCCTCGATAAATGGACTATCCAACACAAAAATAATTTTTCAATTCCAACCAGTAGTTCCTGAGATTAGCTCGTTCAAACAAACAAACTCTTCAGCTTTATAATATTAGTATAGATAAGTGTGAGTTAGTTATAGTGAATATTTTATGGAGTTAAAGTAAAAAAAAAAAAAAAAATGTAATGGCGGCCTATATTTGCCAAAAAGCCAAACGAAAATAGGGAGATCGAATACGGTTGGAAAGGACTTCTCAAGAGCAATCCAGTGATACCCCAAAACACTTTATGACAGAGTGAAGCGGTGCCGGAAACGTAACAGAATGAATAACGACAACGATGGCATGGCGCCAGTAGGTACATCTGGCCGAAATTATTACCTACCCGTTACGTATTCACGTAAAACACACAGCCGTGTCTACGACACAGTTTAAAAAAAAAATCTTATTGTACGCTAGTTTAGTGTTATCTGTGTTTATAAACACAAATATTCTTAAGGCGGCTAAGCTACGCATGTGTACTTAGCTTTACTTTGTCTGAAAATATAGGCGGGATCGTCCACTGCGATCATACTGCCACCTATGGTCACACTACGCACTAAACAAATGAAAAGTGGCAGAGGCCGAAAATGAGTTAAGTATTTGATTCTCCAGCAATTTCAGGATAAAATTATATTATTTTTTTCTACTTATAGGCCGTACAACATTGGCGTGGCGACTGGCGAGATGTGCGCAAACAGAGTTATGTTCAAGCAGTTCTTACAGAGTGGGGGCATTCAGTACTGTCAGATTGACTCGGCGCGCATCGGTGGAGTTAACGAAATATTATCTGTTTATCTCATGGCTGAAAAACTGAAAGGTACATTAATTTTATTTACCGGTAAAGAGCATATAGCCTGTATCTTCTTTAGATTTAACTATAACAAAGCCTGGCGGCAAAAATTGGCTGGTAAAACTGGTAAAATATGACCGATTATTTGTGTCAAAAGGATGTTCATCATCACACTCTCGAACGGACTTAATGACATATTCTGATCACCAGTTAGTTTGCTTTCCAAAATGATTATAACCGTTTACCTTCCCGATGGGTCTTTTGTCGATTTACACCATACCAAACATTAGAATAAATCATTTGCTATGATCATCTTTATAAACAGTTCTAACTTCCCAAATTACCCAGGTAGCATTTTTACGTCATTATGTCGTCCGTTTACGGTACTGCTCGACGTAAGAGACGTCATGTCTTGACGTCGGGGGTCCCATCAGATGACGCCAATTTGTCACAGCCTCAAACATGACGCTAAATCGACGTCACCAGGACGTTCCATTGAGTACCAGACGTTAAAATGACGTTAGTGTGACGTACATAATCGAAGAATAAACTACGGACCCTAAAATGACCTTGGGATGACGTAATTTTTTTGCCGCAGACGTCATTTTGCTACCTGGGTAATGCAGTTCGATTCCCAACATAGTAAACTGAGAATGATTCTAAAAATTGTGCTTTCACACTTATATCGTTTCCAGTGAAGGTATGTCCTCACGCGGGCGGAGTGGGTCTGTGTGAGATGGTGCAACACCTACAATACTGGGACTTCGCAAGTGTGTCCGGAACTATGCAGGACCGTCTCATCGAGTACGTGGACCAACAGCACGAATACTTTGTCGACCCCTGCGTAGTGGAGGACGCCAAATACCTCGCGCCTAAGGTAGGCTTTTAAACCATGAGTTATTTGACCACGACATGTGGATGTTGATCCGCACCAATATTTTATTTTACCTTGGGTATTTTTTGTCAATCGATGCGGTAGTCTTGCCGATTTTTCAAAGGCCAGTTCAGATATTATTATTACACATTTTGTGCCTTTGTGAATAACGGTCACAAATTTAATGGCAAAAAATACAGCGCTTTAAAATTTTACAGTTGGGGCAAAGTTACACTGATGTTGTAAACATAGTTGAATATTTTATTTACTATCATATTGCGAGTTAAAGTTATTTTGTTTCGTTTCAGCTACCGGGCTACAGTACAGAATTCTTACCAGGAATATTAGACAAGTTCGCGTATCCTAATGGCAGCGAATGGCGGCAAATGATCAAGGACGGAATATTCCCGCCGCCTGATGAAGCTGAATTAGTTAATGTCTAAAAGATCAAACAATCAACTTGGTAAATCTTATGTTTCATGATTAAAAACGTTTACAATTAAATACTGTTTTTATTTAACGACAAAGGAGCTAATTTTGTTTGCTTTTGTACATACACGTTAATATGGATACCTTTTACAAAGGTGTTGTATATTTTTGCCTACATTATTATAACGTAATAACACATTGCGTAACGCCCGTCTTTCTACATCGTTTTCACAGATATAAATTCAACTTGAATGATGAAAACTATAATATTTTGATTTAAAAGGAGTTTCCCGCTCGTTAAACCCCGTCGTTAACACTATTAACGACTGCGAATGTTTTGTTCCAATCGTTAACAGTGTTGAAGAACGCGACATATTTTTCCCAATCGTTCACCTCTAGTTACACAACGTAACGTAACTCTAACATGTTCACATGACAGAATGCAGACGGCTTATCGTCAATCAATGCGATGACGGATAGAATATAGTCGTTGTACCTAGGCGATGACGGAGAGAAAAATGTCGTAGTACCTACCTAGGCGATGACGGAGAGAAAATTGTCGTAGTATCTAGTAGGTGATGACGTAGAGAATGTAGTCGTAGTTAGGTACGTAGGCAATGGCGGAGAGAAAATAGCCATCATGCCTATTTTCTCTAAGTAAAATTATTGAAGTACAGAATGACTTGCAAGTTTACACACTAATATATCCTGGCATGACTCATTTTATCAGTGGATATTTTAGTCTGATTAGGAACGAATAACTTTTGAATCAATGAAAATTGCTGAACATACTTGGGGTATACCTAAATGCAGGGACGTCTCGGATAAGTATCTTGGCATAATTCATTTGAGGAAATTCCCACTGTTTTAAAATATAAAAGAGATAAAAAAAAAGAAACTTCATAATTATACCGTAAGTATTAATAAGCTTACTCCCCATTTATTCATTCATAAATTAAATATAGGTAAACATTTTTTTTTAAACAATCTGTTAATGAAATTAAAAGTACTAATTAAAACTTACGTAAACATAAAACTTGTATTTTTTCCTTAAAAGTTTGAGGCTTATATTATTGAAAGGACATTCACGCATATATTTCATTTTGTATTTAAAGCACTAGAATTTGTTTAAATATCTGTTCTGTCACCTTCACTTGTAAGGTAGATGGATAGATAGAATACTCTTTATTGCACACCATAAAAATTACAGACTTATATGTAGAAAATTTTACAAGGGGTGACACAATGGGCGGTCTTCTTATCGCTAAAAGCGATCTTTTAAAGACAACCTTTGGATGGGTTTAAGGGGAAGGAGAAATATTATTTATTTATTAAAACTTTATGCACAAGTAAAAAAAACTGTACAAAGGCGGACTTAATGCCTTGGGCATTTTCTACCAGTCTACCTTAGGGTGATGCAGAGATAATACACAGAAACACAACAAATACACACAAATATTACTACAATATTACATACAAATATTACTGCAGGTAGGGTGGGTAAGGTACTTGTCAAGATAAATCCAACGAGCCCAACACAACAGGGCTGTCTTTTTTAATTGAGGAGTTTTTATGGCGAGCTTTCACCTCCATCATCATATCCTGGACTATACCTTGGGCTTCTCAAAACACCGTTGTGCATGTGCTCTTCGAAAGCACAGGCGTCACCCAGATTAGAATAGAAACCCTCGGGGCACCCAGATCTTTCACAGATGTTCTATACAGGCCAGGAGACATGATCAAATTCTGGAGGGAGGTGGGCTGGTTGGAATACCGATGGCCATTATGGCCCACGCAAATAGATCTAATTGAAGGACTATGTGCGGAAATCAAACCTTCTAACATAGAAGGAGGCTATCTTGTTTAGTTGAGGAGTTCCTATGGCGAGCTTTCACCTCCATCATTTCATCCTGGACTATACCTTGTGCTTACGTACCTACTTCTCAAAACAAATCCACATAGCCAAAACACAACCGTTCTATCTTGTTTGGTTAAGGAGTGCCAGTAAACCACATGGAGCCGCAACTCCATCATCAGACCCTGGACGCCACCTAATGTTAGCACTTGTCTATAAATAACCAATGAGTTCAAACACTATGGTGCTATCTTGTTTGGTTGAGGAGTTTCTATGGCCAACTTCCAGCTCCATCATCAGGTCCTCGACACAACCTAATGAAATAGCACTTGACAATACATAGCCAATGAGTCACAATTGTGCTGTCTTGTTTGATTAAGGAGTTCCTGTGACCACTTTCCTGCTCCATCATCAGATGCTGGATACCATTTTGGGCCATAGTTCTTGTCAAGACAAAACCAACGAGTTCAAACTCAACGATGCTATCTTATTTAATTTAGGAGTCCCTATGGCCATCTTAGGACTCCATCATCAGACCAGTTCCATGGTATCACATTTTCGCGTTGCCTCCGTAATTATATGACAAGTTTCAGCTGAAACGGATGCCAGGAAATGCTTGAAATTTGGGAAACATACGAACGAAGAAACCTAATAAATAAATATTGTAAATATCAGTAGCTTCATTCAGTGAAGTTCCTGTTCACTCATCAGGAATTAGGGAGAAAAGCTTGAAGCTAGCTTGACACATTATTTGTACAGTCAGTTACCTACTGCGATTAGCTGACCCCCCTTGCATAAATGGTTGAGATTTTTTTGAATACGAATCGATACAATTTTATAATTCTTAATTTTATTTAAATACCTATACGAAATCTACCCAAAACTAGAAAATATGAAAATCATACGATTTGTTATTAAAAAAACCTCAATTAATTGCGGTAACTGACTGTACCTACATATACTTTAGTTAGGTAAGATTTAGTTGTGGTTTAATATTTTCCGTAATTTTTTTTTTTCCTGAGTTCTAATCGTGACGGTATAGGATCATGTCGTTACCATTTGAATGTTACCTAGTCATCAGAAGTGTAAAAACACAAGCTTTGTTTTCATACACAACGCTCAACACCACAAGGCAACGTGTTTATTAATTGGTAGCATCATACATCCGGTATGTGTTGAAAACGCTGTATGACTAGCATTTTCACAACATACCTTAAATGAAAACGCCGATTCATTCGACTCAGCATCATAAAGTTTACAAACTAGTAGGTGGGTATAGAACAAAATCTAAAGTATGTATTCGTAAGCTCTTCGGATAAAAGGAATAGGTAATATTGCTGTTTAGGGAAACGAAAAAGCAAATAAATCTGTTGTTTACCTTCAGTGCAAATTGTAGTCGAGTCAATGGGTCATTGCTATGAGGAAGACATCAATAATAATAATTATTATAATTCATCACATTCATGGGGTTTTTGTAGTCAATGCATGTGTGACCTAATATTATTATGTGTTGTTTCCACCTTACGTGATTATGGGAACTTTGTCTAAATTTATTCGTCTTCGAAGCAGGCAGTCATCTATGGGTAGGTAGTAGGTACTTAAATCTTAAAGGCGAATACACTGGTGCCGATTCCCTTGTTCACAAACTAAACTAAATTTAAGTTCAGTGCATCTTTTTCGTTCTATTTCATTAAGAAAAGGACAGAAGATACATTTTAGTTTAGTCCTGTCAAATTAATCAGCGCCTATCACTACACCATACAAGTTTAGACGTGATTAAAAACTTGCCGACTAAAATTACGTCAATTTACGTCAAGCGCTGATTTAGAACTTAAATTTAGTTTAGTTTGTGAACAAGGGAATCGGTACCACTAGCTAGCATAGCTTAGCTTGTGAAATTAATTTCCTACCAAACAAAGTTGTATAAGTGTACTCATAAAACAATAACTCAGAAAGAACTGAACTGACTGACTATGAAATTTATTAAAGAATGGTCATAATCTTAATGCAGTGGAGATGATGCAAACAAAGGGCACAAATCAGAAGGCAACACATTAAATATATTACTTAATTATGTCGTAAAATTTGCAATCGGCGTAATTACCATACCGATCGACCTATTTAGTATCTGGCATAAACAAACGAATGAAATAACTTTGTTATTGTTTTATGATAACACTCAAAATATTGACATTATGAAGTGCATGAATGTACACAAATCCCAATCAGTTGATAAGCAGTTACTCCAGATTAATATGTATCTCTGGAACTGATCATTCATTTGCCTAGCCTTTTCACAACTACGTTGAGGTCGGCTTCCAATCTAACCATACCAATATTTTCCATGGAGCGACCGCACACGAAACAGGTTCTACGGCTACCTAAATAACAGCTGCGTCCAGTTACAGCATCTCTAACTGGCCACAGGTCATTTAATAAACACCCCTTTGTCATAGGCCTCGGCCTCGGAGTCACAGACAGTCCGCTGTGCAGGGCCTACATGGAGGACGAGAGAGCAGCTCATGTGCTACTAAATAGCCCGGTGGTCGCCACATACAGGGCGTAGTACTTTGGTAACCCAAGTACACTACGTGAGATTGTCAGTAACACCAAGGCGTTGCTTCTTTGAGGAGCTGGGGTAGATCGAATAATCGATAGTCCCATCCGTACACGAAATACGCGCATTGATATGGCGTTGCGGACACCAGCCCGTATTGCTTATGAAGCGACCGCATATCTGACCTCCATAACCCAACCAACCAACTCCCCACGACGTTGTTCTTTCTGCTGAAGTTTAAGCTGGCTGGCATTAATAAGTGACAATTATAGTCATCTACCTACTTTACATGTTAAATTCAATTGTAAGGGTTTAATGTCATAATTTATTATTGCGGTAGACCCCTAAAGGCTACAGTGTGATGTTGTATGGAGGAGATATATTTTTTATAAATATAGGTTATTTCAAACAGTTTGTTGTTTTCTTGCATTTCGATACATAACCATCTTGCATCTGGGCTTTTGTTCCTTTCCTTTACAACCAGAGGGACAAAATCTTATATGTAACAGTGAATCAGACTTTCGGGTTTCTGACGAGTCGTAACAACTGTTAAATATCTACAAATGACTGCCGGGACCAACGGCTAACGTGCTTTCCGAGGTACGGAGGGGTCTAGGTATGTAAAGATGGTCACCCATCCACGGACCAACCGCGGCAAGCGTAGCTTAACCTGATCGATTGACCCGTACGGCTGTTATTACTCAGCCCCAAGCCCCTTCTACCAAATAAATTATGAATATGGAATAAAATCGTCTCGCCCAACGATGAAGCTGAATGACACAATGTAGGAACATAATCAAACAATCAAAATTGTAAAAAACAATTTTATTTTTAAATTATAAGACATATTTTACTACTTACATGATTACGTACTAACAACGATTATGTTTTCTTTTGAAAGGCAAAGGCACTAAGTTTGGATTGTTTCGGAGCATTGGTGACATGTGTATCCGTTCCATTGGTTTCTTCATCTAATTTCCTTTTAGGACCATTGTCGGTGTCACTGGTGGGCTTCCCTTGAACTGTCTTGAACATTTTGATACCATATCGAGTTAACTCTGACGGACCAAGTTCTGGGTTTTGTTTTTCAAGTACAGATTTATTTCTTGTAAACCAGTCTACAAAGGTTTCGCCTGCCAGAGGTGTCGATGGCTGTTACAAAGAAAAAACTTATGTAGTTTTGTGTTGGGTATAGACGTAAACGCGCTATTCTATGAAAGTCGAAATACATAACTAAAAGATGCTTATATATTACTAGCTGCTGCCAGCGGCTGCGCCCGCGTGGTTTTTTCTAAAATTCCGTCAAAATCGGTCCAGCCGTTTCGAATATTAAAAAAAAACACTTTTTGTGAAGATCATAATTTTATAAACTAATATTTATAAGAATAAAATACGCAGTACACAGAAAAAAGGAACTGCCAGAAATTATTAGATCACTAGAGGGTTCTGGTGTAGTAAAATAACCGTCGGAGTGGGGAGCGTGAGGTTTTTTCGTTACGGAATTTCTGGATTCGGTCCCCGCGCTCAAGGCCCGCGATAGAAGCTATGCAATAGCTTAAAAACTTATAAGTGCCGTATAAACTTTCTTATGCATTTAGTAAAATGTTGACATTACAAAAAACACTTCAATTTTATTTATTTGTATAGATAGACGCTCGCGGCTTCATCCGTCAACGGTTTCTGTTTTCTCAATCAGTCGAATAGGTTCCAACAACACCGTACCGTGTCTATTAATAAACTATTATTTTAGCATAATTATTAGCTTTTGAAATAAAAAAAGTAGGTACACGCGAATGGGGATGAAGACTAAAAAAATTTTTTTTGAAAAAAAATATTGGTCCCGTATTTTTTCTTTTTTTACGTAATCAAAACATTACGGCGATACACGATACATTCGAGTTCAAATGTGGCATGACGTCACTTCTCAGTAGATTTTATACGTAGCGGTGACGTAACGAGCCCCCACTCCCCAAGTTTAATGCGTTTTATCTAAGTAATTTTTTATTAATATGATATAGCAAAAAATACTTGTCTAATATTTTTTTATTATCTGATTGACGGACTAAACAGTATTTTTTTTTTACCCAGGCTTGTGAGAGTACTACGAAAGTAAAATAATGTACTTATATCGCGTTATCAAGATTGTTTGGAAGTATATATAACTAGCTGCTGCTCGCAGCTTCTCCCAGGTGCTTTTTTCTAAAAAATAATTAAGCCTCCGGTTCTCCGTATAACACCAGCTATCTGCCAGTGAAAGTCCCGTCAAAATCGGTAAAGCCGTTTCGGAGATTAGCCGGAAAAAACAAAGATACACAAAAAATTGTTGTAAAGTATCGTATATACTTTTTTTGTTTGTTTGTTTTGTTTTTAAATACGTTGCCCCACACTAGGAATTTCTCTCGTATTGTGGGTGCCTTTACAAACATTTAAACTCACATATACAAACAGCCAGACCCGGAACAACTACTTGTAGGTCATACAAATATTTGTTCCGTGCGGGAATCGAACCCGCGACACGCAGCGCAGCAGTCAATCGCTTAACCACTGCGCCAACCGTGTCGAAATTTGCTTTTAGTAAAAACCTGTTAGTTTAAGATGACAGACATGTTATTTATTTGTATGTTTGTATAGACGATATTATTTATCAACACTTACGTCATCGTTCTCAGAAGTATCGGCAGGTTTGTGAACCTCCACTAGAGTCCTTTCAGTGAGACTCAGCGGACTCTGCACACTTTTTGAGCTCATCGTCTGCTTCTTGAATATATTCCTCGCTCGACCGGGCGAAGATTTTATAGGCTGTAAGTTTTTTAAGCAGTTAATATAAAGTTTACAAATCGAACATGAAAAAAGGAAATATATTTAAATTGTCCTATTGTCGTATAGACATAATGTCAAAACCAAAACTTACAATTGGTTTAAGCGTCGTATCAACATCGGTCTTCTTTTCCTTAACTTTCTGTGGTATAATAAGACTAGCGTTCAAGTCCGTATCGCCGTTAGTGACGTCATAAGTCTCCTGTGTATCCAGCTCTTGGAAGTGTGAGGTCTGTGCAACGTTCAGTTTATCTGCCTCCTTGTCCCAAGATTCTGCCAAGTTCGTCAGTTTGTCCGCCAAGTGTACTCGGCCAAGCCGTGACGCGTACTTGGCGGCTAGAGGCAGTAGGCGGTCATCTTTCAATAACTCCATCAGTTCTAACGCTCTTTGCTCTATCTCGCTGCGGCACGCTAGCTGCAAATATAACATACATAAGTCTAGAGATCGGATGAATATTTACCAAGTGAATGTTTGGCTATGAAATTATGGAAGCGGCTTCTTAAATATTTTTTTTGTTAATATAAATCCCGGGATCCCAGAAAATCCGGGAATGCACAACTAATCGGATACATAATATAGAGACGGCTTCTTAAATATATGGTACTAGTTTTTGCCCGCGTAGATGTCGGTTATCACGTAAAAATTTAGCCTATGTCCTATATCCCAGGCTATATCTCTACTAAATTTCATGACGATCGGTTCAGCGGTTTAGGCGTGAAAACGTAACAGACAGACAGAGTTACTTTCACATTTATAATATTAGTAGGGATTATTTAACTTTACACCATAAGCTAGCATTCGATTCTTTAGTTAAAAAGTAGTAAATTAATAAATTCTGGAATGGCGAGATTTTTACGATCAATACAAAAATGCATTCCATATTAGCCAACACCTGAACGTAAGTAAATATACATTCGATTCTATAATCAGAACTCTAAATTCGTCGATCCCGGAATCGCGGGATTTTTTCGATACAAAAGTGTATTCCATAATATATGGTAAATATGCATATGATTATCCGATCTGTATACATAACATAACATAACGCTTGTACTGCCCGAAGAGATATGCAGTAGTGTAAAATATATATTATTGTAAGTTTGTCGTGGCATCACCTTATTTGTTTGAATTACATAATATTCTGGGGAAATCTTTCACAATGCAAGTAACGAATCATTGATAAACATGACATTTTTAGAATAACATGATAACGTAACGAATATTTTAATATTATAAGTATGAATAATTCATTATCAGAAGTGTTTGTGCATTTGTAATCGTGGTTAGGTATAGTTACTTACTGCAAACAATTTGAGTGCAGTTTCTCGCGCCGTTTTCACGTCCACATCAGCAGTTGTATGGGCCCATCGAACTAGCTGCTCTTCATACTGACTCTTTTCTGTGTCCATTTCGCAAAGGGGTATCTAAAATATTGAACATAAATTATCATATTTTGCGACCTATGGGAGAAGGTATGTAAACATTGTGCCCCTAGCGTTATTTCTGTCTACGTTCACGAGTAAAAGAAAGAAAGAAAGAAAAAAAAAAATTGGGACTCGCACATGATTATCACAAATTAAACTAAGCATACTCAAAGAAAAATTAAATGAAAGTAAAAACAGAAACTCCTGTACGGAGTCAAAAGGCACCTATCTCAGCATGATGCTGCGACATTTAAAAATATGTGTCGCAGCACTGGTATTCTAATAGGGCCTGCTGTGATGTCACGGACAGATACAGAAATAAACAAAAAATAAAAAAAAAATGATATGTGTGAAATAACATAGAGTAGAAGAGACATTATTGTTTACCAATTCTATAGCAAACATTGCTATGGTGGCCGCCACATAAATCTGGAATAAAGTTCATTGCTCTTTCCGTAATTTCTCTGCGTAGGTACCCCGACAATACATTATGAATCGTTTTTTATTACTAGAAAAAGTCAAGGATCAAGATAAAGGTCGTTTCGGGACAAGTTTATGTCATTGTGTATTTCTGTTTTCGGAATTATGTATTTGAATAAATGTATGCGGGTCAATGAACTTTATTCCAGATTTATGTGGCGGCCACTTTAGCAAGACATATTTTCATACCTGTACACCTAATTCTGCAACGATAGGTTTAGGCGCTGTAGCTGGGAATGATGCCCCCCTACAAAGTATCGCTCGAACTTTTTGTGTTGCTTCACTTACCTGCGATAGCAAAAAAATATCAGTTTCTGTAAATTATCCGATTTTTGCAAGGGCGGAGAGGAGAGCAACTACTGTCACAACATAAAAGTAAATCTCTCTTTCAACGCATTAAAATAGTAGGTTGTTTATGAGACATCTCTCCTCTATGTTTTGGTGGAATAATCTTGTTAGTGGAGAATGTGCATATGAATGAAGGGGTTTATTCATAAACGCTGCTTTAAGTTAAGTAATGATTAGCGAGTGTTTAACCATACATTTTTGACGTTTGAACGTCACTTAACTTTAAGCAACGTTTATGAATAAACTACATAATGTCCCCAGCGTGGTTTGACCAGACTCGGTTACAAAGATTCAAACTAGCCCCTTGAGCCTCATGTTTCATGTGGTTCGGTTACGGAGACCATTGCATGTCAATAGTGGAAAATGTGCATAAGTTGTAAAAAAGTGTACTTACAGAAACAATGAACCAGGAGTCGGATGCTCCCTTAGAATGTGTGTTAGTATCACAGAGAGGCATCCACACGCCACTAGCAACGTCATATATTCGCAACAAGCCTGTGTTGTCATACGCGCAAGGAGAGCCCACGTCTGTGGTACCGAGCCACGCGAGTTTAGAACTTGGCGTTAAAGGCATAGGAACTGTTTTGCTTCGGACTTGGCGACCTGAAATTTTAACGTTTTGGACAAGTGTTTGAAAGATTCGCCTGTTTCACCAGCTTGGAACGGAATTTGAATCCAATAATCTGCTAGATAAGTTAACCGTAACTTACCCGGAAATTGTAAATCAGACAATAATAGGAAATAAAGGAAATATTATTATGGTTATATTTGCGTGTATGTATTTTCCGTTTTGTGATTACTTCAGGACAATGTGTAGACATTATCCTGATTTTGAACTTACATCATAATCATTAGAAACATAAAACCAGCATAAAACCCATGATTAAAGAAATGATGCTAATTGCTTCATGACTATACCAGGCTTTACCTAGTGTAGTCACACTACGAGACATTTACGTGATTCAAAACAATGTAGATGAAATAATTGTATTTTTTTTTTTAATTCTTACCATTCATCGCTACGATCTCCATGGCTAGGTGCTGGTCTGAGTAGCCAGGGTCTGTGCTGTGGTACACTGCTAGTACTGCTGTGTTGAAGGCCCCTAGAGCTACCACCGGCCCAGCCAGAGATATGACCTATAAATTACGAATGATTAAGGGGTCGATTTATTAACTAGGGCTCCTAGCCATGCAGTACGAGGCACAAGGAAAGGAAGATGTATTTCCCATGTCTTCTGTGCGAAAAATCTATAATCTGTAACATTAAAAAAAAAAAATGTATTATGGGGTACTCGATTGGCGCATTAGACGAGTCCGTCCTTTTTTTTTTTCTTCCGAGGTGTAAAATCCTCATGGAGGTATCTGTCAGACTCTTACTGACTAGAAACCACCCCGGTATTCCATCTGACACCTGCGTCGGGGGTTGCGGGAATGTATGTAATGAGTCTTCCGCAACCCCCGACTGGTAGTGGCTCCGCCGTCAACCTGTGCTAACCCTTTAATAAACTTTTTTTTAATGGTTAATAATAATGTTAGAAGATGGTGAGACGAGGTCGTTTGTTGAAAATACAAACGACCACTGGTCCATATTAGCCCTGGATCGAAAGAGCTGGAAGTCATGGGGAGAGACCTTTGTCCAACAGTGGCATGATGCAGGCTAACAGTAATAATAATAAAATAAGTTTATTTATTTTCTCTCACAGTGGCATCATATAAATAAATAGGCAGTTAACATGTATTTCTACTAAACAATTAAAACAACAAAAAAAAAAAAAAAATATGAAAAAATAAAATATCAACAAAAGCAGCCAAAGGGTGTGTAGGCGAATGGTGGTGAATGTGTAGGTAAGTGGTGGTGAATGTGAGGCGAGTGGTGGTGAATGTGTAGGTGAATGGAGGTGAAAGTGTAGGTGAATGGTGGTGAATGTGTAGGTGAATATGTAGGTGAATAGAGGTGAATGGTGGTGAATGTGTAGGTGAGTGGTGGTGAATGTGTATTAGGTAATTATTTGAATACAAGTTTTATCTAGTTGAGAGGAGTAATTTCTCTGTGTCATCATAGGAAAGAGTTTTCAATAAGTCAGTTACTTTTTGCTTAAAACTGGGTGTGTAGTGGATAAATATTTTGACTCAATGTCAGATGGCAGTGCTATTTTATGTAGATCAGTGACTGAGTATTTAATGAGTGACGGGCGGCACTCACCTGCCTCTGCGTGCCCAGTGGCGTGAACAGACGCAGCAGGCGCGCGCTGGAGGCGCAGGCCACGACGCCCGCGCCGGCCGCCACGCACAGCACCTCCTCCGTGTCGGGCAGCGACGCGCTCCACTCCTTGCTGTTGCCCACCAGCGATATGCACACTAGCTTACTGGGGAATACATGACCTCATGTGTGAGTGTGTACCAGGAGGGAAGTTTGAAATTTTAAGCTGCGTGCAGAGCAAGCAGGAGAGCACATGACATTGAAAAATTAAAGATGTGGAAGTTTGTAATTGTAAAATTTCCCCTACTTATGAATGATATTTTAGTTTGTTATTACAAGTTATTAGTCTGTAAGCTTTCTAAAAAATTAATAAATAAAATGAAGAAAAAATTCTGCAGCATAAAGTGCAAATTGTATGAACACTGACGCAGAAGTTACTGATTTCTGATCTGGTTGTCTTCGGATTTATCCCCAAACCTATCTTCTGACGGTAAAGTCAGCCAAGAGACTATACAATAACTCGGCATATTCGTATTTAACGTAGTGAAAAAGGAAGCATCCTGTCAGGGCAGCAATAAGATAATAATTAAAAGTAAAATTACGGTAACAGTTCTTACCTAGGTGTTTCACAGGCCAAAGCGAGCACAGTAGAAGACAAACTAGCCATTGTGTGGTTCAAATAATTGTTCAAGTGAATTCCATGGTGTAAGTTGGTATCATGGAACTCCACATCTATTGTAGACTCTCCATTCTCCGCCGTGTGACAGCGAACTATGCCGATATCGTTCCAACACATGTATCTAGAAATTAAGTTGGATTTATTTGATTTTCCAGTCTTTTTCACTACTTAACAATGTGTGTACGTGGGACACAATGAAAGTGAAAAAAAAAAATACGGAATGATTTAGAAGCCTGTTAATATTTTTATTGCTTTTCGAAGTAGTTTCTGTTCTTTCCTAAGTACCGTTGACCCCTTTGCTCCAACCATTGATTGAAGCAGTTGGCCCACTCTTCTTTAAGGATCTGTTCCACGCCTTTTTCAAACGCAGCCACGGCATCTTCAGGGTTCATAAAAGGAATTCCTCTAAGTTTATCTTTTATTTTTGGAAATAATAAAATCCACAAGGTATCAGGTCGGAACTGTAAGGAGGATGACTCACTAACTCCACACCTTCGATAGACAAATATTCGCGGTCCGTCTGGCGGAGTGTGCTGGAGTGTTGTCATGGTGGAGGAGGATCCTGCTTCTTGGGCGCTGCTGTCTAACATTTTCCAAGACAACCGGTAAATAATGACTGACACACCAATCTGCAGTCCTTTTAGCTTCTAGCTAGGACAATTGTGTACTTTTTATACCAAACAAAAGGTTCGGAATATTATATACCGTATGGTAAAGAAATAACGCCGATATCATCCTAAAAACGCGAGAAATGCACGCACGAAAAGCTCCTATCTGACCACCAGCCAATCTCCGTAACGAAATACTGCTAAATCCTAGTGGGGCCTCAGTTTTGCACTGACAATGTGACTCAACACCGAACCAACCCGTACGTGTGTTGGATCACGTTGTCGTTCGGTTCTAAAAACTGCTAAGTCCTCAAACAAATTGAACTCCACCTCGAAAAGCTGCTATAAATTTTGTTTCACTAATTTTCTTAAAATGTGAGCAGGATATGCTATTAGTGCTTTTAAAAAATCAAGGAACTTTATTAGAACCAACGGGATTTTCAGACTTTCGATTGCTAAAGCGATAAATATATTAGTCAGCTTTTTCTTCGTATACTGCCGTGCTAAACGCAAAAGCGGTATCTCGGGGAAAGCTAGTTTCTAGAAAATTTTAGCTTTGTAAACTATTATAATATTGCTTATTAAATGGAATTTATATATTATATTGGGTAATTTTTTTGTCATTTGGTTAAAATATCAAAAATGCATGTGTATATACCTTTTTCATGAGATACTGCCATCCCGCTAGGTGTTTATAGAATGAATTAAGAATTGAGTTTCCGCTTCGTTACCCTTCCTTGGCAGTCGGGTGAAAATATGTTTTAAATAAGATACCGCTATTTGGCTTAGTTCATTAGATGCGTATTTCTATAAGCTATGCGATGCAATAAAAAAATCTTATTTTTTTTGAGATTCCGCTTTTGAGCTTAGTACGGCAGTATATAGACTATGGAAAAATGGACTTGGCAGGTTAGCAAGTTAGGCCGACGATATGATTTCATTACACATCTACAGATTCCCAAAAAGTTCCTAAAACGATATTTAAATAAATTTTTCATCGGCTGCTTTTCTTACTGGCCTATTCTAAAAACTTTCAGTGTGATTGGAGTTTGATTAATAACGAGGGGAGAACATGAACTTGAGGGGCTTATAGCTAAGTAATAACAGCCACACGGGTCGCTTGATCAGGTTAAGCTAAGCTTGCCGCGGTTGGTCCGTGGATGGATGACTGTTTTTACACACCAAGACCCCTGCGTGCTTCGGAAAGCACGTTAAGCCGTTGGTCTTGGCTGTCATTTGTAGATCTTTTGACAGTGATTACGGGTCGTCAGAAGCCCGAAAGTCTGACAACCAGTCTTATCAAGGGGTATCGTGTCCCTAGTAACTGGGTTATGGAGGTCAAATAGGCAGTCGCTCCATGTAAACGTTGCTCATACTCGTACTTGTATTCATCTGCTTCCGGTTAGACTGGAAGCCGACCCCAACATAGTTGGGAAACCGCTAGGCAGATGATGATGATGATGACGAGGGGAGCACATGACTTTCAGACCAAACAATAATATAAAATAAAAATAAATTGCGATTGGACTTTAGGGCGGAAACCTTAACACTAATGATAAGAAGAGATTATTTGAGATGAGTCATGAGCTAGATTTCAAAGCACACTGAATCTGCTCAGTATGTGGAGCGCACCCACTGCACAGCTGTGTTCAATTATTCAAACTCCCAGCACTATATAAGGTGTAAGATGGGGGGTAGGTTCTATTCAAATACGAAATATTTTAAGAGATACATCTATAAGTGGTAAAGAAGCCATGGAAACGATTTTTTTTTTTAAATCTGAGTATATTATTAAATAATTTAAAATTACTTAACAATCTAACCAAAACCCTGAAAATATTTTGTATACCGGAAACAGCAGAATATTATGAACTTTTAAAACTATGTAACATCTCTTTAACAATATTCTGACAAATAAATAGACTATTACTATTAATGGGTGAGCCAGGAATTGAAAAAGACATAATTAAAAAAAAAAAAAAACATCCTATATCATTGCACTGAGCAATAATTTCGCTGATAAGGTGAACACTACTAACCTATGCTCCAAATGCGTCGGCGTGGCTGAGGGTTGAAAAGGCGCTTGCGGTGGCACCGTGGCAGGCGCGGGCGTTGCATTACGTCGCGAAGCCGGCCTAGACTCATCGTGATCAACAACAATTCCCATAGTGTCATTCTTAATCTTCTGTAGCGATATAGCGTTGTCATCGTCACTCTCATAGTTCTCTATCAAGTCATCCATGTCGTCATTGTCTGAGGAAAACCTTAATTCATATGATTCAGTTCAGATCTCATTTACCTTATAATGGGGAAAGATGATGACGTTTATGAAAAGCGCGTGGAGTTCAGAAAAATTGTCGTAGCATGCATGTGGTAATGCTTTCTATGGACAATAAGTAATTACAGTTGTGAAGCTGTGAAAACAAATTACATAAGAACTCAAGAATGTTGCTAAAGTATTAAATATTCAGATAAGGCTTTAAGGGATTTCGTTGTAGGCCTAGTAGAGTGTAGATTTGTTGGCACTTTTCTATTTTGTTAAGTACCTGGTAATTGTTGAAAGGCCTACACTGGCCTCCCATACTTATTATCACTGTTATTTGATAATATTATATTGTAAAGCCAATTATTTTTAAAAGAGTAACCGTGGAGTTTCTTGCCGGCTCTTCTCCATAGGAAACGAATAATTGGAACCGTGCACCTAGCTTCTGATGTTTCATAAGTGCTCATGTAGGTTTATGTGAAATAAAATATTTTGATTTTGATTGATTTTGATTTCCACTGCCAAAGTTACCCTCCACCTATTTGACCCACTTAAAAACCTTAAAAAAATAACTCGTATTATACAAAAATGCAATTCTTTTCTATATTTCAATTATTTCTTTAAAGTTACAGTACAATAGGCATGATGAAAAAAAAAAAAATAACAATTTGTTGTCTGCCATGTGGATGATTAAAAAATATTGGAGACATATTTTTTCTTTTTTTACGTAATCAAAACATTACGGCGATATATTGAGTTCAAATGTGGCATGACGGCACTGCTGTAACGAGCCCCCACTACCCAAGTTTAATGTGTTTTCTAAGTCATTTTTTATTAATATGATAAAGCAAAAAATACGTGTCTAATATTTTTTTATTATCTGATTGAAGGACTAAACAGTTTTTTTTTTTTACGGACACATCCCTATTGGGGAGCAGTGGAGGTCACGGGTTCGAATCCAGGCAGGCGCTTTACTTTGTGTAAATAATGTCATCACCATTGCTCTCAAAACGGTGAAGGAAAACATTGAGAGGAAACAGGCATGTCCGAGAACCAAAAATTTCAAGACATGTGACATTTACCAACCCGCACTGGCTCCGCGTGGTAGATTAGCCCACTGCCTCTCGGAGACAGGAGGCCTATAATAATATCCCAGCAGTGGGAACAACTAATAACGTTTTACATACCGTCTGCCCTCTCTACCATTTCCACATCATCAGCATTATCAGCAGCAGCCGTGCTATCTTTACCGTAGCAATTTACTAACATGCCAAGTTGACCAGCAACATCACAGTATGCCAATACACCGTTTCCTGAAATATAATAATTATGTTGTCACACAAGGGATCGTTCAAGTATTACGTAACGCAATTTTTGGAGATTTTTGACCCCCCCTCCTCCTATGTAAGGCGCCGTAACGTTTTTCTGTACCCCCCTCCCCCCTAATAAAACGTTACTTAACCACCAAGTGAACATTTTTACCTAAAAGTTAATATTATGTGGCGCAAAGTACCGGAAAGTCGCTAAAATACCTTTGTTATTGTTTTAATCGCGTTAATATACTAACCTCCTTACTAATAAACGTTGTATAGCGTCTGTATAGTTACACACCTATTTCTCTCTTTCACTCGTCAGTAATTTGACTTTCGATAGAAAAAGACAAAGCGTTGTGTAACTATACAGACGCTATACAACGTTTATTAGTAAGGAGGTAATGTGTGAAACTTTCCATTAAAAATTTTGAAAAAAAAAAAAAAATACCTTTTAAAAAATGCGTGAGAGAATCTCTACGCGACCGTTCTGAAGGGTTAAAAAAAAAAACAATGTTACGTAACGCATCGGAATGTTTTACAAGACCGCCCTCCCCCTAAATTCGTTACGTAATACTTAAACGCTCCCTAAAGTGCAATGAGTAGTGTGAAGGAGGCCTTATAATTATGGCAACATGTACTAACGCGGAGAGCCGAATCGGACCACTGTAAGGACTAATTCTGCTTGCAGCGAGAGCGCTGCAAGCAGAAATAGTCCTTACTTAAAGCCCCAAGGACGAGAAACCGACCGAGGACAGAGGTCGTCGGTCGGTTTCTCGTCCTTGGGTATTTTATTGTTCTATTCCTATTGGTCGAAAAAGGATGGTCAGACATCTGTGATTATTGTAACACAGGCAGGCAGGTATTGTAAATATTCCTATGTATTTCTGTTTTATTGGTTGATGCAAAAAGGGGAGGTAAACAAATGTATTCAACGTGATCACGGGGTTTTGTTTTGAAAGTAAGCCGATTCGGGTGTCCGCGATAGTACAAGATGTGTGAGTACATACAAATATATCACAGACTGCACTGCGCTTTTTGTCTCTCAACAAAATAGTGGCTAGGTAGAATAAGCATCGGTGTATTTACATAACACACAGTACCAATGGGTTTAATTTTGACTGTTCAAAAATATTTCATGTTTCGAACATTTATGAACTAATGGATTAGCAATATCCTTCAAAATCATTCAGATTGTGATTGATAGTGTGGTACGCAAATAGGATGCAGGTCATTGCCATAAGCGTCATTATAAATACTTCGCGTTATTTGCATTATTATGGCTAACGCAATTATACTTTACAACTTTGCCATGTTGGAGTTATGCTGTTTATGAGGAATACACAGGGCTTTTGTACTCCACCTGTAATTTTTATTGCTGAGTGGAGATTATCGGATGTTGTGGCCAGGGCTAGATTTAGGGCAGGACAACAGGGGCTCTCTCTAGCGCCGGGGCTTTACAATTTGATTATTAAAGAAAGAAAAAAAAAAAAAAAAAAAACATCAAATAATTGAAATTGTTTTTTTCGTCTGTTTAAAAAAAAATCAGGCCTCCACTTCTTGGTAGCCCCAGGGTATCGTCTCTACCTTTAAATCCGGCCCTGGTTGAGGCGTTATTTGCAAGAGGCCTGTCCGTGTACTACTACAAATTGAGTTATTTTAACAGTAGAATATTTGTTGCACATACCTTTGGGATTCCATGCCATGGCAGACACATTGTGTGAGGTAGGATGTTCAATAATGCCAGTACATGCACCACTGCCTATTTCCCATACTGCAATCTGGCCAGCAACTGTGTTTCCAGCCAGATATTCACCGCACGGTGAAAATACACATTGAGACATTGCACATTTTATCTACAACCAAACAAAACAAATTTAACTTGAATATTAGGTTACCCCAAATAGTTGCAGACTAAACAGGGTTTTCATGAATTGATCTCTGTATGAGTTTACCTGTTGTTGGGCCGTATGGAAACATGTTTGACAGAAACTGTCAAAAAATCATTAATATGACATATTTTGTTTGTAAGCATAATCAAGCTTATAATATTCCCTCTGCTGGGACTCAGGCCCCCTCCTGTGAGAGGGAGTGGACCTTAATTCACCACGCTAGCGGGCTGGTAGATGTCATGGGTTCGAATTTTTCTAGGATATGCAGGTTTCCTCACAATGTTTTCTTTCGCCGTTTTTGAGAGCAGTACAGTAGTGATGAAATAATTTACACAAAGTAAAGCGATTGTGTGGGTTACTACTGGGCGAACCTATGCCCTACAACTCTTAAGACGCAGCCGATACCAATGTGCCACTACTGCTCGCATTTGTTCGTTTATTTTGTACATACTTACCAAACTATGTGTAAATGTCATCCTCTGTCCCCAAGATTCACAGTCTAACAATATTATCTCTCTATTGTTTGGGTATGCAAGGTACTTTCCCTCTGTAGGCTCAAAATCCATTCGACCTGAAAAGACAGCAAACGTTTTTTAAATCATAATCATAAATCCTTATTTATCTCAACATCATATATACACTGGTTAATAAAAAGTACAATCTCGGAGAAAGGTGTCTGAAGAAGGATGGTCCTGAGTTTCAGATCACCCAGCTCTCTTAGATAGGTCATGTTAGTTTACAAAACAGTTATAGTCAAGATATTATAGTTAGAATAAAAGTCTGAAAGTATAAGCAGAACCTATAAAATTAAAAGATACATTTAAAAATGTACATATTGATTTTGTTAATCATGAAATTGGGGAAAATTGCAAATAATATTAACTGATAATGATAAGTAATTAGACTGATACATAATTGGACATAGTTTAGCAGAAAAGACCTGACCCACATTGTGGTCAGGAATGAGTTGTATATACGAGAGAAAGAACCAACAGTTAGGACCTCTAATATATACAACTCATTTTTTACCATAATGTGGGTTGAATGTTTTCTGAACTGCTAAACTATGTCCAATTATTATCTGTTTGAAAGCAGTACTTACAGTTACTACTACGTACTTAAACCCTAATACAAATAAACACAGAATAAAGTTATTTATTTATAGGAGAACCAACAGTTGTAACAAATGGATAACAATTTAATATGAAACATAGAGCCAATTACAGGTTCTCACGGGTAAAAACAGAAAAAGCAGTAGAAATCTTAGGATCTTACGATCACTAACAAGCATGCTAGAAAAGATTAACAATATATTTAAGGTACAATAAGCACTATGCACTTCTAAAGAAGTCAGCGTTCAGCTGAGTGCGTGCAGAATAGGTTTTGGTGGTAAATGGGTCAAATGAGAATTCTTTACAAAGAATATTAAAGTCCTTACTCGCTCGCACCATGTATGCACCAATACTAGGTAGAAACATCAAAAAATGTATGGTTATACTGAAGTTATTCCTAGGATAACTTAATTCTGTGTTTATTTGTAAGGCCGTAAATGTTTCCAACTAAAAAGTACCTAACCAAGACCATCATACTATTGAGACTGTCACAACATGTTTTTTCCTTCTAGGATGCGAAAATTCCCACACATTACTAAGCCTAGATGCATCAGCAAAATATCCTTAACTTATCCTTACAGGATACTGTTGCAAATTTTACAATACCTGATCATGGCATTATATTATTATGGACAAATTGATAAAATAAAAACATACACAAAACTTTAGCTGCATAAAATGTGTTTATCTTTGGTACGCATGATACTTCTTTAACAATTTTCTGTGTATCAATATCCCATATTCTTAATTTTCCATCTCCACAAGCAGTGCTTGCAAATTTCATTTGTGGGCATATAGCAATACTCAGAACTGGTCCTGTGTGTTCCTTCATAACAATTAATGGTTCTCCACCTTCCAAGTTGCATAACTTGGCTTCCATATTCTCTGATGTACACCCCAAAGCCTGTAAAAAACACAGGATAAAAAAAAATTGTGTATGGAAATAATAGGTAAAAAGAAAAAAACAATCACCTCAATTTTACTTGATGACTTGATTTGTGTGACCGGTGCAGTAAATCTAGTGACAATGCCATCTTTATCGAAGGCCGGATACGTGTATGCTTGAACAGCATGATTATCAGTGGCCACATACAGTCTTTTCTCTTTGTAGCATACAGCAAGTGCACTTTCCCCAACACAATGGGAGTTTGGATCATCATCTTCTATGTCCACCCATATTCTCACATCACCGTCGTTTCCACATGTTATAATATGCCTGGAGAAGTAGCATTATTTAATAAAAGGCTAGAACTTTCAGAATTATGAGATATATTTGAAAGTAAATTTACTTACTGTCCATCTTCTGTGTAGCACACATCAGTGTGGCCTTCGGCATGAGCATAACGTAATGGTTTGCTGTCTATTTTCATACTTTACTTTAATTTCAACAAATCTATACAGGCAAAACAAATAACAAAATTGAACAACCTGAAAGTAGTTTTTTATTTTGACAGCTGGTTTTACAAATTGGCGGGAATTTATTCTGCAAAATGTCGACTCGGTGACACAATTCTGCAAGCATTTTGATTCTTAAATAGATACAATACAATAATTATTTAGTAAATAATTTCTAAATCCTCTGCATAAATAGCCGGTATAAGAATTATACGAAATTAAAAATATACCATTCATAAAAAAAAAAAAATAAGTACAACCGAATTGAGAACCTCAAAAGGTTAAAAAGTGGTTATACCCAGTTACAATATTATAATAATTTTAGTACCCGTTATCTATATTTAAATAACGATAACTAGTTTTTGTTCTTTAAGGAAACACCTTATTAAAATTGACGAAAGTCGTGGTAAAAATGTTCTTTTGTTTTTTTAAATCAGCACGTTAATCGTATGCCATGGTAGATAATGTAGAGACTTCATATACTGTCTCGTCTCGAGCATGTCTCGAGTACGTAGCTTCGTTCAATGTGATTCATGCAATATTGTGCCGGTGCCGGGTGGTATATAAGTACAACAAAAAGGCGTTTTGACATCTGAAACTGTTCATTTGGAATTGTAATACAAGTCCCGGTGGTGGTGTGTTGTGCAGGTTAGATAAGAATTATTAAAGCGGCAATTGAAATCGGGAATTAAGGTAAGAATCAATTATTCTTATTGGAAAGCAATAAATAACAATGTCATTTAAATGTGTACGTCTTGATCATAATGATGAAATATTGGCACATTTTTCTATCATACCCATTAACCTTGAATTTAAGCGTGCAATTTTTAGGGGAGTTATTTTTAGATTTTTGTTTTAATGGTGCAAAATGATAACCCGTGTTGCTTCACCAAATTAGTAGATTCTTGATAAATATAATAGACATATATCCCAGTATTTTACGGTATAATAAACTAATTGAAACATATTCCCATTTTTTTAATATGTTTTTTTTCTTCTATTTTTATTGTTTTTTTTTTATTCATGTAAAAATCTAAACTATAATAATAATGATTCGTGTAATATTTCTTATCAACTATGAAATCATATTTTTTTCTAATAGTATTTTTTTTTTTTACGTTTTCTTTTTACTTTTCATTTGTGTGGTAAAATCTATAGATTGATTTTTCACGTAAGTATTTTATCTTAGCAACTAGGTACCTTAATATTTATTCACTTTATACTTATGGTTTCTAAACTACTAGATGGCGGATCAAGGATTTTTGGAACAACAACCAGGTTTTGCTACTGTTGCCATACATGCTGGTCAAGACCCAGAAAAATGGAATTCCGGTGCGGTTGTGCCACCCATTACGTTGTCAACCACATTCAAACAACCGGCTCCTGCCGAACACACAGTAAGCCTCATTGTTTTATGCTTCGGAAAAAATTAAATTTTTTCCTCAATGAACCAAACTTTGATCTTAAAACTTAAAAATAATAATACAATTCATTCGTAGGGTTTTGAATATGGGAGATCCGGAAACCCTACAAGGAATACTTTGGAAGAATGCCTTGCAGCATTGGAAGGGGGAAAACACGGCTTTACTTTCGCTTCTGGTCTTGGAGCGATATCAACAGTGGCTGCATTACTTAGCAAGGGTGACCATATTGTGTCAATCGATGATCTTTACGGTGGTACAAACCGCCTTTTAAGGTAAAGAACATTTTTAAAACATGGAATACTTACCTAATAAGTTAATGGAACGCCGTTAATTAAAAATGACTTACCGGAAATTAATTAACTGATTTCAATTTCAGGCAAGTTGTATCAAGAATGGGGATCGATGTAACATTCATCGATTTTACAGTTCCTGGAAATTTAGAAAATGCAATTCAAGATAATACAAAGGTGAGTCTTTTTTTAGGTTTTCATTAGACCTAGTACCTACAACCCATTAATTTAACTATCGCTGGTTGCTTGCTTATACATTGTATTAATTAACTCTCCATTTTCACTCTTTTTACGTAGTAGTAGGTACAGGTAAATAAGGGATTAAATATAATGGAGTGTTATTCAATTTAATTTTATTTCGTGGGAATTTGCCATCTTCTTCCTCTCGCTTGGTCAATAAAAACAATCTCAATTTACCGTTTTGGGAGGGCTATAATTACCCAGGTGTTTAATATTGGTAGGTATAAACAGAATAATGTAGAACTACCAAATTGTGGGTAGTCTTCATTCAAATTATGTTCATAATGATAAAGTTTTTCTTTGTGTAAGTTATTACGTCAACTTAATCATTCTACGAATGCGCATGTTTAAAACTTAAAGTGACGAAAAGCATAATATTATTACATTCTTATTTATAATGTGTGCGTATCATGATTTAACCACAACATCTTTATCACAAGTGTTTTATTTCGAAGTAATTAGGTATTATTAGCGCTATAAATTATGATAAAATTTATTGCATTATTAAATTAAAACCTATGCATTTTGATATGGACAAAAACTGAACTGTTTCTTAACACTTATGTATTTTTTATTTTAGATGCTCTGGTTAGAAACACCTACAAATCCGAACTTGAAAGTTATTGATATTGCTGCGGCAGCCGAAGCAGCGAAAAAGCGCAGCAATGATATTATTGTTGTTGTGGATAACACATTCCTCACATGCTACTTACAAAAGCCTCTGGACTTTGGTGCGGATATAGTTTTGTACTCTCTAACAAAATATATGAATGGTCACTCCGACGTATTAATGGGAGCAGCAGTTGTTAACGACCAAGCATTAGCGGATAGGCTTAGATTTCTACAAAATGGTAAGTTTGAGTAGTTTTTTAACTGACTTCGAAAAAGGAGGAGGTTCTATATTCCACTGTTTTTTATTTTTTAATGTATGTCCACCGAATTCTCCGTCAATTATGAACCGATTTTGAAAATTATTTTTTTTGTTTGATAGGATATACTTTTGAGGTGGTCCTATAAACATTTAATTTACGTTTCTTCGATAGTTTTTGAGTTAGCTTCGATAATACCCTATTTAATCCACTATGTGTTTCTTGGTGATGTTACAATACTTCCTGTCACTGTTGTTTACATTGCCAATAGTGGTATATGAATTGGTGTGGGGTAGATACAATATTTTTTTTTTTTACAAAAAAAAAGTCGAACGTCTGTGACAAATGAACCAAAATATAGATCCAAAGAAAACGACTTCCGAAATTAAAGTTATTTTTCACTAAGTGCTTTTTTGTCGGTTTTTTTTTGTCAAATTTGTTTTTTGTCTAAAAGTATATTTTGAAATATTTAAGTAGCTTTCGGATATAATTTTGTTCTTCTTATTAAACTATTATGTAGGTATTTTTACCATTAGGTACCTACTAATTTTTTTCGCTTGTGCTTATGTTTTCTTGAGAAAACATAAGCACAAGCGAAAGACACACACATGACGACAGAAAATGACATTAATTGCTATATCGTAAAAAGATCGCGAAAACGGTTAAACTTGCCGTGTTAATATAAGTGATCAGCTTCATTTAAATATTAGAAATATTATGTACCTATTTCTATTCATGCCACCTTGAGCAGAACGGCTATCTATCATCAAGAATTTACGACAAAGTGCAAACATTCACTGTTGCGATATTTTATTCTTAGGAAAACATCAATCATGACATGGGGAAAAAGTTGTAGTAGGCGATGACGTAGAGAAAATTTTCATTATCAGTTTATTGTAGTATAGAATGACTTGCGGTTTACGCGCTGGTATAGCCTGGTTTGACTCATTTTACCAGTGATGAAATTACAGTAACTTCTGCAACATTGAACCATGATTTTCTATTACGAAAATTCTGGCTACTTTTCTTTTCGAGAAATGGAAAAGAAAATTAGCTAGAATTTATTATTTCCTTATTTCCATTACTTTTAATAGAACGTGTTTTGTTTCTTAATTTTATTTTGTTAAAAAAAATGTACTTATTGTATTGCTATCATAACTACGTTTCAAGACATAAAGAGATAGGAATATTATAGTAATGAATCTATCACTCAGATCTTGTGAATAATTTAAGACCCCATTCATTCAAGCCTCGGACAATATGTCATTCATTGCGGGCTAAGTCCGAAGCTAGATACATTCTTGAGATATGATTTTGTAATAAATTAACATTTTATCTAATCTTTTCAGCTATGGGTATCGTACCATCACCATTCGATTGTTACCTAGTCAACAGAAGTTTGAAAACTTTGGCTTTGCGTATGGAACGCCACAAAGAATCGGCTTTAATAATTGCTCTGTGGTTAGAAAAGCATCCCAAGGTTGTGGAAGTTATGCATCCAGGTATTGTTTTTTTTTTTTTTTTTACATATTTACTACAATTGACCAGGACGCACTGCGCCTTGGTAACTAACTACATATTTATTAATAATATATTTTAATTGTTTAAGGACTTACGTCTCACAAGCAACATGACATTGCCAAAAAGCAAATGACAGGTCATTCAGGTGTCTTCAGTTTCAAACATACCGGTGATCTGAAAGAGTCAAGAAAGTTTTTGAGTTCCTTGAAAGTATTTACTTTGGCTGAGAGTCTGGGAGGATATGAAAGTTTGGCGGAATTACCGTAAGTTACTCATTTAGTTACGTAAAGAATAATAAGGGTGTATAATAAGGGTAAATATATATTTTTTAATTCCATACAATAATTTCCAGATCTGTAATGACGCATGCATCAGTTCCCGAGAAACAACGAGAAGAACTTGGTATCACGGATGCGCTCATAAGACTTTCGGTTGGATTAGAAGATGTTGAAGATCTCATTGAAGACTTGGATTTAGCGTTTAGAGAAGCATTTTGATGACACTAGTTGTTTCGATTTCAATCCAATCTCTTTTTATTATTTACATCTTTATATTTTAATAATATTTTTAAGACGTGACGTATCTATGATGCGCAAAAAGTTACTTGCGCCAAAAACAATACATTGTGCACTAAATTACTCTATAAATTATTATTTATTTAGATAGGTTCAAATTATACAAAAAAAAAAACAATCACATTTCTCGACATAGTGCACCCGTGTATAACAAAAAACGAGACATTTTTTGTTCGGCGTTTTCAATAATTTATTAGCACAATCGCATCGGTGATATTTTTGTATCTCGTAATAATTTACAATATTGTTATATATAAGTATTTTTAAGCATATTAACTATCATAATGTTATTCAATAATTAAATCTTCACTCTTACATTATGAATCAATCTAATTTTAAAAACACACAATAGGGTTTACTGGTTGAACTTAACATATCAATAGAAAGGTTAAGTGTGTGCATTTGTTATCACTATTGTGGAAATATTGTCGTGACAGTATTTTACTAAACTACTATTTCCTACCTCATTGTGGTTAGTTTTTATGAAGTGATAATTTATGATGTTTACTAGAATATTTTTGCCGATATGATACACAATAGTTTGAAACACCATAATTGCAATGTATAAATATCTCATTTTCATTTGATTTATTTAATTTTTATGAAACAATAGCGAATAGTATGTTTATGAATATTTTGTTACTATTTTTCAGCATTGATATTTTGAGATATATATAAAATACTGACGTCTCATTTGTTTTTGTTAACCCTATTACATTTTGGCACAAACTGTACCTAAATATATGAACTAAGAATAAACCAGGATTGACTTACTGTCTAAAAAAAATCACATAGCAGTTGGAGTAAATGATTTGAAAAATCGTAATGGAGATATACAGGGTGTAAAGCCCCTCGCCTCGCTCGACTTTAGTCGCTTTTGCAACGCTCTACAGAAGCGATGCCAACGCGCTACAGTATCGCGACTGCATCGATGCAAACGCGACTAATGTTGCCTCAACGGAGTCCATTTTGCAACTGTGGCCTTTTTGGTGCCGTTACTGAATCGCGTTTGCATCGCGACAGAAGCGCGCCAATATCGCGTTTGCATCGCGACTGAGAATCGTGGTGTGGGCGAGGGCAAACAGCTAGCGGCCGCATCGCGGCTGTATCGATGCGAACGCGCGACAGCATCGCTACTGCATCGCTACAAAAAGTCGCCGTGGGCGAGGGGCCTAAGGTACACGGTTGAACTTACGAAAATTGTGGATCCGTGGGGCGGTTTGCTACGTGTTTAGGTCCAATAACAAGACCCAGGCCACACAATTAAAAAAAAAATCATTCAAAAATTCATAATTCGTTCAGAACATAATTTAAAGTACCTACAGCATTTTCTGCTGTACGAATACTAGGAAATACCTACTTACATACAGGATTTTTTGTGAAAATCCTCTGGCAAATTGGTACCCTTTTAAGCCTGCAAAACAAATTGCCGCGTTAATTATGAAACGACGATTTCACGATTTTTTACGCGTATTGGATTTTCAACGCACTGCTTAGCGCCGAGAGTTGAAAATCCAGCAGTGAATTTTCTTAACGCGCTGGGATGCACTCTATTGGATTCTCAATGCTCGGCACAATACTGTGAGTTGAAAATCCAATGCGCGATAATAATTCGTCATGTTAAAAATAGCCCATGCGTACATACCTGAGCTAACACTTTGATCTTAGACACACTGAGCATACTGTACTAGAATAAGTTCAATTAAACGGTTATAATAACCGTTATTTAAAAGTTATTCTAAAAATATATTCATTTTAGCTGAAAGTTTGAAAACTTCATGCGGTTTTCCTGTCTAACTGTCGTAATGCTTTGACATTGACACTTGAGTGTGAAGCTGTCAAAGTAGGTAACAAATTAAAAACAAAGTTTTGATTTGTTCTAATTTTCATTTACTCTGTTAATTAACATTAACATAACAACTGACTGAGTACTTACTAATAGATTGGGCAAGACTTAGTGTTAGCCGCCCCTAAGACGACCCACTGACCGTTAGCCGGACTTCCCGAAGATCTTCCAAAGTAAGTAATACCTGGACTTAAATATTTTATATTTTAATATTAAGACGGTAATTAAATGTTTTCAGCACATGAAGTACATTTACTAATCGTTGTTAAACTTTGGGGGAGGCCTATATCCAGCAGTGGCACTGATATAACTTAATTTAAATCAAAAGCAATCAATAGATTATGTTTTGGTTCTGCCAGGTAGCAGAATAAAAAAAAAACTAAATCTTTTATTTAGGGTTCCGTACTTCAAATCGAAAAAACGAAACCCTGTGTCTCTCTACCTGTCCGTCCGTCGTAGCCGATTTGCTACGAATCTACTGGACCTTAATTAAAAAATTTGGTACACATGAATTTCCGTGACCCAAACACGAACGCGTATTGTAAATAAATGAATTTTTGGTTAAAATCTAGAATCATTTGGAGGGAGGGGGGCGAGGGAGGAGTGACCCTTCTCCCCTAGCACAACTCCTATCAAAAAGTAACACACCGTTCTAGAGAATAACAAATTATCGTAACCTAACCTTATAACACTTTAAAGTGTTATTACATTATTAGAGCGACTAGCTTCGCTCTAATAACGTAATAACACTTTATAAGGTGTCGTCGTACATTGCAGCGGGCTCACGGTGGGATGCGGTGAGATTAAAACACAGAAAGAAAGAAAGAAAGTTTATTTGCTCGAACATGTGTATACATACAGAACTGTACTGTAGACTGGAGAACTGGCAACTATTCATGTATTTCATCAAGTTTCGAGTGAATAGAGAATTTTATATTACTAAATACACTGTATCAAACGCATGGCCGTTTTAAGGCAGGCCGGGGCCCTTGGGCACACAAGAATTCGGGGCACCTTTGAAAAGTAAAAAATAAATGTCTGTGTGTATTTTATATTTACTATAGGTAATTGGTAAAAATCAAGTATAAGGGCATTTCTCCACTAAATGAAAAATCGCTGTCCCAACCTAATTTTATGTAATAAATCTTTAAATTTCTTAGTTTTTTGTATCAATACCGACATAGTATTAGGTATTCTTGGCATGCCACAGCTTATTTAGTAATTTAATAATGGAATATTCGAATAAATGAACCTCAAACGTCTCAAAAAACAGTCCCCTGTTACGTCCCTTTTCCAGAATTACAAATCTTGTTACAAATAAATTTTTTTTAATCGTTGATAATTGAATAAAAATTGTCCAAATATATTAACAAAAACAGTAAGCACCTTTATACATCATAATTATATTTTACAATAGAATTTTAATCAAGATATCTATGTGCGAATGCTGTCCTCAAATTATTAAAACAGTCCCCTGTTAAAATTTTAAAACTGCGCTGAAATAAAATTTAGTTTTGGAGCGAAGCATTTAGATCGTGAAACGGAACGCAATCGGTGTGAAGTTTGTTCGGTTGTGTAGCTAAGCGGGCAACCGCCATTTTATTTAGTGCTACTACTGCGTTAGCTGGTGAACAACGCGTCTCGGGCGTTAGTGAAAACAGTCCACTGACTAGCTTTTTTTTAACTATTTTAAGAGTTTTAATAACGACAATTCGTTTATAATAATTGATCATCTAGTATATAGCTACATCTGTGTCGTTTATCTGAATGTTTTTAATGATATTGTTTTATTAACTATTTATGTAAAAAATAACAGTCCCCTGGCCAACAGTCCCCTGGAAAAATACACCTGATTCAGAGGATCCCGCAGAAGAACGCCAGGCACCTTTAAGATCATCAGAAAGTGCATTAGTTGGATACAATATGGTATCCTGTCTTTTCGCCGAAATATTATTCCCAAATGTTTTATTTGCCAAACTGTTTCATTTCCCAACTCACGATTTTTTTGAAACCATATTTTTTTCGGAACTCATTAAATAAACCTAACCTAATCTACTGTGTTCTATAAAACCATAAGAAAAAGAATAAGATTTTTTTTTTGCTTTCGGAGACTGTTGAGAGTTGGGAAATGAAACAGTTTGGCAAATGAAGAAAATTTGGGAATAAAATTTCTGCGAAAAGGCAGGATACCACATTTTTCATTATTATAAAGACTGACTTTAGTGTCATACAATTTAGTCTTAAAAATACTGTTAGAATAAGAAGTTGATTTTGTTAAGTTTAACGTAACTGTTATTAGGCTTAAGAAAAGTCACTATATTAAGTAAGATTTGTTTTAATACTGTTGATTTATTGAAAAAAATTACATATTTTAAGAATGGCAAAAAATATAAAGACTTTGATTACTTAAACAAAAATACGAATTGTTTTTGTCCATAAAACATTCCCCTGGATGGTTACAACAGTCCCCTGTCACGGCTTTGCGAAAAATCGTCCATAACTCAAAAATCAAGAGGAAAATGTGTGGGCTTTTTTAAGATATATATTTAATTTACTATTTCCTTTCATTTTATTAACAAACATTCTCAACATTTAATAAAATTGCTTCAGGACAGTCTTGTATGGACGAATTTCCAAATAGCAGAGAAACACCCATAAGTTATCAACTGTTTTAAGAAATAGACCTTAGGTAGGTACCTACGTTATTAAATAAAATGCTGCAGGTTTGAATTGGTTCCGATAATGGTTCTATTGGGATTTCTGTTCTGCAAAATCCATACTATCCATACTAATATTATAAATGTGAAAGTAACTCTGTCTGTCTGTATGTTACGTTTTCACGCCTAAACCGCTGAACCGATCGTCATGAAATTTGGCAGAGATGTAGCCTGGGATATGGAGACGGACATAGGCCACTTTTTTACGCGATAACCGACATCCACGCGGGCGGAGCCGCGGGCTAAAGCTAGTCTTCTATAACAGTGCTTTTCAACCTTCTTTTTAATGGCGCGACCCCTTAGTATAGAAAAATATTTCGCGACCCCCTACCTTGAAATTGTAATTTCTGTTCTACCTTGAAATTCAAGTCTGTCACTTTAGGTAGGTACCTACCTTTTGATTAAATATAAAAACAGAATACCCACAATTAACCACAGAATGTTTGAAGTGTTTCATTCCATTTGGAACCTCCTACTTATACGATTTAACGTTTTCGTCAATGGCTCAAATAAAAGGCAAGCAGAGAAATCACCTAAATTTTGAAAAAAAATTGGTTAACGATAAACAGGAGTAACCAACACATTAATGTACGCTTGGTCCTCGTCACATTAATGATTTATGTGATTTGTAGGTATTTGTTGATTCGTATTAACCTAAGCCAATTAATTAATTAATTATTAGGTAATTAACTTTTTCTTAATAAATATAACATTTTGAACTAGTATGGTTTTATATTTATGAGCTTTTAAGTAACGGCGACCCCCTTTAAGAGACTTGGCAACCCCCTAGGGGTTCGCGACCCACACGATGAAAAACACTGTTCTATTATATCCTCAAAGTAATTTTTTAAAGGATATCTCTTACGCTGCACTTAATTGACGAATTACTTTAGCCACTTAAGCAGAAAAGCAGAACGTTTACAAGATGCAAGAGTTATTTAGAGTTATTTACAAGAGAAATTCTTTACCTCCTCTTTCGGATAGGTAGGTTAGACTTTTTTATCATCATCCAAATATTAATAGGAGTTACTTTGCTGAGTCAGCAGAAAAGCTCAGGAATTGTGAAAATGCAAAATAAACAGCGACCGCAGCGAGCTTGAAAATTTTTGCACTCTCTCTGAAATGGGTTAGATTGTCTTTTGATCATACAAACAGAAATATGTTGTGGCGGTATCAACAACGCCACATGCGAACTACGTATCAAAGACCTGACGTCACAAATCCTGCATCGCGCTATCAGAGTTTACCGCGCGACTAGCATATATACAACATCCCGACATCAACCGTTGGGAAGTTGCCCACCAGACACAATACCCGTCTGATCGGAGGATCCTCCCTTTACTCTAGAGTATGAGTGAACTTTACACCCTGTTCCTCATACCTCTAAAATGTCATAGTAGTTATAGTTATGTTGCCGAGTTATGCAGAAAAACTCAAGAGTTGTGGGAACGCATAATGCAAGAGTAAGCTCGAAAATTATATTATTGCATTATCTCGGATAGGTTCGGTTTTTTTTACCCATTCATACAGAAATGGGAGAACTTAGTTTGTCCGACGGGTCCGTTTCTGGGATGTTCTGGAACCGCGCCGAATTTAATTGAATTTGGAGTGGAGTCATTATGGCCGCATCATGCCTAGCCCTTTCGGGCACTGGCACTGTGAGTCTGCACAGTGCGCCCCCTTGGTCACCCCTGGCAGCCGCCCCAATGGCCAACCCCTAGCTACAACGCTGACAACTTCTACATTTGGAAAAGTTTCTTCTAATTAATCGTACTGTACTGTAACTTTTATAAGTACTGCCAAATATGAAACCATTCTAATTTGAGTTCATCATGATGAAATTCTGCAAATTCTTTGCATATTTTTGTCAACTGGTCAAAATTGATTGTTATTAACTGAGAAACGTTGGTCAATTTCTTGGTATGTTGCCGAACGAGTTTTTAAACATTGTGTCAATTATAGGAACAAACATATCCACACGATTTTTTTTTTTACCTTTCTACTGTTTAATCTCTGATGATCCTTCAAAAAAAGTGATTAGAATGCTGAGTTTTTTTTTTTCAAAATTATCTTTATAGTCAGCATTTGCCTTTTTTTCTTTAGCAGTTTATTCGTATTGATCGAAATTATTGCGTGCATTACTAACACAATCGATCAGACACTAATCAGTTTAATTTTAATATTTCAATTTCGACGGTAATTCTTTGCAAGTATCTACCTAAAATTACAAAAAAAATGCGCTATTGAAAAGAAGCGTTGGATCGGCCTTTAGGGGGCCCCCGTGAGGTCGGGGGCCCTGGGCACGGGCCCCGTGTTATTGTAAAAACTGTATAGATCAAACGTGTGGAATTGTGGAAGATAATTAGGCACAGTAAAAAGGAAAAACGGTGTTCTCACCATGACAAGGTTTCGACAAGAGGAAATATAAAAAAATTGTCTTTGTATAGAGTGTGAACAATCATTTATGATTTAAATGTACTAACTATATAAGTATGTTTCATCATAAAGTTGCTTCTCCATTCCGTCCTAAATGCAAAAAGCAAATTGCCACTCAAGTGCAAATTGCGCATTTACACCGCGTGTATCCGCCCCATCATGACCTATGCGAGTCCAGCTTTTGCCCACGCAAAACCATATATCATCCAAGGATGCAGACCCTTCAGAATCGTTTCCTTCGAAAGATCACGGGAGCCCCCTGGTTCGTTCGGAACACAAACCTCCATTTAGAACTTAAAATCCCCACAATAGCCCAATTCTTGAAACGCGCTTCAAAGCGCTTCTTTGACTCCGCCGCCACTCACTGCAACACTCTAGTTGTGAAGGCCGCCAATTACACCCCCGCACGTATCAGTATGACCCGCCGTCCACGGCAAGCACTGACCGACCCAGACGACCCCATCACTTTCCTCTAGGAGAGTCATAGGGAAACTAGTACGTTCGTAAGAGAGTACACACTACACGATCGTCATTCCGACCTCGCCGCCGAGGCCCCGCATGAAATCCCCGACTAAATAATAGTAGTAATAGCGGCGGCGGCAGCGGCGCGGGCAACGCGGTTCTCGAAACCAGCGGGCAGATCGCGCGGTACTATAGCGGCGTAGTGTTGTGTTCGTGGTTGTGTCGTCGAGATATTTGTTTTTATTCGCGAACGAAATGTCTTAACAACGGCGACAACATCTTTTTGATTCATATTTATTCCTAAAATCACAAAATGAATTACACAGCACTGCAATGCAGACGCGCGGGCGTTCACCGCTTGACTGGAGTGCACGGCTAGTTGCCCGCGCCCGCGCCGCTGCCGCGCCGCTGCCGCGCCGCTGTTTTCGAGGGCCGGTCCATTTGATTTACGCATTAGATCCTGCCGCTCCCGCGCCGCCGCCGCCGCCGGGCGCTGCCCGCAAGATTAGAGGCAGAGGCCTAAGCGAAGCGCCAGCACGCGCTATAGCTGAGCCTGTAGCTTTAAATCCCCCTGATAATAATCATAAAACTGATTTTATCCAGCCACCGACGGTCCCTTGCTATCCTCCCTCCGACTCTGCCCTAAGCCGAGTTTTGTTCCCCACAGGGGGTGCCCTTAGCGTGCAGTCGTTTAGCTTATAAGTACGCCCTGGCTGGAGGCATTAAGTTTCTTTAGGAGCGTAAGGCAACCACAGGATAGCCCGGTTAAAGAGTCTCAACCCCTCGTGGTTAACTCCGAGATGCCATTTATAAAAATAAAAATAAAGTTGCTTCTGTATCGTCTGCGGCGCTGCGGGAAGTGCAACCCATTCACCTTTATGTAACAAAGGATAGGCATCCATGCTCACCTCCGCAGTTTCGGCTTGCTGGTCGCCGCACTGTGATTCGAGTAGAACAAGCTAGCTGGACAAAAACAACATTTAAATTCGTAGAAATTTGGGTAATTTACTAAGGATTAGGAGACAGGCATTTTTTTTTTCTAACTACCCTGCAATGATGAGTAACATGAGTAAGTATATAAGGTAATGTGAAATTTTGATAGTATTCATTTGAATAATTGCATTTCTTATAGATAATAATTATACTGTGTGTGTGAATCTTACAAGATCTGTGTTAACTATTTGTGATGGATTTTATACTTGGGGGTAAGTAGTATCTTACAGCATTATTTACTTTAGTAAAAATCTTATAGTAATGTTGAAAAAACACAATTTCTTAGAATTTTAAGAGTAATTTTTGAACTTTGTGAGTAAAAAAGTAACATGTCTCCTCGTGTCACCTCTGTAAAACTTTTTTTTTATACAGCGTGTATCTCTTAAAGTTCTAAACTATACCCAAAGTCTCAAATTCAGATAATTTATGTAAACAAAGGGCATAACATATCAAAAAAATATCTTTGTGATGGTAATTCACATAAAATGGCGAAAAAAGAGGTTCCATTTTCTTTTAAGTACTGAATTTAAGAAATAATAATTAAAAAATAATCATACCGTAATTATTTTTTATAAATTTTCGGTTTACAACAAAGTTATTAAAAAAAGGAGATTTTCTGGTATAAAATATTTTATGATACTGGTAACAATGCAGGAGATCCAAACATTTTCACATTTTTTACATCTTCAACAACACTTATAATACAACTCTCATTCATAGATTCATATTGTATGTAGCATATCTAGCCATATTTTGGATGAAAACGGCTGTAAACTGTTTCGAGTGGAAATCGATTTTGGGAGGCCTACATCTAGCAGTGGACTTAAAAGGGCTGATTATGACGATCATAGGCCGCGTCTCCGACACACTACATAACATTGTTTGGCAACGGTATTTTGTTTGCGTAGTTCTTATAATGAATTCACTTTAATTTCATAGATAATTATTTACAAAAAAAAAAAAAAAATGATAAAATGTTTTGCACCACTGTCCTGTCAATTTGACAGTGACATTTCTTGACATTACTTTGTTTACATACCCTGCGTTCCGAGTTACGATAATATCGCTGCTGTGAGCGATTATAGCTAATTCGGAAAGCGGCCATAAATTATCTGAATTAGAGACTTTGGGTATAGCATATTTCAATAACTTTCATTGCAAAAAAATTGCATAAGTATTTATTTTCCTTTTTTTTTTTCAGATTACGTTTTCACAAAATCAAGTAGTTTTTTTTTTGAAAAATGGCAAAAAAGAAAATCAAAGAAACGAGTAAATTAAGAGTTGTTTCGATTCATATCGACAAGACATGATCTCAGCAGAATAATTGATCATTCTCTGAGGGAGCTGAGCCCCATACATGAAAGTTGTGATTGAGAATACACGTAGGTAATAGATAAATAAAATAAAAATAGCCTTATATTTCTCAAGTTTTACAGTATGAATTACAATTTTTTTTTATTGATTTTATTTGAGAACCCCTGAGGTGAAGGCCTGCTCCAGAAAATGCCAGTTTTCTCTGTGTTTCTTCCCTTTCTGATAGGCCAATGTAGCTCTCTATGTAGTTTTTAAGATGTTTGTTGATGTTGTTTTAATGTGTTTGACCAGAAAACCGACCCCATGGTGTCCAGCTGTTTCTCCAGTGTAGCAAAGTATTAGGTCCCGTAATCTTCTATATTATTCCCAAGACGTCTTACTTCTGATAAGCCTAAAATGTCGAACTGTACGTTATTTAGAGCTTCTGTTAATTCGATAAGTCTTTCGTATGACGATAGTGTTCTGACATTGTACTTAGCCACTAATATCTTAATACTACATATTATTGTTATGGAGTTATTGTTTGTTTTTAAATTTTTCTGGAGGGGTTGTGGTCGTAATCTTCCACGGTGACCAGCCGGCTTGGAAGATGTGTTTCATGTGTTACGTTTTCTTCTAATTGTTTATAGTTCTCTGGGAGAGGCTGGTGCGTTCGTTACCATGCGTTATTGGTGTTGTCTTGAGTGTTGGTCTTGTTACTACTGTTTTTATTCACGAGAAAGTTTAGCGTTCCGGGTTTTACTACACCTTCCGAAAAGCTAGCAGACCCTTGAGCTGTGTGGGTAGCTAGGGTTTTTTTATTTTCGTTTGCTTGAGATATCGGTTTGGTACAAGTATTTGAGCTATTCTCTGGTGATATTGAAAGATTCCTTTTTTTGTTGCTATTTTTATGTGAGGTTTATTATTTAGTATGACAAGTTTGTCATATTTGATTATGGCTTTGTTTCCCTTCTCTTTTTCGACTTGTACTTGTTCCTGCAGTTCTCGTCTTGTTTGTAAAACTGACTGAGGATAATCTTCCTTTATGTGTACATGGAATTTTTTAAAGATCCTTTATTTTTGAGAATATCGATCTTCTTACCTAGTGTTGTGAAAGTAATGAGAATAGGTCGTGACCTGCCAGTTTTTTTTTCCTAGTCTCCTGATTGCAAAAACAAGTTTGCGTTGACTTGCTTGTTTTTCTAAGTAGTATAGTCTCTTTTCCTGGTTTTCCACTCTGGGCTTGAGAATTTCATGTTTTTCTTCTAAGATTGTGAATGTTTCTTCTAAAATATTGTTCGTATTTGATGTTACTTTTTTGTCACGTCTTCTCCGCTTTTAAAAATCATTTTCTTCTGTTTATAGAGGTATGAAGAACAGGGTGTAAAGTTCACTCATCCTCCATAGTAAAGGGAGGATCCTCCGGCCAGGCGGGTGTTGTGTCTTGTGGGCAACTGCTCGACGGTTGATGTCGGGATGTTGTATATATGCTAGTCGAGCGGTAAACTCTGATTGCGCGATACAGGATTTGTGACGTCAGGTCTTTGATGCGTAGTTCACATGTGGCGTTGTATATGCTGCTACATGTTCTTCAAGCTCCTTTTGAATTGAACAAAGTGCCTTCATTACCTCCTCTATCTCTTTGCTGAATAAACAATAAAGTTTTTGTTGTTTGTTATTTATGAAACAAGTAGTGGCCACTTGCGGGGCTTCTAAGAACTTCGATCGACTTGATTTTGGTACAAATGGTTCACAAGTGGTGGGGACCTCTTGCGGAGTTTCTAAGAATTTTGATCGGTTTAATCGACTAAGTTAAGCCAGTGTAGCTATTCTCTGGTAGATGGATTTTTTCGATGGTTTCTTCGTAATTAGGCTTGTTATTAGTAGATTACCGTGACTTGAGGTTTTGTTGAGATGACGAATGAGTCAACTTTTAGGTTATTATCTCACAGTATTTTCACTGGATTGTTTAACCGAAGTTTATTAGAGTTGATTTTTATCTATTTCACTGTCGTTAATACTCATACGGTATACAAAGTCATGAAACACGCCACTGGCCTCACTATTTAATCAAAAGTCACTGATAGTTTACAAGTTGTTAGCACTGGTTATATTGCACTATTTATTGTTTGTTGTTGTGAACAACAGTTTGTCCATCTTTTAAGTACTTAACTGGCTTTTCGACGATAAATTGCACTTTAACTTCACGTATTTATATATATTATGACAAGACGATGTTGACAGTAGCACAACAGGGTAATAGATATCCATAAAAAAAAAAATTGAAGCTTATCATATGATAAGCTTCAATATATTTGTCATGGCCTGATTTTTCATACTATTATCAGTCTTTCGTGAGCCTCTACTCAGTCAAGGTAAGTTTTATTAATATTTAATTGAAATTACCCATTTATAAAATGTAGTTACAAATATTTTTTTTTTAGTAACTTTATTAATTAGGTACACACGGTTACATATCAAGCTATACATTTCCAGTGAAAGCTGATCTCGCAGTGTATAGAATTTTCGTACAATGAGAGATCAGCTTATACTGGAAATGTATAGCTTGATATGTAGCCGTGTGTACAATAAACGCTGTGGTATCTACTTGTCAAAGTCAAATCATTTATATCAAATAGGAACTTTTGATTCTAGTTGCCCTTTCTAAAAGGTAGTTACATAAGGAGAAGAATGGGCAAGAAACTACATACTCTTTTAAAATGTTAACAATATTTTGTATACATAAATTATATAATTATATGTAAAGACGATGTATACCTAGAGTGAAATGACTATACCACAATAGGTAACAAGAATGAAAAGTGAAGCAAGGATGACAGATAAATTAATTATGTGATAGTGGTGCTCACTTATTTACAAACATGTAAATGTAGATGATTTTCTTAAAATTATAACAAGTAATCACAGAATGTAAAATTAATGTCATAAAAATAATAAATTATACAATTTAAATTAGCAACCAGTTTGATTTTGTCTCGACTCTAAATTGTCCTATGGAGCAGGACGGGTTATGTTTCTATCTTGGATATAATTTGTAATATGCTTGTTTACAAAGTGTCTTGTATTAAATTTTAATTTATTTAATTGTAATATATCAGAAGGTATTTTGTTGTAACATTTAACACAGTATCCCATAAAATATGTATGTTCATTTAGATAATCTGAAAAATGGTTGATTTATTTTATCTTTATTTCTAGTATTAAAATGATGTCTATCACTGATTTTATTAAAAAGATGTTGATTTTTTCTTACATACATAATATTTTCATAATTAAATTGGCAAGGTACCTACCGTCGTCACAATAACAATATTTTTAAATAGTTATCTAGGAGAGTCGCAGCGATGTAGATTATAAATGGTTCTGATAGCTCTCTTTTGCAACCCACAGTAAAATGCCATACGACAATGCTGTGGAAGTAGCTAAAATAGACCAAACGCGCAGTTTCTATATCTGTTAACTGTCATAACTTTCTAACTGCGTAAGCGGCCGAGCTTAGCCGCCCCGCAAGATATGATATATGAGGTCCTCATTGTAATTTCTCGTCTAGCGTGATTCCTAGGAAACCTGATTAATACATTCCAGTTTACTCCATTCAACAAGATGTCACATTCGCTACTTCTAACATTAGGTATTAAATTAATGCATTTGTTTTTTTTTTCATTTAGTTTCTTATTATTTACCGTAAACCAGTCTTGGACCTGAAGAATAGAGTAATTTACGTTGTCAAGTTTTGTGACCGTCAATCTATTAAAAAAAAATTGTGTCATTTGCAAATAACTTCATCTTGAGTTGATTATGAAGTAATTGGGGTAAATCATTCATATAAACTAAAAAAAAGAGGAATGGACCCAATAGCGAACCTTGAGGAACGCTTATTTTCATTCGCATTCCCAAATGAGTTAATGCCGTTTACCTGAACTTTAACCTTCCTATCCGTCAGGTATGATTTTGGTAAATAAAGAGCTATATTCCTAATCCATTGTGCTCCAGTTTCAGCAGAAGTGTCTCATGGTATACGCAATTGAATGCCTTAGAGGTCGCAAAATATTCCAATGGCATCTTGTGCTTCTTCCCAAGCTTTAAGAATGTTCTTTATTAGGGTGACACCGGCGTCAGTTCTACAACGCCTTTTGGAGAAACCGTACTGTTGTTGCATGAAAGATGATTTTTTTATTAATGTGACATATCATTTGATTGACTTGGTAACTAGGTCTCATACATTCAATACCTAGCTTCAGTAGTAGGAGAAAAGAAGGTTCCGTGATCACTACTGTTCTATATCTGTGCATCTAGGAAACATAGTCTTCTTAGAATAAAATATGATTTTGATTACAAATATTAATAATAAATTGAAATTGAGGTTAATTTAGGTGTAAATATTGTAAAATTTTCGTGTTGCATCTGATTCTGAAATGAAGCATCAAAGAACTATTGTTTTCTATGATTTTATTCATTGCAGATGACACTACGCTGGGGAATCGTATCAGCTGGCAAGATCAGCAATGACTTCGTGAACGCTCTTAACTCGTATCCTGAAAAGGGCGATCAGGAAATAGTCGCAATCGCTGCTAGAGATAAGAACCGGGCTGTTGAGTTCGCGAAAATTCACAATATTGCGAAAGTGTTCGATAATTATCAGGGATTAGCCAGCAGTAGCGATATTGGTAAGGACATGACTGGTGTTTCAGTAATAATGCTCGTCTTCTTTTTCGCCAATTCAATGAACAACAATGATTATTGAAGAGATAAACTTGTGGCATATAGGTACTGTGATAAAGTGATTATGAGCAAGAAATCTGTTTTCACTTTTAGATGTCGTGTACATTGGAGCATTGAATCCTGATCACTATGATCTCACCAAGCTCTTTCTTGAAAATGGAAAACACGTGCTGTGCGAGAAACCTATCTGTCTCAACGTGAAACAAACTCAGAGTTTGATCAACCTTGCTCAGAAGAAGAAGTTGTTCCTCATGGAAGCAGTCTGGACTCGCTTCTCTCCATCTTACATATACCTGGAGAAGGAGATTGCAGCTGGGAATCTTGGTGAAGTTAGATTCGTTGAAGGTAACTTCGGGATTTTCTGTGAGAGCGACAGAATGTTGTAAGTTTCTTGTTTCTTTTCTTATTGTATTTTATTTATTTACATTTCTGTGAGAGCGACATTGTAATGTTGTAAGTTTCTTGTTTGTTTTATTGTTTTTATTACAAAAACTATTCAGAAATCACAACTTAATATATAAAAGAACGAGTATCATAGCCGATATTATCCTTACAGTAAAAAAGAATTGGGAGGTAGCGCCGTGCTCGACATTGGCATCTACCTGTTGCAACTATCCCAATACGTCTTCAAAGAAGAACCGAAAAAAGTAACAGCTGTTGGTAACCTCAACGACTCGGGTGTGGATGTTACCGAGACAATCATTCTGGAATATGGGGGCGGCAAGCATGCCGTGCTCAACACTCAGTCCAGATTGGTGCTCTTGAATAGGGCTACGATCTATGGGACCAAAGGCCACATTACGGTAAGGGTAGAGAATTAATAGCTAGAATATAAATGGATATGGTACACTTGCGCAGATATTTGTGCGAAAACAATTTCGCGGTAGACCATTAAGCCCCTGAGGTAAAGACTTGATTAAAAGACCATTTTGTACATAAGCTTTTTGTTAGTGTTTTGACGGTTTGTGTCTTTCGCGCAAGTGGCGTGTATTAGAAACAAGGTTAGCAATCAATCAATATACCAATAATTTGTCATTTTTCGTTTATAGTTGGAGGATCCGTTCCATTTCCCCGATAAAGTGACTGCCATCGATGGAACTTTGAAGACGTTCCCGCTACACACTTCTAATCTCCCGTTTGTGTATGAAAACAGTGCGGGGCTTGTTTACCAGGCTATTGAAGTAGCGAGGTGCATTCGAGCTGGTATGTACTATCTTACTATGCATTGTTGTGAATGACATAATAATGTCTGATCGTTATTGGTGGTGCGGACGGTTCCCTTCTATTTTTGCCCATCCTGCTTTTAAATGTGAGTAAAATAAACCACCTTTTGATGTCGAATTATAAGCAAACGTTCTTGGGAAACTATCCATAACTTTTGTAGATATTCCGAAATACATTTGTCAGGATCGAATAACTATTTAGTCCTATGACTGGGCCAATTGGCGTACCTACATTAATAATATAATTATAAAAAAATATTTGTACTAGGTATTCAAAGAAATTATATAAAACCTTTTTTATCTGCAGGACTGATCGAGTCACCACGTATGTCGCACAAGGAGAGTCTTGTCCTGGCCAAACTGATGGACACCGTACGAAATCAATTGGGCGTGCACTATGATGCAGATGACCAGGAATTTCCCTAAACACCCACTGTGCAATTCCTTTATGAGGCTCATGTAAAAGTCTGTTTATTAATCCGCCATATATACCAGGGTGCTCATTATATTATGGTACTAAATTTGCTACTGTAAAACAGTGCCTTTAGTTTTTGTACAATTAGTATTTAAATAATTGGATATTTAATTGGTGTAATAAAATATGTCAATATACCTGAATTGGTTTTTAATTAATAGCAGAAATTCGGAAAGAAACGAGTCATGTCTTGTCAGCTATGTGGTCTCCAACTCTCCACATTAATCTGATAAAATTATAAATTTTGTCATGCCCAATGATACTTAGGATCATAAAATAAAGAGCAAAATCTTAAAGAAATAAAATAAAGCGGCGAATACAGCGGATAGCATAAATGTATGGTTTCATTGTGTTATCAAAAATTGATAACATTTATGGCCGTGGTAATGAACCGAGTTATCAACATTGAAAGAGATAAAGTGGCCTTGCTCTTTGGGCGCATGGAACAATAGTGCCAACTCATACAAAAAGCGGCCAAGAGCGTGCCGTATTATGACGTTTTAATGCCATCATGATTCCAGTGCAAGGGAGAGATGGAGCTATAGGTACATGAGCGCAACATCCCTTTTTCGGTCAGGAATCATAATACTAATCATAATCATTTTAATAATTTATACTTCATAATACGGCCTTTATATAATGAAGTTTATCCTTCATAATACGGCTCCACTCTTAGGCTATAAGGATTCCGCACAATAAGGTAGAAGGCAGAAGCAGAAAACTTAGAAAAAATGTACCTATTCTTTTTATGTTTTGTACGGGGTTGACTAACTAAAAAAATACTATAAAATTGAGATCATAGAAACATGTTATCTATCTACACTGTAGCGTAAAATTTCAACAGCTAGCTTCCTATTACGGTCAAAAAGATTAATCCCCACGTCAGACATTCAAATAGACAGATATCGTAGGTAGGTACCTAAAAGGGTCCCATTGGCACGCTTTGGGTACGGAACCCTAAAATTGCCTACTGGTAGGTAATCTTGTGTAGGGGAGACTGATTCTACAATCAATTGGATTGTTCATAGGTCAATTGAATAAGTGCCCAGAAATAGGTGATATGATTTCGACTAGGTAGGTAGGTACCTACTTAAAGTTGGATAGATTGGCGTAGAGGCGAGTTTTTATTTTAATTAACCGGCTATGTTTGGATCCGCAAACGGCAAAGTATGCTGTGTCATTCATGACTGATAACAAACTATGCGTCTCTGCTAGATTTTATCTATCGATTCGGTAATTTAACCGCGAAAATGAGGCGACCAAACAGTGGAAAAAATGGGGATTATGAATCAATCTCACATCCAGTGCGAGCTACTCGAGTGTAGAGATGGGCGTCAGGTAAATACCAACAGGGAAAATATCCAGGTAAATATCGTGTATTTACCCAGGTAACCCAAACCTTGGGTAAATATATTTAATACCTAAAAGTAATATTGATTTAATGAGTATGCACATGTGTGTGAACTTCGGCTATATTAAATTGATTTTATATTGATGTGAAATACTAAAAAGTTAAGATTTATATTAAGTAGTCTACTTAATAAAAATCTTAAATTCACTGACCAACAACACATAGAATCATGAAATTTTGCACAAGAGTTCCTTTTAGAACGAGAGTGACTAAGGAAGGATTTTTGAAAATTCATCCCCTAAAGTTTTTATCTTTTATTTTTTACCAATGTCACCAATTTCAAATTTTTGTTGATATTTTTGAATCCTATTTTCATTTATCTTAATTTCAATTAGATGTTAATAATTTTTATGAATTTACCTAGTGTTAATAATTTTAATGTATTATTATTATTATTATTTTTAAACGATTCTTATCAATTATAAAAAAAAAACAATTAATATAAATTTTATCCAATGTTATAATGCCAAAGTATATTCCATTTTACCTTTACCAATTTTATTAGAATTTCATAAATATTAATTTCATTCAAATGTAACTTTTTACTGATGTTTTTACCAAATTTCTATGATTCAATAAGCATGTGGGGATTACCTATAAGTAACTGATGCACTTTTATTTTACTTTAAAAAAAGTATTGTGTTTGTATCAGTGTTATGAATTGTCGGTGAACCTAATAAGATAAAAATAAAATAAAGGGGTTGAATAGGGAATGAAAGTTTGTATGGAAGTTCGACATTTTAGCCTCATCGGTTCACAACTTCGAGAAGCGACCCTTCGATGTGGATTGGATTCGGCAATGTGTGTGAAGGACTTTACGCATCGACCACGTTCAGCACTCCGATTGGTGAAGGGCCAATCAGAAGCCAATCGGAGCGTCGAACGCGGTCGATGCCTAAAGTTGAGATGGTTACAGAAACTCACACTAGGGTCTCTGATCACAAACGCTATTCGTCACGTACGTAAAGTCAAAAGTCAAAGCGATTGGACACTTTCGCTGGTTGTCATAGACGCCGTAAGTAGGTCATTAACTTAATCCGTCACAAATGCGCTACGTTACTAACTCAGTTCGGCACAAACGTAGTTCGTTCATATGTGTAAATTTCAATTTCATCGGTCCAGTAGATTCGGAGCAAATTGGCTGTGACCGACAGACAGACAGAGGGAAAGACATACGAGTGATCCTATAAGGGTTCCGTTTTTCCTTTTGAGGTACGGAACCCTAAAAACGACAAAAAAGGTAGGTGTAGAAACCCTACCATACCAATCTTATCTAATTGTTACCAGGGGATAATACATCGGTAGGTATATATATTGATCGTTATGCTATCTAAATATTGAGATTATCGTGCCCTATCACCTTATATTAAACCATTATCAACTTATGAAATATTATATTTCTCACTTTCAGACGTTTATCAGTTGTTGTTCAGTGACTACGGGTATCTTGCTAAGGTTAGTTCAATATTATTCTTTGTGTTTTAAATTTTAAATGATGTAAAGTAATCTTTTCTTGTACGATTCTACTATTCACCCATAGTTGTTTTGTTGTTGTTTGTTTTTGTTGTTTTGTAAAAAAAAGTGCCAAGTGCGTGTCGGACCACGCACATTGAAGGGTTCCGTAGTTGGGACGAAATATTGAGAGATTTACCATGTTATTTTAAGATCATTGACTTCTTATAGGTTTTCCTGTAATCTATAAAGTACTTTTTTTGTATGTTTTTTCAAAACTTTAGGCTCAGTAGTTTCGGAGATAAGGGGAATGGTCAATGATATAATATCATTGGGAATGGTCAATTTTCATCTCTTTTCATCATATTGAGACACGAAGCAACAAAATACGTTCTTGAGGATGTGGCCGGTTTTCTTTATATCGAATTTTGTTGCTTCGTGTCTCAATATGAAACTTTATAAAAGGTATTAGAAAATTCTAGACACACTTATCTACCGAGGTTGCTGATTGAGTCGTTTTTCATAATTCCTTCTCAGTCACGAGATAATATTTTTTTAAAGGAGTGGCGCTAGTGGACCGGCGAGCGCCTTCTTAAATAACTTTAAAAGTATTTATTTTAAAATTATAAAAATATATTTCTGAAATCCTTACAGTAAGCCCTTCAATTTGATATTTTACACGCTTAACGAGACTTGACGCAACGTCAAGCATACTTGTCAAGCATCCGCATTAATTTTTAACCGACTTCACAGAAAGGAGAAGGTTCTCAATTCGGTTGTATTTTTTTTAAAATGTTTTTTACCTCATAACTTACTCGTTTATGAACCGATTTTTTTATTTGAAAGGATATATACTTCCAGATGGGTCACATTTTATTCAAAATCTAGTTTTGGTGATGGGATGATAGAGGTAGAGGATCAGTGTGTAAAGTTCACTCATATTCTATAGTAAAGGGAGGATCCTCCGACCAAACGGGTGTTGTGTCTGGTGGGCAACTGCCCGACGGTTCGGTCGGGGATCCCGACTCAGGACTCGACTAGCATGTATACAACATCCCGACTCGGGATGTTGTATACATGCTAGTCGCGCGGTAAACTCGGATTGCGCGATGCAGGAATTGTGACGTCAGGTCTTTTTGATTCGTAGTTCGCATGCGTAGATAGCCGCCATAGGATCCATGAGGAATTGAGGGAACTCCTCAAATTTTATAAGTTAGGTAGTCTATTGTCATTAACGGGTCCCACAACCAGATACTAGGCTATTAAGAATTTTCTAAAGAAAAACCCAATGCCACGCTCAGCCGTCGCGCTTATCACCACTTGACTGGACCAACGGGGCAGTTTTTACCTACATTAATAAAAAAATCGCAAATTCTATTACAGATGACTCTTCGGTGGGGTATTGTGACAGCCGGGAGGATCAGCCATGACTTCGTGAACGCCTTTAACTCGTATCCCAACAAGAACGATCAGGAAATAGTTGCAGTGGCTGCTAGGAATAAGAGCAGAGCTGCTGATTTTGCAAAAACACATCATATTCCGAAAGTTTTCGATTCTTATGAGTCATTGGCAAAGAGCAAGGATATCGGTACGTACCTACAGGCTACGCATTATACAATCAGCCTGCCTAGCCTTTTTACAACTATGTTGGGGCTTGCTTCCAGTCTAGCCGGATGCAGTACCAGTAGGGTATGGATGCAAGAAATGCCAAAAAGTATCGACATAATATCGTATCGATACTTATTTAAAAAACCGGCCAATTGTGTTTCGGACTCGCGCACGAAGGGTTCCGTGACATTATCTATAAAAACGTAAAAAAAATCATGCCTGTTATATCCCCTTAAATATTTGTTTTATTTTAATTTTATTATTTACTTTTTTACGGCTTTGAATTCCAGCAGTTTTAGGCAGTGGCGACAACGGTGTTGCTTTTGGAAATACTTATATCGTATTTGATACATTTTCGATACTTGATATTTTATATTGCTGTATTGATATATCGAAATAATGAATAATTATAACCAAAAAATATCGATATATCGAACAAAAAATATCGAAACATCGATATTTTTCTACAAGCCTAAGACCAAAAAAAAAAAATACCAGTATTTTACATGAATTTAATTTTATTAAGTACGCATTATACCCAGGGTATTACCTATTATTGTCCATTGGTTTTAGAGCATTAGCGCAAAGGTTAGTATCCTCGCTTGGAAAGTTACGTTTTTGTATCGAAACATTTGTTTTATTTACCCATATTACTGGTAAATTAATCGAAGTTTCAAGACTGAAAGAAAACCCCATTTTCTTTACCAACTTTCTGATATTAAGTACATAAATGTTAGTAAAAGATTCGAATTATGTTTACAAAATTATGTTCCAACAGATTGTGTAGTGTGCTAATCAGTTACATAATGCAAGTTATCATACCAAATATCATTATCGTATCGGTTTATTTATCGTAACGTAGTACCTAAGTTATCTACCTATAGTGCTGAAATCGTATTATTTTTCACAATCAACTAAATTTACATACCATCATAAAAGTCTACTGAAGAGAAAAGTGACTTTTAGTAGTTTCTTCATAAGACAACTTATGAAGAAACTACAAAAATTTCGGGTGTTTCAATGATATTGCAGTAGGTACCTACCTAATCATCAGTCTTCTCCTTTATAGGTTGGGTTTGGTTAGGCCTAGTAGACGGTAGATTTGTTGACAATTTTCTATTTTGTTAAGTACCGCGTACTTGTTGAAAGGCCTACACAGTCCTCCCATACCTATAATCACCGTTATTTGCAAGTGTTGTGAAAGCCAATTATTTTTAAAAGAGTAACCGTGGAGTTTCCTGCCGATGCTGGCTTTTCTCTATGGAGAACGACCAATTGGAACCGTGTACCTAGCTTCTGACGTTTTATAAGTGCCCATGTAGGTTTATGTGAATTAAAATATTTTGATTTTGTTTCTAGGCTCCCCAGATGCTGTTGAATTTCAATTTGAAGCCTCATTACAAAAGGTTATTTTTCTTCTACAGATGTGGTCTACATCGGTTCCTTGAACTCCGAGCACTACGAGCTGTCAATGCTTTTCCTTAACAATGACAAGCACGTGCTCTGCGAGAAACCATTCTGCTTGAATGCTAAACAAACACGCAGTGTCATAAACCTTGCGAAGAAGAAGAATCTATTCGTGATGGAAGCTGTGTGGACTCGCTTCTCTCCTGCTTATGCCGATTTGGAGAGAGATATTCAGGAGGGGAAACTTGGTGACGTGCAGTTCATTGAGGCTGACTTTGGTATTGTTAGTCCGGATGACAGGAGCACTCAGTAAGAGACACATACAATTTTTGCATATTTACCATAACCATAGCGGAAGAGAAGAGAAATAAAATGTTGAAGTGAAAACTTCTTTAGGCACGTGGGACAAATTTGGGATGGGGAATAAGCACTGAAGTCGCGTGACCGTCACGCTCAGATACATTTATTGGCAGATCCTCTATGTTTTGTCCAGAGGCGTACAAATATATTTAATTAGCATGGTCGCACACACACAACACAACACAAATTTAATTTTTGTATATATCACAATAAATTAATTTTTAGGTAGATAGATAGATTACTCTTTATTGAACACCATAAAAATTACAGATTTGTATGTAGAAATTTTACAAGAGGTGACACAATGGGCGGTCATATCGCTAAAAGCGATCTTTTAACGATCAACTTAACTTAGACTTTATTGCTAAGTAAGTAAGTTAAAACCGGCATCGCTTTGGCTTGTCTCTTACAAAAATTTACACCTCGTCGCTGTTTATCACTATGCTAATACCTCCATTTATCATAAATTAACTGCATTCACACATGACATTTTTTCCATTGACTTATTTGGTAGGTACGCACGTATATTCATTGTGAGAAACATTTTTTTTTATCTATTGTTATGGTAAAATCCAATTGTTATTCAATATTTAACCAGACGACGCACACGTGCTTATTACTAGCTCTTACGTACAAGGTATTACCTACGTCAACAGTGCATTGTATGACATATTAAATACCATGTAAAATGTTTTCAGTATCAAAGAATATGGTGGAGGGGCTATGCTGGACGTAGGTGTGTATGTGCTGCAACTGCCTCAATTTATATGGAAGGAAGAGCCCAAAAAGGTGACCACTGTCGGTAGTCTGTATGACTCGGGAGTGGATCTAACAGAAACCATTATCCTGGAATATGAGGGAGGCAAGCGGGCTGTGCTCAACATCCACACTCAGCTCGAGTTCTGGAACAAAGCGACCATCTACGGGACTAAAGGCCGCGTTACGGTAAGGATAGCAACGGATGATAATCAATTTAAAAAAGTAGGCTGTCACGGGACGCCTGGCAGATGTGAAACATCTATGTTAATATTAGAATTCATAATTATAAAGAAAAAATTGAGTTTCGATAATAAAATCAATTTATTTTTCTTATGAAAAACACAGAAGCAAATAAGTGTATAGTATACCTACGCGCGCGTACACACAAGGCACCCGAGAGGGGTGGCGTAGAGGGGGCATCACGGCATGACCGCGTCATGCCGTTTGCCGACACGGCATGACTGCGTCATGTCGTTTGCCATCACGGCATACGAGTCAGTTGCCAAGGCCTGCCAAGGCGCGCCAATAGATGTTTCATATCAAAAAATGTTATAATATCAACATCGAGTCTTTAATCTCCGAAGGGTTAGGCAAGAGATGTACGTATAGTATACCCACATTTCGCCTGTTATGTTTGAAGTCACATGTAATATGGTGGCGAGCCTATTACCAACAACCGGGCACGAATTCAGACTCCGGGCTGCTACTGAGAAATTCCTAATGGAAGAACCTCAGGACCTCATTAGCCTCAGCAGTAGCCCTCGCGACCACTAAACTAAAGAGAAAATATAATATATTTAAAAAAATATATACATGATGAGTTTTTAATCAGTGCGCAATTTTTTTTTTTTGGTTGTGCAGTATCAGTAATAGAACACATTTCCATTATTTGTTCAATACTTTTTTTTGGTCCACTTGAAATCAGCAAAATAGGGATATAATCTATTCGTAATAATATCAATGGGCGAGCGCACAGCTGATAGGTACCTACTACTGCGTTCCGCCGATCAGTGAAGCCGTGAAGCAATGAAGCCGACGCGTTGCGCGACGAGTATCCATTATACCAGTTTTAAAATAAACATATTTTTTTAACGATAACTTAATTTTTTTTGTACTAAGACATATCAAAATAATAAATAGGTGTATAATAAAACACGTTTAAGTTCAATTTGTCAAAATTTGCACACTGATTAAAAACTTTTCCTGTATATAAGAATATATATTAAAATATATATTCTTATCCAGCCAATCCTGCAGGTCACACCTGATGTAGTCACCGCTGTTGAGTTTTCATCGTAAAGATAAAACTGAAATGTCTCACGCACCTGACTGACAGTATCTCTTTAAGGTGAAAGCGTCAGGGTAGCCCGCGAAATTCAAATTACGTTTTTTTTTGCAATTTGTAGGTCAGTTTTAGGATGTATGTTGACTAAGTATGATTCGCGACTGTGTCAAATATTTATTTTTATAGAATTATAATCATAAAAATCATCAATACACAGTTCACTTTGTGTGTATTTTTTCTTCTTTATGACTATTTCATGAAATCATGACTTTTAGGATTATACTAACTTAATAATAGGGTTATATTACTGATTCTAATGATTATAATTGGACGTAGTTAAACGAAGAGGATCCAATCCACACAAAGTCCTTTTAGAGATATTGATGTTTTGAAGTTTAAAAGATATAACATATTTTATATTTCCGTGCATGTGGGCTGGTTCTGAGGTTAATCAAAATGATAAACTTTTGTTTTTTGCTTAGATATATTTTACTCGCCGATAGTATCGATATTTATACTCGGTTTGGTACACTCAACTGATTTTTGACCAGGTTGTGGATTGGATCCTTTTCGTTTAACTACGTCCAATTCTGTAAATACATATTTGTTACGATTGCGAATCATACTTTAGTCAATATACACCCAGACAATGAACACCAAATGGTAAAAATCGAAAATTTAAATTTCGCGGGCTACTCTGACGGTAAGATACCATTTACCATTTACCATTTTTTTTTTAAACTTTGCCCCACACTAGGAATTTCTTCGGTATCGTGGGTGCGTATACAAACATTTAAACTCACATACACAAACAGCCAGACCCGAAACAACTATTTGTAGGTCATACAAATATTTGTTCCGTGCGGGAATCGAACCCGCGACACGCAGCGCAGCAGTCAATCGCTTAACCACTGCGCCAACCGTGGCGAGAATAGAATTATAATAATAAAAAGCATCAATACAACTCTCTAAGTTCATATAATCTGATTGGATGACGATTTTTAAAATAGTCATTCAATCAGATTATACGAACTTAAGTAGTTGTATTACTGATTCTAATGATTATAATTCATGATGATGATGATTATGGTGCTTGCAACAGCGCCGAAATATCGGGAACTCACAACAAATAATAAACATGGTTAATATCCCGTTCGTGTTAATAATAATATGATTATAATTCTGTAAATACATATTTGATACGCCGTGAATCATATTAAGATCAAAATACAACCTGATACCGACCTGCCAAATGGCAAAAAACGTAAGAAAATTTGAAATTCACGGGCTATCCTGACGCTTTCCCTTAAACCGGAACACAGCAACGTTGTTTGGCGCATAAAACGTATCTACCATCGTAAGTGGTAACTTTACCCATGCTTCGCCACAAAGAGCTATACCCAAAGTCTCAAATTCAGATAATTTATGTAAACAAAGGGGATAACATAACAAAAAAAATTCTTCGTAATGGTAATTCACATAAAATTGCGAAAAAAGAGGTTCTATTTTCTTTTAAGTACGGATTTTAAGAAATAATAATTAAAAAGTAATCATACCGTCATAATTTTTATAAATTTTTGGTTTTAAACAAAGTTATTAATAAAAGGAGATTTTCTGGTATAAAATATTTTATGATACTGGTAACATTGCAGGAGATCCAAACATTTTCAAATTTTTAACATCTTCAACAACACTAATATTACGACTCATAAATAGATTCATATTGTAAGTAGCATATCTAGCCACATTTTGGATGAAAACGGCTGTAAACTGTTTCGATTGGAAATCGCTTTTGGGACGCCTACGTCTAGCACTGGGCTTAAAAGGGCTGATTATGACTATCATATACCGTGCCTCCGACACACTACAAAAAACATTGTTTGGCAACGGTATTTTGTTTGCATAGTTCTTATAATTAATTCACTTTAATTTTATCGATAATTATTTACAAAAACATTTAATGATAAAATGACCACTGTCCTGTCATTTTGACAGTGACATTTCTTGACATTACTTTGTTTACATAAATTATCTGAATTAGAGAGTTCGGGTATAGTAACTTCATTATTTCAAAAATATGTTTTAGTGATTGTTACCCATGCGTAGTTAATATTGGAAACAAAGACAATGACATGAGATACAATGACATACTATACGTGCTAGTGAAATTGTAGAATTTCACTACCACTCCTGCAGGATCCGGAACACAACAAGCAATGCTGCTCGTAGAAATGGTTATGTTGTTAGTATAGCTACCTATCCGGCCTTGTCTTATTTGCTTATAACGTATTTTAATTTGAAGTATTTTCTCCTTACAGTTGGAGCAACCCTTCCATTTCCCCCACATTGTGATCGATGTAGATGGAAAAACAAAGAACTATCAACTACATTCATCAAAGCTCCCATACAATTTTACAAATAGCCCCGGATTGGTCTACCAGGCGCTCGAGGTGGCAAGATGCATCAGAGCAGGTAATCTACTCATTATCATCTGCTATTATATATCCTTTCCCTACTATGCTGGAGTCGGCTTCATCATCATAATAATCATAATCATTTATTTATTTGTTAACATAGGTGTTTATAAATACAGATCTTAGCTTAGATGAAATAGAGCGCTATGTTATGCCAGGAGGCGTACAAATATGGTGTTCAATTAAAAATAGGTACAATTAATGTCAATCATTTTAAGTCACACTTACAGTAGATACTTATTGAAAAATAAAAAGAACAATATATTAATTCCGTTCTAAATTAAATTGTATTAAAGTATTCTTCAACAGTATAGTAACATTTATCAACAAGTAATAATTTAATTTTTTTCTTGGCGAAGGGAATTTTATTGTAAATACGTGGGGCCATACCCAGAACACTCTTTTTTATTAATGCAGTTTTACATTTACGATCTCATAAGAATTTTTGTATTGACTACGAATTGGAACATCTCGTACACACTGCCACAAATCAAGCGATAGATTTCCAGTTTAGGCTGATCTCGCATTGTATAGGATTTCCGTACAAGGAGAGGTCAGCTTATACTGGAAATTTATAATTTAATTTGGTGGCCGTGTGTACATTTGATACTTTTTCAAAAAGGTTGAAATTTGTTTTCACGAAAATACTAGTTTCTAATATGTACGAGATGGCTTCCAGTCTAACTGGATGCAATTGAATACATTTTACATCGAACGATTGCCTATCTGACGTCTACAAACCAGTTACTGGCTGGGTAGGAACCTACTGACACGATATCCCTCGGTCTGTCAGGTAATTTTATTTTTACTTCGTTCTCACATTTAGTTAGAAATTCAACATTAAAGATGTAGCTAGCTAATATTTTTGTAACAATTTAATTTAAAAGAGTGTCCATGGAGTCTTGCCCGTTCTTTTCCATAGGTGCCTACTACGCTTTGGAATGGGCATCTAGCTTCATATTTCCTACTCACCGACTCCTTGACAATTCAAAAATTCAATCAATTCTAAATTTATTTCTGTTTTTTCTTTTAATTTCTTCAATTTAAAAGTGCCTGGTTTAATTGAAATAAATTATTTGAGTTTGAGTTTCTGCTAATCTTATTGATGAGAAACATCTATTGGCGCGCTTTGGGGTTAAGACCGCCTCGTATGCCGAGACGGCAAACGGCATGACTCTCTTTAATGTTGTAATGCCCCCTCCGTCGCCGCTCTTTTCGATGTTTCACAGGACGTCCCGTGACAGCCACATTTTGTATACCTCATATTTGTATTATTAACTAGTACCATAATCACTTAATAGTAGTTGGTATGTAGTTTTAACTTAAGATAAATATTTATTGATGTTATCTTGTTATCCACACAGTATTAACTGGTTGACGTCATCGAATTATATGTAGATAATGGTGCCGATATATTTTAGTTTGACAGCACTAAGATGGCACTGAGTTTTTAATTTAGTGAAAATGGCAATTTCGCTATTCTGAATTTGATGTTTTTCACCTAAAATTTTGACTGTCGTAACTAATATTTTTAATCGCGATTAAAAAGGTGTGGAATAAAATTAGTTGTCATGAACTAAAATTCACACCAACACGTCGACTTCAGGTGCAAAAACAGTAGGTACTGTACCTTTTTTTATCTTGTATTTTGCATATATGTATATCGAACATGGTGTGTCCTATCGCAAAAATAATGAAAATTTCGACCCCCTTTATAGAACCCATAAACCCCAAAAACTCAACATGTAGGTAATGTTTTTCTTATTTTCCATACAAAAAATGAAAAATCATGCCACTGCGCGCCTCCGGCTCTAAAAAAATTTATGAGGTAGGGCAAACAAGTACCACCTAGCCAAGCCAAATGGAAAAAAAAAAAAAAAAAACCATGTGGAGTCGCGATTGTCAAATTAGATTTTAGTTGTGTCAAAATTATTTTTAAATTTAGAGTATTTTGTTTGCAGAATAGCTTTAAGATTCTCATAGCCAAAAGTAAGGAATTTTAGTGATAGTTTAGTCTAGTTTCGGTGTACAAGAGAAACGGAATCAATGAACGAATAGCATTTCCAATTGTTCGTCGCTGTGCAAATATTTTGCCCACTAATTGCACATAAATTTCGTAAAGGTGATAAGAATTCAATTACCGTACTTACTAAGCGAGCTTACCTGATAACGACCTACCTATTGGTAGGTCGTTAACAGGATATAGATGTTACTTAATTAATATACGAAGTTTCATGCAGGTTCTTCACCTTATGACCTACTTTTTGAAGCAGAATCAGTAAATTTGTTTGTTAGAACTAAAATAATTGCTGTGACTTTGAGGAGCTATCTCAAAGTATCGTTTGTATACCATATATCAGGAGTCACCAAATGGCGGACCGTGGTTCGGATCTGGACCGCCGACCTATTTTGTGTGGTCCATATGTACACAGTAACATCCATACTAATATTATAAATGTGAAAGTAACTCTGTCTGTCTGTCTGTATGTTACGTTTTCATGCCTCTGCACCGATCGCCATGAAATTTGGCAGAGATATAGTCTGGGATATGGAGAAGGACATAGGCTACTTTTTTACGTGATAACCGACATCCACGCGGGCGGAGCCGCGGGCAAAAGCTAGTTGATTATAAACTATTATACATATACTTATTTTTTAAAAATTGTCTTAGCTTGCACCAATTTTACTCCAGACGACTGATAGTTCAAAGTAAAAAACCGGCCAAGTGCGTGTCGGTTCACGCACAATGAAGGGTTCGGTAGTTGGGATGAATTTATCCCAAGAACAAACTTCACATTGTAGTTGAAAAACATGTTCTCCCATACAGATTGTATAGGAGAACATGTTTTTTAACTGTAAATGTAAGTTGATCGACTATTACTCGGTAATTTGTAAAGCCTACTTAGCTGTGATAGTTTTCCTTTTAACTTCGTTATCTGCTGTGAATGTTTTCACATATCCAAATACAATCATTTAGCTTGCACACACACTTGACTCTAACAAAAATTAGCACTTTAGTGCGAAAATTAGTTTTCACAAACCCTTATTATTTTTTGAACGGCCTATCCAACGATACCCCAGACTATGGAATAGACGAGAAAAAAAATATCATCACTACTTTACGAGTAGGGGAGACCACCTAAAAAAAAAAACAAGATTTTATTTTACCACTTTGTCGGCGTAATTCATATGTATACCCATACCAAATTACAGCTTTTTAGTACTGAGAGTCTTGAGCTAAGCCGCGGACACACAGACGGACAGACGGACATGAGGAAACTATAAGGGTCTCTTGTTGACTACGGAACCCTACTCAATATAAAAATATTCCGGGTTTCTTTTCGTTTTACCTAATATTATTGTTTTATCTTGGTTGGAGTAATCGTCTACCAAACGGACCTCGACAGTCATTTTACTTTTAAAAACGTAACCCCAATGAAACTAATTGGTGATCCCTGCCTTATACCATCTATCCATCGTCTACCAAGAGAGTCCAGACTGGTCCTGATCAGATCCAAATTGTTGTAGACCTAAATTCCTTCAATAATAGTTTCATGCCCCATGTATGCTGGAGCATGCTTCTTCTGGGTAAGCTCACTCCATCGTAGACTTTGTCTCTGTCATCCAGACCTAGACTAAAGTCAAGAGCAAACTCATAGTGGCATAAAAAAAAAAAGCATATAGGTAGATTCTGCCGCAAAAATTATAATGTGATAATATAAATTTTTAGATTAGATAATCATCTTAGATCTAAGCACGTCTTTTCTTTCCAGAACATGGCTTGGCGCACTGTTGTATTAACTTTTACTAAACTGAAATCTACTTTACATGACCTAGTACACACGGCTACATATTAAGCTATAATTTCCACTATATGCTGATCTCGCATTGTATAGGATTTCCGTACAATGGGAGTTCAGCTTATATTGGAAATGTATATCTTGATGCCGTGGGTACCTATCTAACAGCCATTCTTGTTTAAGTTTCGGTCTTGTATCAAGATCGAAAATTAAACAAGAATGTAAAACTTCTTGTTGAGAATAAAATTATTAAAAAACAAATCTGTTTTCAGGACTGATCGAGTCTCCCCGCATGACCCACCAGGAAAGTATCAACTTGGCCATACTCGAAGATACGGTCAGAAAACAATTGGGTGTACACTTCGATGCTGATGACAAGGAGTACCCTTGAAAAGAGGAACCTACTCTAGCAACAAGTTCGAAACTTAAAAAACCGATGTTAACTAATTCTATACTTATAAAATAATGGTAGTTTATAAGAAAAAGTTATTAATCAATGTTATTTTATAGAACACCAGTGACTAACGTTAACAATAAAAAGAATACCATGAAAATATTGTGTTTAAATATAAAAGCAAAACGATTAGGTAACGTTTTCGTCTAAGTACTCCCCTATGGAAATACTGAAAAAACGCGTTAGTGGAATAATTTGCATACCTACCTACGCTCTACAACATATATATTACTATGTAGGTTACTACGTACAATTCAAATAGGTCAGACTGTCACTTAACGTACTCAGAAAATAATAATATTGTCATTCATGAATATAGATTTTTACTTTCGTATTTACATAACTGCGTTTTACTGAAATTAACATTTTTTATTAACGTAGAAAGACGAGTTGTGCGCCATCTAGCGAGTACTAATGTAACTTTTACGAGTCTAAGATGCCAATGAGAAGTGGACGAATGTTACCAGTGTAGATCAGGTATGGTTTAAATAAGGTGCAACAGATGGCGCTAGCGGATCCATTACTCGACAAGTTTGGTTGTTAAGAACTTGACTTGTTGTATGATGTTCTTGATCTATGAATATATATTCGTAGGTTAAGATGGGTTTTATATGGGTAATTTTTGATAGATTGGTACAATAACCTTATTGTAACTTGCCCAACATTAAATAATAAACGGTATAATGGCGGTCAAATATTCAACTCTCTGTAAAGAAAAACACATCTAATAAATGTGTTCTTCTTTATTTTTTATAGTTAGCTCATTCGGGGCTTGAACCGCTTTTGAGTTTCCCCGTCTGTAACTCGGAAAGGTTGGACTGTAGGAGGTTGTAACGAGTAAGGTCTTGATACTGCCGTAAGTACCTACACTTTAGTTCAATGATTGTGTTAAAAGGGAAAGATTGGCCAGGTAGTTGCTCTCCCATCTTTATCACCAGTATACGGGAGAAATAAGGGGGAAGAGAAGAGGAAGAAAAAAATCAACCCCAGAAATAAACCCCTGTCGATACAAAAAAACTTAACGAAACAAGAATTGACGTGATTAACGACGTTTGCAGCCTCATACAAAATGATTAGCAAAGCTACTAATAATCAACTTTTTACTGTTGCCTAAGTTAGCTCAGCAAAGAGACAACACCTCATACATATTTCATGTCACAGTATCTACAAAGTTTTCTCGTGCGCTTCCTCAACTATTAAATGTTTCCTTGAACGCCATCTAATCGATCTAATTGCTGTGCGAAACTTTCCCCATGTTGTTTTCAACTAACAATGGCTGCCGTGCATTAGATACGAAGGGACGGAAGAGAAGCCGCGTGTCAAACCGTAGCGCATCGTCGCGCCTCATGTCACAATGTCACTCCACAAGACTATTTTCATACTTCCTTCGTTCCTCGTTGTTGCCTAATAAGGATTAAAATATGCTTGTTAAGTAAATTATACTGGCGCTCACGAAAACGGTGGTGGTTGTTAGTATTTTGATGACCCGCAGCAAAGAAAAAGGAGGTACCTAACTCCATGTCTTTCTTAACATTCGTGGGTGGAACATGGGACAGGGGTCTGATTATATGAACTGAAAAATTTAAAACCAGCATAGAAGACTAAAATAAACTCAATTTATTATAAGTTTAAAAATACAAGGCGACGTACTATTCGGAGTCTTGTAATATCACCTTTCTATCTTCTGGAGAAGAAACTGCAGACTCATTTGAAATAGGGTCTATCTCTATCTCTTGTTCCGGGATTATAGAAGTCTTGTATTTTGGTACTTGAGTAGCGAACGTTGATGACCCTGGATCACAATATACATAGTAATTCGAATTGAGTTGATTATATTTCATGTCCTTAATCAATTTCATTACTTGGAATCGAAATTCGAAATTTTGGGAAGGATTCATCGATTTCATATCTGGTAAAATGCTGAATAGGAAGTTTGCGTCTGGATCGTTCGATTGTCTTTCTGTTGTCTTCTGAGTTGGCGGTGGTTGAAGTAGTATTGGTGGTGTTTGGAGTAGTGTAGGTGGTTGAAGAACAGCTGCTCGGGTAGCAGCAGGGCCTGGCTTCACTTGTTTATATGATGCGACTATTGAGTTTGGTTTAATTGTTGCTGGCCCGGGGTTAGTTTCTGCAAGTTGCTGATTCTGTGGAGCTTGGATCGATTTTTTCTTGGCATTTAAAAAATTTAACATGTCCAAAAACGGTCTCTTGCGACCTCTTTTTAATTGTAATTCGGTTACATTTTTTGGGGTATATTTTTTATTTTGTACTCTAGTGTGATAATCCCGAAGACCTTTCCATTTCTTTTGTAGATCTTTTACTGAAATTTAAACAAATTTGTTAAGTACTTAAAATAATGAATTATTTGCGATCCATTTTGCTTATACTTACATAGTAATAATAAACTGAAGAAGGAAGGTGTTTCTTGCTATAAGTATGTATAAAAAGAAAAGAGACAACGACTAGCTCATAAAAGGTTCTGGCGACCTAACCTATTGTAAGTACTTATTACCATTATTTACAAAAAAGAGATCGATCACTTTAATGAGTTTACTATTACTAGGAACTACGACTTAGTATGGTCCACAGCAAAAGTAGCTTATCATTCTATTTTCAACTACCCTTGATCACATAGTACGCTAATACCTACCTACTAGCCAGTAATAATTACATTTACTTTACGTTTCTCTCAAGCATTACAGCTTTATCTTGATGCACACAAAGGCTGATTTTTTATTCATGTATATTTGCTCAGTGACCGCTTCATTCTCTTCTCGGTAGAGCATAGAAAGAGAGATAGATAGCTCTTTCTCGCACGTATTAAACATTAAGCCAGTCAACAGGTGATCGATGAGTCGGTCAGCGCGTTCGGCATAGCTCGGGAGAGCCGAGCGGCCGAGCGCAAAGGATGGATATCACTGAGTCACTGAGCCGAGCTGGTGAGCCGCGCCGCGTGAGTCTGAACTGACATCAGATCATGATTTAGTAAGTCACCTAGTTCATTTTGTCTAATGTTCACTACTTAAGGCAAACATCAAGCTTATAATTATGTACATAGTTTGTATTATAAATATTCTAGGAAACTTACCTTTTTCAGTTTTGTCGTCTAAATTCAAATCGTCCCAGTCGTCATACATAATTTGGGCAATTTCTAGCCAGGCCATTTCTCTGATACCTCTGTCATTGTATTCTGCAGTGTTGACGTTCCACAAACATGGTCTGCATTGCATTTCCTTAATGAATTGCCTAGTGTTATACTTAAACGTCATATTATTGGCGAAAACTACGTTGGAATAAACGTAAACTCGTCACGCGTTGTAAGCGGTGCGCAATGTGCGCAGACAGACTGCCAAGTTCCGCTCACAGCGCAGCGCCCGTCAGAGGGGCTCATTTTACCGGGGCTGCCATTGTCAGTATAGAAAAATCCCACAAACAAGCTTCGAAAAGAAAGTGAAGTAGCTATTTGCTCAGGGGCTCAGGGCTTACCATGCAATGTTATATTATTGCTAGCTGACCTGACTTGACTGGAGGCCTGTCCAGCAGTGGGCGTCTTTCGGCTGAAATGATGATGATGATGATGACCTGACAGGCAAAAAAATAGTCAAATCGGTCCAGCCGTTCTCAAGTGATGCACTTACCAACGAACAGTATTTCATTCTTATTTATATAAAACTAGCTTTTGCTCGCGGCTCCGCCCGCGTGGATGTCGGTTATCGCGTAAAAAGTAGCCTATGTCCTTCTCCATATCCCAGGCTATATCATTTATAATATTAGTATGGATAGTATGGATAACCCGTGCCATTAAATAGATACATCTAAAAAATGACGGTGCTTTTTATGTACCCTCACTCGCGTGTTTTCTGTGCGAGTGGTCATGATAAGCTCCTTTATTTGGTCGCCATTTTCAATTCGTTTGAAGGGTCATACGGTTTTGTACCAACTCTAAAGGTGTGTACAGACGCCTGTAATGTGTAATGTAATTTATCGTGTAATGTAGGTAATGCGAGTTCTGCGTGTGGACGGGTCTACGAGCATACAATGTAACGCTCGCGCTGATCCATCGGCTGATTTTTAGCGCGAACACAAAGGCTCTCGCAGACGAACAAATGACATACAGGATTCTCGTTGAGTTTGTATGCCATCCACACTATTCGTATTACATTAAATTATATAATATAAGTAGGTTTTGTTGCTATGCTCTTATATATAAAATTCTTTCCTCAAAAAAATTGAAGTGTTAAAAAAAAATTGTAGGTGGTGTTGACTTTTAAATAAATCCTTTTTCATAGAGATGTATTTGTTAATTACATGGCACTAATTAAATATCGTTTTTAGTTTACTCTATTGATCACTTTAAAAAACATCTACTTAAATAGGAAATCTTTTCCAAAATGTGTGGAATTACGTATGAGTTGGCAACCCCGCTAAGAGTTTGCTTTCACGTTCCGCCGCCGACTGAACCAATCAGCGCGCTTAGCCGCGTAGTGTCGGTTGACGCGCAGTCGATGACCCCGACCATTGGCTAAAGTGAGTCACTCACTGACAGTGCAGTGGTTTGACGTAACGTTGCTGTGCTGTGTGCTCCACAGAGTATGTACTTATACATTAATAAGTGTGCTCGCAGTGCACTTGGCAGCAATATCATCACTAGTTTTTGCAGCAAGACATTAAGTGACCAAGATAATTATCTCTATTCGTTTTATTAGTTACTTTGGCAGGATTTTAGAAGGTTGTACCGAGTTGTGCATAATTGGCATACCTAATGACTACCTATCGTCCTGGTTGCACCCTGATGAATCTGACTATCCGGAAACCAAGACAAAAGCAGATAAACCGATATTACTTTCGACTGGATTGTGGGGGGTTTTTCCAGTTCGGAACTTCGAATCTATATAGACGCTGAAAATTTAACTTTAAGTTTTAGTTCGTCGTAACCTCGATAGGGAGCGCTGTAACACGCATATTGATGTATGCGATAGGTACCGTCTGAATAAATTTTCATCATCTGTCTGAAGCCATATAACACAGTGAGATGTAGGGTCAGATGTCCAACAATGAAACAGTGGTACACAATAAAACACTGTGATATTTCTAAAATGCGGCGTTGTCAGATCGTGCATTATATCGCGTAAGGACACTCTCGAGAACCCCCCGCCCTACCCCAGTTTGCAACGGCGCTGCGTCGGAGAAGACGTGTCTGCGGAGCTTTTTTTACTTTTTCGACAAAAATGTAAGTTTTTTCAGTATTCTTCATAGATTTTTCATTTAATTATGGTTGAAAATTTCATATTTGTCATGATTACCTAGCATAGAACATATTTCGTAGATTAACGTGGAATAGATCATATGTTAAAGTGTTACAATTTTGTGGATTTTTTTTTGAGGTTAGTAAAATAAACCGTAGGTAGTCAACAATGAAACAGTTGCACAGTGGACACAATGAAACATTGTTTCATTGTGTACTATCTTGTTTCATTGTGTAAAATATAAAATTTTGTGGCTAGAAATTAATCTTAACATTTGATATTTGTTCTTCTTTTAAGATGGCGCGTACTAAAGGTCTAAAAAGAAAGAAAGGCGATCATTTAGGGGAAAATATGCTTCGAGCTATTCTAATGCACAGAAGAGGAAAGAGCTTGAGAAAAGCTGCTCAAGAGTGCAATGTATATTATCCTACGCTGTTTCGATACATTAAAAAATATAAGGATACGGAAACCAAGTAAAAAATTGACTCCCAACTATGAAGTTAACCAAATATTTACAGACGAGCAGGAAACGGCACTTAGAGAATACATAGAATAATGTGCGTTAAAATTTTACGGTTTAAGCTCCAGGGATGTGCGCCGTGTTGGTTACCAAATGACGCAAGTTAATAATATTAAATGTCCTGTTAGTTGGGAAAAAGAACAAATGACAGGTATTGAATGGCTTCGGTCTTACAAATCAAGGCATCCAGAATTAACTCTAAAGAAACCTGAAGCATGTAGCATGGCGCGTGCCACCGCATTCAATAAAGAAACTGTCAGATCTTTCTTTGATAACCTGAAAAATGTCATGGAGCGTCATCCTTCCTTTGGTAACGGTTGTAGAATCTACAACTTAGACGAAACTGCCACAACAACCGTGCAAAAGCCTCAAAAAGTTATGGCGCCCAAAGGCAAACACAATATTTGTAAGATAACTAGCGGCGAACGGGGTACATTAGTAACAACATGTGCAATTGTATGTGCATCAGGACAAGCGTTGCCTCCAGCTCTTGTTTTTCCGAGGAAATTTTTTAAAGATCATATGATGAATGGCGCTCCACCAGGATCTCTTGGACTTGCAGCTCCAACCGGGTGGATGAATGCAGAGCTGTTTGTAAAAGTTATGGAGAATTTTATTAAACACACGTCTGCGAGCCCAGAAAACCCTGCTCTAATTATAATGGACAAATACCACGAATCCCACATCAGTATTAAAGCCTTAGATTTAGCTAAACAAGCTGGAGTAACAGTGCTTACACTGCATACGACTGCAAAGATACAGCCTCTTGATTTGGGCTTAAATGCCCCCTTAACTAGAGTTTAATTAAGGAGTGCCATAAATATAACATAAATATAACAAATTTATACATTTTGATGTAAAAAAAAGTTTTTTTTAATTGTAAGGCGTTATCTTAATCCGTTATCACCTATTATAGGTAACCTAAAGAGTCTGATTAAAGTTAAATTAAGAATTAAACGGTTTTTGATTGAACTCAAGCATTTTTTGTCATTCACCTACTCCATGAATTACACAAAATATGAGACGGACACTATTAGTTATTATGTTTCATTGTGTACACCATGGTGGACACAATGAAACATTTCCAATTTTTTTGTTTTTATATTTTTGCTGATTGATTACACACTAATTAAAAAGATTTTAAATGACATTCGATACCCAATAAAAATGTTTATATATCTGTAAAAAATTAGACTTCTATCTGTAAAAACAAAAGATGTACGAGACTTTGAATTTTTTGTGTTTCATTGTTGGACACCTGACCCTACAGTGGTCCAAAAATGTTTTTTAGAAGCCTGTCTTCAAAGGCTTTCCAAAACATGTTCGGCGATTATTATTTATAAGTAGGTACTTACATGAAATAATTACCTATACTCAAAGTCTCTAATTCAGATAATTTATGTAAACAAAGTAATGCCAAGAAATGTCACTGTCAAAATGACAGGACAGTAATGCAAAACATTTTATCATTAATTTACTTGTGAATAATCATCTATAAAATTAAAGTGAATTAATTATAAGAACTATGCAAAAAAATACCGTTTTCAAACAATGGTTTGTGTAGTGTGTCGGAGACACAGCCTATGATCGTCATAATCAGCCCTTTTAAATTCCACTGCTAGTCGTAGGCCTCCCAAAATCGATTTCACTCGAAACAGTTTGCAGCCGTTTTCATCCAAAATGTGGCTAGGTATGCTACTTACAATATGAATCTATGATTGAGAGTTGTAATATTAGTGTTGTTGAGGATGTAAAAAATTTGAAAATGTTTGTATCTCCTGCATCGTTACCAGTATCATAAAATATTTTGTACCAGAAAATCTCCTTTTTTTAATAACTTTGTTTTAAACCGAAAATGTATAAAAATAATTACGGTGCGATTATTTTTTTATTATTATTTCTTAAAATCGGTACTTAAAAGAAAATGGAACCTTCTTTTCGCAATTTTATGTGAATTACCATTACGAAGATATTTTTTTGATATGTTATCCCCTTTGTTTACATAAATTATCTGAATTTGAGACTTTGGGTATAGATACTTTACTGACTAGAGAACGTGACACTATAAAAGGAAAAAAATAATCTTTAAACTTACATAATTTTAGCTAAATTTTAGTTTTACCTACAGCTTTTTTCCAATGACGCATTAAAATAATGATTCTTTTTTTTTTTTTCAAATCGATTATACCTAGAACATAGATACCTACATATATAATCGTCTGAGAGAAAATAAATCAGATAAATAATTTTATTTCGAATTTGACTGATGAGTGATGAGTTGATGACTGAGATGAGTATTTAATTTTAGACTACATATATTATGGAAGTCATTGATATTAGGCACATCTCACTCAAAAAAAAAAAAAAAATCGGTTTGGGCTATGTCGCGGACACGGCCGCGTGTTTTACTTGAATACGTGTACGTCTGCAGATATATTTGGCGCCATCGTTGATCCGGTCGGACGCCTTCATTCTTTTACGTTCCCGGCACCGCTTCACTGTGTCTTCGTGGTGTTTTATGGATATCACTGGATTGCTCTTGAGAAGCTCTTTCCAACCGTATACGATTTATCTATATTGATTTGTCTTTTTGACGTACCTATAAGCCGAAATTAATTTTTTACATCGTATAACTACAACACACACACCCACACTCACTACACACTACACACAACACACACACACACTATAACTTTTTTTTTTTTAATTGCCGATTGGGCCTGCTCTTGACCTCGATCACGCCATAACTACTTCACACAATTTTTTTATATACGCAATCCATAGATAAGAGCTGAAGATTGAAACTTAAACGAAGGTCGTAGCTTCTCCGAGACATAAGTTATACTAAATGGAAATTATATGACGCAGCGAAACGACCTTAAAATGGCGGCGCTTTTCTCTCAACTGCGCGCGTTGCGTCACAGTCCCCATTCAACGTAACAAATTCTTGTCCTGATCTTTTAGCTATCGAGTGGTGGATATGTAGCTGCAATACCAAACTGTATCCCCCGATTTCGTTATCATCACTTTTTTAAATTGCCCCACGATGGAAGCAAATTTAATGACGTATTCACGTCAAAAGAGTAAACACTTGGTCACTTCATCGCTATAAGAATATGCATCATAATATAATGTAGCAAGTTTATCTAGCCGCAGCAGCCGCAGCTTTAAATTACAGTTAGGTTAATGTTTGCACAGGCACACGTGTCGACACATTATCTTGCTTCTTAGTAGCTCCCTTCTCACATTACAGCATCACAGGAGACGGGACATGGCTTATCAACGAGAACAAACAACTTGTTTGCGTGATAACGTTAATGAATGAGTGTCAACGACTTGCTTTTGTTTCAGAGAAAGCACGTGTAAAGGCTTTTCTTACGTAGGTACATACATAGTAGTAGGCACCTTACTTATCTGTTACCATAACGAACGTAATATATCAGAGACACTAAGCTTTAAGTAAGATTTATCGTTTGTGGTGTTGCTCTTGAAGGAAAGTAAACAGGACGCGGACTTGGTGTTCTAGTCTATTGGAATATGTACCTACTATAATAGTTCCGTATCTATCTAGGTATACACGGTGTAAGGGACATTGAGGCGCGGTGTTACAATTAATTCAGCATATTATTTATTCAAGATCCCAATATATAAATTTTTCGTCGGATATAAAAAAAAAATGGTCAAGTGTGTGTCAGACCATGCACAATGCAGAGTTCCGAAATTGGGATGAATTTATCCCAAGAACAAACTTTACATTATAGTTGAAAAGCTTGTTCTCCCATACATTCCAACTGCAAATGTAAGTTGGTCGACTATTACTCGTTAACTTATAAAGCTTAGGTACTTAGCCGTGATGATTTTCCTTTTAACTTCGTTATACAGGGTGGATTTTTGAGACGGGGCAGTAAAGGCAGGGAACGAAGTTTTTTGCGATTTCTGACTTTTCTAGTAAGTACTCAAACCTCAGTTGGTCCCATAGGTTTTTTTGATCATTATATGAAACAGGATCGATTAGCATCAAAAAAAGTTTTTGTGGAAATGACCCAATTTCTTGCTAAGTATATTTTTTTTAATTTTTTATTTATTTAAACTTTATGCACAAGTAAAAAAATACTGTACAAAGGCGAACTTAATGCCTGAGGCATTTTCTACCAGTCAACCTTAGACCAATCTGCATTATTTTTTTTCAAAGTTTGTGAATTGGGATCAACATTTCTCAAAAAAATAAGGACGGTCTCCTAATACGGTTTTTCTATAACTACAACGGTTACGGTACCTACTCTTAGTGCCCCATCTCAAAAATCCACCTGTATATATTACTGCCGTGAATTTGTCATATATCCAAATCAACCATTTAAATGATTGTTTTTGTCCCTACAATCTTTATTTTACCACTTTTTCGGCGTAATTAATATGTAAGTATGCCCATGCCAAATTACAGCTTTCTAGTACTAAGAGTCTTTGAGCTAAGCCGCGGAAAAACAGACGGATATGGCGCAACTTTCGGGGTTCCTTGTTCTTTACGGAACCCCAAAAAACAGTTACAGCAACAGTTTGCGCGTCTATGTCCTTTACACCGTGTATAAACATAGTTTCGAACGTCACAGCCCGTTTCACTATTCCCTAAAAATGCCATTTCCCGCAGCTGTCACATTTCGGTAGTATTTTTTCTAAAGCGAACCGACCCCAAATGTTTCCTGCAACTTATGGACTGTTGCCCTTTCTCTCCGGGCCTCAAAAAGGGCTATTTAGTTTGTATGGGCACAGGGGACCCATCCCTTTATTAAGATTACGTACGGACCACTGTTCCCCTGTCGTTCGTGACAAGCCCCACGAATTATTTCCGGATGACGATATTGTTGAGGTTATGGTGGAAACGCAAAAAGATTAAAAGGGATTCCAAAATGTATCTATCATGTTGCAATTAATTGGGATGGACCGTAGGGAGTACCGGTAACCAATTAAACGTATTTGTAGCTTTTCAAAAACTACTCTAGTCGGATTTTTTTTAGGTTTACGTACGGCATTTAGGAAATAATATCATGCTCTTCAAGGATGAAGTTAAAAAAAAAATCAACCATGACTTTCTTTGAGCAAAGAAAATGCTACTTATTTTCAAGAAGCCATATTAACATTACCTACATACCACAGTTTTCTAGTACTAAGAGTTTCTGAGCTAAGCTGCGGACAGACAGACAGACGGACATGGCGAAACTATAAAGGATGTTGACTACGGAACCCTAAAAACTAGCAACAACTCGTAACAATGAAATAATGATGATGTAGTGTCAACCTACACGAGACGCACGTCCATTTCCGTTCTGCCAAATGAACACAAAAAAAAAAAAAACTTTTTTGGCATTAAAACTTAGTCAAGGTTCCAATAACTGCGTCGATTACTCAGAGTTTTTGTTCCATAGACACCATGATTGATATCCTGGAGGCACGCAGGACCCATCACAGATTGATACGCATCATTAGACTAGTACGACTAATCGCTGGGCTGCGTGCACGCATCACGCTCCGTCAACTTCAGGCTTATTATTAGAAGAACAAGAGTCAGGATTGTTCAACCATTGTGTGTTGGGGACATCGGCCATCGTTGCCTAACCTATCATAGATGATGGGATTACGTTGGTTAGGTACGTTGCCTGCTTATTAGTGATTAGCGTACAAAGTAGGACGGAAGTTTTCTATGCATAAACGAACAGTTAGGATACATGATGTTGGGGAGTTTGTCTTGCCACTTCTCTTTCCTAGTTAAAGCACTAGGAAGTTGTTAAGGGCAGGCGTTTTGGGTGACTTGACCATGTAATTTTGACGTACAAAGAGTGCCAGTGCCGGATTAACCACGTAGCAAGAGTAGCAATTGCTACGGGCCCCGCGCGAAAGGGGGCTCCGCGTAACCAAACCAAACAATAATAATTTTCCCGAAGATGAAAGAAATACTGACAATTACTGTATGTCCAACTTTAATTTCGAATAACTTTTGAAAAGGTTAATTTATTGAAAAATTATAACAGACCTTTTTTATAGAACGTTCAATTTACTATAAAAACATGTATCGCGCTAGGTGGTAAAGTGCTTGTGAGACCAGATGTAAAATCCCAAAGACCATATATAAGTCCACATATAAAATTCTTGTTTTTTTACCACTTTATAATTGAGAACCCATAGCAGATCAAGGGCCCCTCGATAGTATTTGCTACGGACCCCGCGCTTGCTTAATCCGGCACTGAGAGTGCTGATTATCAGCGTTATTTGAATTGTATTCATTGACAGTGTCCGGCTATGCACTATCCACCAAAATATTAAATTCAATCTTCTTCGTCGTTCCCTCAACGCTGAGGATCGCGACTAGGTTCATACTCGTACGACGCGTCTCTAACTTATGCGGTCTTCTGCAGTGTGGACCGCTCGGTAAATGCTGCCTCCAACAACCCTCTTGATCGCGTCTGATCATCTTGGCAGTGTTCTGCCTTGAGCGCGTTTTCCTTCAACCCGGCTTAGTGTCATAAGCCTTTCCAGATCATGCTTAGGTGAACGCATAATATGTCCGAAAAAGCTAAGGGCACGAACATTTTAATTTAATAGCGTTTGGTAAATTGTAAAAATGCCACATAGGTAACTAGCTACACATCTTGGGTGATAATGGTGATCCTTTAGATTTCAATGTTGATGGTTATTATTATTGCTATCTACTAATTAAGAGCGTTGTCACTGGTCCACTAGCGCCACTCCTTTAAATACATATTATCTCGTGACTGAGAAGGAATTATGAAAAACGGCTCAATCAACTATATCGGTAAGTGTGTCTAGAATTTTCTAATACCTTTTTTAAAATTTCATATTGACGGCCACATTCCTCTAGATCGTATTTTGTTGCTTCGTGTCTCAATATGAAAGTTTATAAAAGGTATTAGAAAATTCTAGACACACCGATATAGTTCATTAAGCCGTTTTTCATAATTCCTTCTCAGTCACGAGATAATGTTTTTAAAGAAGTGGCGCTAGTGGACCGGTGGCAACCCTCTTAATATTCTACTGTCTGCTCGTATTATTATAATATTACTTTGTAGTTGTATATATTCTTCGTAAGTGGGTACAACTTTATTATGGTAATGAAATCTCCTTTGTTATAAAAATAATGGACATAACATGTTATTTTGTACCGTCTTTCTTCTTTAACCTACTCTGTATGTAAGTAGTTTACCCTAATAAATATAATATAAGTACCTATTTACAAAACGGCTTGAGGGCCTTGTGGCTTAGTAATCATAGCCATGTTTTTAGGCGGTAAAGGTTTAAAGACCGATTCTAGTTGACATACGGATAGGGGGGCCCACAGGCGTGGATTGCTTAGGGCATCAAGTAGTCTTAATCCGTCACTGCCTGTGTGTTAGATTAGCCCACTCCCTCTCACCGAGAGGAGGCCTGTGTCCCAGCAGTGGGAACTTTAGGCTGATTATGCTATAAATTAGGTACTTTAATGGACTTCAAGTTGCAAAAAAAAAAATATTCGTAAGTGGTTTTTCTTCCTTTATGATCATGCTGGCTAGAAATCAAAACGTCTGTGCCAAGTATTGCCTAAACCTTATATTGACTAGGAAGCACAATGCCCACCTTGCAATATGTCTATACAGTAATAGGTCGGGGAAAAAGTTTCTTCGCATTTTTTAAGAAAATTCAAATCATTTTTTAATATAGTTTATTTACATTTAACTATAGTATGTAGGTACCATTTTGTTCGATAACTTTTTGCCATCTTGTAGGTAGGGACATGATCCCATTGCTATAGAAAATTTTGGGACTTCTGATCAAAATACCGCGACAAGTGGTTTTGGCAGTCCTCTTGTGATGTTAACCTGACACTGCCTAAAGAATTCTGAAGAGACCGAAACAGGTGGAAATCTGAAGGTGCAAGGTCAGGACTATACGGCGGATGCATTAACACCTCCCAGCCAAACTCTTTTAATTTTTGCTGAGTGGCTAAAGATGTGTGAGGTCTAGCGTTATCATGATGAAAAACCACACCCCTTCTGTTGATTAATTCCGGCCGCTTTCTCTCAACTTCTTGCTTTAATCTCATCAGTTGTTCGCAGTAGAGTTCAGAATCGATGGTCCTGCCTGGTGGTAACAGCTCATAATAAATAATGCCCTTCCAATCCCACCACACACACAGCATTACCTTGTTGCGAGTTAACCCGGGTTTCGCCACAGTCTGTGAAGCCTGACCGGCCTTTGACCACGACCATTTTCGCACGTTCTTGTCGTACGTGATCCACTTTTCATCACCAGTTATCAGCTTCTTCAAAAATGGTTCGGTTTCATTACGTCGTAATAAAGAATCACAAATGAGTACACGGTTCATTAGGTTTCTTTCAGTGAGCTCGTGAGGTACCCAAATATCGAGCTGTTTTGTGTACCCAGTTTTTTTCCAAATGTGCCAAAACTGTTTTGTGGTCAATTCCCAGTTCTTCAGCTACGTCGTAACTACTGATATGCCGATCTTAATCCACTTTTTCAAAAATGGCATCGATTTTATCTGTAATAGGGCGACCAGAGCGACGTGCATCTTTGACATCGAAATTTCCGAATTGAAAACGCTTAAACCAAATTTGTGCTACTCTCACAGACACTGCACTATGTCCATAAACATCGCAAAATTTTTTCGCGGCTTGCATTGCATTTTTACCTTTTTTGCAGTAAAATTTTAAAATGTATCGAATTTCTTCATTAGTCTTCACTCATCTTGACAGTACGAAAAACAAATGAAAATCACACATTTTCCTAATTTGAATTTGGAATTATGTTTTAAAAAATGTAAACTTTCAATGATACCAAAACCAGCCAGATAAAAAAGAGATTTTATTACAAGTTCATACATACTATAATGCGAAAAGACTTTTTCCCCAACCTAATATTTTAACTAAACCTTATTCTGACTATGAACCAAAATGCTTACCTTGCAATGTGTCTATTATTTTAGGAGAAGAAAGGCAGTAGGTACCGTTTCTGGCACTCGCTGGCCGCTGCCGCGTCACGCTCGCTACGCTCGCTCGGCTCGTGCGTTGTGTGGTCACAGTTCTAACCTGACCTACAATTCAGAGGTCCTAGTGTGAGTTTATTTTAATCATCTCGACTACTTAGAAATTATTGCATTTTAGGCATTTTGCTTGTTAAACTTTTTGATCTCTAGGCGATTTATAGCTTAGGCAATTTGTTGTGAAGACATTAATTTTAGGCATTTTGCTTCGTAGACGAATTGAAAGTTAGACACTCTGATCATAAAGTGTTTTCTTCTTCTTCATTGTTAAGGCGAAAACGTCAGGGTAGCTGGGGGTATTGCTGATTCTAATGATTATAATTTTGTAAAGCCATATTTATTACCATCACGAATCATATTATTTTAATCAACATACAACCTGTATACTGAAGAAAATTAGAATTAGGATTTGAATCAAGGCTACCTTACCTACACGGAAATTCCGAAAATTCGAAGAGTATGTATTAGGTCTTATACCTACCTACTTACTATCATAAGCCCCAAGTTAACAATGATCATAAGCCATACAATATTGGCCAGGGGAGCTCTACTAAAAGGGTTCCCGTGTTGGTATAAAATAATGGCACAATACAAGGGAATAATTTCCTGGTGTTTATTATATTGAGAGTATCCTGCCTGTATGAAATTTTGGAATTTATTTTAGGCTCATGGCAATAAAGTTAGGCAGGCTATTAAAGGCAGCTAAAGGTTCCACTGGGGAGCACTATTATCTATTAACAAGGGTACCTACCGAAAGAGCGAAACAAGGCTGCCTAATGATACAGAGGTAGGTACTCGTTTAGTGGCCCATGAAAAGGATTACATTTATTTAAAAAACCAATGATTAAGTAGGTACCAAAATAATTGCTGCATTATATTGGGTTTATTCAATAAGGATCCCAGAAAGAAGGTGGTAACTTACATCTATATTCGAAAATACTGGCCAAAATCGATGCAAATAATTAATAAAAATTTTAATGGCATCGCGTCATTTTTTGACAAGAAATGGCCAGTAATAGTGTAAGGTCCGGTTATGGAATTAGTATGTACTATAAATGGAATCAATATATTATTACTTTTTAAGTAGATACTTTAAGGCACCTACAGCGGTCCTATCAAGTCAAAAATGCCATAAAGACAATACTTACCTCTGCTCTTAAGTTTTTATTTTATTCAAACGCCTGCATACTAGAAGCTATTAAAATAAAATCAATTTCAAAACAATACCTACTCGTACCTACATTAAATAATAGCCACACGATTTCGAATTTTCACAATATTTTTTTCACATTTTCTCTCCACCACAAAGTTTTCACATAAACCGATTCAGATGGGAAATGGTTCCGTTTCGATGTTATTATGATTTATGGTAAACAGCTCTCGCTTAGTGAATTTTTCACTGCGTTCACCGAAGCTGGAAACATTATGTAAAGATAAGAGTACTTTCTCTTCAGAACTTGGCTAACACCGTCGAATTTACCGCTCATCGTAAATATATCATTTATGACGTCTTAACTTGAATTTATGATGATGTAAAACACCTTTCTCGTTTTACTTTACGTCAATAAAGTTCTTCCACGTCGCATCCAATTTGGTTGATTGCAGTTAGAAAGTTTTAGTTATTATCCTTAAGTGGAAATATTGGTATCCTACGTTGAGGTACCTTTAGGTACCATTCGTGGAATAACTATGTAGGTTGGTACCTACTTAAGTAAACTAAATTAGCTTTACAAAATGATAACATTTTAGGCCCCTCGCCCACGGCGACTTTTTGTAGCGATGCTGTCGCTCGCTTCGTAAACGCACCAACAGCGCCACTACTAAAGGCTCGTACAGACTCGCGCGATATCGCGGGCGTGACGCGACATAGTAGCACAATTTCTTTGTCGGTGCCTGTCGCGGCCGAGATATTTTATTTTTTTATTTTTTTAAACTTTGCTCCACACTAGGAATTTCTCCTGTATCGTGGGTGCGTTTACAAACATTTAAACTCACATACACAAACAGCCAGACCCGGGACAACTAATTGTAGGTCATACAAATATTTGTTCCGTGCGGGGATCGAACCCGCGACACGCAGCGCAGCAGTCAATCACTTAACCACTGCGCCAACCGTGCCGTCATCGATCTGTATCGATGCGGACGCGCGACAGCATCGCTACAAAAAGTCGCCGTGGGCGAGGGGCTATAGACTCCGAAAATGTCAAGTACATTCGTACGTACAATCATATTATTCCTTTTTGAACCGACTTCAAAAAAGAAGGAGGTTCTATGTTCGACTGCATATATTTTTTTATTTTTTTATTTATTATTTATATATACTTTATTGTACATCAGATTACACATTACAAAAGAAAATAAAATAATGTAATAATGTATGTTCACCGATTTCTCCGTCAATTGTGGACCGATTTTCAAAATCCTTTTTTTTATTCGAAAGAGTGCACTTCCGAGGTGGTCCCATTGGAACCAAGTCAGGATCTGATGATGGGATCCATGAGGAATTGAGGGAACTCCTCAAATATTATAGGCATATAGCGATTTTTGTATTTTCGTAAACGACTCAAGCATTTGCATTCAGAAAGTATCATTTAATGAAGTGGAACTGATGAAGAAGACCACAAATGGCCACCATGGTACCATCGAACTGATCTGAGAGATCTCATGAGATGCACTCAGGCTATAAATGGTTATTAACTGATTTTTATTAATATTGCTTGGGAGTTTTTGAGTTAGCTTCGATAATACGTATTTAATCTACTTCGTATATCTTGTGTCACTGTTGTTTGTGCGGTGTAGCAAGTAGTGGTAATCTAATTGATGTGGGATAGGTACCATAACTAAAAAGTGAAAAAAAAAAAAAAAAAAAAAAATCACTACTGTGCGAAAAATAACTTTAATTTCGGAAGTCGGTGGCAAAAAACTAAAATACAGATCCGAAGATACCGACTTCTGAAATTAAAGTTATTTTTCACTTTGTAGTGTTTTTTTTTGGAAATCGGTTTTTGTTCTACCTATCCGTTCCTACTCCTATCTGTTAATAGTCACATATTATCCGACAAGACTTACATCATCACGGCATTATGTAAGTAATTTATTGTAAGTAAGTAATAATCTTCTATGGAAGGGCCGCTCATCACTTGCCGCCAAATTCCATTAAAATTACAGACATTACTATTGTTCGGGTGTAAATCACGCGAGTGCTGGGATTCAGAGAAAATTACAGATAATTCAATGCTTTTCGTGTAACAAAAGGATCACGTCAGCGACATCTTAGCGTAACGTTATCGTGAGCGTTAGGAGGAAACGGCTGATTCGTAAGACAACATGACAAGCAAACAATGAACTAAATCTGAAGAACTATTCTTGAATAATGCGATATATTTCAGGCAGGTGAAGCTCAAATTAAACTAGACTGTAACCACTATTAAGACTGCATCGAGCGCACAGTGGCGCCCTCATCGTTATTTCGGTGATTTCTTTTATTTTAGAATGAAAATGCAGAAAATAAGCTCGTCAAGTTGTGCTTCACAAGACTATACGTTATTATTACTACAAACAGTAGTTTTAAATTGTTATGTTTTATTGTAATCATTAAAACGGAGCTTAGTGGCCACTATTTTCCGTTTTAATGATACAATATAGCACAGCCCTCCGCAGACTGATGGGGTGAATTCAGTATATCATACTAAGAATTCATCTTAGTATGATATACTGAATTCACCCCAAGAAATTATTTCAGGAACGTTATAGGAATCCAATAAACCTGATTTGTTTTATTTTACGCAATGTATCGTTACAGCGGCAAAACGCAGGTAGCGAACGGCAGCGCAGCGAGTGAGTTCGGTGAACACTGTAGCTAGGCAGAAAGTGAACAGCTGATTTCGCGCGTCGTTCGTTAGAGTATTTCAACATCCATTGCTGATGGTTTTTTAAGCTATTGCATAGCTTCTATCGCGGGCCTTGAGCGCGGGGACCTAATCCAGAAATTCCGTAACGAAAATACCTCACGCTATCGCTGTCTCGCTTTAACATCTATTCGACTCTATCGCACTACGCTACTCAGCCGCCATAGCTACCGGCCGCCATATTCTTGTCTTGTTTGTTGTCAAGAACTTTGTCAACAAAGCGCTGTTTTTCCTACACCAGTACCCTCTAGTGATCTAATAATTTCTGGCAGTTCCTTTTTTCTGTGTACTGCGTATTTTATTCTTATAAATATTAGTTTATTAAATTATGATCTTCACAAAAAGTGATTGTTGATAGTGGGGTTTGAACTCACGAGCAGTCGATTACGAGTACATTCAGTTCCCCTGTTGCACCGCAAGGCTACAATGACTTAATTAAAGCTTGCCAAATAGTTGATACCATTCCAGTTGAACAATTTTTAAACTTGACTTTGGTTGGAAATGACTCATGTACATGGAATTTTTTCGCTGTCAAAACAGTTTGTCACTCTTTTTTTATTTAAAATTACTTTAGGTTCAACACTTTCGTCTATTTTAAAGTTGTTATTATGCTTATATTTGAATAGTATTTGACTTTGTTTACGTAGTTATACACTTTTACGACGTTCAGCACTTATTTATTTTGTTTTTAAGCTATTGCATAGCTTCTATCGCGGGCCTTGAGCGCGGGGACCGAATCCAGAAATTCCGTAACGAAAAAAAAAAAAATTAATATCATAGAAAAAGAAATACTGCATAAATAAAATAAATAAATAATTATAATTGCATAAGTTGATACAAAATGCTATGCAATAGCTTTACCGCGGCAGTCCCCGAGTGCCACACGTCTTTTTTTTTTTTAATTTTAGTTGTTTTATTTACATAAATGGAACGCTGCGTACAGAGTATGTAATTCATTACACACATTGAAATAAAGGAATTGTAACTGAAAAAACGATAAAAATAAAGAAAGTTTTCCTGACTATATTTCCGGTGGAATATGATTCAAAATAAGGAGCTGAATGCTCCCTGTTCATTTGCGGAGGGCTGTCCCTTATACCCTGTATACAAAAAATTTAAACTAAAAATGTTAACAAAACTTTATACGTAAATAAAAGGCTCCAGGCATAAAGGGCGTGCCCGCGTGCCCGCTTACATGTGCAATGCTGTGTGATAGGTATATCCAGCGTTCATACCTACCCTTTGCGGTAATACCGGTATTGGAAAAGTCAATACTGTGATCACAGTATCAATACCGGTATTGAACGCAGGTTCAATTATGACATTAATAAAACCATTAAAATACGTGTTTTTATTGTCAAATCAGTCTTTATTGTACTTTTTTTTTTTAAATAATAAAATGAATATCTTTTATACATATAATAGGTCTCTTATAATAATATAACAATTTGGTATTGGTTGATTATTTAGGTAGGACTAGGAATTAGGAACATAAGTAATCAAAACTTAAACTTAATCTTATCTACTTAACTTTTTGAAGGAAGGCATTTCACATAGACTTTGTAAAGTAGATTTTTTTATTTTTTATAAACTTTATCTAAATGTCATCATGTCTCATGTAAAAATCAGCATAGGTCATCATTTTTATTTCAGTAGGCTAGACGCGGCGGCCAAAAGTACTTAAGTCAATTTGACTTAAGTGCTTATGGCTTCTGAGTCTAATTATTTGTAGAAATGTAAGTATAACTTAATTAGAATGTGACTAAAAAGAAACACCAAATGATTGCTAGAATCATTTGGTGTTTCTTTTTAGTAACATTCTTATAATTATGCAATAAAAAACAACATAAGTACAGCTTGATTTCGGGTAACGTCTCAGGCGGGGCGCGGGAGGGTGAGCTAAAGATAACAGCGGGACGCTTGCGCTGGTGAAAACAAGTGCGAGAATAAGATCACATCGAATGTTTGTAATACCGTAATCACGGTATTGGGGCGTCAATACCGGTATTGAAAGCCCTAACTGCAAGGAAGCCTCAATATTATCACATTTACCAGATTGAAACAACACTTAATATGCACAACACAAGTACAAAATTGCATAACATCCTCATAACTAAGAATCTTGCTTAATAAAGCATGCGGTTCAGTCATTCGAGAGACAGCATTGTTTATCGATGTACCTGGTCTTACCTCACATGCATGCAATGCTATCATAAAGAGGGACTGAAGAATAGTCGCTGTGAGTCGCGTGTCGCAAGTCGAGTGACAACAAAGGGTCGATTTGTCGCAGCATTGTCGCGGTCACAATGGCAACCGGGTTAAGTGGCTACGGAACCACGTTAATGTGCCTACGAGAAATGCTTGGCTAGACGTAGAAGCTTTTACTTCACATTTCGTGACTACTTCGCGTGAAGGTCTACGTGTGTTTCGATTTAGGACCATCAGAGAACAAAAGAGATACAATTTGGGCAATTCTATCTTACATAATCCACATGGACCACCCCCTGGCTAACCCCGGATCTGAAAGACGATAATGACATAAAAAGGGAGCGTAGAGCGTTGTCTGTTCGTGCTAATATGATAGCACGCAGATTTGCTCGCTGTTCAAGAGACGTCAAGATCACCCTGTTCAGGGCATTTTGCACGTCCTTCTACACGAGCAGTCTGTGGGTGAATTATACGCAAAAGCAGTACAGCGCTCTACGCGTCCAATACAATAATGCATTCAGGGTGCTGTTGGGGCTGCCTCGCTTCTGAGCGCTTCGGGGATGTTCGCTGAAGCGCGCGTGGATTGTTTTTATACAACCATGCGCAAGCGGTGCACATCCCAGGTGAGCAGGGTGCGGGTCAGCCCGAACAGTATCCTGAGTGCCTTGCCCAGCGTTTCGACTGCCAGTAAGCGTATCATTGTGACATACATGTACGGGCTAATGTGGAAATATTGTTTTAATTGTGTTGATTTGTAATTGTATTGTATATTGTATTTTTGTATTGAAATTGTATTTAATTGTATTTTTATTAGTTTGTTTTTATAATTGGTCCGTGTTGGCCTTGAATTCAATAAATAATAATAAATAGCTTCTTAAAAATCATTGCCACAACACCACATCACGAAACCTACTGGGTCATGGATTGGTGATCGGTTACTTGGTGTAGGTATGGGTGAAGCACATTGAAGGGACACATTGATTGTGTTCTGAAAATATTGTAACAAACTCTCTAAGGACCCCGAAAGACTGAGGAAAGTATGTAATAGCTAGGTAGACAGCTGTTCTGTTTAAGAAAATTGCTGGTCTTTTACCAAGTTCGTTCATTGCTACAAAATCAAGGACTACTCGGACGATTGTTGTGACAAATAAACAAAGCGATCGGAAGTTCTAAGGAGTCTAACAGCATTTGAAATAGGGAAATTAATATCCACTCTGATCATTTATTGATATTAATGCCAAGTTAAGTATGCATTTATGTAAGTAATACGAGTATCATCAGGATGTGGTTCTTTAGACCTCGCTATAAACTCGCATGCTATATAAGCATCGTCAGTTATTTAACGAGTTCTGTTTTAAGTGAAGGAAATACATAAAGAGGCATCAATTTCACCGCTAAATGAAAGACATGAGGTTCTTACATTACCTTAATAATAATAAGTCATAAAACAATAGGAGGTAATTATCGCTAAGTAATGTTTGACTGGTTAGTAGTCACTGGTAATCCAATATCGCTTACGCACGAAATTGAATCCTGCAAGATAAACAATGTATTGCAACATCGCAAAATATATTCCCACGGGAACTAATATTTCATTACATAAAATTAATCTTGATAAGTGACAAAGTTGCGCAAACAATGGATTACAAGACAAACAGCGGAGGTATAAACTGCATAATCTTATTTCAATAAATAATCCCGCAAGATGGTTTTACTCTGTTTACTCTTACCGTTTAGATTGCTTTGCGCATAATTTTCTTAGTATCAGTGCTAAGTAGATACGCAGTCATATTTTTTGCGAACGCTAATGCATCTGATAGCGGAGGAAGTCGTCGACTGCGGCAGCCGGAAATTGTATAGCATTAGAGGGACATTAGCCGCTATGAAAGGGAGACCTCGCCCTTATTGCATCTGAAGGTTAACAGTTATTTAATGGCGTAATATTTATCAAAACTACAATCAATTGGGCATCAATAATTACTTCCACACTGCAGCCAATGTGGCCATTTAGTTGGAGATAACACTGAATATATTGTACATGGAGGTTGGTAGGACCTATGAAAAAAACTTATAAATGACAAAGGGAAGGCATGAAATGGCGACTGACCGACCCAGAGGACCCCACCACTCTCATCCAGGAGAATCGTAGAGAAACCAGTACAGCTCGTAGAGTATAAACAAATACACGATCCAAATTCCGACCTCGCTTTAGAGGTCCCGCGCGAAACCCACCCCGACCTACTATTATTATCGTCAATAATAATAATAGCCCTCCCCGTCCCTTGCCGCTTAACGATGTGCCAGCATGTGGTTTAGCTGAGCCTGTAATCTAAACTCTCCATGACAATAATCAGAACCCTGATGTTATCCAGCCACCGTCGGTCCCTTGCCACCCTCCCTCCGACACTGCCCTAAGCCGAGGTTCGAACCCCACCTGGGGTGCCCTTAGCGAGCAGTTGTCTAGTTTATAAGTAGCTTTTAGTAAAAACTCCCCTGGCTGGAGGCGTAAACTTCTTTTAGAAGCTTGCGGCACCACAGGATAGCCCGGTTAAGGAGCAGGAACCCCCAGTGGTTATAACTCCGAGATACCATGCACAAAAAAAGAAAAAAAAATTGTGAAGTTAACTGCCAGGCTGGAGCCATTAGAGTCGTGGCGATCTACATCAAAGCTGTTGTCGTTAATGCAACTTCGTTCGCGAGCCATGACCAACAACTTGGATCTAATTGTGTGCGCACTATGTGGCTTTTTGCTCCATCATCACCCCACTGGCCTTGGCTTCACAAACCTACGGATGGCCAAAAAAGTTACAGGAAAAACGTTGAATGACCCAACGAAGGAGGTGACTGTCTATTTTTTTGACAGTCTCTTATGTAACATTTTGGTTTAATGTATGTCTATCAACTTATGTAATACAGAAATGGTTTACTTTATCGGCATAAAACGTACTGAATACGTAATTTAGCTCTTCATGCTCCATTAGATTCTAGTGGACTGTGTAATGTACTGAATAAAAGTAGGGTATTGTAATAAATAGCTGGAGAGAAACAAACAACGCCTCTACAATGCTGAAAATTTAATTTAACTTTAGCAAGAGGTGTTGATTGCTTACTGAGGAATCGAAGACGTTTTCATATCGTGAATCATGATTACTTATGTAGTAATTTATATAGCGAATCATTTACACTACTAACTACATCTAATGAGTCCAGAACCTTGAAGCTAAATAAAGCTTGATTGAACTTTCCTGCGTGGACGTCTAGTCTAGCAATCATGCCTATCAGTCGCGCCTAAATTGGCTTATTTACTGATAGATTTTCTATTATTGGCTATCAGTACAATAAATTGTGTGCTATCAGTCGCAGAGCCTTGACTCTCGTAGTCTCGGGCCAGTTTCTTATCACTTGGCGAAAAGTGGATTGAATTGGGTCGGTACATTTGCGAATGCCTGCGAATCCCGTATCGAATGAGAACATTAACCTGATTGCCATGTTTATTTTGAAAATTTCCTCGTTGATATACGCACGTGTTCACGTAAATACAAATAAAATTGTATTGCCTTCTATCAGTGAATTTGTTTACGAGTTGTTTGTTGTATCGAATAGGTACGTTTTATGTAGGATGCGGATGGTAGGTACGGTAAAGAGTAGCTCCAATTTGCATAATGTATTTGTTTACAAAATAGAGGTTGGTACCTACGTATGTAAGTAGGTATGAGTTAGGAAGACGTCTGTATTTTCAGGACATCAACGTACAGGTTTCACTTCTTAAAGTTTCATATTGAGACACGAAGCAACAAAATTCGATCTAAATAAAAACGGCCACATTCCTCTAGATCGTATTTTGTTGGTTCGTGTCTCAATATGAAACTTTATAAAAGGTATTTGAAAATTCTAGACACACTTACCGATATAGTTGATTGAGCCGTTTTTCATAATTCCTTCTCAGTCACGAGATAATAAGTTTTTAAAGGAGTGGACCAATGACAACGCTCTTAAAGCAGTGGGTTGTTACGCACCTGCACAATGACACCTATAAAAATGTAGAAAGCTTTGATAAGAGCCCGTATTTTTCGTGTTGCGATACTATTTCCCGTATTGATTAAAACCAAACAACGTTTCCGGTTGAAAACAAAAGTCGGCACCAAAACCGAATTCTTCATCATAACATTACAAAACCTTTCCTTCATAAACAATCCAACGAAAAACAAAAATCCAGATTTGATAGAGTAATTTGTAAGTATTTAGCGGAGGCTTACCTAACGCGGCAGATTGACAGACACAACGATCGATGTGTCATAACTAGATGATACGAGTAGGTATTTCGAAGGAACGTACCAATTACACCACGAATACCAATAACGCGTGCGGCAATCAGTCAAGTCATCCGCGACCGTTTCATGTTCATAAGTACGTGGGTAGTACGGAGGCCATGAGGCATCACTTGGTGAGACACGGCTTCTACCTATAAAAAAAAAAAAAAAAAAGAGTTCCCTGTCTGATTCACAAACTGACTACCTCACAGCACAGCCCACATCACCGAGAACAGAAACATGATTGCAAAATGTATTCCTTACAGGTAGAAGAAGTGGATCTTTAGAAACCCATTTCTTGCGTGTGTATAACGGAAAAATTGTGGACGGCTTCGTTCGCATGTACGGTGGCCAGCACATCAAGTTACCACAAATTGTCAAATTTTCTCGTTCGATTTTGAACTTTATTACCAAAATTTTAAAGTTTAAAATCGCTTGGAGAAATTTGACAGTTTCGTGTAGCTTGGTATGCTAGCCCTGAACGTCAAGCCGTAAGCAATTTTTAATACTAAAACTGCTGCATAGTGAGACAGTCTTTTGAACCTGAAATATCTTGTTCTTTTATGGTATTGACACGAATGTTGAAATAAACTTAATTAAATGAAAGGAATCAAGACTAACTAACTCAGTAATAACTCTTTCCTTATTTGGAAATAATAAAAAAGAGCGGTAATGTAACTAAACGTGATGAAGCAGAAATAAATTATTAATCAGCGTGCTTCTAAAATAAATTAAACTACCGTAAAACGACAAGTTTAAAAAAATATCACCAGCAAGCCTTTCAGTCTAGCATATGCTCGTATTTTATCCGATTTTATAAACAAATTCTGACGTTGAAAAGAAAATATAATTTCCTTGTAAATGAGTCGCATGGTCACTACAAATCTAACACACATGCTTGCACAGCTGTTGTGAAAACAAGCCACTAACACTGCGAATATGGAATCGTACAGAATTCAGACCACTTCATAATTTGCCACTCGACATTACCTAATTGATGAATGGATATACGGATTAATTAACAGCTATTAACTTCTTGCTCTATTTTTATAATTGATAAGGCCCGCGGCTGCGTGGTAGCAACTCATCATTCTTGTTGACCGATTCATTTTCGTATGCATAGACATATCAATAACCTACTAAGATAAATTGTTGAGTTATATAAAAATCGTCAATACAATGTAATTTGTAACTATGAGTAACCTTCAAGAATCGAACATGTTTGAATGGGTTCTGTTGAATGGACAAACGGAAGTCGCTGTTCATGAACAGTTGTGTGTCTCCACAGCTGGATATAGCCGTCTCCTATTGTTCGGCGAAATAAACGGCCCTCGACTTTCGAGTTTCGACTCCCAATAACTCACTGACGTAAAGTTAAATCTGCAAATTATTATAATGAAAAGCTATAAATGATATCATAATAAGTTATTGGTCCTTATGCGAATAGCTAGCTGACGCGGTGCAGTTGTAGAAATTTATCGTTTATGTTGTATTTTAGGGAGGCCTTGTTCAGCTATAAAAATGGGCTGCTATTAATAGCTGGGACTGGGCTATTTAAACTGCTCTAAAATAATACACTTTCGGTCCAATTTTGATGGGACTGATAGTTGGCCAAAATGCTGCTCTATTTAACTCATGTATTTGGGAAAAATTTGCTTCAGCTTTGCTTTTTCGCAGAATAATAGAGAAATCGTTCAAGTCATACAATAAACCTACTCGTGCAGTTCTCATTATCAATACACGATACTTTGATATAATTGCAACACCGAATGCATAACTAAACATGATATTTTCTGTGGTACCGTGACGTTCTCGGACGTAATACCCCGTCATGCGTGCCTGCCCCACGTGTTTATAGTGCATCCGAATATATTATTATACCAATGCGTTTAAGCGTCACGCTTTTTTCACTTAAGGGGTTACCAGACTAGACCGTATCGATACAAACAACAATGTCAGCGTCAGGTAAGGAAAAGAAGAAAGTATTGTTAATACTTTATGGAGTGTAGAGAGGAGAAGCTTGAGACATAAAGAAATTTAAGTATGACTGTAAGAAAAGTTTTAAGGATTTTTAATAGTATATTTTATATCGAGGGACTAAACGAAGCCATAAAGGTGGTTTGCGTGCGTGGGAGTGAACGAAACTGAGGGTATATTAAGTTGGCGTTTAGTCTCGAGGTGCACACTGTACTTTTCACTTTGAGTGCGAGAAAAATAGTCAATTTAGTACAAAAACATTTAATAAATATTATTTCTACAGTCCATAAAACTTTCGTAGGTTTTTAGGTAAATCTTCCGCGATTTTGGCGGCAAAAGATTATCTATTATGTCTTTTGCTCTTTGCTCGACATCAAACTCTTCACTGTCACTGGACATTCTTAATAAATTTATTTAGAACCGAACAAATAAACACTCGACATAAATTCTGAAATTTTCGCGGTCAGTTTTTTCTTCTAAACCAGTCACAGATTAACAATTTAAAACACATGGCGCCACCTTCTTTACGGAAAAACCATGGAACATTTTGGCAATGAAGATGGTCCACACTCTACAGATAATAGTATATTTACTGGCTGTTTGAGTTTGTCTATGTCACATGAAGGAAATTAAAAAAACTAATTACTTTTCACTCCCTAGAGACTACAGTGGTCACTTTAGTCCCGCTTCGTAGGGCTATATTGGCGTACGTTTAGAGCATGAGAAGTGAAAAAGATTATTATGTGGCGACGAAAGAATGAAACACTCAGGTGACGGTAAATAAAGATGCGCCGACCGCCAATAAACTGCTATGAGGGCAGACGGATGATGATTTGACGTGTAGAGAACACAGATCATGACACACATGTTATAATTATATAGGTGGTATAAGAAACTGTAATCTAAAGTTTTTGGGTAGCCGAGAAATGTGTTTAGTGCTGCTGAATATGAATGTCCTGATGATACTAATGTTCTGGTTATGTGTCACACCCTAGAGCCCGAAAGTAAATCCAGAAACAGCTTAAAACTCAAACTCAAAGCATTTATTTCAATTAAACCAATTGCAAGCATTTTTGTCATTTTCATTTTTTTCAAAAAGTTGAAGCTAGTTCCAAAACGTCGATCTCTACGGGCAAGAAACTCCAAGGACACTCTTTTAAATCAAGATATTACAAAATCCTGGATAAATTATTCTTGTCGCTTCTACAGCGTGTTACGGAAAGGGTATATCCATACAAACGGGGTGAAGAGTGTATCTGGTTCAGAATCACTGTACAAAATTTCAGCTCAAAATCACTAACTAGAAAATGCTTAATGTTTTTTTTATTTCGATAGTTTATTAAATTTAAATCATAACAAACGTGTTACCGCCGTTTCTTTGTGTGTAGTTTATTGACACCGATCAGCTGACTTGGTCTAGTGATGTGTAGAATTCAATTGGAAACATTTGATTTTTAGTTAAATGTTTCTAACTTTTTATTTATGTAGGTATAGGTATTAAAAAATATTGCCCTGTAGTTTGTTATCACCAAAAGAATCCGTGCCTTTGATATGTATATACTCTTTCCGTAACACGCTGTATATGTGAGAAAAATGAAAATAAATTATTAATGACAATTCAAAATATAAGATTAAAAATAAGCCCATGCAGGCATTTAAGATTTGACGCCTGGATCTGCACCGTCCAGCTTAACGATTTACGAGGTTATAGACGGGACTAATCATGCGATCATTATAAATCGTGCAGAAGCTGCTGTAACAATGAGAGCATATCAACGAAGATCCGATTGCGCTAAATGCAAACCGAGTAATGTTTTTTGAATCCGTATTGGATCTAGATCATTTGTTATCTTGGCACCACTGTAGAAATTAGCTCATTTTCTAAATCGTATTTTTACACTTGAGCACATGAATGCAAATGCATCTACCTAGTAACGATTTATTTTTGTTATATACGAGTATGCCAAAGAAGATTTGATATCTAAACAGATGGCTCTTGTATTGAGATTCGATCTGACGAGTTTCATTAATTACAATATCTTCAGTATTTAATGGACTAAAACTTTAAGAAGAATATAATTAATATTCTACTACTTTTTCAAGAGATGACTACTTTTTAGGGTTTCGTAGTAAACAAGGAGCCCTTATAGTTTCGCCATGTCCGTCTGTCTGTCCGTCTGTCCGTGGCTTAGCTCAGAGACTCTTAGTACTAGAAAACTGTAATTTGTATGGGTACACATATTAATCACGCCGGCAGAGTGGTAAAATAAAATCTTGAAACATATTTTTTTAGGGTAGTACATCCCAAGCCCAACACGTAAAGTGGGGATGGTATTTTTTTTCTCGTCTATCCCATAGTGTGGGGTATCGTTGGGTAGGCCGTTTAAAAATATTGCGGGTTTGTAAAAACCATTTTTCGATTCAGGGATCCGTTTGCGTAATATTAAGCTTTAAAGTGCTAATTTTTGTTAGAGTCAAGTGTTCTCATCAGCTTCTAGCAGTCTACTTGTCTTAACCACTCACTGAATATTGTGAAAGATGATAATAATGGCTAGAAAGAGGATGCAAATCAGTGTTCGCTGAATGATGCTGATTTATTTATAGCGGAAGACAGGATGTCCCGCTAAATGTTGAGTGTACCTATATATCAGTGGAGTGGATCATGATTGATATATATCAATTGAAATTTATGTGGATACACATATATCAATTGACAGGCGGGTATACTTACCACTATGACATATGGTGCCGAAACGTGGACACTCACAGTCGGGCTGGTCCACAAATTTAAGGTCGCTAAGCGCGCTGTGGAGCGGACTACGCTCGAAATTTCTTTGAAGGATAAAATCAGGACCGACAGTTACCGACATAGCTTGCAGAGTAAGCAAGCTGAAGTGGCAGTGGGCTGGCCATGTTTATCGAACCGACCGATGGCCGGTGGAGCAGACGAGTCCTGAAGTGGAGACCGCGTATTGGCATGCTAGAGACTCACTGACCCCACAGTCAAACCATTGCAATGGTTTTGTAGGGCTAAGTTTATAAGTTAGGTACTTACCATGTTAGAAAAAAAAAAGAGCGTAGGGTGGGACGCCCCCCAGCTAGATCGACCGACGACCTTAAAAAGGTGGCTGGGACAGACTGGATGCGGAAGGCGGAGGACAGAGTGCTGTGGTGCAGCCTGGGAGAGGCCTATGTCCAGCAGTGGACTGCAATAGGCTAGTTGATTGATTGATATCAATAATTGATATTTATTGTAAAATCAGAAATTTTGCAGATACAAGCGTAAAACATGTAACATGGGGTTACATGTTTTTTGAAATTATATTGGGCGACTCGACTTGGCTTCATCGGCCGTCGCATCTTAGGGCCCAGGGCCCCCTTGGAAAATAGCACTAGATACGCCAATGCAAAGGCCTCTTATTATACAGAGGTGGCACGATCACCACATTTGCTCAAGCAGACGTACTTTAAGGCGACGATAACCGACTTTTAATGATTTTATACTGAAGATCACGTCTTAACGAGTAGTGTTAATGATTTGAAAAAAATATATGTTAAATTAGAGCATTTTCTTAATAACTTAATATGTGAATATTTTAGATTGTCTATATTACATAGTGAAATTAATTTGTAAAGTTATGTCTAACGCGGATTAAAAACTGAGAATCACGCAAAATCTATCAAGCGTATTTTTCTAAAACCTTCACCTTTTTAAAGATAATTTAATTATTGATCGTTTTATGTGTAATAAATTAATAATGTGTTTTATTTGGGCCAGCGCTCCTGGATGGGCGAGTCCTATTACTGGCTGGAAGTACGACGGGTTTCGTGAGCTCAGTACAGAACACGCAAGCTAACCACTCAAGTTCACTGGCATATATTTGGCCTTAAGTCCAGGTTTCCTCACGATGTTTTCCTTCACTGATGTCAGTCATGTCCAAGGTAAACTCAGAAATTACATATGATTGAGAAAATTTACAAGAAAATATAATTAATTATTGTAAGATTATAGTAAAAGTATAAACATAATTTAAAACAAAACTTATAAAACATGTATGTATGTATACACGGCTACATATCAAGCTATACATTTCTAGTATAAGCTGCGATCTCTCATTGTAGGGAAATCATAAACAATGCGAGATAACCTTATACTGGATTTGTATAGCTTGATATGTAGCCATGTGTACCCTGTAATGTCCCAACGCCCCCGAGGCAAATATGATAATTATAATTATTTAGATGTAAGCACTTTGTATCTCATTTTAAATGAACTGTTATCTATGTAAGTTTATATTAAGTTTATATATGTTTTTATTAATCCTTACTTAATAGTTATTATAATAAATGTGAAAGTAGATATTATCGTCACTTTCTTTCTTACCCAACAGTATCCATATCGACGATACTATACGCTCAAATCAAAATTGTTTTAATACGGTGAGTGCACTGCACAGCCCTTATACCATTAACATAATTATTCATTAGTTCTTTATAAGAGAGTGGACGTCAAGGCCAGAATATTATGGTATGTAGTACCTACAGGAATGTCATGCTTGACACTTGATAGCCATCGACTTTGAATAACAGTAGGCATCGTGCTTCACTTACCATTGTGTATCTATTTGTAATTAGGTAGGTATGATAGGGACGGAAAAGGAAAGGAGAAAAACTAATAATAATGAAATGAAATGAAATGTATTTATTTGCCAGAATATAGGTACATACATAATAACGATGGTAGAATAATTTTAGTCTCACTATATTCGACTTATGTAATGTTTTTAATAGGTGCATGTTTAATATATTCAAACCTTACTGAAAATGTAGCTATGTTTATAATTACCTGTCATAAGCAGAGATCGGAATAGGTAGAGTTAATTTATCTAAACTTCGAGGAAGGATTTAACGTAGAGTGGATAATACCTCCTCTTAAATCCCGGAATATAACTATAACGACGTTTAAATCCCGGGATTTAAAAACCACAAACTATTTATAGTTACAAATTATTGATTTGAAGAATCATATGTAACATTTTTTAAGGGTTACGGACTAAAATTTCTAAAAAAGCTCTTTAATTTAATAGTTTTAGTACGGAACCCAAAAAAATGTTATATGATTTTTCAAATCAATAATTTGTAACTGTATTATAAAGTCCAATAAATAATTTGTGGTTTTTAAATCCCGGGATTTGAACGTCATTTTAATTATTTTGGGATTTTAGAGGAGGTATTATCCACTCTATGTTACACCCTGCCCCGAAGTTTAGGTAAATTAACTCTACCTATTACGATCTCTGGTCATAAGTAATATAGCACCCTGTATACGAGAATGCCATCAAAACAATGTTGGCTTTCATAATAAACCTACGAGTTGAAATCCTGTAGGGTAGGTATATGTAATCTGCACCCTAATTGGGTAACACACAATCTGAATGATTTTAAAGGTTAATGCTAATCCATTGCTTCATAATTTTTGAAGATTTTGTCTGCACAATAACGTAAATAACGCAATGCAATTATTTATTTATATATAGGTACCTTCTAGGTCACAAAAAAAAAAAAACAAAAAACTACTTAATATATAATGGGCGGCCTAATCAATTTATGCCATCTATTCCAGGCAACCTTGGAATGGACAGCGATTTGTCTGGATATAAAATGGGGCTGTCGTTGGTGCAAATAACAAGTATACAATATACTAAAATATATACACACTACACAGATATATACAAATATCCTAAATAATAGATACATACATACCTACTAAATATATAAGCAACGAAAATCAATGAAGACTATAGATAATCACAGTTACTAGAACAAGATTACAACGACATGTAATGTTCCTTCACGAGTCTTTTAAATACAAGCAACGACTGCGCGCGTTTTATTTGAACGGGCAATGTATTGACCTGTCAAAATGAAACACATTGCTACTGTGTGCAATAACCTCTCAGATTTATTTCTAAATAAAGAAAAAAATGAATAATAAGGTAATTTATTCGATGTTTAATAGCTATATTTTTGAGAGTTGTGTATTGTGCAACGACCTTTGTTTTCACGCTAAACCCAAGATGTTGATGGTAAGAAGATAAGTAATAAATAAAACGAAGTCTATTAATTCTAAATGCAGTTCATAAATCATTCAAAATTATGAATTAGTGCGTATTGCTGGGCTATTCACCGCACGCCCACGGCAATGGCTTCCGCCAGTAGCCCTGATGAAATGCTTCATAATACGCCGACGGAATGCGACTATCGACAATGCGCATGGGCACTCAATTATTTTACATTACGTGTTGAAATCGCAGCATTTCGCGCTCATTTGTTGTTACACTACCCTGCTGCTTGTGAAAGGTTTACAGCTGTATGTAAAAACAAGGATATAAACACTTCAGTAGCAAGTTATGTTGGTATTGTAGACACTCTCAATTAGTAATGGCTGTGTGTATTTATTTAAAGGGAATTCAAATATTTACCGCTTAGAAGACTTTAAACATGGTTATATGTACATATACATGCACGACTGTCCATATTTTGTAACCAGTGGAAAGAAACCAATCTCTTTTATTTTGATCACACACGAATTTCAGTTCAGTAAAAATAATTTCACTTAATTTATATCTATCTATCGCTTCTTTTAATGAGTCCGGTTGATACTCATTATTTTATGGTGTCCTGTCATTTGACAAAAAACGAATCACAAATTTTCATTTTAAACAATAACGTTAGGTAAATTTATACTTGATAAAGTTATGACTTTAACACACAAATAACTGAACAACTGACAACATTTTATTGTATCAAAACATCATTTGACAAACTAATCTTTTTATAATCATGTTAATTGATAAAACAAAGCAAAGCTTAAATAACGTTTGACAGAATGCATTGCTTGATAATTACTTAATTTACCAAAACTTACTTTACTTACGTTACCCGGGACCGAAATAGATTAGGTTATAACGGCGACCCCCTACGCACGAGTCGAGCGAGCGAAGCGAGCGTGCTGCGGCAGCGCAGTGGCCGGCGAGTTCCTTATATGCCTAGAATATATAGAAAAAACTGTCATGATCACTATGTTTAGAAAATTTATTATAAAAAGATAGATAAACGCATAACACACGATAATGACACATGCTATATATGTAGTATAAACGTGATTTTTCTAAAATAATGTAAATGTATAAATATCATGCAAAACATTTGAAAAGTTCTAAGCATTTGCCAAATAAATGTAAAAGCGAGTGTTCATAGAATAAAACATTTGCGGAATAAGTTGTTTGTGAAATAAATAGTATAGGAAACGTTCGCGTTGGTCGTAACAAAAAAATTGTCAACGATGTTTTGGGGAAACATTAGTGAACCCAATAAATTTTACTGATTGATTTTTTACTGATCTACCGTCATTTTGTTAAATAGCAAATTTTACAAGGTCAAAAATATAATTTCAAAAATATTCATTTGACCTTGTAAAATGAATATTTTTGAAATTATATTTTAACATTTATAATATTTGCAAAGTAAAATCATCTGTGAAATCTGTATTTTGTCAAACGATGACATAAAAATAATATGTTTGCGAAATGAGAGGTTTGTCAGTTTTTAAAGTTTTATTTTAAAATGATCATTTGTCATTCATTTTTGTCAAACATTCGTGAACCTTATTTTATACATGCTATCTTCATATTTATTATCTACGTATTGATTCAGTAATCAAGGAGGGTTATAAAGCGTGTCCGCGGTCTGATTTTGATATTTATTGAAAAACAAGCCATGTGCGATCGGCACCCTAATTGCGTAACATACTATTTATCACAATCTGAATGATCTGGGCCTCAAGTCTGCTATTACAATAGTGTCAGAATGGTCTCGCCATTGTGAGTATTTGACAGTGTTTGTATGGCAAATCTATCAAAAACTCACAATGAAGAGACCATTCTGACACTATTGTAATAGCAGACTTGAGGCCCTGGAAGGATAACATATATGAAGCAATGGATACTAAACCATTGTTTCATATGTTCGAAAAAGGATGATGGGCAACCTACTAGACCCCGTCCTCATTTTTTTTTATCCAACAGACTTCTTTTCTGTCTCATAATTATCGTTACGGGCTAAAAAATAACAAAAAGTTTGTTTAAAGTTTTAAATACAAGGGGTTTCCTGAAAAACACATCTTCTAGTTTCGTTACTCTAACGAAAATACAGATGTTTGTTTTCTACTTGTCGTCACAATAAAAGATATAAAACATAGTAATTTCTTACTTATGTATATAATATGGAACATAAAACAACATAAAAATAAAAAAACCAACACGATTTGCACTTATTTTTGAATAATTAAACTTATTTTTGTAGGTACTACAGTAGTGCTATTACGTTTCCTCCTTTTCCTGAAAAACCCTATACTTTTGACGGTCGTCGCCATAGTAAAGAATTATCAGTAGGCCGAGACCTTTTGAATGAGATATGTCTCAAGTCTGTTGACTAAGCTTTTATTTTGGGGACGCCAGCGCCCATCGTCCAATGTCTGCTCAACAACATAAAAAACGCAAGGAGTGTTGTTGAACTGTCAAAATGTAAACCATTGCTACTGTAAGTGGGCTAAATTGAGAAGTTCATTTTTGTCGGATTTCTCATCGACAAAAATGAACTTCTCAATTTAATCCCTTGGGCCTTGCGCAAAATTGTATACTTTTAGATCCAGCGGTTTAGCCTGTGCGTTGTCTGTCAGAGAATGAATGAATGAATTTAAGATTTTTATTACGTAAGTAGATCTGTATAGGTAGGTTCATTTAATTTCCATGAGTTTTGTTTAGCAATATCAATTGATCCGATCTGAACTTGAACTTTTGTAGCTTGTCGAAATTATAAAAAAGCTCAAGAAGAAGCTTCAAGTAACACTTTTATCCAAATGGTTCAGCCTACCTATATTTTGGTCTAAGTATGGTGGCCTGATGTTATACTCAATTATGTTGATGTTGATAGCAAGGCTTTAAATACCGGTAAATTTTCATAACGTTACCTTTTATTGACAGAGTTAACGTTATTATATTAGAATAACGGTAATCGATTTAACGTTATTAATGCAACATTTTATTTTATCGTTATTTAAAACGGGTGAGTTAGTTATCGTATTTTTGTTAATGTTAATTAACGTTATATTACTGGTAATGTTATCAAGTAACGTTAAATTTTTGTAACGTTAGTAAGGTATAACATTGAAATTTAACGTTACGTTACGGTTATTATTTTGTTATTTGGTAACGTTAACAAGCCTTGGTTGATAGGGCCACACTCCATGAAGCCCAAATAAAAATTAAAAATAGACTTAAATGCTCTTACAAACAGGTGCGACACGAGGGCACCGCTCGCTCGTCGCACGACACACGGTGCCTTTGTGTTGCCTCGTGTGTCGCGCATGTTTGAAGGAGCTTTAATTCGGAATTGTTCATTTTGAATACAACCGAAGAATTAACTATAACTGAATTTAAACTTAAAACGAGTTTCGCATTATATCAAAAGTTTGGGCATTCTAATTCTGTCTGAATGTCCGATTGTTTAAATTAATTTGTATTTTCTCCCTCCCCTTCGTTGTTCCCCTTAATTAACGGTTAACACCCCCGCCACGTTTGGAACAATAATTTGCAGAAGAGATTAAACGCACGCGTGTTGCAAAAATTACATACAATTAATCTATCTATATATATATACTAATATATAAAGCTGAAGAGTTTGTTTGTTTGTTTGAACGCGCTAATCTCAGGAACTACTGGTTCGAATCGAAAAATTCTTTTTGTGTTGGATAGTCCATTTATTGAGGAATATTATGAGCTATATAACATCACGCTACAACCAAAAGGAGCGGAGCATAAATGCAAAATGTTGCAAAAACGGGAAAAAATATTCCTTTTTGAGAGCTTCCGTTGCGTGCGCTGCGTAAACGGTTTAAGTTACGCAAATATCATGTATCATGGAATTGTTCCTCTTTAAATGTTCTAAAAAAAAGTCCGCGACAGCATATGTCTATCTTTTAAGATTGACCCACTATAACCTTTTTTATGGTAATCAAATTTGTTCGAAATTAATGCATTATTTGCGAAGGAGTTTTCATAAACATGGTATTAATCCTTATCCAAATAAATACGTTATTCATCACAAGTATTTAATTTTGAACAAAGTTGCCCTTACATCATTTAATTTCAATGAATATCTTAGGAGATATAACTGTTTTATAATAACTCCGCAGCAAAATAATGATCAACTCTGCGAGGTAGTCTATTCTAAAGCTGAAGAGTTCGTTTTTAGGGTTCCGTACCCAAAGGGGACACTATTACTAAATCTCCGCTGTCCGTCTGTCTGTCTGTCTGTCTGTCCACCTGTCACCAGGCTGTATCTCATGAACCGTGATAGTTAGACAGTTGAAATTTTCACAGATGATGTATTCCTGTTGCCGCTATAACAACAAATACTAAAACACAGAAAAAAAATATTTAAGGGGGGCTCCCATACAACGGACATGATTTTTTTGCCGTTTTTTTTGCTCCGCCCGCGTGGATGTCGGTTATCGCGTAAAAAAGTAGCCTATGTCCTTCTCTATATCCCAGGCTATATTCCTGCCAAATTTCATGTCGATCGGTTCAGCGGTTTAGGCGTGAAAACGTAACATACAGACAGACAGACAGACAGACAGAGCTACTTTCACATCTTACTTAATATATAAAGCTGAAGAGTTTGTTTGTTTGTTTGAACGCGCTAATCTCAGGAACTACTGGTTCGAATCGAAAAATTCTTTTTGTGTTGGATAGTCCATTTATTGAAGAATATTATAGGCTATATATAACATCACGCTACAACCAAAAGGAGCGGAGCATAAATGAAAAATGTTGAAAAACGAGAAAAATTATTCCTTTTTGAGAGCTTCCGTTGCGTGCGCTGCGTAAACGGTTTAAGTTACGCAAATATCATGTATAATGGAATTGACCCTCTAAAAATTTTCAAAAAAAAAGTCCGGGACAGCATATGTCTATCTTTTAAGATTGACTCACTATAACCTTTTTTATGGTAATCAAATTTGTTCGAAATTAATGCATTATTTGCGAAGGAGTTTTCATAAACATGGTATTAATCCTTATACAAATTAATACGTTATTCATCACAAGTATTAAATTTTGAACAAAGTTGCCCTTACATCATTTAATTTCAATGAATATCTCAGGAGATATAACTGTTTTATAATAACTCCGCAGCAAAATAATGATCAACTCTGCGAGGTAGTCTATTCTAAAGCTGAAGAGTTAGTTTTTAGGGTTCCGTACCCAAAGGGTAAAATGGGACCCTATTACTAAAACTCCGCTGTCCGTCTGTCTGTCTGTCTGTCTGTCCGTCTGTCACCAGGCTGTATCTCATGAACCGTGATAGTTAAACAGTTGAAATTTTCACATATGATGTATTTCTGTTGCCGCTATAACAACAAATACTAAAAAATGGAAAAAAATAATATTTAAGGGGGCTCCCATACAACGGACATGGTTTTTTTTTGCGGTTTTTTTTCTCCGCCCGCGTCGATGTCGGTTATCGCGTAAAAAAGTAGCCTATGTCCTTCTCTATATCCCAGGTCGATCGGTTCAGCGGTTTAGGCGTGAAAACGTAACATACAGACATATAGACAGATAGACATACAGACAGAGCTACTTTCACATTTATAATATTAGTATGGATAGCTTTTGCCTGCGGCTCCGCCCGCGTGGATGTCGGTTATCGCGTAAAAAAGTAGCCTAAGTCCTTCTCCATATCCCAGGCTATATCTTTGCCAAATTTCAAGACGATCGGTTCAGCGGTTTAGGCGTGAAAACGTAACATACAGACAGACAGACAGACAGACAAATAGACAGACAGACAGAGTTACTTTCACATTTATAATATTAGTAAGGATAAGGATTTGTATGGATGGTACGGAACCCTTCGTGCGCGAGTCCGACTCGCACTTGGCCGGTTTTTTGTTTTTTGAACGCGCTAATCTCTGGAACTGCGAGTTGGATTTGAAAAAATCTTTTTGCATTTTACAGCCCAATTCTTGAGGAAGAATTACATGCCTATTAACTAGGACACAATTTTTTTTATGAAAGTTTATTCGAAAACGAAGTAAAAGCACGGGCAGGCAATGTGTTGCGACGGGGTGGGTCGGGGGAACAAGAAATTTAACGCGGACGAAGTCGCGGGCAGAAGCTAGTATAAAATAAAACAAATGGCAACGATCCACTCGTTCATCTAGTGGTTGCAAGCGCTACTGCTGAGCATGAGGTCCTGGGTTCGATTCCAAGGTCGGGCAAAGGGTTTATCATTAGGAATGTCCTAGTAGCAGCCCGGAGTCTGGATGTGTGCCCAACCGGGCTGGCAATAGGCTGAAAGAAAAGAAAGAAGAAAATAGATTTCTTTGCGTTAAAGACGACGCAAAAAGAGAACACAAACACAATAAAAAAATAAAAAATCGGGGAGTCTTGACGGACTGCCGATAGAAGTGAAAATTAAGTAACTTGAAAGCGTTCGGTGACGATGACGCGAGTTCCATGATTTTTGTTCACCCAAAAAGTACACATATATACCTATACAGTATACCTACATATAGCTCATGGAAAGCGTTCGGTGACGATGACGCGAGTTCCATGATTTTTGTTCACCCAAAAAGTGCTCAACGAACCTAAAGAAGTTTTAGCTACAAAAATAACAAGTTGGGGGAAAATATGTGTCACATCCACGCAAAACAGCCATCGCTCAGCATAATGCTGCGATCCTATGCGAGACAGAGGAGAGGAGGAGGTCTATGTGGTAGGCTCGCCCCAACTGAACGGTCTGTGTACGGTTGCATGGGCATACCTAACTGGCGAAATTTGGGTGTACTATTGGTACACATCTGCCTTACCCTTCGGGGATACAGGCGCGATGTTATGTTTTAAATGGCAACGAACGGGGTCACATTAATGTTATCAAAATACAACCGTGAAAGATACCACTTTATTGAGCAGATTTTTAGCAAAATACATTATTACCACCGAATTCTTTCCGAGACCACCCACACTTTACGATCCCAAGTTACCTATCCGGCCTGATATTTAAAATGATAACACGAAAACCGGATTAATTAGCGCCAATAAAACTAAAAATATGCAAATGTGCGTAGCGTTTATTGACAGCATTAGACTTTTTGTATGAAAAGCTCAAATTGTAATAATTCTGATTTATATCTAAACATCATTAATATTATAATGTGTGCTAATGTCGTGAAATATGATGCTTGCGAATAAAATCACATAAACAATAGGTAATTACCGATTCCGAGGTTGCTGGTTCCGACCACGCCTTTGCAGACTGCAGTGATATTTTGTTTGAAAATCAAACAAACCTTTGGAATGAGCGGTCACGAAGGGAAACCTAAAATATCATCGATAAACCGCTTACAGTCGACAACTGAAGTATCTCAGATTCCCTTTATTTATTTATTTACTTTCACTATCTTTGGCGACATTTACAGTTATCGGTTTTACATGCTACAGAGCCAAATATACAGCGTTGCCAGATTTTATTTCGGCCAAAACGGAATTTAAACCTTTGAGTAAAAAAAGTGGGAACCTTCGGAAAAAAAAACTTTACCTCAGGTTTGTGAAGTGGAAATTTCTTTAGCCGCGTTGAGCGATTTTTGCTAAGGGAAAAACTTATGGGTTCACGTCACCGAAATGCGCGACATGCTCGTGACGTGTTGGCAATCCTTATGACTGCCTATTTTTTTTACAAAGTACTTTCCCTTTAATTTGTATTTCAAATTAAGTTTACAATGATAATAGATAGCCATAGAAAATGTATTTTAATGAAAATATTATATTAATTTACTATACTAATAACAATAATTTAAGTATCTAGATTACCCTGTAGTGTAAGGCAGTTAAGTCTTCAGAGGAATTTTAAAACGGGGTGAATAGGGATGCGGGGGTGAATCGGGACGAATTTTTAAAATGGACTTTAATGTTGAAATAATATAGTTTGTTGCTAACAAGGACACTTAGGCCTGTGTTCACCAACGTTCAAACCACCGGTTAGGTATTTAAACAGTTGGTTTATGTCAAATTTCCTATGAAATTTTGAGTAAACAACTGATTAAATATCTAAACAGTTGATTTAAATGTTGGTGAGCACAGGCCTTAATCGTTAACTACATTGGAGTCCTTTTTGGCAACAAACTATATTATTTCAATGTTAAAATCCCTTTTAATGTTTTGTCCCGATTCACCCCTGCATCCCTATTCACCCCGTTTTACGGATAAATAAGTAATACATTATTTACGAATTACTTATTTATTTTTCTATCCTCGCTAAGCGGGACTGAGCCAGTCCCGCGTGGGACTTTATGTTTGGAAAAAAAATCTGGTCGTCCCGCCAAATTCGGGACATCTGGCAACGCTGATAGAAAACTGTATAGGTACGCGTTTTATAATAAAAGCTCAAACATTGCTAGTAACGGTACCATCCCATCTATGACTAGGTACCGTAATTAATTAGGTAGATTAGTAATAAAACATATCTTATTAATTCCATAAAATTTTACGACTAAACAGGTCTGTTCAACTCGAAGTGATAATTAAAGAGTTTGCTATTATAATATTAGGTAATAATTGATAGGTATTATGTCTCGCACACCGTAAAATCAAATATAATCACACTTATTGTGTGTCAATATGACATGTATTAATGGATTTCATTTTCTGAGGAAAACTATTTAATAGACCAATTGAGAAGACAAGGCAATAGTTTAAACATTATTTCACGTCTGCATTGGGTAATGGGTATACAATCTACAGTGTAAAGTATCAAATTATTTCCCACGCGTTTTAAGAAAATAAAGCAGATTGCCATACGGCGGTTTTACTTTTAGCATACAGCTATACAGGCAAATTAAAGTGAAGGTACCATAAGTACTTAAGATCACTTTAAGCCAGTAATTGTACAGCAATTTGGTATCGATTGTACAGACGGCCGGTGCGCTGGTGAATGCATCGGATAGTGCATCGGTCGAAAGGGTAGCGGTTACGGCATGGCGGCCTCTCACTGCGCGCGCGCCGGCCAAATGTCATCGCCAACTGCGTTCAACAACGTAATTATACATAGCTTTCTGTAGTACTACATACTCACTGCTATTGTGGGAATTATAGAACACAGTGCATTTGCTTGTCTTCCTAGAGAAATCGAGAGGTTAATCTGAATCTTCCTACGTTTGTCGTAGGAGTCAATTGAGGTCATTGCGGATAATGGTTCTTATAGAGATAGTAGTGATTAGTTAAACACATCCGTAGTTGATGCTTTAGAATTGATAAATTACGTAATAACTTTCATGAGTGCCATTTGTGTAGTAGGTAGGTACGTAGAGCATACTTGCCAGAATCCTTTGTCATGAAGAATTAGAACACCTCCATTGAAAAGCTGACGAGTACCTACTATTGATGGTTTGGGTTGGCATAGTTGTACAAAACGTACTAGTAACGACTATTAATTACAAACCACATTCAAAACACAAATATTACGAGAACCATAACTATTTCAAATTTAAAACTGTTTAAGTCCATTCATGTTTTCAGTTTCGAAGAATTACTAAATCGAAATGCGCCATGCAATCAATGCAAAGATAATACAAGACTATAACTTAATCATAATAAATAACACCATTGTGAACTAACTAGCCATAATGTATATATTTTGTCTGCTTGTGACAATGAACTAAAAGATTACATGCCGTATAGTTGAGAACCGATATTATGCAGAGATATTTCATCGTGGTTTATGAGTAAAGAGGTCAAGGAAATTGCGTACAAATCAATGCTGCATGGGTGCGCGACACTTCCTCACTTTGTGCTGTTGACAATAAACAAAATGTCTGTCCATAAACAATGGACACTAAATTTGGGGTCAGCAATGATTGTGAAGCTACAATGACATTATTGTATAAGAAATGTCATTCAAACGGAGTTATGCAATGTACTCTGAGACAATGTAATAAACATAATCAGCACTTTCAAAAGTTGAGATCAACACAGCAGAAAAGGGCAGTTTCGAAATATGAGATCGATATTTTTCCCATATCAATAACTTATTTCATAAAAGGGTCGCGGTGATCGGTGACAATTTCATTACATTACCTGACGTGCGAGAATGCAACGCGAGCCCTCTGTAGAGATGTGTTGATACCATAAACACATGTAGTTTATTTTCGGATGTCCCTTCACTACCAAAGCATATTTAACGACCGCAACCAAGCTCGCAGGAAGATATCATTAATAGAATAACATTAACAGATCGTTTATTATACACATTTTAAGCGGAAACATGAAATTGGAAAGAATATTTAGTTTTTTGATTTGTGTGTTTGTAACATATTTTAAAATACACTAGTAAGTCTAAACATTACACGAATGTGTTCTCATTCACTTCCCCTTGCAACATAATAGTTGAGGTTATTTTTAACTTTGTACTTGTATTCCCCTTGACTGATGCGATACCTACCTCACAAGACCGTATTACTTCAGTCCTTCACATAAGTAAGTGCTTTGTGTTTTTGTTGATTTTGTATTTAATTTAAAGTAGTATTTTAAATAATTTGGCTTGTGGCAAAGTAATAACAGCCTCACGGGTCAATCGGTCAGGTTAAATGCAATTAATTTATTTCAGGTACTTGACCTATATTAAATACAAAAAAAACAATACACAATTTTGTCAACTTTATAAGTAATACCTAATTGTTGTATAAGTTAATTTTAAGACGCAAAAATATGACTACGTAACTGATAAATTTCAGATCAATTCAATTAAAATATCAAAAGTACAAAGCAAAATAAAAATTTATTAAATAGGACAATGAATTAAATTAAGTAAATGAAGTTATGTCAGAAGCAAATATTATAATAATTATCCATAATCCATAGATCATTACACAGTTATATACAAATTAAATAAAAAAGACATATCAAGCACCAGCAATATGCCTGCTAAAACAATGCCCAACGTAGGGCAATCCAGTAGCTGTGCAATCATAGCCAGGATAGTGTTGGAGCTAGCTCGTACCCTGCGCACCAAGGACGCGCACCGCTTGCACATGGTGGCGTGGAAAAAGTCGGTGCGGGCTTCCGCAAACATTGCCCGAGGCGCTGCTGAAGCGGGGCAACTCCAACACCGCCCTGAACGTGTTGTTATATTGGACACGAAGGGCACTGTAAGCAGCTTGTGAGTAAGATGCCCATAGGCTGCACGTGTATAGGGAGGTGCAGAAAGCTTTGAAAAGTGTGATTTTTACCTGATTTTAACAACGTGCAACCTACGGGCTATCATATTTGCTCTCTTAGCCAGCGCCCTCCGCTCCCGCTCAATATCAAAATGGTCTTTCAGATCGGCTGTTACCCAGTGCTTTAAATTTGTTCACCCGTTCTAACGGTACACCATTCATGCAAATAGGAGGTACTTGCTGTGGGTATTTGGCGCCTCCCTGAAATACCATATATTGGCTTCGGAATGCTCGCCACGGTTGGTTCGTGGATGGGTGACCATGTTTACATACCAAGACTCCTCCGTGCCTCGGAAAGCACGTTAAGCAGTTGGTCCCGGCTGTCATTCGTGGATCTTTGGTAGTCGTTAAGAGTCATCAGAAGCCCGAAAGTCTGACAACCAGTCTTACCAAGGGTCATCGTATTACCCAGTTATTAGTCGCTCCATGTAAAATACTGGTATTCAGCTATATCCGGTAAGACTGGAAGCCGACCACAGCGTAGGAAAATGATAGACAGATGATGATTTTAAACAGTTTATTAAAATAGTACATTGTGATACAAGGGTGGAAAGTACAGTAAACTCGTGTCATTAAAAACCGCTCGTTTGTAATAACCTACACACCCGTGTATCATACGACGTTTTTCAATACAGTTGTGGGAAATAGTAAAAAACAAATCAAAGAATAAAATAAAATTATCGTAAGTCGCCAAATATCTTTCTCGAGATTTTGGGGGCAAAATTTCATCTTGCGCAGTTTTCGCCTCAGATAAAATATCGAGTGGAGTTAATTCCATTTCATCGTTTGTAATTTTTTTTTTCATATTACTAAAAAAAAAATTATGCCACAAAAAATTAAAATTTTCTGAAAATGGCGCGGTTTTGCAACTGGACATATTTTGTTTTACAAAGAAAACAGCATATACAGCCTATTCGATTTTTGACAAATGTTGATGTGAAAATAATTAAATTAAAACTGGTAATTAAATACATGAAACAACAATTTAAAACTTTTGAGAATTCGACGCTAAGACGTACGGACTCATTAATTTTTTCTCGTATTAAATCTATCCCATTTTATTCTATGTAAGAAAACTTCTTGCTACTAAACTTTTAAATTGACTTATAAATTTAAAACTCAACTGCAAAACAAAATGATCGAGCTCGTAAACAGAAGTCACGACCGCGTAAACAAAAGATGCCTATGCAAAAGATTTAATTTTCGAATCATAATTATAGCCTCTGAAAGTACGGCAACTGTATTGAAAAAAGTAATACATTCTCAAGGCGGAAACGATGCAAAAGAGGAAATTAACGTTCACAATACAGGTGCAAGCTCAAAGCTTTGCAAGGCAGTATCAAATTGCGGCCATAACTCTACTCGGCGAGCCAGACGATAAAAATTAAACTAAAACAAAGCACAAATGAAAACAAGAGCAGGGAAACTGCATTAAACAAATAAATAGAAGTATATAAATATTGACATTCATTTTATTCGGAAAGAAAAGAAGTGTTTAAAACAAACTCATTTACATCTCCTATTGTCCACAGATGAAGTAGCTTTGCTTATAAAGCAATGAATTTAAAAATATATATAACAGTAAGCTTCGTTCCCTTCAATTGCCCCCGTTCGTGTTGATCTTGTTAACTTCCCAAGCACGTTGGTTCCCTTGCGAATATAAAAATGCAAAGTAGAAATGTGGGCACGGTGAATGCAAATTTTATCTTTCTGCACCCCAAGTTTGGTGTTTGGATTTTGTACTATAACAACATGTTGTTTTTCTCTGTCATGTCAAAACCATCTTCATAACTTTAGATTTACATTCACTTTCTGTACGGGTAATAATTTTGATCCAACCGTTTCATTGCGTACTTTCTTAGTATTACATAAGGTACCTAATTATGAATGATTTCATTTATACAATGTATATTAAGCAGAAGTAAACAGACGAGACTCCTTATATGTAACTGTGTTGTCGGAGTCATAGACACGAATAAGGACATCACTTGTCGATGGTATCTTGGAGCCGTATAATCAATAAGTAATTCGTATAATTTCATGAGCTTAGAATTAGAAATCGGTCGGTGTATCATTGCTTCTAATAATTGTTTTACTTGTGTTAGTGTTTAATTACTTCGATTGTTCTAGAGATAGGTCGCGGTAGCCATATAAGTGTTAGTAACATAACCAAACGCGTGGACCAGTCCAGATAATTGGGTGTTTGCTTTTTATTGCAACCCCGGTTCGTGTCCCGTCCATATTGGAATGTTTTCCTAGATCGTGAAATGCCACCCGACAACGGACCAGACACTTATTTACAACATTGGAATACTTACAGTTTTTAATGTAGGTTACTATTTAATCATATTGATGGGTGTCGTGGATTCCACGAGAGTGTGAGAGATACAACTGTTTATTATTTTCCTTGATAATATTTCTGTCATTAATAATATTTTGTTCAGACTATACTTACTATAGTAACATAGCAGGCATGATTTAAGCAAGATTGTTCATTTTCTATTCCTAAATCCTCAAGTCTGAAGTTCGTAGCTTCTACCAGACGCATTAAAAGTTCCGGTCGCTTTATCTATTAAGCTGGCTACTACTGGCTTTTACTGCGGACCCCTCTATTACTTTTATCAAGAGCCAGGATACACTGAGTAGACAGTATTACAACGCGTAAACTTGAAATGTCAAAACATTGCAAAACATGGCTATAATCTTTCTCATTTCATTTTAAATTACGACTCCTGCTTACAGATGTAACCACGCGGGACTGGTGCGTAAACAATGTCCACGTTATTATATGTGACAGTATCGGGGGAAATCACTGGAGTTATAATAGTTGACTAGCTATTTGCACACGAGTGTGTAACTTTATACATTAGTGGCAGTATGTGTCGATGTGACGCGTGCCGCGAGCTCTTCGCGGAGTCGCCTAACTGTTCCCTGACATCCCGCGACGGACGCGCGGTTGCAGCGTCATCGTTAACTTTGTTGTGACCAACCCGTTTTAGCAGTACTTTTGAATAGGCATTAAAATAATATTATGTCCGGTTACTACAGAAGACCCCCTGTTAGAGCGGTAGTCTCAACTTCTCAAGTCTCAGATTGTTTACAGTATCAAAGGCGCATTTTTGCAAGTAATTCTAGACATAACGCGACCGCAATTACTCTTCGAGGCTGTCCAATAAACAACTCATGTCCCCACGTCCATTGCGTCCGCTAAGGTGTTTCATATGAGGCATATTTGGAATAGCTGCGAGGATGATGAACTTTTGAGCGGCGTTTTGCATTCTGCGTCTATTTCAGTATCGTCGGACGCATGCAGTTACGCGTCAAGTTATGTTTATAGCGCACCGGTGTTAAGTCAATTACTCTTACCAGTGTTACAAATTCCTTTAGCAACATAAATCTGCAGACATTACGTACTGTGCGCAGGAAATGGGTAAAATTAACTCACAGTTAAAGTTTGCCAAAGTCAGGAAACAATGAGTGAGCTCAGCAGACGTGGTCTGTCGTGGTGTCGGACATAAAAGAACAGTATCTAAGCACGATCGATAAAATTACAGTTTTATTTTAAACCAATAGCAAAACATTTAATGGATAAATTCCAGTGGAGCAAAAACTCTGCAAGTAAGTATAACTTTTCTGAAATTGCTGAAACGAGAAGAACTGGCTGGGTTTTTTTGTAACTTTAACTTGGAACTGGAGCTGACAAGTACGAACAACGAGTTCTATTTACTGGAACTATGTGTAATAACAATTACGTGTATACAAATTATGGTCGTTCCTAGAACAATTACTGTGCGATGTCACAGCAATAAAAGTGTTTCATTAACCTTCACGAACACTCGGGATCCACCTGCCGCGGCTGCCGCTGGTTTATGTGGTTCGCCGGCGCAGTTAATATCCATGAATAAGATACAGCAATACCTATCTAATAGGCCGTCGCTAAATAACAACGCGTCTCGCACGTTCACTTACGCACTGTTTATTGGTGAAGGTGCTACATACAACTTATAGTTTCCTACACACATCATTATCCGCACTATCTACTACCTACTTACTTGCTAGAGAACACAGATACATGGATACGCACAATTTATGTTCAGGCTCAGTCCACTAAAGTTCCTAAATTGGGACGTAAAAATATTATGGCTATTTTTTACGAGTGTTACAGTAATTTTATCGCCATTCGGCTCGCCTCCACATTTTCGGTCCGTTTGTGGCACAATAGTATGTTTTAAAGTTTTTTTTTGGACATCAAAAGTTTTACTAGTTGTAGATAGATATTTTATTACCAAGAGTAGGTGTGTTCCAATAAAATAAACTCAACCATAAATCAAGTGCGACTTAATCATTGTATGTATGCAAAGCGAAATATAAAACAGGATAGAAGAAACGTCCGCGAGATACAGTCCGTGAGCATATTTGCTTTATAGACTCGGTATTGGCATTATATGTAGTTAATCAGATTAATATTAACGAGACCTGTTGGACGGGATCTGTCCGCGCCGAGGCTCCAGAGAGGGTGTAATTACATCCGCGAACAAACAAATAAATAATCCGTTCGCTAAGTGATGACAGGATAGTGGAGTCAGATGAGACCAACGTGCAGCACTTCGCGACTCTGTGATGACTGATGACAGACGAGATAATTCGCTGCGAGTATTAAGGTTCTAATTGCTGCTTAACCGCAACGTTTAATGAAATTACAGTAACTGCGTGCCGCTGCTGCAAAGCCTTTAAAATGCGTACGGAACCATTTATAATTATTAACGTTCGCAAGGAAAATGTTTGTTGCACAATATTAGGTAGTTAACTGGCTACTTAAAGTAACGCTACATAATGCTTTTACATAACATTATGTAGTTTGTAAGGAATACTGTTTACTGTTCAAAATATAATCATCTGCAATGTGTTGGTGCTTAGAGCACTAATATTGCGTAGAAGAGTCAATAAAAATAAAGCAAAACTAGCGTCCAGACGTCTATCTCTAAGGTGACCTTTGTATCATTTCAAAAGTTCGAAGCGGGGTTCATAATATAAAATGTATGAGTGAAAAGTAAATAATGTAAGGTCGGCATCGCTTCCCATCGTGCCGCTTAGAGCAAAGTCACACGATACGTTGCCGGTGCGTTGCGACTCCTGAGCGGTGACGCTGCGTCATCCTATGTACAAATCACAGTGACATGGCACTGGGTGCGTTAAAATCATAGCGTTGCGACGACGTGCAACGACGCAACGCGCGCTCAACGGACAAGGAGACCAAAGAAACGAAGCGGGGTAAAGGATGTTGCGCTGCGATGCCGAGCGTCGGAGCGGCATCGTAGCATAGAGCAGTGTTGCTTGTAAGAAAACTGACACACCCAGTACCGAGATACTACGACACGTCGTGGTAAGCGGCGTTGCGACACCGCATTGCGCGTTTGGCACTCAGTGCGTTGAAATCATAGCGGTGGGACGTGAAACCGCGACGCACTAGCAACGCCCGTGTGGCCTCACTCTAAGTGCTGTGTCGGGCTGCGTCGGGCACGTCGCGACGGATCGATGCTGCGCGCCAGTCACCGTCCGCACCGCACAGGGTTGATGCTCGGTTTATTTCACAAGCTGCTATTATTTTAAAATTAGGCTTCACTCCCACTCCACACCGCTCACTCGGTAAGTGTAACCGCAAAAATAATGCATTAAGAAATATCATCATCATCGCCATAAGCTGTCCAAGCTCCGCTGATACACATAGGCCTCTAATTTATAAATAGTATATGAAGTAGTAATGGCTTCGGCAATGTGGTTTACTTAAACCTTCTCCAGAATATAATGTACTTACGTAAATAACAACTTATACCTAATTGATTACCTAATAAAAATAACAAAATTGTGTTGTTATTATTCACAAACTAAAATACGTCGTTAAATTCATCCGCATCGCTGTCGATTGGTAATGTACCCAAGAGACTGGCAGTATTGCCACGATGTATGGCAATTAGCGATGCCAGATCCGTTTTTCCAAATATCGGGACTTCAATGGAAAAAAAAAGCGGGACTGAGACGAAAACATTGGGACGTAGAAAAAAATCATAAATAATATAGTTACAATCCTTTAATTCAAAATCAGTCTTCAAATAGATCAATCTCAACCTTAAGATTTACTACTATACCCAAAGTCTCAAATTCAGATAATTTATGTAAAAAAAGGGGATAACATAGCAAAAAAATATCTTCGTAATGGTAATTCACACAAAATGGCGAAAAAAGAGGTTTCATATTCTTTTGAGTACTGGTTTTAAGAAATAATAATTAAATAATTATCATACCGTAATTATTTTTATAAATTTTCGGTTTTAAACAAAGTTATTAAAAAAGGACATTATCTGGTATAAAATATTTTATGATACTGGTAACAATACAGGAGACGCAAACATTTTTTTTTTTTTTACATCTTCAACAACACTAATATTATGACTCTCATTCATAGATTCATATTGTAAATAGCATATCTAGCCACATTTTGGATGAAAACGGCTGTAAACTGTTTCGAGTGGAAATCGATTTTGGGAGGCCTACGTCTAGCACGACTTAAAAGGGCTGATTATGACGATCATTTATGCTGTGTCTCCGACATGCTACACAAAACATTGTTTGGCAACGGTATTTTGTTTGCATAGTTCTTATAATTAATTCACTTTAATTTTAGCGATGACTATTTACAAAAAGAAATATGATAAAATGTTTTGTACCACTGTCCTGTCATTTTGACAGTGACATTTCTTGACATTACTTTGTTTACATAAATTATCTGAATTAGAGACTTTGGGTATAGATAGGTACTTAATCATACTCTATACATGAACAATGATTAAAATCATTATATTTAACAAAAATATACTTTAGTATTATTATTTCAAATTACAAATTGAATTAGCAATGTAACAAATCAAAAAATTACTTAAAAGTACATAATCTAAGATATTTTTTTATGGAGCTTCATTTTGCTGCTTTTAATATTTTCTATTCTTTTAGGACATATCTATAAAACTCTTTGCAAGACATTTATTTACTTTTGTTTGGATCTCCGCCTTCACACGTTCTATCGATAATAATCTATTGCGTCTCTCAGTCCATGTTACATTTGCCTGCGAGAAAACCCTTTCAGTAGATGCATTTGACACCGGTATTGATGCCACAAACTGGTATAATTCCGCTCGCCTTTAACTTTTGCTGACTGATAATTTATTTATGAAATTGCGGGATTTTGGGCGTCCCGCTCCGGGCGTTGGCGGGACGTGTCCTGAGAGGGCTAAAAACGGGATGTCCCGCCAAAAGCGGAATCTGGCAACACTAATAGCAATGCTCTGCCTCTACGACAAGTGTCAACCAGCCGTTTTGAGATTTCATTAAAGACATCATGAGCACTCGGACCCCACGGCCCGCGGGTTTCATCCCCAAACGGCTCGACAATATAATACCTTTAAAGTTATTATACTTACGCGGTTTCGCAGCGGCAGTGCCAGCACAGCACGCCGAGCCAGGAAGATGGGATGGCGCAAGAGTATTGACATACGTTCCATCCCACACTTCCCGCCTTGAATGTACATAAAGACATGCCGTTCGGTCTCTTGCCATCGTCGCGTGCCGAGCCATTGGGTTCTAATACAGCTGGAACGCCGACGGCGGTAAGAGCATTAAGAGCTCGTCGGATGATGTCGTTAATGTTCGCGTGCCGCGCTAAGCTACCCGTAGGTACTTCGGCTGCAAGACAGGCCGTGGGGTCCGAGACTTAAAAACTTCGTAGAGAAGCAGCGAGGCGAAAAGTAGTGTCGACAAACAAAGTGCCTATGTTCGACGACGGTAGTTCATGAAGCCACAAACCCGACTCCCTCTTACCCACAGCTAGCAGGCATACACGCTCCGCAGTAGTAGCTGACGTGTTAAGTAAATTTTACTGTACTGCTCTGCAGAGCGGCTCAACCCACCGTCTCTGAGAAGATGGATTATCGGGTAGATCTGAGTTCGGGCAAGCGAATTTTCAGGCATCCATCGCCTCAGTGAAGCACGGAACATCAAAATTAATCAGTGTGGCCTATGATTTTCCTGACTAATTTCTCCAGAATTAAGTTATATCCTAAATGAAAGTAATAATTTTACAGCATAAAAGTTGAACTTTGAATCTTAGAAGTCTTAGAATCGCGCACACTTTACTTATACACTAAGAAACGTAGTTTTTTTTTTAAATTAAATAACTATTTGCAAAATATAAAGTTGCCATGAAACGAAACGAAATCTTACCTATAAATTTCAGCTATTTTGACTTGCCGCTGAAACGAGTTAATAATTGACTTGCAAGGTAAGGTTGGCGATTGAAAAGATTTTACAGAATAAATAAGTGACAACCCTGAGTCCCGAATGTCTGCTTGCTTTTATACTTCATCCCTTGATATGAATCCTCTAACTTATTTGGAGACGTACGGTTTAATTTCAAACACAGACAATATTGATTAACTAAATATTAAATTTTCAGGGAAAACCTGTAATAAAATGCTTCGAATTCAAATGTATTTATGTACTTTAAGTACCTATATTCAAAATACAGTGAAATAAAAAAGTTCAATCAATTATAATAATCTTCTCTAATTATACAGTGTGAGTCTTTATAATGTGCACATATCGAAATGGGGAATCTATGCTTAATTTTATCTACGGCAAAAATATAAAAAAAAAAAAAACTAAATATTTTGTTTTATTTTTACGGAATTTAAAAAACTCTACAAATTTCATGACGATCGGTTCAGCGGTTTAGGCGTGAAAACGTAACATACAGACAGACAGACAGAGTTACATTCACATTTATAATATTAGTATGGACGTTACTCAGTGATAATATAGCATTCTAAGGTGAAAGAATTTTTTAAATCGGTCCAGTCGTTTTTGAGTTTATTAATAATATTAGTGTAGAATTACTGTTTGCTTTCCAAATATAATATTTTTCTAAAGCTTCGGGATATGTCGCAGTAAAAAGGCAAATATTTTAAGGACTCCCGAGTCCTTAAAAGAGCTTAAACTTATATATCCTTTTTCATTCACCATATTGTCACGGAAGCAGCTGGCAAAGGGAAATCGATAATAAAAAGCTTGAGAGAGAGCATAGATTTAAGGTTTCCTACTTACTGACTTGAACTTTAATTTCCAGTAGGTATATATTACTAGCTTTTGCCCGCGACTTCGACCGCGTGAAATTTCTTGTTCCCCCGTTCCCCAATCTGTTTTCGAGATATCATCAAAAAAGCCGTTCTGTACAAAAGGAGATTGTTCTGCATCCATACATCGTTCGCCCCAGAACCAACAGCGAAGGAAAATTACTTTGCGTGTTCTAAATAACAAGTAATATGCCCATGAAGACAAAGTTTAATGACGGACAACTTGCAGAAAGGATTTATTTCAAAAGAAAACAAAAGATTTTGAGGTTATCTACTATATAAAAATAAGTCGGGTTTTCCTTCCTGACGCTATAACTCCAGAACGCACGAACCGATTTCCACGGTTTTGCATTCGTTGGAAAGGTCTCGGGCTCCGTGAGGTTTATAGCAACTTTTTTTTATGGTTTTTACGAAAAATTAGGGTAGGGTAGGTAGGTAGGGTAGGGTAGGGTAGGTAGGTAGGTAGGGTAGGGTAGGTAGGTAGGGTAGGGTAGGTAGGTAGGGTAGGGTAGGTAGGTAGGTAGGGTAGGGTAGCGTAGGGTAGGGTAGGTAGGTAGGTAGGTAGGGTAGGGTAGGGTAGGGTAGGGTAGGGTAGGGTAGGGTAGGTAGGTAGGTAGGTAGGTAGGTAGGTAGGTAGGTAGGGTAGGTAGGTAGGTAGGTAGGTAGGTTGGTAGGGTAGGTAGGGTAGGGTAGGGTAGAGTAGTGGAGTTTATACTATAGCTTTTGACAGAACGAAGTCTGTCGGGTCAGCTAGTATTTAGTAAGAATCAATCCTTTCAATACTTCGAAATACATGCTAATAAATGCATGTCACTGTTATTTCTATTGCCTGTATGTGATTAGTTAAGCTAAGAAAATCAGAAAAACGTTTAAGTACTTACCTAAGTACCTATTAGGTATTTGGTAAATCTTCTAGTTTTTGTATTAAAATAAGTAGGTAGGTAAATAAGTACTTATTTATTTAACTTCAATGTAAACGACTTTATCGTAATGTTTTTTTGATTTTATTTATTTATACTTAGGTAGGAAGTCATATTACCTCATGTATGTTAGTCATGTTATTGAAAGATTGGACATCACTAATTGTCATGTCTAATCTAATTGTCAAAGATAGCGGCATATTTTATGTGATGTCGATAGTCGCTCTATTAATTGTTCATTATGGATCGCAGAATCTCCGTTTAATACAGATATTCGCAATTAGTCTAATAAAATATATTTATATTTATTATGTAGGTCAGATGTTTGTTGGTCCTGGGGCCATTTCCGACGATGTCCTTTATGAGAAAGTGAATTTTCTACATATTTTTTTTTCGTCAATTTTTCGCATGTTTTAATAGTTCTTCTACTATTCGGGGCGGAGACAAATCTAACAAACCCAAGATCATAAAAATCGGGAGGGGGTTTTATATTATATAAAAGAAAGTAGAGATCTTTTTTTTTTTTTATTCTACTATGAGTTTGCTCTTGACTTTAGTCTAGGTCTGGATGACAGAGACAAAGTCTACGATGGAGTGAGCTTACCCAGAAGAAGCCTGACACCATTACACCATTTATAACTTAAGAACGGCTGGAATTAGTAATCGGTTGATCACAGAAAATTGCTGCGGTCGAAAGCATTTCATATTTTTATTGCAGGTATTCACAGTTTTCAGAATGCAACATTTAAATAATTATATTAATTTCTTCGTTATTTTCTTAATGCTATTAGATCCAGTCACGGTTTATAGTACTATTATTATTTACTTATTTATTATAATTAAATTCTACCTTTATAGCACGGTGAAACGTGCAACTACTTATTAAATATAGACATTTCATTTTGATCTCATTTCATTTTATTGCTGAAAATTGCAATAATTTTATTAATGTAATAGTTACCAATATTATTATTTTCAATTACCTAGGTGTACTTTAGCAGGCTCATCGGAATATTCTGTAGTTTTATTTGCAGTTCAATAATAAAAAGTTTTAACTTTCGATGAAAATAAATCTAAATGTGGTACTTAATTTATTAATAATATTCTAATACAACCTCATTTCGCTCAAATATGAAATCATATATTGTACTTACTAATTCCATGGAAATCATGCAATGATTGTACTGGCCGTTCCCGGTCAAAAATACACTGGGCGTTCTTCTTTTTTTCATGTTTCTTTTTTTTTCATTTAAGGCGACGGTAACCGACTTTTAATAATTTTATGCTGAAGATCACGTCTCAACGAGAAGTGTTAATGGTTTGGAATAAAATATATGTTAAATTAAAGCATTTTCTTAATAGTTTAGTATGTGAATATATTCGATTATGTTTATAATACATAGTGAAATTAATTTGCAAAGTTATGTCTAACGCGGATAAAAAACTGAGAATCACGCAAAATCTATGAAGCGTATTTTTCTGTAACCTTCACCATTTTAAAGATAATTTAATAATTGTTCTTTTAGTATACGTGTTTTATTAAAATACATTTAGTTTTATGTATAATAAATTAATAATCCGTCTTATTTGGGACAGCGCTCCTGGATGGGCGAGTCCTATTACTGGCTGGACGTACGACGCGTTGCGTGAGCTCAGTACAGAAAACGCAAGCTAACCACTCAAGGTCACTGGCATATATCTGGGCCTTAAGCGCCTTCAATTATGGTTTTTTATATAAAACAGCCTGCATTTTATTTAGTAATGTTATTTTGTAAAAAACTCTTTTTTAATAAAATATGAAGCCAAACCAAACGTGTAACGATCACACGTACCACAATCACACCACATCGCAGCGACAAGATATGGTTAAACTGTGGTTACGTGTGAAAATTGTCGCTGCAGCTTCTTGCAGTTGCGTTGTGGTAACTACAAAATTGCGATGTGTTGTGTTGTTGCTAGTAGTTGCGATGTTTTTACGTTGTGGCTAGTGTTTGCTTTGCAGACAAGCGGATTGACTTCGGCTTTCGTAGAGGAAGCATGCCTTGACTTAACGAACTCATGGAATTCGGAGAGGAATCATTGTTAAACGAATGGGGGACGGGACCCACGTATGCGTACAGTACCTCCACGTCGACGCAACGTTGTGTTAGCTATGTGGCCGACCGCTAGTGCGCGGTTTCGCTGGTGCAGGTGGCTGCGACGTGGTCTTGATGTGGAATCGCCTACAGATTACACGGTTGATTTCGACGTTCATGTGCATAAACTACGTTTTCATTTTCATGCAAATTAGCGCCCGTTCACGTGTAGTCGTTGTGGTGTGGTTGCGATGAGGTTGTGGTGTTGTTGTGGTACGTGTGATCGGGCCCTAATGTATGCAATATTCAATTGTATTGTACGGCTGATAAGCAGCGCAATTTTATGTATTTTTCAGTTTTGGTTTGGTTACTTTTTCGAATCTGGAGGAATCGAAATAATAATAAAAAAAGTGACTATGGCAATAACAGTATTAATCTAATTGTGAGTTGTGAGGAAGTTTAGGGATTCAACTAAAAATCAAGACCAACAATCAATCAAGGGTTCAATTGATTAACTTATGGATCACGTCACGTGGTTTCGTAGAGAGAGTACCTATATTTTTTTTATTTTTAAGCAACTTCGAAAAATTCTTTTTTTTTTGTTTGCTGCTTTCGAGGTGGTCCCATTGTCACCAAGTCAGAATCTGATGACGGGATCCCATGAAAATAGAGAGAAATCTTAAATTTTTATAGAAATTTCACCGATTTCTCCGTCAATTGTGTGTCAATTGTGTACATATTTTGAAAATTCTTAATTCATTTTGTTGATGGTTGAAATTAAACCTTTCTCAACTTCTTGAATAATAGATTTTAATGGTAAAAATGGCACCTTTACATTTGGTTGAACGGACACGCGGTCGCGACATTAAATCAACGTGTACGTCACAATGGTGTTTCTGGCCGAATGTAAAGGTGCCATTTTTACCATTAAAATCTATTATTCAAGAAGTTGAGAAAGGTTTAATTTCAACCATCAACACATTTGGTAGAAGAAGCTTGCGCGGTGGTCCCATATATATATTTTTAACATTGCTTGGGTGGTTTTTGAGTTAGCTGCGATAATACGTATTTAATTCACTTTATGTATCTTGATGATGACTATACCATCACTAAAAAGTGAAAAATAAAAACTTTTATTTAAAAAAAAAAAAATATCAACCGACTTCCAATAAAAAACTATAAAGTGAAAAATTACTTTAATTTCGGAAGTTGGTGGAAAAACTAATAAAAAAAATAAAAAAATAAAGAATTTGAAATTGAATTTGAAAAGACAGATTCAAAGATACCGACTTCCGAATTTAAAGATTTTTTTGACTTTATAGTTTTTTGAAAGAAAGTTGTTTTTTTTTTTTTTTTTTTTTTTTTTTTAAGTTTTTGCTAACACTTTCTTGCTGAAAAATGGCTGTCGTGTTTTCCTGCAGGGAGGGTTAATATCCAAAGTACGTACATGTTTTGCTGTTTGCGCACAAATTCAATCTGAACCAATGTACATAAACTGATACTGCTGCGCTGCGTTTCACGGGTTCGATTCCCGGTCGGAACAAATATTTGTATGACTTACAAGCAGTTGTTCCGGATCTGGCTGTTTGTGTATGTGAGTTTAAATGTTTGTAAATTCCTAGAGTGGGGAAAGTATTAAAAAAATAACAGAATAAAAATCATATTGCTGGTAAGGTTCATTATACACGAACAAAACGGAAAATCCCTACAACGTCGTCTTATTCCAACCAGCTCGTTAATACCGAAGCAAACGATATCGTAGACATAAAAGTGTTCGCTAAACCGTGGCTCAGGTGCAGCAGCTGAGCTTAAAGCCGGTCGTTGATCTTTATTTGCGTGCCCCCTAACTTCGGCCGGCTAGACGCCAATGCCAATACACGTCTTATACACCCCTGGAGCGACTTACTGCTAATGAAGATGTTTACACTGACGAAATGTTCAGAATATGGCCCTTTTATCGCTTTGGCGTGTCGATTTGAAAGGTTCTACAGTTTTGGTGGCAGACGAGGCTCTGAAACGATTAGAAGAGTTTTTGTAGGAGGCCTTGCATATAGGAGCTGAATATACTTAGAATTATCTTTATTATGTACACCATAAAAATTACTGATACTAAATATAGACATTTTACATAGGGTGACACATTGGGCAGTCTTATCGCTAAAATCGATCTTTTACAGACAACCTTTGGATGGATTAAAGGTAGATGGAGAGACAATACTGCAGGTATCAGTGGTAAGGCTCTCCATATACCTAGAATAGTTCCTTAAATTTTAAAAGGCGTCACCCACGAAGAAAGGAAGGTACCAGAGATCCATGTTCTGCATCCTTAAATCTTTTTCAATACTTTCTTGATAAAATTTTATATTTTTTTAATGTAATTTCTTAACTCATATTGTTTTTTTTTTTGCTTTTTTTATGTACATAATAATGCTTTTGCATGCTGTGTTTATCGCTTAATATTGTGCACTTGACTTGTATGTTGGCTTGTGTTAACTGGTTGAACTGCAGTGTAACAACTGAAGATAGAATAATAAATAAATAAAATAAAGTTGGCTGTCACGGTTCGTCCGGCAGAAAAAGCCTCAAAACTCAAACTCAAAGAATTTATTTCAAATAAACCAATTACAGGCACTTTTGTATTGTCAAGGAGTCCGTCAGGTAGATGTGAAACATCGAAGTTGATGGTTATTGAAAGAATTTATAATTAAAGGCTCCTACACACTGGCGCGATATCGCAAACGCGACGCGACACTAGTAGCACAATTTCTTTGTCGCTGCCTGTCGCGCCCGCGATATCGCGCGAGTCTGTACGAGCTTTGAAGAAAACCAAAAATAAATATGGAGAAAAAAAAACTTATTATTCTTATTATAATGATTTTAACAGAATATAAATACAAGACAAATAAATATTTTTAATATAGACTTTGGGGCATTACGGCATAAGAGAGCGTCATGCCGTTTGCCGTCACGGCAAACGAGTCGGTTCTACTCCCAACGCGCCTCTAGATATTTCACATCATCATCATCATCATCATCATCAGCCTATAGCAGTCCACTGCTGGACATAGGCCTCTCCAATTGCACGCCATTCAGCTCGATTCTCGGCAACTCTCATCCAGCTGCTACCAGCTACCCTGCGGAGATCGTCGCTCCACCTAGCTTGAGGACGACCTACCTTACGTTTGCCGATTCGCGGTCTCCACTCAAGAACACGTCTTCCCCAGCGGTCATCGGTTCTACGGCTAATATGGCCGGCCCATTGCCACTTCAGCTTGCTTATTCTGTGAGCTATGTCGACAACTTTGGTTCTCTGCCGGATCACCTTGTTCCGGATTCGATCCCTCAGAGATCCCTATTTCACATCAAAAAGTGAAAACTCCTGAAAAAACCTACCAAACCAACTTACGAGCTAACAAAAATTTTAAGCTCTGACAAACGGCACACACGTGTCCACCCGTACATTTGGCACAATCCAATATCCACAGTATGGATGTTATTCGTACGCAAAAAGCTAAGTCGGTCCAACGGGAAGTATGACATACGTGACATCCGGTGCTGGGGGCCGCGGGGCGCACGATGCGACGAATCTATCGGAAGTGGAATTCTTCTTGCGGCTTCTAACGTACTTGCGCATCAATCATTTTTGATACGTGCTCGCCACTTCGTGATCCACTCACTATTGACAATGTAAACGAAGAAATTGTGTCTCTTTCAATTTGGTGAAGATTTTTCGGTTGCGCAGAATTAAATGGAGTCTTTTAAATGGTTGGTATTATAAAAAGTCATTAATAAAATCGTTGGTATTGGAAAGTAACAACTTAAAATATTTCGTAACAGTGAAATTACTGATTTTGCTCGTATTACTTTGTATTTTATTACAAACTTGAAACATTCACTTGGTAATGGCTTGTATTAATATTCAAGTTCCATCATCTTTGCTAAGACTTTCGTATTCGCTAAGCCAGGGGTCCACAACCCAAAAGTTACACGTCTACAAGATTTATGAGCGCCCAAAAGTTTTTAACACTTTTTTTATGTCTCTGACGTAGAAATTTGTTTTATGCCTTTTCCCGGTGGGCCTTGTAACCTTATTTAATACGCCTAAGTAGATCACGTGAACGTGAGTTGAAAGTGAAGGCACTTTTATTAAGAGGTAGATACGCCAAGCGAATAAGAAGAAATACTTTATGTCGATAGGAGGAGCTCGTGGCTAAGTAATAACAGCCGCACGGGTCGGTGCATCAGGTTAAGCTACGCTTGCCGGGGTTGGTCCGTGGATGGGTCAGGATCATCTTTACATATTGAGACTCTTCCGTGCCTCGGAAAGCACGCTAAGCCGTTGGTCCCGGCTGTCATTCGTAGATCTTTGACAGTCGTTACGGGTCATCAGAAGCCCGAAAGTATGGCAACCAGTTACTGGGTTGTGGAGGTCAGATAGGCAGTCGCTCCGTGTAAAATATGCATGTGATTAGACTGGAAGCTGACCCCAACAAAGTTGGGTAACGGCTAGGCAGATGATGAATTTATGTCGATACGTTACCAAGAGATTGCTTTCGACACAGCGATGCGGAGTCAGCAACATTTTCTCAAAGTTTTGCGCAAGCGTACCACTGCTGTTTGAGAAGCTTGTAGCCGTTTGTTTGTTAGCTTTAACTTGAGAGTATTTATTGATATTGGCATAATATTTGACTAGCAACAAGGTATTCAACTTGAGGTGGGTAGTCGCTTCCTACTTACCAGTTTAGGAAACTTGTTAATAAGTACTTACATGGAAGAGCAGCGTTGTTAATAGTAAAATATATTTTCGTATGTAAATACGGGATTATGTTTACAATTTAATTCACTGAATTTACATAACTTAATAAACATATTATGTGCAAGCGTACGTTCCCAGGCTGTTAGCGTATAACTTAAATAAAGTAATGAACTTTATTTCAGTCTAGCTGCTGCCCTCGACTTCGCTCGCGTGGCTTATTCTTAAACAAAAGTAGCCTTAGCTATTCCCTATAACACCAGCTATCTGTCAGTGAAAGTCCCGTCAAAATCGGTCTAGCCCTTTCGGAGATTAGCTGGAACAAATAGACAGACACAGAAAGAAATTTAAAAAAAAATTGTTATAGATATATAGATAGATTGGTAGATTGTTTAAGTTTCTTTTGTGTTTTGTTGTTTTGGTTTGTTTATTTGTTTGTTGTTTTTTTCTGTTTGTGTTTTACTTTCTTATGCATTTAGTAAAAAGCTGTTATTTTGATATTACAAACAGACACTTTACTTTTATTTATATATTGATTTTATTGTACCTATTGTACTTATTTGTATGTATGTAGATATGTGTAGAAGAAAGCGCATAATTATATATAGAATTATGTATGTACGTACTTACATTGCGGGTAATTCATTAGTATGTGGTAATCCACAGGTGCGACTGTGACCAAATGACGAATTTACTCTGATTCAAGGTTGGCAAGCAAGCAAGCAACCGCATGCTGCTTCTTAGATTCGATTCACTACATTAGATTTAATGTAGCGATTGAAGTTTTAATGAGGTTCGAACTCACGATCTGTGGATTGAGTATTCTTAGCTTAACTCTGACTTAATAATGCTTAATTCATACGAACCTCCTCGTAACTTATTGGCCTCAATAGTGAGTATCGACCTCGAAGTAACTAAAGCAGCATTGATAAACAACTTGGGCCAACACCCAAGGAAAACTGGACGTAGTTAAGCAGAAAGAACTTAACCCACATTTTGGTCAAAAATGAGTTGTAAATATCAAAGAGGTCTTAATGGTTAACGGAAGGTACCCGTTTTTTTTTTTGTATTACAGGAAAAGTTTTTGATCAGTGCGGAAATTTTGACAAATTAAACTTAAAATTGTTTTATTATACACCTATTTCTTATTTTGATGTCTTAGTACAAAAAAAATTTAGTTATCGTTAACGAAAGATGTTTATTTTGAAACTGGTATAATGGATACTCGTCGCTAATATTCGTCGCTGCCGATTTCAAGTAGGACCAAAAAAAAAAGTATTGAACAAATAATGGAAATGTTCTATTATTGATAATGAATCACCAAAAAAAATTTGCGCACTGGTTAAAAACGTATCCAGTATATATATATACTAGTGGATGTCGGTTATCGCGTAAAAAAGTAGCCTATGTCCGTCTCCATATCCCAGGCTATCATCGATTGTCATGAAATTTGGCATCTCTGCCAAATTTCATGACGATCGGTTCAGCGGTTTAGGCGTGAAAACGTAACATACAGACAGACAGATTATAATTTTTTCGTTACCAAAACGTTAACATTAAACGTTTTATATTTAATTACTAGGTTATTTATTTATATGTTAGTATAAAAATTATGTACTATAGTTGAAACTGTTTGTACTCCCGTCACTTGTCCCTAAAGATTCATTAGAAAACCAGCGTCAGACAGCATCTCTTTGACATTCATGCTGAAATGATCCTTTTTGGCGCAGCCGTGAGGCACGCACTTTTTTGTAAAACATTATTTTCACTTTTTGTTTTGTTATTTGTATTTTGTGTGTCATGATTTCCAAATAATGTCATGATTTAAAAATTGAAAGTATGTGATTGCCTCAATTGATTTTTGTATCAGCGTAGCCATGAAGTTTAAAAGTATCTCATTTGACTCTTACTGGTTTTTTCTAATGGAAGCATGATGTTTCGTCTCCAGCGTCGATAACATTTTAAAAGAGTAAGTATGGAATTTCTTGCCCAGTCTTCTCCATACTTATCTACCTTTTGGAAGGGGCAACTAGAATCAATGAACTATTTTTGTAATTTTTGACGTTCAAAAGTGAATTTTACGTGCCTATTTGAAATAAATGATTTCACTTTGACTGCGAGTTCAAAAAAGTTAGTTCTCTTCGAGCCTCGCAATCTAAAGGTTGTCTTCAAGAAGTCTAAAGTCTCCTAATTAAGTAGTTTGTTAAATATTACTATATACCAAGTTTGTATATATGCAAGAATATAAATACAGAAATGTTCGTACTGAAAAGGTATATCATTTCATGTGTTTCACGAACTGTGACCAAATAAACGTTATTCTTTTTTTCTTTACTTTATTCATGTGAGTTGGTTCCCATCATTAAAAAATCAACCATAATCTTTCCACCATAAACTCATTTTTGACCATAATGTGGGATTTCTGCCAAACTACGTCCAACAACATCTGATAGTAATAAAATTCGTCGTGGTGGAATTCAGTATCGTATATCAGAAGTTGGTATTGGAATGAGACTGCCTGGCGCCGACAGAGGGCTGTAGCAGCATCCATTTATCACGTCGATCCATCGGTTATCGCTCTGGCAGCGACCTACCGTCCACGAGCGAAACCCATTCCATTGTTGACCGACATACTTGTATCAATTGAACAGATCCGAACAGTTTAATAACTTCCACTGGATAGGAAATCGTACGAAACAAACAAACTGTATTTGCGAAGGCTTTGGGCGAAAAACTTCTTAGGCACTAACGATCCAAGAATTATTTTTGTTATAGTTATTTGTTATGCAAGGCTGCAAAGTTCTCTTTTGGTGCGAGTACTTGTATTGAAACCTGAGCGTAGCGGGGGTTCCAAAGGTACGAGACGCAGAATAATTTTACTGCCGATCGAAACATACAACTTTTCACCTCACTACAGCGAGGAAAATGCTAGGTGCAAGAAATACCGCTTAAATAATGTATTAAATTAGTGTATCTGCGTCGCTGTTGGACTTGCTTATATTTTGATTTCTTACGATTTTATCAAAAAACAAACTAAAATGATGAAAAGTGATCTGAATTCACTTTCCATCATTTTGGTTTGTTTTATGATGAAATAAAGAGAAGATTTTTTTTTATGCAGTTGTCGTGCTGGCCAGTGCGATTATTCTAAAAATGAGGTTGGCGGACTGACATGAAATAAGTATTAATGCATTTTCATTGGATTGGCGGTATAGAGAATTATTGAATAGAAAGGTCGATTTTTATCCTAGCGTGGATAAAATTCGACCTTTCTATTTAATAATTTTCTATACCGCTTTTACTTGAGACTTTTACAAGCGGATAAAATGCAGTTTTGCACTCAGATTACGAATGCTAAACAGAATCTTTCCGAGCTTGTGAGGTGAAAAAGTTATTTATTATTATTTTAGTGATTAATCTAATTCAAAATATTCTACGTAGTCATACCTTATAAATAGGTTAAGTGCGTAACCAACGTTGTTGTAGAAGTTATAAAAATATCCGCAGTTGGAAGTAGGTTAGAAGGGCAATGGGCTATGGGCGCTAAATATTAGTTAGCACTTATTCACTTATGTGTCATGCACGACTCGTTAATTCGACATGTTAGTTGCACAGTGTCAATTGATATTAAGCACTTCAGATTACATGAGTGTTTTAGTTACATTTAAACATACATTTGTATAAATTAGGTCAACACATCCATGCGCGAAATTAATTAAATTTGATCGTAATTACTACTGAAACTTGATTTTTTATCACAATCATAAATATTTAATAACTGTAAGATAAGTACCTACAAGTATATGCATACTTATGTAAGTATGTAGATCAGAGGTAGATATACTTTTAAATACTCTTATAAGTTATAACTCTTATATCCTTATTTCGTACTCTATCATAAAAATGTTGATGTTCGTTTCGCCAATAAAGTTGATAACATCAATTCGGCGAAGCGATGGGTCGTTACTTTACAAATGCATTTTGGCTTTATGCTCATCTGTTACAGTAAAAGCTTGAGCAGAGGCAAATCCTTGGCTCTTCCAGAGAATTGCTAGATTTAACTAACTGGCAGCTTTCTTGAGTAATGTCGCTGCATGTAAGTAATGAACTCGTTTTTTAACGTAATGACATCACAATTGGGTTATGGGCTGAAATTGTGTTTTTTTTGGACATAGCTATAATGTTTCAGGTTAGTCATTTATAGCAGAGATTATTTTCACACTGCTGATGGCGCCGTTGGTTTACTTCAACATTTTATGGAATTTTCATTAGAAAAAAAAAAAAAAAAATTGTATGCACCATTTCTATGACCTCAGTAGAATGTGAGCGATGTTTCTCGACGTTAAATAAAGTCAAAACTTTTACGCGAAATACAATGGCGCAAGACCGTCTCAATGCATTATGTATGATAAGCATTTAAGTCGTTGAGCTCCTTAAATCCTGAGTTGAGCTACACGTTTACTGACAAATGCTTGCACTGACTGGACAGGTCCACTCAAAATTGTGTGGTTCTTTCCTCAAAAGACCATTTCAGACACGGATCTACATGGTCCTCACATGATCTGACCAAGATTATGTCTGGACTTTAAAAGAGACTTTGACCCCTGAGTTTGTTTCGCCATTTCTTCTCAGGGATAGTCAGATAGGAAATGTCGACTTCCCCAAGCTTGTTTTTATATTTTTTATATGACGTGTAAAAGTGATTCCGATATCCTATTTACAGAATAAACGATTTCATTTCATTTCATTCAAAAACGCTTAATTAATTCCATATTTAATTTTCACAAGAAAGTGATAGATGTCTTCGCTACTTTTTTTTGTACTTTTTTTTTTGTGAACCCCCACAAATAAATGTTACGATCCGCCTCTGGTTTCAGTACTAATATTAAATATAATAAGTATTCGGTATGTTGATATTGCGATACATTATTAAGGCTTTATAATTATAATAACAGGGATAATCGTCTTTGGGTGCCTCATTCCATTTAAAATTGTCTAAGAGGCCTCTACGAGCTGGCTTCGGCGCTCGTACGCCTTCCAAAGGACCGGGACTCCAGGGTCACGAGATTATGTCAAAGACATAAAAAATGTCATTATGTTGCGACGCGTTGAACGCTCGATTCGATATTTTGAACACTCGATGTATTGAGTGTATACGATTTAATGAGCGGTCGATCAATTGATATTCTATGATTTGGCATTTGATATGACATACATATTTTAAAAGTAATCATTTCATTACGTTTTTATTTCATATATAACTTACTATTTGTAATTATTACAGGTATCTAACTACAAAAATGTATACAAAAACCAAATAAACTAAAAAATAATAGTAAAAAATAACCAAGGACACTTAAGCGTCAAAGAACCTCCTCCAAGGCGTTTAAAAGTAAATTTTTCTCAGAACCTAGTGATTTACTGAAAATACTGGAATGTCTTACACCATTTCTGTCGCATTTTGTACTTACTGTAACAAAATAAGTGATATAAACTGGACCATAATCATAAGTCAATCAATCGCCACATAAACGATTTTACATTCGTTAATCTTAAGACTTTATGAGAACAAACTTGTGTTAATAAAATTAATGGCACTTACAACAGAAAAGAGTTTACCTTGATAATATATATCGCACCCCCGGTGCGACAAAGGCGTAAGAAGAATATTCTAACTTTACAGGAGAGCAAAAAAAACTGTTTGATCTGGTATATCTATTTAGCATTTGATAAAAAAATCAAGCTTTTTTTTAACAATATTTCAGAAACCTCAAATTGTCTTGTATAAAGAATAATTAATATTTTAAGTTTTACACACGTTTATGGACCTTTTTATCTGAAAAAATATAAATCTTTTGTGACGCGACAAATGTCTTTTTTGGTGTAATGGCTTAATTTTTCGTCAGATCTAACGGGAAAATTGAGCATTGTGTATCTTTATCTACACTATACGAAAATGCAATAAAAAAAAGTGACGTATTCTTACTTACGCCTTTATCGCACTGCAGGTGCGATATGTGGACCGTACGTAAATTTCAACGACAAATTTATTGTTATTAACAATAAATTATATTGAAAGTACCTATTGCAATTCATGTAGACGTTCTAGACTACAGTAGCTAACCAGAGGGGCACGTCCCGTATTTTTCAGATCGTTCGTATTGTAATCTCGAGCGTTCTTAAAAATACGGAGCAACGGGACGTGCCCCTCTGATAAACTACTGTAGTCTGAAATGTCTACATGAATTGCAATTTTCAATCAGTCTCAATCTGTCAAAAAAGCCTATATTTTACTTACATTTTGCGACAAGTTTTTTACATTGATTGTCGCTATGAGATGACATTGCGACTTGAATTTGAAAGTTTTAGTACATTCTGTGCCTGTATACGATCTAGAATTCTAGAAGAATTTACAGTTTTTATTTCGTCGATCTACAAACAAATGAAGGGGCGTACAAATCGAAATTAACTTCTGTGCATTTTACAGACATAATGTCGAAACTCGAGACCTGATATTTATCTATTTTGAGAAAACAAGCCGTTACACAAATATCTCGGAGGTTTTGAGAGAAAAAAAAAGAGAGACTTTATAACAATAAGTACAAAATATGTGTAACTTATGACGTTATCCACATCTTAAACACTACATAATTGTTAAGGAACTATTTGCTCACGAATGAAAGTTAAAACGTAAAATCTACAGAAACTTCATGAAAAGAAAAAGAAAAAAAAACATTATTAATATATATATTAATAATGTTTTTTCTTCTTCTTTTAACACTTGACAGTCATCAGTTATACGCCACTTGTAGGAGTGTTACGAGTATTCTCAGGGTGTGTGTTGGGTCTTATGAAATCAATTCGGACGCACGTTTAACAGTAGAAATGTATGTATGTATATTGCAAAGAACACAGTATAAGTGGCACAAACAGGTAACTATAAAAACAATGGAAACTTGCGAGCGGTACGCGAGCGTGGTGTAGGTATTCGCTACCCTGCGTCTATATATAACTGATGACTGTCAAGTGTTAACAATATAGTTTGTTCAATATCAATATCGTTCATAAAACGGTCAACAGCAAGTTTTATCATTAATTAAATAAACACAAGTAGTCACAAGTAGTTATGTTAATAAACATACAATTCATTAAAATGTCGAATGGCATCCTGCGAGCGTATCTTATCGAGTGTGTTTGTAATCGAGCAATGACTGTGGAGCCCTGGTACCGATCCGGCAGCGTGCTCTGCCCACATAAGGACATCCCTGGGAAATAAATAGATAGGAGATCCTTTTGGAATAGATGCGTACAATCGTAAGCAGGGCTTGTTAACGTTACCAAATAACAAAATAATAACCGTTACGTAACTTTAAATTTCAATGTTATACCTTACTAACGTTACAAAAATTTTACGTTACTTGATAACATTACCAGTAATATAACGTTAATTAACATTAACAAAAATACGATAGCTAACGTTAATTTAGCTACGTTGCCGTTCTGTAGGCAAGAATCAGGCAGATTCAGGCAACGTTTTGATCGGCACGGCATCAGCAAAGCGCGAGGGCAGGATGCCGCCGCGCCGCCGCGTGTGTCAGGCCCCACTACTTACATGTCACCCGTTTTAAATAACGATAAAATAAAATGTAGCATAAATAACGTTAAATCGATTACCGTTATTCTAATATAATAACGTTAACTCTGTCAATAAAAGGTAACCTTATGAAAGTTTACCGGTATTTAAAGCCCTGATCGTAAGTTCTAGCTAACTGCTTAAAACTAATAATATGCGTTTAGCGATCATGACGTGAAAAGGTTATACATATAAAATGAAACTAACTCAACTTTTGGGTATTGTAAATTCATGTAAGACTGGATACTTACATACAATATTGCAAGTTCTTTGACAACTTAAATTTATAGCCCAGAGTCAGTCAACTGAAGAAAAGCTGGTACCTATTGTGTGCCTTAATCTCTCGTATTAATTATTTATCAATTGATTATTAATTACAGACACAAATAAATAAAATGGAAGTGTCTGTTTGTTATGTCGATATAATAGTAAGTACCTATCATCATCATTCATCATTTTAGCCGAAAGACGTCCACTGCAGGACATAGGTCTCCCCCAATTGGGAGGGGTTTGCCATAATCGCTACGCTTGGCTGGCGGGTTGGCGATCGCAGTATGGTGTTAAAAATGTATAGAGAACGCTGCTTCCCATTCCCTAATAAGTCTCTTAGTCGCCTAGTTGATAGTCGCCGTGTGGTGCCGGACGTAAAGAATAGCATTACCCCATTTCCTCCCGTGGCCGCGTGGGTGTCGTAAAAGTAGCTATATGGTAAGGTGTTTATAATATTTTTTTTTTTTTTGTCTCTCTGTCTGTTTGTTTCGGCTAATCTCCGAAATGGATGGACTGATTTTAACGGGACTTTCACTGGCAGATAGCTGGTGGTATAAGGAGTAACTAAGTTGTAACGTAGAGTAACTTATATTTTAGAAAAAGCCACGCGGGCGAAGATACGTTGTGTTTCTATTACTTCTATTAACAATTTCAGCCATCACGAACCAGCTAATAATTATGAATGCGCCCCTACATGCCATTTCTGATGATATTAATGTCGAAGTAAATCCTGCTTAAGTGGGATACCGAGGGATGGCACGTTAAATCGTTCCTCATTTGAAAAGATATACCTTACCCATCTCACTTTTTCCAATTCATATTTCTCTGAATAGGTCGATTTATCACACAAAAATCCAGTCCTCGCTTTAATGTGTCAAAGGGAGGAAAGTTTTTTTGGCATGATAGAGTAAATCGACTAGATTTTTTAAAGAAAGCATTCATATTTTAAAAGTGTAGATAAAAAAAAAATACTTTTAAACAGCTTAGTGCGTAGGAATGGGTAATTCCTAAACTCAAATATGAAAATATTAAATTCAAAATATCGAAACAACCAAGAGCCATTCAAGTAATCATTAAATGCAACAAAGCCCCCGATTATTTAATGTAATAAAACCGAGCACTTCACACCATGCAGCATGCGATCGTACACTACAAATCTACGACCAACATCATAATAAACAAGCCCAAAGTAACACTTAGTATGTCAGCGATAGTCCGCCGACTGCCAAGTATGGCGGACTGGTGGAGGTTCCCGGAACCTTAGCTTCTACGTCTTCTGCGGAATATCAAACACATAGCGTAACTCGTCCTTCCGCCAGTGTGCACTCACTGTACATATTTTATAACATTCACGTCATTGTTCGTGTTCACAACTACACAGCCCACAATATCGTATTGTATCAGCTAAATTATTATCTCGTTTACAGTAAAATTAATTGTTTTAGAATTCAATCGCAAGATTAAAACCGCGTAAATGGTAGCTCTGGATGATAGAGAGGTTTCTTAATCAAATAGACAAGCAGTTTGTTTAGCTAATTATCTACGAGTATAAACATAAATTGCGTAACAGATATTATATGTAAATTAAATTGGCGGCAGCATTCTTAGATAAATTATGAGATGACTGTAATTGTCACTGATATAGATAATCTACAGACACTGAATTACTTTGCTATATGCACAAATGCAGCTGGAAATCGAAGTCTGAACAATAACCAAGGATAAATATGAAGTGTCAAGAAACAAGTACACACATCAAAATAAGTTTTTGATCACTAGCATATTAAGCTGATATAATTTTAAATTGAACTTTATCAAGAAAAATTCTTTGTTGTGTGTTTTGTTTAAACAGAAATACCCTGTTTGAAATTAAAAAATAAAACTATTTTTATTTTTGATGAAATAAACTAGATAACTAGGATATGGAAGTAAAAACGTTGTTTGTACAGAGAAAATTTTATTGCAAGTGAATGACACAAGTCATTATCCAAAACACATGTTCGAATATTAATTTGAAATGTTGTTGATAACTAAAAAGTTTCACATTTATTTTTTATAAAAAAAAAAAATTGAGTAATTAATCATGATGTAATTGTAACAGAAATTTGATAGAAAGAAAAATACTGTTTAACCAAACTTAAACAACAATTTAATAATAAAAGGTTTTTATTCAATACTACCTTTTGCCCGCGGCTCCGCCCGCGTGGATGTCGGTTATCGCGTAAAAAAGTAGCCTATGTCCTTCTCCATTTATCCCAGGCTATATCTCTGCCAAATTTTATGACGATCGGTTCAGCGGTTTAGGCGTGAAAACGTAACATACAGACAGACAGATTATAATATTAGTATGGATGGATAATATAACTCCTCCCCTGGCTCGAACAGATGCGGTGATCCTGCTGGGCATGCTGAGAATCAAGTTATCCAGCATTTCTTGGGGTAACCTGTCCCATTCTTGAATAGCGGCTTCCCTGAGCTCTGGTACTGTCTGGGGACGTGGCTGACGGTTCCAAACAGCTCGCTTAAGAGCATCTCACGCGTGCTCTATTGGGTTTAAGTCAAATTAAATACAATAAATTTTAATTTCGATTTTTCAAAGTGATCGCAAACTTTTTTTGATGTGTGTATGTGTTAAGGTGTTTATGTAGGGTCCTGCAGTACCTTCGCACGTTAACCATTAAAGTCCATAGTTTTAATAGTGGAGTCACGCTCCCGCGGCGCGGCACACGAGTTTGTTTTACAATGATGTTCACATACAGTTACTGCTTAAATTAAACGTGCGGTAAGGACACTGTATAAGTAATTAGTCAGGCGACTGTAATGTTCATCTGTGAAACTTGTACGATGAGGTAATTTACTAGTATATTAACTACCGTAGCTTGGAACTGTTACATGTTTATTTACCATAATATCTATTACTATATGATTCAAATTGATTATTAATGACATTTGCAAACGATTTTGAAACGCTGTCTAGCTCTACGCTTCAAACCGCAATCCTTTTATGAATTCGGGACTTTGATATTAAAGTTGGGATGAGGCTGACATAATAATAATAATAATAATAATTCTTTATTAAAAAAACAATAAATTTTGACAATAAATATTACAGGAAGGTGAGCAAGTTTAGGGATACAAAATTGGATACAAAAGGTAGGTAGTGTGTTCGAAAGTCCAAATAGAATATGTACCCTGCTCCCCAAACTAGGAAAATCCTGTATCTTGGGAGGCAGTGTCTTCGCATTACAACATTACGGTCGAGCGATTTTTGTGAGCGTATAAGTTGATTTTAAAATTAGAGAATTGTCAAAGATAAGGTTATGTAGTAGTGAGAAGAAGAAAAGAAAAGAAAAATAGTGTATGTGATGTACGTGTTTATGTATGTTGAGTATGGGTGTCGGGTGTCGTGGCGTGTAATACGTGTTATGTGCATACTATGTGGGAAGTGTTGAGTGTTCATGTATACGTGGAGATGAGAGGGTTGTGCTGCCGTCGGGAGGAAAAACAATGTAATAGAATCAACAGATCCAGGTAAGTAAATTTTCAACAGCGTCATACTCCACTCCTCAATTCTAGTTTTTACCCTGTAAGTATCTAACTCAATGATATTTATTTTAATACATAAGATGTTTAATTTAGCGGAAATCCTATCTAAAAGTCAGCATTCAATATTGAAGTAAGACATTTTGATTAATTATTAAAGCTTACCATGTAGACATCGCTGCCCTCGTCCTTGACAGCCTTATAAAAATAATTGTAGGCGAGAGATAATGCAAACAGATAAGATTCATTCAATGATTATCTTGATATAAGTGAGTATTGAGCAATGAATAATTTGATTTATGTATGACCATTTGAGTATGACACAAGAGCAAATGAATCTGAACAGAAAGACAAAGTATTCGGCTGATATTCCGCTACGAATAAAAGGATAATAGCGTGTGGACTGTGGAGGTAATTTCGCTTCATAAAAGGCAAACGTATTCATCAAAACAAAAACAATAGAAACAGTAATGAAATTCGCAGTCGCGTTCCCCCGCGCTCCAGTTCCGTGTCAGGCCTCGCAATCGTTTGGTGAAATAAATGGTGCACGAAAAATTTATGTCGTCTGTGATTCTTTCCGGCCCAGATTTGGTCGGCCCACTTCCAAACACCCTGCCTTCCCATTGTCACAGCTATTCCCTAACTAGTACAACACCCTTTCATATATCAACTTTCTGGGTTCAACCGTTGGACGGCTACAACTCTGAAAATTACGTTCAGTAGTGAATCAATTCTATTCTTACGCAGAGTTTCAGAAGTTTTGCTGTTCTTTGTTAAAACTAGGCTTATCTACAATACAAATAAATAAGATTGAAGTGTCTGTTTGTAATGTCAAAATAACAGCTTTTATACGGTACATATTTTTGTTTTTTTTTTTTCAATTTTTGTTTGTCTGTTTGTTCCGGCTAATCTACGAAACAGCTGGACCGATTTTGACGGGACTTTCACTGGCAGATAGCTGATGTTATAGTCAGTAACTAAGGCTATAAGTACTTCATTTTAGAAAAAGCTACGCGGTTGAAGCCGCGGGTAGCAGCTGGTAGATCTATAAATTCATACTTTTATTAATGTTGTTCATAAGTTCGGTACTGCCATTAAAATAAATCACATGATCAATAGATATGTAAGGAAGCGGTCCACGCCACCCTATGTTTCTCCGCTTTCCTTAATGTATTTCTAAGACGTTCTGTAATTAAAAACTAGTTCAAATATAGCGTGTGTGTGCAGTGTCACCGCTGAGTCAATATTATGTGTGGACGCAGCCCGACTGTTGTTCAAACAACTGGTACCCCAACCTAATTTATAACATACGTACACGTGGAGGTTCCAAATGAACTTTATAGCGCGTTTCCACTGCCGTTGCATTCTTTGACGTTCCTCTTCAGTACATCTACCGCACTTCTTCTAATGTCAATTTTCGAACATCCATTTTTTTACCGAGTAGAGTTGCAACTCTGTAACTCAAAAAATATTCGTTCCCATAATGGTATATTCTTTCTCATGCCAGTTATTGTTGTTTCGTAATAGATAGAGCAACCATTCAACTATTTCTGATACTACATAAATAAAGGTTAACCGTTTTACACCGAAGAAAACCACACCGTGACCTAAAAACACAGACCGCGATACGGACTAATACATTAAGCACAAAAAATATCTGACCGTCACTAAGAATAGTACAGACAACGCGGTTATAAAAGGAAACAGTTCCCGAAACGTCGCGTATGAAGTTGTGTCACACGGCGCGCTGGCTGCGTGCACGCATGTTTACCCGTTGCTTTTAATTATCCATGAGCCGTAAATCTCGAGGTGTAGTTCAGCATTAACTTAATGTACATACTCTTGATAAATATCTAACACGAAGTCACATGCTAACATTATGTCATACAGAAAATTATGAAACGAAGCAGTATCTCTACATAATACACAACGACGAGATGTTACACTTAACGAACTGGTTATTGGATCACAAGCATGCCGTAAGCGACCTGAACCAGTGCATTTTTATCTCGTTCACTGATAAACTGAGCGGAGGACATCTGCTGTTGAGCAGGGTTCGAGTGTCGTAACTTAAAAATAAACCTCTCAAACTGGGGCTGTTACGTTAAAGACCTTGTGTTCAGATCAATTATCTCATTGGTTACATCGATTAGAGTCGTATAAAATTATGAACAGTTACGGTTTAATTCATGTTCATGTGAATATACAAATATCCATATCTCGGTGGGCGGTAGTGAGCGTCGAGCAGTGAGTCACGAGCGCACTGCAGCAGCGTCTGCAGTAAACACACGGTAATGTGCGCATCGTTGACGCGGAGATGGCCCACTTGTACCTCTCGTTGAAGAATCGGTACCAATTAGGAAGTGCTGTGTGCTGGTGCAGGCGCGCACGGCAGGCGGCACATCGAGGTCGTCGCACGAGCGCTGGCACCGCGCCAACTCGCCGCAGACTCTTCTATAATTTTAACAATTTGCACTTAAATCCCACCCCGCCGGGCTGGGACGTGGAATAACTAGGCACACTACGCCGGGGTCGCCCTCGTTGCCAACAAATTCAAACTTTCATTATTGTTTTTAATTATTCTCGTGCCGAGTCTCAGTTAGAATAAGATCCGACGACATTAGTTAGCCCTATCGTACGTATTGATCGTTTTTTTTTCTTAAACGTGGTATGGCAGTTTGTGTAATTTATGCGGCCTGCCCAAATGTCCTTTCTTTGGTATTGTTCGTCAAATCGTTGAGCTCCTTATGTTCTGAGTTGAGCTGCACGATTACTGACAAATGCGTGCACTGAATGGACAGGTCCACTCAATCTGTGTGGTTCTTTCTTCAAAAGACCATTTCAGACACCAATCTACATGGTCTTCACATGACTTGACCAAGATTATGTCTGGACTTTAAAAGAGACTCTGACCTTTGAGTTTCTTTCGGCCTTTCTTCTCAGAGTAGTCACATACGAAACGCCGACCTCATCTAGTTTTAAAATATGATTGACGTGTTTGTAAAAACCTACGTACAGAAATAAAATCATTTATCATTTACAAAGGAAACGTTTTTTATACGAAATCTTTAACTAAAGTACTTAGTTTTAGTTCCTGTTACGTTTCATGCAGCGTCTCAGCGGATATTCAATCTGCATTCATATGTGAGTGGCTACATCTTACATGTTGAACATAATACTTGATCAAAAGACGATGAAAGCATAATTGAAACCCGAGCTTGTGCTGCATTCGATTAGTGCAAATGAGCGAGCACCTCTCCGTAATGTTCTCGCCTTACTGTAATGTTAATCCTGCAAAGTCAAGGCCTTGGATCAATTTTGATACACCAACAATATATGCTTCCTTTATTACTTATCGATTACCATAGTTTTTTTTTGTCTTACTTATTTAATTCTTTTAGCACACAAATGTACAGAAGCGGACTTAACGCCACAGGCATTTTCTGCCAGTTAACGCAGAGTTGATGCAGAGACAAACAGTGGTAGGTGCAATAATGTAAAATTTTAATGTTAATTTCATGGTCTTCCTTTTATTTTAAATGCTATGTTATTTAGAAGAAAAAAATGTATATGATTGAGCCTTTCGATCGGTACAGTAAAATTACAGTTTTTTTTTTTCACATTTAGCGAGTTCTTTTCCCATTTCAGAGCGCCTTCAGACAGGCGATTATTTAAAATTCTTTGAATGTAGTTAGTATTGTTTTTAAAATAAAAATGAAGTCTTCATTCAGTAATTTTTGCTATCTTACAGTATTTAAGGTATTTTCTCTCCATGTGGCAAAGTCGTGGGACGCCCTGTATTATCTATGTAAAGACAAACAATGGGATAACATTACCGTTGCCGCGTTACTGCTAGCTTCTTACTGTGAATGTGCTCGCGAATTTTAACTTTAAAGTATAATCGGTTGTTCCTGGTGGCCATCCTGATTTCCTGGGGGAACGCATTCCACAGAGAGGTAGACTGAACGAAGAAGGAAGAGTGAATGAAGTCAGTGTGTCTTGAGATCGGATATGACATTGTTCGTACTCAATCATAATTGATACCATTTGCTATTGAATAATTATTTCTATTAAGTTGTTGCATTGTAGGTGCATGTAGTAGCAAAGCGTACTATGTTTATTCCTATAGATATCAATATTATTAATACATACGTATCGCATATAATAGTGGGCGCTTCTTTGGTAAATTGTTCGATTTCATTATGTTTATTTCTATCATTTTCATTTTCTTTTAAACCACATCTTCGTACGTTCCAAACAAATGACGAATATAATAGAATATTGTTTATTGTTGTTGTCCAAGACGCGGGTGTTCGCGGGAATGATTACGTCATACAATACAATAGGAGACAAACTACTCGTACATAGGTATCGTGTAATGTGATAAACTAACTTTTTATTGCTGAATCATGAAATCCTGTAAATGAATACAGAGCTTTAGCTCTTCATTAACTTTGAATTTTCCTTTACATCACATTACGCAGATTAAGGTCGTGTTTCCTTAACAGTACAATGGGTCGAGTATCGCGATGTAACAGGAGCCCAGGCTATTAGCGCAGATGACTTGCCAGTTTACTGGCTCCGAAACACCATCGCCTCAACCGATCGGCGTCGGCGACCCCACCGAAACTGCATCATTATTAATATGGTATGGAACGAGGCATCACCGAAATACATAATTGGTGACACTCATTGTTGCACTCAATGGTTGTTAGAGCCACGTGCGAGCACATTCAAACCTAAAAACCGGCCAAGTGCGTGTCGGACCACGCACAATTAAGCGTTCCGTAGTTGGGAAGAATTTAAACCCAAGAAAAATATTAACATTGTCGTTGAATTGTACTCGTTATCTATACCCAAAGTCTCTAATTCAGATAATTGATGTAAACAAAGTAATGTCAAGAAATGTCACTGTCAAAATGACAGCACAGTGGTGCAAAACATTTTATCATTATTCTTTTTTATAAATAATCATTTATGAAATTAAAGTGAATTAATTATAAGAACTATGCAAACAAAATACCGTTGCCGAACAATGTTTTATGTAGTGTGTCGGAAACACGGCCTATGATCGTCATAATTAGCCTTTTTAAGTCCACTGCTAGACGTAGGGCTCCCAAAATCGATTTCCACTCGAAACACTCTACAGCCGTTTTCATCCAAAATGTGGCTAGATATGGTACATACAATATGAATCTATGAATGAGAGTTGTAATATTAGTGTTGTTGAAGATGTAAAAAATTTGAAATTTTTTGGATCTCCTGCATTATTACCAGTATCATAAAATATTTTATGACAGAAAATCTCCTTTTCTTAGTAACTTTGTTTAAAACCGAAAATTTATAAAAATAATTACGGTATGATTATTTTTTAATAATTATTTATTAAATTCAGTACTTAAATGAAAATGTAACCTTTTTTTTCGCCATTTTATGTGAATTACCATTACGAAGAAATTTTTTTGGATATGTTATCCTCTTTGTTTACATAAATTATCTGAATTTGAGACTTTGGGTATAGTACAGCCTACTTTTCTGTGATAGTTTTTGTTTTAACTTCTTTGTATATAATACTGCTGTGAATGTTTTCACATATCCAAAAAGTAGCCATTTAGCTGGCAGGGAGGGGGGACACTTGACTATAACAAAAATTAGCACTTTTAAGCTTAATATTACGCAAACGGATCCCTGAATCGAAAAATGGTTTTCACAAACCCGCAATATTTTTGAACAGCTTATCCAACGATACTCCACAGGCTCAGCAGCATGGGATAGACGAGAAAATAAATATCATCCCCACTTTACGGGTACTCTAAAAAAATATATATATCAAAATTTTATTTTAATATATATATTTTTTACCCCAAAAAAAAAAAAACAATAATTTATTTTACCAATTTGTTAGCGTGATTAATATGTAATACCCATGCTAAATTACAGCTTTCTAGTACTAAGAGGCTCTGAGCTAAGCCGCGGACAGACAGACAGACAGTTTTTAGGGTTCCTTGTTGACTACGGAACACTAAAAACTTCGTCGCATTTAATTTCAAATGAGGTTCTTTTAACATTTGAAGAAGAGTACAAGACAAATAATATAAACAAATATATTCAACCGGTATAATGGGTTCGGTAATGACTCGTCATTTAAGTCGGCCTGGCTGTTTCGTTACAGACGAAGAACAAAGAGTCTCGCCACGCTCCTGTTAATTCCTCGACACTTTCCCACTGCACTGAGGCAGTGACGTTAAAAAGGAAGTCACGGCCCGAGGTTCGTTGCTCCTCGCGACTTAATAACCCCCTCGTCGTGAACCCTACCACACATGAAAATGAAAGTTGAGCTGCTTAGAAGAAAGTGTGCATGATTACTGTCAGTCGTGGAAAAAACAACAGATTCGTTAACCGCATTTTCATGGCTCGTTACGATATTATTTAAGATAAGCAACAATAAAGACTTGACAGTTTTACTTAGAGTGAACCAGTTGTAGTATTTATCGAATTGTAAATCTTTGTGTTGTTTTTTATACGAAACAACTCTGTATAACATACTTTTATATTCAATCAATCTGCCTAGCCTTTTCCCAACTATGTTGGGGTCAGCTTCCAGTCTAACCGGGTGCAGTTAAATACTAGTATTTTACATGGAGCGACTGCCTATCTGACCTCCACAACCCAGTAACTGGGTAGCACGATACCCCTTGGTAAGACTGGCTGTCAGACTTTTGGGCTTCTGACGACCCGTGACGACTGTCAAAGATCCACGAATGACAGCCGGGACCAACGGCTTAACGTGCTTTCCGAGGCACGGAGGAGTCTCGGTATGTAAAGATGGTCACCCATCCACGGACCAACCCCGGCAAGCGTAGCTTAACCTGACGGATCGACCCGTGCGGCTGTTATTACTTAGCCACGAGCTCCTCAAAAATACTTTTATATTCAAGTTACTATATCCATAACAATTTGCATTCGCAAAGAAATAACACTGTAGTTAAAAGGCAGAATTAAAATTTAAATAAGTGGTAGTAAATTGATTCTAAGTACACGATATTAATTAACATTACTTAGTTTATTCAAGTCCTAACGAAGTGCCTTGTAAAATACGCAAGTAATGTGCGTAGTTCGAATACGATCGACGTCAATAGCGTTGAATTCTTTTGCTTTGTTGCTTCAATAACTTTTTATCTTTACAGAAGTCTTATATTCACTTCATTATAAATGATTATAACACGTGAAATGGTCCATAAATAATTCGAAACTACGATAATCGTCTCATTTGCTGAATCTCACAGTTTCAAAGTCAGCGGGGAGTCGCAGCGAAGTCGCATAATCCACGCGATCGCGAGGGAAATACAAATATCTGTAGAATGTTGAATATTTGAGTCATTTTAATTTAAAATGCAGTATTTTCATATATTTAAACACTAAAATAAACATAAGTGAAAATCATCATGTTAAACAAAGTATTTGTGAAAAATCGAAAAAGCCATTACAAAACAACTTTTAACAATGTCCGTAAATGTCAATATTGCCATTATTAATGTGTTTTACGACTTTTTATCGCTTTATTTTATGTTGTATTTTGTTAAAGCCCCAATATTAATGGCTAAATAAATTTTGAAATGTGTACCGCGAATTGGAAATTACACAAACCGATCATTTGTGTAAATATTGCGTTTACATGTTATGTACTTAAAATATAATAATATACTGTTATTGGTAAAGAGTTAATATCGGCTCTAAATAATGAAGAATCGATCAATCTCTTCAGAACGCGACAACTCCATCGAAAATAAGTCTGAATATAAATGTGAATGTTGTTGAATTTCTTCAATAAAATTGTCAAAACAGCAGATTGTGTTTAATGTCGCGTATCCATAAATTCATCACTGATAGAAATTCTCTTTTTATTTCACTTTCGCTTTCACTTTTTATTTCATAAATTGTGGGCACTTTTCTCGCGTGTCAACATCAGACATCCATCATATAAAGTGATTGTCATCCCAACTTGATCAATATCGACAATAGACGTAATTTGAAATTCAAAATGAAGCATCTATTGTATTATATTGCAACGTATTTTAGTAAGAAATCATCCGTCGAGGCGTTTTACTCAAAGAAAAAACGGTGTGTATATCTGAAGCCATAGTGCATCCAGATTCCGAATGCAATTCTATGGAGTGGTGAGCGCTGGAGTTTCTTAGCCATTCTTTTCCATACGAAACTACCTTTTGGAAAGGGCAACTAGAATAAATTTTATTCCCTCGTACATTTTTCACATTCAAAAGTGCCTATTTGAAATAAATGCTTTGACTTTGACTATGCGATTGAGGTGTCATTAAATTTCTAAACTGTACCAAATTTGCAGTTTGGCAGACTTTATGTATGTTATTGTTAGTAAAGATTTTGAATAAATAAATAAAAAACTTATGTCAACATAATAATTATGATGAGTTGTTGTTTTTATAACCAAAACTCAGATCGGAGACTAGATGAGTCTTTCAAAACCGAGAAACCTTCCAGGGAGGGAGGAATATTCGTAAGTGTAAATAAAACAAAACTACATTCCTAGCCTCACTCTCGAGCCACAATTCACGTCGCTCCAGTTATTTACACTTTGTATCTCTAAATGCCATGGGAATAAGAAGTGTCGGCAGCCTTGGGTATTGCTGCAGTATATATACTACTACTAGTCTATACTAGTAGTAGTATATATACTAAGATATAACTTCGAACTAAGTCAACAATATTACTCAGGTGTACAAGTAACAAGATCAAAGTCTTTAGCACCAAACCAATAATTAACCGGTAGCGATAAAGCACTAGTTAGCAGCTGTAAGCGATTTAAATTATCCTTTACAATATCGCCGTAGATGGCAACTGGCTTAGCCTACACTTTGATATTTCAACTTGAATTGTGATGTTAACACAATTCGTGCTATAGTTATAACCAGCGGGGGTACTTACGTAACACATACAATGACAACTGATCGCAGGTTTATTTTTGACAGTTCACGCTTGTTCATTGCTTTATTCACGTTGTTGAGGAGATGATTTTTTCAAACTTAGGAAGCAATGAATTAGCGAGCGATATTCTTCAAAACTATCCGACTGTATTTGAAAGTGTGAGATGTGAATGGTATTATTATGGCAACAGTAACTCTATTGCGAATGCTCTCATTCTTTATCCTTTAGGGGACGATGTTCATAAATATTGTGAACATATTGACATCGAATCAAAGTATATGGAACACATTGTTTTTTTGAGCCATTATTATTGGCTGTGCTGTTATATTTGCTTCAATAATACAACCATCAAACAAGATATTTTTTTGTGGTAGATATTACATTGTTAATAATGTACCTAATCACATTCAGAATGTGAAGTAACTTCAAGAAATAGCAGTGAGCTCGATACCTCTCTATTTGTGCAATACTGAGATTTATGGACTTCCTTCTACGAATACAGGATGATTTATCAATTACGCAATGTGAAAATATTTCGATTTACATTTAAACTTGGTATGTTGGTTGATTTAAGAGGCTACCGAGCGCACAGTGGCGCCCTCATCGTTATTTCGGTGATTTCTTTTATTTTAGAATGAAAATGCAGAAAATAAGCTCGTCAAGTTGTGCTTCACAAGACTATACGTTATTACAAACAGTGTATTACGGTGTTACAAACAGTATTTTTAAATTGTTATGTTTTATTGCAATCATTAAAACGGAAAATAGTGGCCACTAAACTCCGTTTTAATGATTCGCAATCGCTGCCTATGTTTAAAAGACTCGTGAAGGAACATTACTTGTTGTTGTGATTTTGTTCTCGTTGTTTACTGTAATAATCTAGTCTTCATTTGTTTTATTTGCTTATTTAGTTAGTATGTATGTATCTATGTATCTATTATATATCTGTGTATCTATTATAGGATATTGTACTGTTATACTTTTTATATTTGCACCAATGACAACCCCATTTTATGTCCATAAATTCACTGTCCATGTCAAGGTTGCCTGGAAGAGATCGCAGTATGCGATAAGGCCGCCCATTGTATATTTTATAGTGTATAAGTTTTCTTTTCTTTTGTAATGTGTAATCTGATGTACAATAAAGTATATATAAATAAATAATATAAATAAATAAATAAATAAAACTACTGTTTGTAGTAATAATAACGTATAGTCTTATGAAGCACAACTTGACGAGCTTATTTTCTGCATTTTCATTCTAAAATAAAAGAAATCACCGAAATAACGATGAGGGCGCCACTGTGCGCTCGGTGCAGTCTTAAATTTTCAAAATAACCACTTTTAAACGGTTTTGTCATCGTTTCGACGACGCTTTTTAATAGATTCCTTTATTTCACGCTTCGTTTGCAAATCAAATACCGAAATTCATTTGACGTGTCGTCCCCTCAAAATGGAATAAGATTAAATGACAAAGGAAATAGAGCAGGAAACGTAATTACTTGCAAAGTCCAGAGTTTTCAAACGGAGTGATGTAGTAACATTATCCATTTACAATGTCTATAATATAATCTTATGATTAAACATGGCTCTATTATAAAAACAGTAACTTAGTAGTACGTTTATGTACTGTTATAAAATATTTATAGTCCACTTCAATCAAGCTATGTCGTTTTAAACACCATCGTGGAAGGCTCGCCATAGAACGTGAGTAGGCAAGTCAGGAGGCTCGCTGGAGCTAAACCAGTACCCATTAGTGAGTGCCTAGCCGCAAAAACAACAGGGAACGAATCGGGAATGCGCCCTGGATCAGGCTCCACACGGGTGTTGCTACATACAAACGATTATCCTTGACTGCTGGAAAATTTCCTACCAGATTATTAATTTCAAATTACGTTCCAAGTTAACTTTATAGTTATTTTATCGGATTAATTGATCGAACTTTCATCAAAGGAAAAGGAGCGCTGTAACTTTTGCGGTTCGCAAAAAAAATTGTGAGTTCAATATCATTTTTCACAAAATCGTGTCAGATTGCTAGGTCACCGCTTTGATTGGGTTTACGATAATACAATTTTCTTATGTTTAGTTAGTTTATTTTAAGTAACTTGAGTGGGATACCACTAACATTTAATATTTTATTACACTCTCAAGATAAAAGGAAAGCATTGGAGGATAAGAATTTAATTCAAGCGTCGTTTCAGATAAGTAATAGTAGCTTTTAATTAGAAAAACATCGTTTAGTTAATCGAGATAATACGACTACGGAAGATAAATAGAAAAATAAAACAGCGGCCAACAATCCGATGGCCGCCTCCGGAATGTATGTTTAACAGGAGCTGTAACAGCTACTTAATGGTTATTACAGGGCCGTAATCTTATCACGTAAGTTTGTGGTACTTACTACCTGTTAATATCCCGGCAATAAGCGGAGGTTACTTACTAAGTTATCAGCACAACTGGGAAGTCTATAGTGCATAAATATTTTTTATAGGTTGGCACCCTGATAACGTTTCCATTAGGTAGTGAAATAGCACGCGTCTCCGCAAGGACCTCATTTACGATGAATAGCCATCCGATCTTGAAGGATCCGGTTCTATGGTTTAATTACGCGTTCTTGAACGTAAGTTACACATTGTTTCGTATCTAAATGTACTTGCTGTGAATAACATGGATGTCTTTGAGCCTTCACGGAATATAGAGGTATTGCTTTTTACGATAGAGCAGTGCGCACAAAACTGCAGTCACTCTGCATCCAGTCCTGCATTACTTTTTAAGACTGCGAGTAAATGCAGAAAGACTTTTTATATGTGCACTCCGGTTTTATCAGTAAGTGCTCGTTCTACGTGCCTTATTGATCAAAAGAAGTCGTGGATGGAAACTCAATATTTTTTATTCAGATATATATTTTTTTTTGCCACTGTTCGCCATATATTATATGCCATACCGGATAGTAGTCCAAAGGCTTCTTCAAGCTTTTTTGTTTTTCAACACAAAATATAAGTGTATCGGTTACGCAACGAATACCTAGACTAATCGGAAACGTTCGACTGATTCAAGTTGACGTTCCCATACATCGTGAGATCGCGCAGCATCCAGCGAAGTGAATGACCAATTACATCTGAGGGCGGATGTGCGTCGGCGATTCCACTCGAAATGTAATCTAAAGGCGCCATTACCTTCACGTGGCTCCGGCTGCCTCATCAGCCTAGTAATTCACGTAATAAAAGCAATCTGTTGACACTCGCAACCCTTTTATACAGGACAGATTGTCCCCTAGGCCCTTTCCTCTCTGATCGACTTCTTACTATCCAACTTTATTGATTTCAATTGTTCAACGTTGACCGTTGTCTTTCATTTAATTATCGCAAATAAGTTAGGTACTGATTCATGATGGACACTTGACTTACACTTGGTTGGAAGTAGTTTATTAACCTGATTAATGTTTTGTTATTAGTGAACCATTTAGAATAATAACACGGGTAATGATTTTGAACTTTCTGTTCAGTTGTAAATCGAGTGGACCTGACGGAGCGGCTCCGGAGGTAAATAATGTCACCTCGCTCGGAGTTCCCGGTAATGCCATGAATACAACCATTAACAATGAATGATTTAATGGCGCCTCCATTCTATGAAATTTAATTAGTAATCAATCAACAACAAGTGATGGTTAACGGGAAAATTGTGTTTATGAAACATTAACATTGAAATGTATTACTTTTAATGGTGCAGATAATAATTTAGGGAGGTAATGAGGAAGTATATAATTTTGACTGAAGCCACAGATACTTCGATAATGGCGGGTAGAAAAGTCTAAATAATCAAGTAATGTCCAATTTCCCTCGGTTGCTCGTTCCCATTACAGAGTGCGAGTGGAGTGCGTGGCGTGGAACTAGAACGACCTCGAAGGACGCGGTGCGCGGGCGCAGGCGGCGCGCATTGTACTCGCCGCCGTTGCGCTATATCCGCATAACTCGCTTGACCGCCCGCCACAGCTAATTAAAGAGTTGTTACGCAGAATTGCTAACATAAATGTTTTTTGCTACATGGGATCATATTTTACAAATACTTGGAAATTATGAGTAATGTGCAAATAGGTTAACAGAATTTATATTTGCTCTCAAAATACTTGTTTGCCTGGGCTATAATTTGTTTGCATATTTTGTATTCTCATTCTCACTTCTTTAGCCTATTACTAAAACCTGGAAAAGCTTCACATTTAAATTATTTTGAGCCGGTTTCTATAGTTTTATTTAGAAAATAACTAGCTGTAGGTCCGCAACATAAAACAACTTTTTAACCCACATCGTATTCTTCCGAGTGATTTCTGCAATAACAAATATCTCTTACTAAATAAAGCCAATCAATGGTTGATTCAGGAAACTATGGCATTCCGACGTTCGGCTGAGTCACCGGGATGGACGGCGAACACGCACCGAGCCTTTAACTCCTCAATCAAATGTCTTGCTAAGCCATTACTATTTGCGGACAAGTAATAATTGCCTTATAATTCTCGGAAGAATGCTTAACAGATTACAGTTACGGGTTTCGACTTTCTTCTATCTAATTTGAAAAGAATTTACCACAAGAGAGCGGCTAACCATTTTAATTCCAATGAACACTTAAGCTCATACATTACATTCTTTACTTCCTTGTTAGGAAAATGTAATGTAACATTACTTTGTAGAGCTATTTTGTAGACCTTAGCTCTACAGATGTCCGAAAATATTGTGTATTATCAGGCGTAACATAAAAACAAAGAAATAATACCTACACAATAAAATAAATATTCGTAGAGCATTACTATAGTACGAGGGATGAATTCTGAAGATTTCTCTCAATGTTTGGGTCATGTAATAACGACGTAAACATAAAATAGATATGTAGGTCGGACGTTTTGCCAAATAGGCCGTTCTTCACTGCCGCCATTTTATATCCTGAAATGTAGGATTTTATATCAGAATATTATGAGGTAGGAGTTTCACCTAATACTATGGCTCTTCGTGTATGGTTTCCCTGATAAACGGAAAACCTCTAGATTTTCTTTTATGTTGAATTTTGAAAAATACATAGTTTATTATTACATTATTTACTGATTGATTAGACCTTAATAATTAATTTAAATTCTTGTGATGCTTGCAAAATAAGTTACTGAAACGATTGAGTTGTTCAAATTGTAGAAGTAATAAGCAGTAACAATACTCAAAAACCAGCCAAGTGCGTGTCGGACCACGCACAATGAAGTAACCCTAAAAAGAACAGAAGTTTTGAACTAATATAAAATGGCTTCGTCCATACTCATCCCTATTCCCAACTCGCCCGGTCCGTATATTTATGTAGATATATCAAATCAAATCAAATCAGTTTATTGCAAACATGTTGTACAGAGGTTGGAAGAAGATAATTATAAGTTTCAAACATGCACCCTGTAAGGGCACTGCAAAACAAAACAAAATTAATAAATTACATTACAATACAATACATGTCCTAATTATGTGTCATTTTACAAAAATAAAATATATACGGACCGGGCGAGTTGACACTAGGGATCAGTATGGACGAAGCCTATAAAATACCTAATGCCAGTTAATGAATGTGGCGTATTGTACATAATGTAATTGTAGACACTTGCACGTATAATCATCATATTAAGTGAAAGTGCGCACACGTCGATATGACCAAATGCCGCAACGATACGCAACTTGAATACATTTTCTCAAATTATATTCCAAGTAGTAACTAATAGCGCCACTGGAACTTTATAATGCTGTACATATACACCAGTCAGGCATATACACCAGTGCCGGATTTATATTTTTTATGAGTGTAGGCCACTTTATTTCCGCCGCCCCTTTATTTTCTAAAATAATAATTTTCCATTTGTAGTAAGGAAGGCACTAAAGTTAAAATGAACTCGTTTGACTTTTATCCTCTGAAATCGAGTCAGCGTCCTCTGAAATCTGCCGCCCCTATGCCGTGGCCTATACGGCCTATTGACAAATCCAAGACTGATATACACCCAGACGGCTTGTATTGATTGCTAACGAGGAGACAGATGGGACTGTGATACTGATACTGTTTACTTACCTACAACTATGCCTAAAATACGCGGTTTCAAATGTGAATGTAAATTAACGTTTGGATGGAGAATTACCGATCAGTCTTAGAAAATGATAAGCAAGTCGAATATCTAAGTTTATAAGATGTCATTCTTCAAATAATAACAAAAGTTATACGCGCTTAATTCGCATAGAGAAGCCGTCATTCACCACAGATATCATCGGAAATGCTAATACGGTGGCCATCACATCAAGTTACCACAAACAGTCAAATTTTTTCGTTCGATTTTGAATTTAATCATCAACAATTTAAAGTTTAAAATCGTTTGGAGAAATTTGAGTTTTGTGTAGCTTGGAGTGCTGGCCACTGTACATCATTCAATAATATCATTATGAGAATTGCATGACTCGTAACAAGAGTAAAGTGTGTCGCGTGTGCAGACAAAGATGTTCTCCGCCCGCCAATCATTCTGTTAATTGGAGAGAATCATCGCTGTAGAAAGTCCGCCGGTGATGCGCGGGTGCACCAAGCGTTGCCTGCGCCGGTCGCCAGCGCCACCGCCATGCGCCAGTCGCCTGAGCCGGTCACCCGCACCCGCGTCGCTTGCGCTGGTCGCCGGGACACGGCACGTCAAATAGTGACGAGTGTGCCGCAGTGTCAACGCACACGGCCGCGCGAGTGCAACAAACTACGCCGGACGGTCGTTCACGTCACCATTAATTTGTACATAGTAATGCCTCGCCACGTCACACGAGACTAACTAAATTACTGAAACACTAACATGCTCGATATGTGCGACACGTTTACGTGACACCTTATTTAAATGAAATGCATGTTTTACGCATGGCGCACGTGCGCTGGAATGGCTTATTCCATAAATCCCCCCTGAAATTCCCCCTTAGGGGGAAAAGTGGAATCTATAAAAATCAGTCTAGAATTCACCCCTGATAATCCCGCTTAGGGGGGAAAACTTTAATAGAAAAAAAAAAAAAAAAAAAAACGCAAAATGAAAGTGATTTTTTTTACATTAGGGTTCAGTTTTCCCCACTGAGGGGGATTCTCTCAGGGGGGATTAGTGGATTAAGCCCGCTGAAATCTGCTTTGTCCAGTGCCACAATCGTTTGATGGTGACCTTACTCAATGTAACATCATACGGCACTAAAAAGCAAACTAAAGAGCACTTGAACAGTTGCTGATGTAGTATGATTATGACGTTATGAGATACTCGTAACAAGTATAAATCTATACATCCATCCATACTAATATTATAAATGTGAAAGTAACTCTGTCTGTCTGTCTGTATGTTACGTTTTCACGCCTAAACCAATGAACCGATCGTCATGAAATTTGGCAGACATATAGCCTGGGATATGGAGACGGACATAGGCTACTTTTTTACGCGATAACCGACATCTACGCGGGCGGAGCCGCGGGCAAAAGCTAGTAATATTATAAATGTGAAAGTAACTCTATCTGTCTGTCTGTCTGTATGTTACGTTTTCACGCCTAGACCGCTGAACCGATCGTCATGATATTTGGCGGAGATATAGCCTGGGATATGGAGAAGGACATAGGCTATTTTTTTACGCGATAACCGACATCCACGCAGTCGGAGCCGCGGGCAAAAGCTAGTGTCAGATATAATTCCAGTTACCGAATTGAGATCATGTAAGTAATCGCTTTGAATGACTTTGATGATGAGGATGACAAGTAGAATCGCATAATATTCCACCTGCTGACACTTGTCATAACCGAAGAAGGTAGTGTCGATAGATGCAAATCAATAACGATTATTGCGTCATGTTTGTTTGTAAAGGTCTATTGAGCATCGTGAAAGGCGCGTGGGGTGCGCGCACTCCGCACATAAGGTCGCTGAGTCAGTGGCCCTTCCTGCGCGCGCGCCTTTTGGGGAAATGATACGTGAGCGGTAGGACGCGATCCGCACTCCAATGCCACGCCGCATTGTATGACGAGCCTTGGCTGCTAACGAACCACCCAAACGAACGACAGGATCCGCGCTATGAATCCTTCATTGTTCTAGCCTAACGCGCAGTCAATATAAGACATACCTAGGACGTAAATGAACCGAGAAAATTACGCATAAAATAATTCCACGATGTTATTATGCATAACTCGAGACAAGACGTGTTTCTTTTCCAATCATTACACTAATTAATTAATAGAGTAGGTGCCTATTCATATCAGTTTATTTTGCTTGATTGTACAAACAACTTGGTTATTGTTTATTATGCTGCACTGCAGTGTAAACAAAGAATTCCAGTCAATGAGTGTCACAGTTTGTTCAATGATACGTAAGACGAAAACACGCGCAATGACCGATAGCTAAGCACATTAATCTAGTGGCATCACAATTTTTTTTTTAACTATGCCATCTCTGTGTTAACCTTGAGAGGTTGAGACTCTTTAACCGGACTTTCCTGTGGTATCATTAAGCTCCTAACGAAACTTAATGCCTCCAGCCATGGCGTAAAAACTTATAAACTAAACGACTGCGCGCTAAGGGCACTCCCTGTGGGGTACGAAACTCGGCTTAGGGCAGATTCGGAGGGAGGATGGCAAGGGACCGACGGTGGCTGGATAAAATCAGGGTTATGATTATTATCGGGGGAATTTAAATCTACAGGCTCAGCTATAGCGCGTGCTGGCGCTTCGCTTACGAGCAAGGGTCGGTGAGGACTATTTAGTCGGGGATTTCGCGATGGGCCTCGGCGGCGAGGTCGGAATGACGGTCGTGTATTGTGTAATCTCTTTCGAACTGTACTCGTTTCCCTACTGCTTTCCTGGAGGAGAGTCGTGGGTCGTCTGGGTCAGTCAGTGGGCATCACTTATGAAATATTACAAGAATTTAAAGGTTGGGATCTATACCCAATTCGTTGGCACAACACGTTGATCTACATAAAATTGCATAGACAAAATACCAGTTAATTAATGTATAATCTAATAAGGGTAAATGTGAACATCCCATGGCGTAATTCCTTTGTTATGATGATGAATATTATGAATAATATGGAAACGTACATTATACTTGATAAATGCAATAAAGAGCCATATCATCTTAGTAATTGCTGTTAGGCATTCATCTTTTTCTATAGGCATTTATACATGCTGTACATGTTGTAGTTATTTATCTATATATAGTAAAGGCACGTCAAAGGACTTTAATGTCGCAATGTGGTCGTCTCTCGATTTGTCAACGTCGCGGGACATCGGAGCGGCTGTCAACCACAAATAATAAGCAAAGAAAACATCACAAATTGGATGAACTCAACGAGAAAAAGTATTTACACGAGATTTGATTGTGTTTCGATGCTTGTCAGCAATAATTAATGATAAGATGCATGCATATTGACGGTCGACCAAAGAGGAACATTTTACATGTTAAATTAAAAAGACCTACTTTGTTATAATGGAAGTCATTAATTAGAATACAGGTGACAGTAGCGACGCCCATGAATTAATTAATTGAAGCGCGAAGAGTAACTCATAAAACTAGTTCCCACAGTAATCCAAAAAAATCTGTAACAAGAATTTTTAAATAGTTCGTACAAAGCTGAAATACTCGTTATTAGTCGCATAAGAGCGGGACAGGTGTCCAGATATGTTTTATTTTCTGAGGATGTCGAGTGACATTTTTCAGCCGGTTAATTGTAGAGACTGTCGATCTCGCAAATAAACCCTAGTTTTTTGATGGACCACTGGAGGAATCTTGTTGTCATTCACACACCTGTCACACCATACAATTCTCCAACATGCCTAATTTTTATTTCTTAATTATTAGTTACCTACATTGTCGGACGTTGAAGTTGAATGAAATCAAAACCTAAATCTAGACGTTAATTGTGCGTGCAATACACTGGTGCAATCAAACGGACGGATATAAAAACTACAGGACTGCGATTTGAACATCGTCAATAAATTATTTGAAACACATTCCACGTCGATCAAATAAACGTCAATCTTTCGTCATTGATTTTTTCAAACGTAACCCCGATCCGACAGCAATTTCTAGTTGAAAATATGACTTGACCAGCCGCCATGACGAGTACGTACCTGCGAATATGAAATATCTACAATCACACGTTTCATCGCAAAATTAAACTCGCTACGAATTATATGCGAACATGTTATGTTACATAGATGTTTAATTACTGCATTCTAACAATCTTAGTAAACCATCTTTTGCGCATTGTAACTTGCGCACGTGTTATATGAATTATTGTAAATGCATAAAATAACGTAACTTGATACTAACACATACCTACATACTGATGTTCTGACTGTGAGCAAATCACTTGGAGATGCGAAATCCGCACTATCGTGCAACAATCTCACGTGTGTGTAGTTTCCTGATCTGCTACAAGATACAATTGAAATAATTAGGTCAGTTAATTTTGTTTACATTCGAGCATCTCCGTGTTGTGTAACATTTAATTAGAGAAATATAAACTTACTTTATACTAGGAACTAGGGCTTTCAGTCTCGCTGCATTTTTGAGTCCCGGGAAAAAAAATCGAGACTCAACGTGATCTCTAAATTCCCGGGAAAAACGAGACTATTTCAAAGGTAGATTTTATACTTATTGGCTAGGTTTTTGGACAGTCAGAATAAGATATTTCACGTGGGCACGTAAGAAACAAAGGGCGTTTAATGTAGTTTCAGACATCTCTGTCTTAAACTCCTCTCGGACCTGAATTTATTTATTACAAAAGTAACCCGCGTTAGAAAAGCTCTCTCTGCTTCTACGCTAGTGGGGGGATAAATATTACGTAATTGTAGCAATGATTTAGGTATTTCCCTCAACCATTGGACATGTCTCAAAAGTCTCGTTATTCCTGAGACCGGAAATAACAGTCTCGAGTCCAACAAATCATCGATACTCCCGAAATTTTCGAGATCGAGTTTCCCGGGATGAAAGCCCTACTAGGAACGTTATGCAACGCACAGTAACCTCAGGACACTATTGCACCGGTAAGGGGCTTACAAAAGGCTTAGTTCATATTAGTATAATAACGCCTGTCCAAGTAAATTGGATTGTACAGTTGTACTCGATGCGTGCAGAACGGACATAAATCAGGATTTAATGCTTCACTTATCCTATGCAATGATGACCCAAATAGTACTTCAGTGCGAAGTCGCAGACGCAAACACTTTAATTGAAATGCTCATGTTTGCCAATACTGGTTACTCATTTCAGCAAGTTAGCACGTAGAATTAATAGCACATAGTATATGTTGCGGAGCGAGAAGGGTTCCCATGGTGACACAAATAAATATTCAGGTATGCTAATAAACCAGGAGGCCTTCAATTTTTTCTTCACGCTCTATTTAGTTCACGGTGCAAGGGCTTACCGCCTGGCGCCTGTATAGAACCAGATGTTTGGTGGTTTATTAGAGTTCATTGTGCCGTAGTAATAATTGTGCTAGTAAAACATGTTCTTGGTTTTTTTTAAGTTTTTTCACTAGAAAAGCGTACGGGTTTTCAAGTAAAAAAATGTGTTTGTTCTGTGTTGTCAATTCTTCTGAACTGTTAAAATTGAACACTATTGTTAATGTTATCTACTGGAATTTAAAATCTCTGTTACATTAATTATAATGTTTAAAGTAGTCTGCATGTTAATTCAATTCATTTATTTAACTTACATGTACACAGTTCTCAATCATGTTCCAAATGTGTCTGATTGAACTCTACACAATATAAGTATACACGTTTTTCCATTCGTTAGCATAAGGACAGCAACTTTATGTTGCGGTCTGTACATATTCTATCTTTAAGCAAATCTGGCGTAAAGCGAATCTGTCCTAATGCTAACAAACGTTTTTTTCTGGATGACAATGACTGACGCCGTTGACGACAGTCTGCTGATATAATTTAATATAATAAAAGACAGGACAGCATAAGAAATATTTTAAAATAAAATTAAACAATAGAAATTCAATATATACCTACGTTGAAGTGTAAAAGGCAGTGAATATACATAGATATATTGCAACAAGGTGAGTCCGCGTCCGGTCCGCTGTTGCAAAACTTTCATAGGAAGCCCACTGTGCGCCTGCACATAGATCTACATTTACATTTAGCAACACTTAGTACTAAAGTGATTTATATACAGATATAAATCTAATTATGCGTAACTGCATTCTTCAATTTTCTATCGTAACGTCCTCAACAATGCACACGGTTTCCCAAAACGCGGATATTACTGAGGATATTTACGATTATTTGGATGCGTTGCACAAAATCCAAATCGCAATGCCAAACTCATTTACACTCGGCTGTTATCGGCCGCGTGTGAACAAAACGTTTCACGGTACATTGCGTAAATTGTAGTTTTTATGTGACAAAGTTCAAGAATTTCTTAACAAAGAAAAATTAAATACAAGCGAATGAGACTGGCTCGTTTTTAGGCCGCCTATGTGGTAACGCCCGACCGCCTAGCACAACGACCCTCCATGTCGGAGTTCCAACTGGGTAAATACACGGGCCGAGGATAGCCAAAACATTCCCGTGAAATGTTATTAGCAATGCGTGCATCACGGCGACTCGTCTCGTTATAGCGATGCGAGATAAATGCCAGACAAATTGGTTGAGTTGTGCTGTGCTAAGCAATTAGCGGAACATGGTATTTTCTTGCGTCCGCGGTGCCGCAGACGTGCCTTGTTCGGAAACATGTCGCGTTTTATTGTACAAATTGAACATGCTCACCGGTCACGGTGCTTCGTACCTCGTTTATATAAACTTCGAATGATTAATATTTAAATTTTATTGCACATGAGTGTCTTCTTCATTGCGTCTTCAATTATTCATTACGATACGTTACTGGTAGGTATTTTGTCAATTTCCAAGGCAGACGATTTGAGGACCAACTGAACAAAATAAATCCGAAGTTCCTGATTTTCCCTGCTTCACAGACACAGGCGATCTAAGACGAAAACAGACCAGCCCTGAGTTGTGACTGACTAGCAAATTAAATGACCACGTGTGAGTTTTACAAAAACGGTAAAGGAATAATGGATCAAGGATGCTATCTTAGATCGTGTTAATCTATTACATGAAATGACATTACCCATATCCGTGTCAAGCGCAAGCCCTCGCCCGAGTGAGGGGCACACCAATCTAATTACATGAGCTAAGCGACGCAGCTTTGATCCACGGCTGCACTGGCTTGTCATACACAGCGCACACAACATTCAATTAAGTTAGAGTTACTTGAATGTGCGTATTACTTAGATAAGTAGAGCTACGTTTATGAACGACACGTGTCGTGGTCGTCGTATGTTTTTTGTAATAAATAGAGATCTTTACAGATATAATTATATTTGCCTCAAGGAAAAAATCAATGTTCCTGGAAGGGCTAAATTGAAAGAGTGTCTCCACGAGTGGATGTATGAACAGTCAGGGAAATTCATTGATAAGCGAACTGACACCCTACGTTAATTAGTCGAATTAAAGCCATTTCAGACAACTGACTTTCGGACAATTTAAGTTGGTGGTCAATTTGTTTAAAAATTAGGTAATTTACCTGAGTACCTATAGGGGCTTTGACTTGACATCTCAATCAAGATAATATTAACAGAACCTATACTCCATTTATTATAACATTAGACAAATAACTGTTCTCACCCTTTCGTTATTTCGATGTAAACGTTTAATAAACTTCGTTATTTTACGATAAATACAAAGCACTGTAATCTATTTACCATTTACATTAAAAAAATAACTCTAAAGTGCAGTAATTTCAACAATATTTCACAATAACTGTCGTTATTTAGCCGTTATTTGTCTAATGCTGTAAATGGAGCATAAATAATACTTTTGATTTATTTTAAAATAACTACTTAAAGAGGAATTATTATTACCAAATAATTAACAAAAAATAAAAATATTAAAATTAAAATCTCAGAAGGGCAACTCAAAGGGGACTATGAACATTTCCAACATTAATCATTGTGACACTCTATCGATCTCTTCTGCAAGGGAAATGGCATGACCACTCAAGTATGATATATGATATAACTCATAGATTTTTTAGAAATATGTATTTTATTTATTTCACGTTATATCTCACTCGTAATTCTTAGATACACAATGTTATGTTTTAAAGTAGATATCCTCATAACATACTAGAGTTTTAATAACTTTATAATCAGGTGACTCGCCAGTTTTACACATTATTTTCCTGCGTGACAGTTACTAAAACTAACTGTTAGTACATCGTCCTAGTTTCCTTGCATATAATTTGCCAAAAGATAAAATAAGAAGACTAAAATGATGTTAGTTTTTCAACATGTTCTAAAACTGCGAGTTAATTCGCGAAGTAACCGTTATCATCACCGTACGTGGTAAGAATTCCAAATTATATAAAAATTTATTATTCATTTCACAATTAAATTCGTATATGAGATGAGTGTGCGAGTAATTACAAATAACGGTTAGATAACTCTCTGGAGCATGTCGTCTGTGTGATGTATGAAGCAGAGTTGTACCACCACAAAGTTGTATTGTACCTCTACTCCTACCCGAAACATCCAAATGTGCCCCTTTAGAGAAAACTTTCTTTCTTTCCTTTCTTTTTTTCTTTCTTTCTTTTTTCATTTCTTTCTTTCTTTTTTTCTTTTTTCTTTTTTCTTTCTTTCTAAGGATATACCTATATTTATATTCAATTAATCCCCCAATTTTCATAATTGCACCTACCACTGTTTGTCTCTACACCACCCAAAGGTTGACTGATAGAAAATGCCTATATATGGCATTAAGTCCGCCTCTGTACATTTTTTTGTGCTAAAGTATTAAATAAATAAACTATGTCGTTTGCGAAGCGCTTCCTGCCCAATAATTTATTAGAAAGTAGAAATAGTAATGGTTATCTTCTTCTTCTCGCCAGAAAATCACAGTCATATATCGACCAAACCTTTAGGTTTTTATATATTTTTTTTATTACTGATTGGGCCTGCTGTTGACCTCGATCTCGCCTGATGGAAAGCGATGGATGAGGTCTATGATGGAACGAGCAAGCCCAGAAGATTTTATGGGTTTTATGTGGAACGGAACACAGACGCTGGCAGAGAGTTCCACACTTTGGCTGTGCGCATAATGAATGTGGAGTAGAAGCGCTGAGTATGACTGCACGGGATATCAACCAAGTATGCATGGTACCCTGCAGTACGTCTGGTAGTCCGGTAATAAAAGGGCGATGGTGAGTTCAGGTCGTAGAGCTCCTGCGCACACTCTCCGACGTACAGTCTGTAGAAGACCGACAGGAAAGCAACATTACGCCGATGAGCCAGGCTGTGAAGCTGGACACCAACGATTCGTTCCAGCAATCCTGCTACAACATTTTGATTTACATCGTTCATTTACGTATGTACATCTGCGGGGTAATTACGTAACACACATAAAATGACAATTGATCGCAATGGATTTCATTTCGGCGGTTCACCCACGTCCATTGTGTTATTTCAGTTGTTGAGCAGACGAATTTTTCATTTAATAACCAACAATATCAATATCCTTCAAACTTTCGTATTGTGTTCATAATGTGATTCTTCTGTATAACGCAATTAGGATGCTGATTATTGTTCAGTGGGAAATTTTATCACGAAAACCTGAAAACAAGTCAAGGTTTTCTTCCTATCAAATTATTTTCTTTACCAATTCAGATAAGAATAGGCTCTACTATTATTCGTTTGGACAACGTTACAATATTTGAACTCCTAAATAAATGTCAAATATATTAAGAATCATAAATATGGAGAACCTCCAGTTACTTAACTTCTTGAAAATGTAGAACACTATTAGAAGAATGTACTCACATTATGCCTAAAAATAAATGATTGCTCGTGGTTACAAAACACCAGTACATAAACGCATCATAGTTACAGCCAAATGTACAAAATGATTTTTTAAATTACAAACTTAACATACGTTCTCCTATTAATCATGGCTATGCGAGTGTGAAAAATGTATAATATTACAATTTTCTCCAAGCAGTTCTTTATTGTAGTCTCTGCGGCTCTGGTGCAATAAGAAGATAATGATTTTCACGTAGAACACGAAAAGTAGATATGTTTTATTTCAGTAGTAAAAATACATTTACAATTCCTTGGTATTTATCATGAAAGGCTGAAATCAAAGCCATCTGAATGCAGTTAATAACAAAGGTACTAAATAAAAGGTATTAAAGTCGAATGAATTGGATGTTTAAGTTTAACGATTGCTATCGTGATCGTGAGTCTGCTTACCGAATTAACCGCGGAAAGTTTCTACCTGTCGATAATAATCGTTAAGATATACGAAGGGCATTATCTTTTAACTGTATCTGAACAAATGGCAGTAGCAACCAAGTGTCGAATATTGGGCACTTACGAACGAGGTGTGAAAAATAATGTATTTTTTTTTGTTGTCTTTGGGTGAAACCTGTTTGGTCCTTTTTTTTTTTAATAATTCGAATCGTTTTTCTTGTTTTGGTTTTGCATGAACCTTGGACGATAATTTGTTACGATTTGTTTTTTTGAGTTTATGATTTTTACTGAGGACCTACGGTATTTTTTTGACACAGGGAGATATTAACAAAAAAAATTAATGTTCGAAAGTCTCTTCAAAAATTTTTTTTATCGGGAAAAATGTGACATTTGTGTTCCCTGATACCAAAACTAACCTACCCCAGAATGCACTGAAAATCACAACGTAGAAGTTCTGAAAGAATAGTAAATACTTCAGGAGATTCGACAGGTGGACACAACTTTTAACTGAAAGAGATTTAGAACGCTACTGGTTTTGGAATTCCAGACTTTCTGTTGCCTGTCTACAATCAATATTTTATTATCAGTGAAAAACACACAATAATGTGTAAGCATGCGCTAAATTATACGCTTGTATTGATTTATAAGATGAGAAAAATTTGACAAGGGTTATCAAGTACCGTTCCGAGCTTTGATAAACATTAAAATAATTTCAAGGTTTACCTCGTTTTAATGATCAATACCTATTATAAACCTCAATGGATTACGTGAGTGTATGAACGTATATGTTATCATCATTTACGCGAGAGGAAAATATGTAGAATGCAGGTAAACACGCCCTTTATTTGATTCATGATTCATATTTTATTTACCTCTGTACTGTACCAATGTGACTAATTAATTAACGAATTAGCTGTCAATGCTGTCATTCATTATAGGCTTTATATTGCGTTCGAAACGGGTGTTTACGAAAACACAACGCGCGCCGAATACAATGGGCCTAGGTCGTTATCATCGGCTTTATTCATAAATCCATTGTTTGAATCGTTAAATCGGGGGAGTGTAACCGCGTGGAATGAATGGATGCACTTGTCGCGTGCATGGAGCTGGCGGCCGGCGGCGGCGGCTTATCACGGCGAGCTGGAGGTGGCTGCGGCGGCCCCCGGCCCCGGCGGCGGCAGTCAGTCGCGCTGCGCGCTCCAGGCCCCACGCTCCGGCCGCTCGAGTGTCTTGCCGCGCCCGCCCTTATCAAAACATTCCCGCATTGGGATCGATCCGCATGTCTTCACGCGCCTCGCACTGATAACGGCTCCTCACGACGGACGGCATGACACTGTGACTTGAGTGCTACTGGATACACTCCCAAATACTAACGTGCTTGTGTTTGATATGTGAAAAACCTTCTGATTTTTTAATTAGACAGTTCAGGATAATTACTGAGTTTAAAAATTTTATATTCAAGGATCAATGTGAGTACTTCAATTAATTTTGTTTTCAAGTTTCTTATTTGCAAACATTTTCTAAAGTATTGTTTGGCAATGTTTTTTTTTTTAGCTCTACAATAATAAATAATTATTCAAATATGTTGATACAACCTGTATTATCTTCACAAAATCCCCAAATAAAAAAAAGACGATAATTAAAACTATTTAAAACTTAGGAAAAGTGATTTTATATTTTATTGAACTTGACAATTCATTAGGTGGACAGTAAATAATCTTCAAAATGCACTTTCACGTTTAATTATACCATTTTCGAGAGTGGCTAAACAGACAGCCACCGCTAATAGATCGGTAAATAAAGTAAAAAAAATACACTGCTCACTAAATAACGGGGTCAAAAGATACGCTTTGGTAAAGTTTTAACTTCAATGTCTTGAATTACAAGGCATTTATCGTAAATTATTTTATTAATGTGGTTATAAAATACTCTTTATACGTGAAATAAATGAATTTTCGAAACACTAAGGACCTTTCAGGAATACCCAAAAAGTTGAGATACAACCCTCTACTTCTTGATTATTCTTGAAAAAGGCGAGAAACAAATCAGACTACAATTTAAATTCTAAGTTTGCCATAAAATAAATCTGACTATTCACAGTTTCTGAACAAAAAAAATATAGGCCGTTTTGTATTCCTAAACAGTGTGTATGTATACCTTTAGAAGTCAGGATGTTAAAGAAACATCACACAGATATTTTTACCCAAAGAGGCGAACATTAAAGAGTTACCGAAAGAAACGAACTGAACAGCTGCTCCTAATGAAACAAACTGCATTTTATGACTGTAAAAGCATGTGCCTCTTTCATAACCACAATAAGAGACTGAACAGAAAGTAGTTTTAGTTTTAAGTAATTACTTCGAAGGCTAAAATTTGAAGTCAGATTCAGGTTTTATTGATTTAAATTGTTAATTTGAAAATAGTGAATAATACATTTATAAGTATAGATATACAGGTTTTAATCAGCGATACAGAGATATCAAAAAAGGGTTAAATCCATTGTCGACCGGTCTTATCGCTTTCAGTATAATTTTACTATCTCAACCTGTATAATATAGAAAAGTAAGTAGGTAACTCTCGAATTTTCATGACAGTAGGATAGAGCTCATAAAATCGTGCCAAAATATTTATCAAAATAATCATAATTGGCATATATACTACGAATCTTAATATTTACATAAAACAAAGTCGGGCTATTTACACCATTTATAACCCAATAACGGCTGGACCGATTTTTTTATGATCTTTGAGTTGTTGGATTTGTCTCCGCCCCGAATAGCAGAACAACTATTGAAACATGAGAAAAATTCACAAAAAAAAAAAATATATATAAGGAAATTCACTTTCTCATACATTTTGTATGGACCGGCTTTTTTGATTATACCTCGAAGACCGATTGGGGAACGGGAAGAAGCTAGTACTTATTAATAGCAAGTGAAATTGTACTTATTCATGGTATCTATCGTAAAACATCAACTAAGCGTGGAGTTAAAGTTATTTCTGTGATGTAGAGACAGGTTCTAAACTCATCAACTATGTTTTAGACTTTTACTAGTTTACTATAATAATTATGAATGAAATCAAAATCTTTTATCCTAGGTCTGGCTTTCGAAATAAACAAAGTATAAGCTGCTTAACAATACGTTTATTTAAGAACTCATGATTGGCATTGCATCGGTATAAATGAGTAAGTATGATATGATAGTTGTGACGATTATTGATTGAATGAAATAAACATAAATCGACGGTGAAGTGCCATTACCTCCTAACTTAAATTTTTCTAGAATTCACTTTTTATCATTTTGAACTTAACTTATTCGCATGTTTTAGTGAAATCTTCTAAGTGTGGACTCCAACTAAACCAACGTGCCTATTTTATGGCATTACCGCCATGCATGCATCCTCATTCAGTTTGTGTACATTTTTGACTTTGACAGTAAGGTGATAATGGCACTTCACCGTCAAAATGTAAGATGGAAGTATGTTGGTATCATTATCCTTACGAAAAAAATGTAAAACAACAGATGCAAACGGATGCAAAGCAACGTGTTTAAGATGACAAAGCGCGCATGTGTCGGGATGAAGCATCAAGATCACGCAAGCGCGCGCACTACTGCAATACTGCGGTGACTGGCACTGTGGCACATAAGTATTAGATGCGACTCCTGCGCTATTACACTTTATAATAAACACTCCAAGATGGCCATGATTATTCTGTGCACAGATCTTAGTGAATGCATGGGAGAGGGTGATTGTGCTCCGCTAAACGAACAAGTTTATAAAATGTCATCGCGATCGTACATTCGCCAGAACATCAAGCTACACGAAACTGTCAAATTTCTACAAGCGATTTTAAACTTTAATATGTTCATAGTTAAGTTCAAAATCGAATGAGGACATCTGACAGTTTGTGGTAACTTGATTTGCTGGCCACCGTACTCATACCTCGTGCAGTAGAGTACTACAATTAGGTGACAATTACCTTGGAAAATAATGGAACGTTTGTTTTTTGAGTTTCTGACACAAATAGAGTAAGAACAAAACAACAAACGAGTGATACAAGTTCAGTAAAACATATTCGTGTACGAAATCGATCTGATTTTGATCAATTTTGTTCATTGTTTGTGAGAAAGGGAAAAATAATTTAAACAAAATTATTTGTGATTTGAAAAGTCGTATTCTTTGTTTTGCATGTGGCTGAAATAGATTTTTCAAATAAATTAAGTATTCACGGTAAATCACTAATATTCGCAACAAGTTTTCCGAAAAATTACGCGAGACTGACATTTGATCATCATTCTACAAGAAACTACTTTTGATTTTGAACATTAAAAAATATCATCAAAATCGTCATATGGTCTACTTGCATGTGGCGTATTCATTTTTTTCAACTTCCATACAAAATATAGCAGAAAAAAAAATACTTCATCAGTAATATATTTTGGCTTATTATTTAGCAAATAATATCAAGTAAAAATCACAAATTAGTCTTCAGCTATCCTTGAAATACAATCAAAATTTTATTTAATGATTATTCAATATCTTCATTAAGTAAATCAACGGCGAAATAAACTATATTTTGGAGAGCACAAAAATGATGAAACTAATTAACGGCTGCTGTGACTGACACGAATGGTTTAGCACCATGAAAACTGTACTTTTATAGTAACACAGACTTAATGTTTCGATTATTTCAAGTTTTCTCACAATTAGATAAGATATTGACAAAAGAGAGTTTTTTTCGTGCAGGGAGCCCCAATTTCGTTTGAATAGGACGAACTGGGTACCTACATTATTAACCTGTGGGGTAATTACAGTAGCAATGGATTTCATTTTGACAGTTTTACAACATTCATTGCGTTATTTACGGTGTTGAGTAGTAAAATATTTCGAACATATGTTCGGAAAATTTGTGTGTGTTGTAATTTTGAAGGATATCGCTAATTATAATCCATTGCTTCATATGAAGCAATGGATTATAATTAGCGATGTCCTTCAAAATCATTCAGATGTTGACTGAAAGTGTGGTACTCAATTAGGGTGCAGCTGTACCATTCTTTTTTTGATAGGCATTAAATTAATATCTAACGACCTAGAACGTATTTAATCATGCCTCTTTGAATTAATTATCGATTTTTCATGTTATTCACGGATAGGTATTAATTTTTTTTATTTTCTATTTCTAATAATGTTCTGGTGGAGTTCTACTGTAACGTTTAGAAAATGGTTTTGCAGGATCTATTTATAAATAAATAAAATAATATAATTAATATTTTATTTATTTGATATATTATAATTTTATTTTTATAAAAAAAAATGCAAAAAATAATAATATTTAATGCTGTTTTTTATTCTTCTGGTTAGGGAAAGCTCAATTCAATTGTACGAAATGAAATGAATAGTGTCAGTGAATTTTCAATACCAACAGTAAAACTTACATCACAGTTTCAAAAGCCAATTAATTCATACTTGATTTAAATAACAATATCTTGAAAGTTGTTGTACTTATAATAAGAATTTTTAAAATCAACTTGTCTTATTAATTACAGCTGTTAATCGATGCTTGAAATGCTGCGACATTTACATGCTCAAGGCTACAGTGGCGGTTAAATAGCCTTTGTACACACAGCTACATATTATCAAGCTACACATTTCCATTCCCAGCTGACCTGTCACTGTACGGAAATCCTGTACAATGCGAGATCAGCTTATACTGGAAATATGCAGGTTGATATGTAGCCTAGCGTACTTTATAACCTATACTTAAAATATGTTGTAAAGTACTTAGCCATATCCGTTATGATGGGGCATCAAAATGTGTGCAATAACATAAATAACTTTGAAACCATCCTGTATAGTGGCGTATTTTACATAAATCGTTTAACCTTGATACAAATATGATGTGTGTACTTGAACGCTGCATATGATTTTACATGGTACGCCGTATACATGGTGTTCTTGAACAGGTAAATAAAATACAAAATAATTTAAGATTTAAAAAGCAAATAACATTTACGTACACAAAATAAATAAAACATCAATGTACCCGCAGGTGCATTGACATAAGCTCTAGGTATTTACTCACTGCTTACACTGAACAATCTATGTCCACACTTATGTTTGTGCTCACCACAGCTGAGTGTTATGCTGGCGTGGTTATACCTACAACAATATATAAAAGCATAAGTTTGCCGCACACGATCAAGGTTAGAAAATCATGCAAAATAATCATTATGACCATAAATTCATGATTATACACGCCGCTATAAAACGCGCGTTTGCGTAAATATTAAAACTTACAAAACACTTTTATCATCTGCGGTTTCCAGTCGTTAATGTAGAAAACATGCTTTATATATCGTGTTAAACTTACTTACGGTATGAGTGCACATCTCGAGCGGGCTAATCTGCAAACATTAAAGTTTTTACTTGAGATAAAACAGAGCTCATTGAGTTCGGCCGCAATGAGCCGTGGTGCGCATACGCACATGCGGCCTGGATGCCACCAGACCGTCTCGTGCATTAATATCTGGACAATTCATCAACATCGCCCTCGGTAATTAAACATACATGTTGCGCCGGGGCATATTTTAGTAGAATTCATTTCCACTACGCTACGTTTGAAGTCACGGTCTCGCGCAATCACTTTTGATTGTAGAATGCGGATGTTTTGTGCGTGTCAAGTGTGACAGTTTCTTGGATGAAATCTCATTGATATTAGTGGTTACTGTCAAACTGTATATTACATTGTTTACGATTATTGTTTAGGTAGGTACCCAATCCGTAGTTTTAACGTGATACTACGTTCGCGAAGTTCGTAGCTTTAAAATAGGACGGGAGCCGTTACTTCAATAGCACCATCAGTTACAATTATTAAAGAATTTCTTGCTTTCTTTTTTCTTACAATATGTTCTTACTTCAATAATTTTTAGAGTTTTGATTTAAAACCATCAAATTAGAAAACCTCGTAAACTTAAACATAAGTTCAGCAGAACACATCATATAATTTTATTGAAATGTGAATTATTCATAGTTCGATTACTTATCGATGAAACGTTTATTAATATGCAGGATTGGATTCGGTAGCTGTTTCGCATTTGCACACAAATCGTAAACATGTTCTTAGGTGGTTGCATGTAGTTTTTTTTTAATCACAAATGTCACCAACTCGCTTGCTTATTATAAAACAATAAAATACTGTAATTTAAATGGTCAGAAAGGCGTACAGCACTTGTAATAATAACAATAATCGCCCCACCGCCGTATCTCTACGTTGGACGTCGTAGTGGGGCTTGCGCGCTCTGAACTCTAGAGTTCGGAGCGCGCCAGCCCCACTACGACAAGTACGAAAGTAAATTCTACCGGCACAGACCTAGGTCTGTGCCGGTAGAATTTACTTTGCCGGAACATGTCTAGGGTGAGGAGCCAGACCAAGAGAGATACAGAAACCCGCAGGGCAGCATGTGGCGAGCTGTTGGGCAGTTGCGACCCCACGGACCCTATCTCCCGGGAGAATTCATGTTCCTCATCTCTAGCTTGCCTTTATTGGCCGGCTGGAGTGAACGCTGTCGCGGAACTGAGCTCCCACCTCATTCTTGCCTTTATTGGCCGGCTTAAGTGGAGATTCGCAAGAGCAAACATGCTCGGAGGAAGGAAGTATTCCAGTAAGTGCTTGTAGGGATCTTGACCATCTACCGGGCTCTGGGATTGTTCTGAGAGCCGTGGAATACCTCTCCACTCCTGGAGCACCTCAGAATATGTTGCACCCTTGTCGCTACGTCACTATGTGCTAGCAACCGTTTTCGGGGGCCCAATATTGAGTGTGCAAGTCACCCCCTGCCATTTTATCCGTGTATAATAAAACATTGATCAGGCAGTGGCCATAGTCCTTTCATAGTTTGGTAACCAGTCCATTTTAACCACCCAAACCCATAGTCCAATATCTTTGGTTTCATATCCTGCTATAGTCCTACACCAACCGGGGGTTGTCCTTGGGTGCACTTGCATAGTGCGTACAGGTATAATCGTCGGTTGGTGCCTCATTTAATTAAAAAGCGTCTAACGGGCCTCTGCGAGTTGGCTTCGGCCCCTCGTATGCCTTCCAAAGGTCCGGGACCCCACGGTCCCGAGATATAATCAATAATAATCATTTATTTATAAAAAGGGCACTTTTACAATAAGTTTTTTAACAATTAAAATAGAGCACAGTTGCTTATTTGCCTGAACTAGGTTGAACTTGTGCTTTAGGCTAGGAGAGTTGTGGAGGTGTACATTTAATGTTGTTGTGTCTGTTCCAATTATGTGTTTTATTATGTAAGTAAGTATCTACCAACTAAAATATTATAGGAACATGTAGTATTTTTCTATTTAGTAGTACCTAGATATAATCACTGTGCGTTTGTGATACCTACTAACACAAACACAAATTATATGGCCTTTAAAAAAAATTGGAACAACCAGAAACTGCGAATGTAAACACTAACATTGATTTATTCAACACATTATTTTCAAAATAGTAATTGTTACCGGTTAATTTTAGTCGAGAAATAAGTACCTAGTTATTATGAAATACTTAGCCATTTAAAAATTCTTTTGTGTGAATGGTGTTAGTTACGCATACAATGAAAACACCCACTTAATTCAGACAAAAATCAAAAACAATACTCGAATTATATAAATAACTAGCTGCAGCCCGCGCGTTGCTTTTTCTACAATAAAAGTAGCCTAAGTTACACCTTATAACATCAGCTATCTGCCAGTGAAATTCCCCTCAGTATTGGTCCAGACATTTCTGACATTAGCCAGAACAAACAGACAGACAACATTTTTAAAAACTGCTTTTTTGTTATAGTACCTACCGTAATACTTACACATCAATCAATTCATCCTATCGTAGTCCACTGCTGAACATAGGCCTCTCCCATGTTGCACCACAACACCCTGTCCTCCGCCTTCCGCATCCAGTCTATAGCAGTCACCTTTTTGAGGTCGTCGGTCCATCTAGCTGGGGAGTGTCCCACACTACGCTTGCCGATACGCGGTCTCCACTCCAGGACTCGTCTGCTCCACCGGCAATCGGTCCTTCGACAAACATGGCCAGCCCACTGCCACTTCAGCTTGCTTACTCTGCAAGCTATGTCAGAAACTCCGGTTCTCATACGGATAATTTAATTCCTGATTTTGTCCTTCAAAGAAACTCCGAGCATAGTAAATTAAAAATTAAATTAAAATTAAAATTGTTTATTGTGTCTCAAACGGTTACATTTACACATGTGAATGAAACAGCCCCAGTAAGTAATTAATAATACTTGTGTTGGGGTTGTCTCGCTCCTTCCCTTAATTGAGCGTTTACAATCTTGAGACATTTATATAACAGAAAAAATTAAAAGAAAAAAAGAGTAAAAATGACTTATAAAGTAATTAGCAGCTCTGTGTAGTGTGTAATTTTTTGAGTGTGTGTATGTGTGTGTGAGTATAATAGTGTGTGAGGGTGAGAGTGTGTGAGGGTGTGTTAGGGTCTGCGTATGTGTTTATGTGTCAGTTTATGTGTTTGCTGATAGTGCATATAAACAAAGTTGAGAAACACCACTATGTAATCACAAGGTATGATAAAGAAGATAAGTAATCATGTAAGTCTGTCTAGACTCTGTATAGTATACTTACACATGCAATAAGTAAAAAGCTGTTATGTTGACATTACAAACAGACACTTTAATTTGATTTATTTGTATAGGTGTAAAATGAAACAAGTTGCCCGCAACCTTTAATATAATCTTGGAATAGTATGTAGAGAGTCATTAATATAGACAAGTTATCGGAAATAATGTTTTTTACTGAGTATGCGACGATGAAACTTGGTTTTATTGGTTCATTTCGCAAAGACTTTGTTGCGTAATGTATCTACATTAAAATGTGCCAGCGTGTTTATGATAGCTTCACCAAGTCGTAAAGGATAGGTACGGTGGCCAGCACATCAAGTTAACACAAACTGTCTTTTCTCGTTCGATTTTCAATCAACATTTTAAAGTTTAAGGGCTATGCCCAAAAATGGTGCCTTTTTTTTTTGATGGCACACTAACGCCATCTTGTTAGATGTGCAGAGTTTTTCCATTCAAATAGTTACTATGGCAGCTCAGCTCTAAAGTACATCCGTCTCGAGTTATGCACCTTAATATATGACGCGTAGGTATTTATTTAGGAAAACTGAAAATACCTTTAATGGTCCCATACTATTTATTTCATAGTACAAACTTTATTGGACTCAAGGTGCATCATATTGGCGTAAGTGGCATAGTGTGACATCAAGTTACACTTCATCGTAACAATGTCAGGATCATGAGTATTTTATTAACAAAACTGACAATATTTGTGCGTCTTATGCTCTTATCTGGTCTATTTTATAGTTTGAACACTATCTGGACTCGCCCATACATTTCAGGCAAAGCCCTTTGACAGTTTCGTGTAGCTTGATGTGCTGGCCACTGTACACACGACTACCTACATATCAAGCTATAAGTACATTTCCAGAATAAGTGGACTTCTCATTATACGGAAATCCTATGCAATGCGAGATCAGCTTGTACTCGAAATGTATAGCTTGATGTGTAGCCGTGTGTACTTACCTGAAATTATAATAACAAGTACCTACAGTCAGTTACCACAATTAGCTGACCCCTCTTTGCTCAAATGGTTGAGGTTTATTTAGTAACAAATCGTACGATTTTCCTTTTTTTTCTAGTTTTGGGTAGATTTCGTATAGGTATTTAAATTAAATTAAGAATGATAAAATTCTATTGAACCGTATTCTAAAAAATCTCAACTCAGCTAATTGTGGTAACTGACTGTATGTAGGTAGGTACGTCTAGTTTAAAAAATAATTCACGTGTTAACACCAATTCAATTACCTAATCGAGTAGTTACTTAATAACAGCGCAGACGAGCCATTCAGACATTTTAAAAAAGAACAAATTGGGCAGCGAACTGGTTTGGCGTAACTCCGGAAGCGAACAGGTTCCACGGCGCCGAGATAAGTATTAATTGGAATTTTAATTTTTACTAATCAAAGAGGCTTGTGAATGGCTCGCTGCCGGGAATCGGATTTTCTCAACCTATTACGTATATTAAGTAACACGGCTTTCACTGGATCAAGTTATTCGTTACAATCGAACCAGCACGCAATCGTTTTTAGGTAACTAAACTGCTCGTCGTACATTTGAACACGTCACGGTGCATCGGCTACGCTTGCGGCTTACCATGGTAAGTTTTCGCATGGGTAATCTAGGTAGGTTGGTTCACATCAGTCGGGAGTGCTTTAATAAAGGTATGTACCTTCTTTAATAGACTGGGATTTAAAAAATATCTTTGAAGTTTAGAACTGCTGTTCAAGTCATTCAAGGCTATGAAATAATTTAATTGGTCAAACTATGACATACTTAACAAGCTTCTGCCCGCGACTTCGTCCACGTAAAATTTCGGCCCACTACCCACCCCGTCGCATCGCATCGCCCGTCCGCGCAAATACTTCGTTTTCGCTTAGCGTTTTTTCCGACTTTTTGTCGTTTTGCTCGGCTCCTTAGGGGCGTAGCGTGATGTTAAATAGCCTATACACTTATTTTGTTGCGAAGTTATTTTAAAATTATGATATCTTCTAAGATGATGATTGAAATCAAGTGATATCAAGGACAATTTTGTTTACATTTAAATACTTGTGATTAATAACATATTTATTTGGATAAGGATTAATATTATGGTGACAAAACTCCTTCGCAAATAATGCATTAATTTCGAACAAATTTGATTACCATAAAAAAGGTTATAGTGAGTCAATCTTAAAAGATAGACATATGCTGCCGCGGACTTTGTTTTAGAACTTTTAAAGAGGAACAATTCCATCATACATGATATTTGCGTAACTTAAACCGTTTACGCAGCGCACGCAAAGGAAACTCTCAAAAAAGAATAATTTTCCCTGTTTTTGCAACATTTTTCATTTATGCTCCGCTCCTATAGGTTGTAACGTGATGTTATATAGCCCATAATATTTCTCGATAAATGAACTGTCCAACAATTTCAATTTCAATTCCAACTAGTAATTCCTGAGATTAGCGTGTTCAAACAATCAAACAAACAAACTCTTCAACTTTAGAATATTAGTACCTATAGAAGATTACTTTGACTTACTTGAACGTAATTATAGTTTTACTCACAAATAATTATTCCCATTATAGTGTGGCGGCATCTAGAACACTGCGCGACTGGCATTTATATACAACTAGCTTTTGCCCGCGGCTTCGCCCGCGTGGATGTCGGTTATCGCATAAAAAAGTACCCTATGTACTACCCTCTCCATATATATCTCAAAATTCTAACTTAATATTAATTTTAATGTGACTCACTATGTGTTTATTACCGAGCTGGTAATGAGTTCGAACTAATGTGCACACTAATAGGGTTGAAAATAAAACCACAATTGTGTACTGATCTAAGCTGGTATATTTAATTACAATTGCGAGACCCCAACCAAATCGCGGTAACGAAACCATAGCGAGATCTATTTCGACGTCAACGCCATCTATCGAGCTTGACATCAAACTTTTAACATTTCACAATAATAACTATGGTTTTATGGTTTCTTCATGAACACTATGTGAATAGAAACCGAAACAAATGATTTAATATAGTAAAAGTACTTATGTTCTGAACGTGAATGAGTCTTTACCTAAAGATAACAAACACAAAATCAAAATACGAAATTTCACTCAAATTCTTAAAGCAATCAATTGTACCAAATACAACACGAAATAAAATTGCGACACAAATAATAATTTTAGAATAATTCACGTAAGTACCAACGATGTAAAAACAAAACGAAATCCTCCGAAATGTCGCATGGTACACCGTTTGTCCTGAGAAAACGCTCGAAATGTCTAATGAACACCATAAATTTTGCATAAATTTTCTCAGGGTCACGTTCGCAATTGGACGAAATATTTGACATTTATTTTGTACTTGCAACACGATCTGGATGTAGAATTCGATTAATCGACTAATACTTGACCGGTTGACATTTTAGCGGGAACACCACTAAACGAACGAAAAAAGAAAACAAAATACGTCTATACTCTGTGGTCGTGTGGCGGTGTGACGCGATGCTTAATGTAAACATTCATCAAGGTTATACCTACGTGCGTAAAGTAATGGATTCAATGAGAAAACGGTTTATTCTTAGAAGAATATTATACAGAATTACTGAGAAATAAGTGTAGATTTCGTATTGAGTGTTAGTTTATCGAAAAGTTATAAATATGTTAGTGAAAAAGTAACGAAAGTTTTGGAATGCACAAATTTTGATCATAAGGCCGCCGTGTTTAGTAATGTTTTTATGATAAATATTCTTGTATACTGTTTGAAATACACGTAAGTAGCTAGCTTATTTATCTACGAACATAATTTGGCTAATAGCTACTGATATTATAGCGTATTGTTATCGTAATCGTATTTCCAAGAGTAAAATTCGGCAAACAAATACCTACAAAAAGTCAATAAAATGGATATAGTATGTTATCCTTAAGAGATAGACATATGCCATCGCGGACTTTTTTGAAGACCTTTTTATGATACACAATTCCACCATACATTATTTTGTTATATCTCAAAGGGTTTAGACAGCGTTTTCGTTGAAAGCTCCCAGACGGCTTATTTTTTTCCGACACCTCCAACAAATATCGTTAATTCATACAAAAATGCATACAAAAACATAACAAATTATATACTAAAACCTTTCTCGAGAACCAAGCTATCCATTGGTGAAAACAGCATGAGAATCGGTGCAGTAGTATTTGAGTTTATCGCGAACAGACAGACAGACAGACAGACAGACAGACAGACAGACGCGGCGGAGGACTTTGTTTTATAATATGTAGTGATAGTGATAGTGATAGTGATATCCCGACATCAACCGTCGGGCAGTTGCCCACTATGCTATGTTTTAAGTGAACTTTGTACCCTGTTCCTCATACCTCTATAAGAGCAACAGGCTAGCGTAGCTCAGCCTATCGCAGTCCACTGCTGAACATAGGCATCTCGCATGCTGCGCCACAACACCCTGTCCTTCGCCTTCCGCATCCAGTCTGTCCCAGCCACCTTTTTGAGGTCGTCGGTCCATCTAGCTGGGGGGCGTCCCACACTACGCTTGCCGATACGCGGTCTCCACTCCAGGACTCGTCTGTTCCACCGGCCATCGGTCCTTCGACAAACATGGCCAGCCCACTGCCACTTCAGCTTGCTTACTCTGCAAGCTATGTCGGTAACTCTGGTTCTCTTCCGGATAATTTCATTCCTGATTTTATCCTTCAAAAAAACTCCGAGCATAGCTCCGGGCGTAGCTAGAAGGTACAATATTGCTAACCACAATAAGATACATGCCTCAAAAGTTATAATAAAGCAGAAATACGCAGGATGAATCATTTTTGTAACATTTCTGTTTTGTATAAATTCACTTGAAAGAGCCATTCCGTGACCGTGAAGCATAACCAACAACTATAGATAATTGCTCAAGATAATTGGTGAATTTCGTTGATCACACGTAGAACTAATCGGAATCGCGAGTTCCGGATAACAAAGTCAGGTGGGTATGAGATATAGGCATTATGGCGATCCGATCTACTTGTTTTGAAAAGTAAAACGCGAGATCATTACCAGTGACGTTGAAATATTATATTATTATAATAGGCTATTGTGAGTAACGTGAAAGTACGTGAAACGTGTTATTTTACACTGGAGTAGTGGGAATTTTTACTGTATAGGTAAATAATATCAAGTTCATGGCATTGTAAGCATGTTCTAAATGCTTTTTTTGCTGCCTCTGTTGCGGTTATGGATGACTTACCAAGTTACCACTAAAATTATTATTAACACGAACGGGATATTTACCATGTTTATTATTTGTTGTGAGTTCCCGATATTACGGCGCTGTTGCAAGCACCATGATCACGGATAAACTTATACTTACTTATAGCTTGCAACAGCGCCGAAATATCGGGAACTCACAACAAATAATAAACATGGTAAATATCCCGTTCGTGTTAATAATAATATTAGTGACCATGACAGTTTAAAAATTATACCACTAAAATGTAATTGGCACTACATTTTAATAAGTTACTAACAGCTAGGTAGGTATTTTCAGATTTTTTATTGATGATAATTTAAGAAAAAGTTGCAAATCCAAATAAAGTATGAATCTACGTCACATGAGTACAAAAATCCTTTTCGAGAAAATATTACGATATGCTAATTTGTAATCGTAAATATGTTAAATGTGAAGTGGCTGGGATCCAATTCAGTGACAGGAAACAGTCGAGTTTATTTTATTGCCAGCTATTACTGTCTCATAGCTGGACGTGCTTGATTTACCTCCGCTCAGTTTACGCAAGGTGGAGCCACTTAACTTCCGATACCGTTGCATGGGATATCACTATCTGATCAATTAAGTACTTCCGAGAAGCATTGACCCTTCCAAGCTCATCTGTTAAACATATTTTTGAGCAAACCTAGCAATTAAACAATACACGGGTACCCTATTAGCCGAAAAGCGGTAAAATAAACAAGACTAATAAAGGTAAAACAAAAGTAATTGCTTTCACAAGCAAGTCCGCTGTTTACCAGTCGTGTACAGTCGCCGTCAGATATATTGTAGCAGACAAGGTGACCAAATACTTCTGAACAATTTAAAATGTCAATAAGTTCCATACACTACAAGTTACCATTAATGTCTGAACATTCATTATTTCATTAATATCTGAGCAGATGCTTGTCAATAATTTCTATACAGATTTGTGATAAGTAGATAAAATATTAGTATTTTGTGTAACCTCCTTCTGCATTTAATACGTCCTGTAACCGTTTTCGCATGGAAGTGTTCAGATGTTTTTGATTAGTTGTGTGTATGGAAATTATTGACAAGCAGTCTGCTCAGATATTAATGAAGTAATGAATGTTCAGATATTAATGGTAACTTGTAGTGTATGGAACTTATTGACATTTTAAATTGTTCAGAAGTATTTGGTCACCTTGTCTGCTACAATATAATTATCTGACGGCGACTGTACCTACGTTCCTGTCATTGTTTGCTTTTACCTGACGTGGCGTTGTAAAGGTGTTAGAGTTTTATAAAGCCGTGTTTTGTTGTAGATCGTAAAAGTGCATTTGGTTGTAGGAGGAGATAGTTTCGAAGAGCATTTCTCTTGAATGGTTCCGTCCGCCCACGGTGCGCGTGCGCCGGTCCGCCCGCCCACGCGCTTGTAAATTGTTCCCTAACTGTACCCGCGACAAATTGCCCGTGTAGCAGACATAATAGCGGTCCTTTAATCTTAATATGATGGGAATCATATTTAAACGTACGATTATATGATGTAAATCAGAATCATGAGGTATATCTTGAATGCTCAAAGAATAATTGTGGAGTGTGAACTACAATTACGATTTACTACTTTGTTCTTATGTATTAGCGACATAGGTCGACAGTAATAGGTTAAATTGTAATGTAATGCTTCTTTACCTATTGAACCTTCAGTCGTTCTGCACCTGAGCATGTCAGAGACGCCGCCGGCTTCTTCGGATTACCGGCACAGCGCTAATGATCAGCAAATAACGCACTCGCACAAGTAGGCTTAAGGCGCACATATATGCCAGTGACCTTGAGTGGTTAGCTTGCGTGTTCTGTACTGAGTTCATGCAACGCGTCGTGCATCCAGCCAGTTATAATAGGACTTGCCCATCCAGGAGCGCTGTCCCAAATAAGACGCATTATACATTTATTATACATAAAACAAAAGGTATTTTAATAAAACACGTATAATAAAAGATCAATAGTTATATATGTTATATAGTTATTATCTTATATATCTTTAAAAAGGTGAAGGGTTCAGGAATATACGTTTGATAGATTTTGCGTAACTCTCAATTTTTTATCCGCGTTAGACATAACTTTACAAATTAATTTCACTATGTAATATAAACATAATGTACAATATTTACTTGTCGTTAAGATTACGTTCTCGTTGATAGCTGTGATAATCTATACTTACACTTCATTTATTTTCTTTACTTATATAGTTAGTATGTATGTATCTATGTATCTATTATATGTATAGCATATATCTGTGTATCTATTATAGGATATTGTGCTGTTATACTTTTTATTTGCACCAATGAAAACCCCATTTTATGTCCATAAATTCACTATCCATGCCAAGGTTGCCTGGAAGAGATCGCAGTATGCGATAAGGCCGCCCATTGTATATTTTATAGTGTTTATATTTTCCTTTTTTTTTTGTAATGTGTTATCTGATGTACAATAAAGCATATATAAATAAATAAATAAATAATATTTATATATTAAATTATTAAGAAAATGCCCTAATTAAACATATATTTTTATATAAATAATTTATATTTATATAAAAATATATGTAAAAACAAATTGTACAAACCGAGTTTTAATGATTTTATATTGATCACGTCTAAACGTACTCGTTTAGACGTGATCAATATAAAATCACTATCATTGTAAGTGTGTTATGCAATTATCCCGCTGCTTACATAGTTATATGAACGCAAGGCTACAAATCAAGCTATACATTTCCAGTATAAGCTGATCTCGCATTGTATAGGATTTCCGTACAATGAGAGGTCAGCATAAACTGGATTTGTATAGCTTGATATGAAGCCATGTGTACCTAATGTTAATAAACATTTATTTGTTGGAATAATATGAAAACAAAATCCATACTAATATTATAAATGTGAAAGTAACTGTCTGTCTATCTGTCACGTTTTGACATCTAAACCGCTGAACCGATCGTCATGAAATTTGGCAGAGATATAGCCTGGGATATGGAGAAAGACTTAAGCTACTTTTTTATGCGATAACCGACATCCACGCGGGCGGACCCGCGGGAAAAAGCTAGTATAATATAAATAGTATTTAATAGTACCTATTGACTGTCTATATTTTTTAGCTATATAACAGCACGCGGCTTCGCCCGCGTGGCTTTTTCTATAATAAAATTAGCCTAAGTTACTCCTCATAACATCAGCTATCTGCCAGTGACGGTGCCGTCAATATCAGTCCAGCTATTTCGGAGATTGGCCGGAACAAAAAGACGGACAAGCAGAAAAACTTTACAAAAAAAAAAAAACCTTATTTGCTTTCTAATGCATTTAGTAAAAAGCTGTTATTTTGACATTATATACAGACACTTCAATTATATTTATTTATATAGATGACATTCTAGATCCCTGAGTATAATCTAAGGTTTGAATTAAAAATCCGCGTAGCATTTTATCTACATTCATTAAGCTGACAGTAATATTATCTCTTACATACATTTCCGATGTAATATACAAAGATATAAACGGTAACCGCTAGAAACTTATTAAAAAGTAAGAAATTCACATTACGATTTGCGGAATTACAATCTGCCGTGCACATTATAAACGTTACTTTTAACTGAGTGAAACTTTATACTGATGATCTTGGCCCGGATAAGCTGCACAACACTTTACGAGATTCGATTATTATCTGAACTAACACTTATCAGAACTTAAACTCCAATTTACACGTCGCCAGTCTCTGGTTAAGTTCGACACTTCCAGTCAAACCTATATGCTATCATTTTTTGCATTAGTGTTTGTGCGTTTGTATTATTTAATCACTAGCTTTTGCCCGCGGCTCAGCCCGCGTGGATGTCGGTTATCGCGTAAAAAAGTAGCCTATGTCCTTCTCCATATCCCAGGCTATATCTCTGCCAAATTTCATGGCGATCGGTTTAGCGGTGTAGGCGTGAAAACGTAACATACAGACAGACAGACTTTTACATTTATAATATTAGTATGGATAAATGAATCATCGAAACAGTAGTCCGTAGATGTACGAGTGTGGGAGTTTTGTAATTTATTAAAGAAAGGAAGAAAATAAAGATTAAGTAATTGAACTGAAAAAAACGAACTTAAAGACAGAAATTAACTATAAAGTGCGGGCCACACAGAAGAGACGAGAGTGTGTAATGGTCGGGTGGGTAAACTTCCACAACCCCAGTGGTAAAGAGTGTTATGGGTAATAGATACACCATACGAAATTAGTTAGGGCTCCTACAAATAGGAGCGGCACGCGTCGCAACACAATGGCACCGGGTGTCGCGCGACGAGCGGTGCCTTTGTGCCGCGTCACGTGTCGCGCCTGTTTGTAGGAGCCTTTAAACTGATAAATAATGTGGTTAGATAATTATGACATGTAAAAGAAAAAGAAATAAGAAAGAAAAATTGTTTATTCTGCAAAAACAAAACGCACATTCTAATACAAAAAATTATATAAAATACACACATACCTAGCAAGTAGCCAAAAGCCTCGTATTCGAGCAATAAAAGTTTGTCAATTTTGTCAAATAAGTACGCAGAAGCCTAATTAAAACACAGTATCAGTAGGAATCGGTTTCATTTTAACAGTTCAACAACATACATTGCGTTATTTACGTCGTTGAGTAGACAAATTTTTCGAACATACGAAGCAATGGAATAGCAATTTCTTTAAAAATCATTCAGTTTACAATTTTTTTTATTTTTTTTACGTACCACGGGGAAGCTCTTGGCCTTCATCTCACCTGATGGTAAGTGATGATAAGGCCGAAGACGGAAGCGAGCTTCACCCGGAATCCTCAACCACAGAGGAACTGGCGATCTTACCTCTAGCTGCCGAAACACAACAAATGCTGTTAACATTGTTGTTTTGGCGACAGACTTAGATAAGATGGTGGTAGCTAGCCAGGCGGACTTAGAACAAGCCCTACCACCAACCAAACCGAGCAGAAATGTTTGCCCCCGCTGGGAATCGAACCCGGGACCTCTGGATTTGAGACAGGTGGTTTTACCACTAGACCACAGAGGTGGTTAAATAAGCGATTTTGTGTTACGCAATTAGGGTACAGGTTAGTCTTCTATATGCGAATAAAACAGCAAACCATTTTGACAATGATAATTTCACACATGAAATGTGACATAATTAGAGCGATAAAAGATATTCATCGATATTTTATTGAATAAGTATATTTAATAAAATACCGATGAATATCATTTGTCGCTTGTTTGTGGTCACAAGTGCTGCTTGAGTTACCGCCAAAGCACGTATAAGTGTTTACCTACAAACAATGAATCCTACTTTCAAGATTCGAGTAACCAAGGAGGCTCGGCATCATAAATGGTTATTATTTCTTTGTATTCTGCAGGTACCATAATGTAATGTATACATTGATAAAACAAAGCCTTGTGCTTTAAGCCTAAGGGATTTCAATTACAAAAGTTAGTTCATCCGTCAGTACAAAGTTTTAACATCAAGGTACCAATTAATGTGTGTATAACCCTTTCATTTATGACATGAACTCGACTCGATGACACGATGACTCGTGGGATGATGGAGGAGCTCATGGCTAGGTAATAAGTAATAACAGCCGTACGGGTATATATCCATCAGGTTAAGCTACGCTTTCCGGGGTTGGTCCGTGGATGGGTGACCATCACACATATATACCGAGACTCCTCCGTGCCTCAGAAAGCACGTTAAGCCGTTGGTCCCGGCTGTCATTGGTGGATCTTTGACAGTCGTTACGAGTCGTCAGAAGCCCGATAGTCTCACAACCTGTCTTATCAAGGAGTATCGTATTACCCAGTAACTGAGTTGTGGAGGTCAGATAGGCAGTCGTTCCATGTAAAATACTGGTATTCAGCTGCGACCGGTTAGACTGGAAGTCGACCTCAACATAGTTGGGAAAAGGCTATGCAGATTGGTCGATGACATGAACTCCGTTTGAAGTAAGATTAGACATTTAAGTAAACCTTTTTTACAGTCCGTTCAACCGATTTTGACTTCTATTGCGTTGGTGGCATGACAAATCCATGGAGTTTCTTGCCCGTTCTTCTCCATAGGTACCTACGCTTTGGAATGGGAATGTAGCTTCATTTTTCTTACTGACCGACACCTTAACAATTCAAAAGTGCCTGTAAATGGTTTAATTGAAATAAATGATTTGAGTTTGAGTTTGAGTTTGAAATGGCAGCTGCAGTAAACAGTTGGTATTGTAACCACTTTTTTTTTATATTGCGGGTTTGTGAAAACCGTTTTTCGATTCAGGGATCCGTTCGTAATATTAAGCTTTAAAGTGCAAATTTTTGTTAGAGTCAAGTGTCCCCCTGCCATCTAAATGGTTGTATTTGGATTTGTGAAAAAATTCAAAGTAGTAGTATATATGTATAACGAAATGTCGCAGCATCATGCTGAGATAGGAGCCTTTTGGCCTCGTACAGGACTCTGTTTTTATTTGTTTATAGGTACTTCTGTGATTGTTTGTTTATTAGTTTGTTTCCTGTGCGAGTCACAATAAATACTTTTTCTTTCTTTCTTTCTTTCTTTTACAAGTTACCGAGTAATAGTCGACCAACTTACATTTACAGTTGGAATGATGGGAGAACATGTATTTCAACTACAATGTTAAGTTTGTTCTTGGGATTTATTCATCCCACCTACGGAACCCTTCATTGTGCGTGGTCCGACACGCACTTGAACGGTTTTTTATTCTAATGCAAGCACTCGATGTTTTTCTTCACCGTTTTAAGAGCAGTGATGATGAAACTAATAGGGATGTTTCCTGGGTAAAAAAAAAGAAAAACTGTTTAGTCCGTCAATCAGATAATAAAAAAATATTAGACACGTATTTTTTGCTTTATCATATTAATAAAAAAATACTTAGATAAAACACATTAAACTTGGGGAGTACGGGCTTGCTACGTCACAGCTACGTATAAAATCTAGCGAGCAGTGACGTCATGCCACATTTGAACTCAATGTATCGCCTTCATATTTTGATTAGGTAAAAAAAGAAAAAATACGTGTCCAATATTTTTTAATAATCTACATGACGGACAAAACATTTTTTTTAGCCATCATTCCTATTGTACAAAGTACAAACCTACGGTCTACGACTCAATGATGTTCTCAAAAATGTTGGCTTATTTTTTAAGAAAGTGGTTCATTGATGTTACTGGCATTAAAATGTAGTTATAGTTATCTCCTCCAACAGACAAACCTAAATGGTATAACTGCGGAGTGTGTGTTTAAATCACGGCTCATTGCGAGCATACTTGTCATTCGCAGCCGAGCAGTAGGTAGCCCTGCTGAAGATTAGCTACGTATAGTACTAGTAAGCGGTTATGTAGGCCGCTCTAATGACAACTTAAATACCAGCACAAAAATCAAGAAAGAGGCGTCAATAATAATCCTGAACCGTAATCGTAATGGTCCTGCATATTTGTCAACTTAACGTTAACGTTATTGTAACCGTTCACAAAGAAATTATGTAAGTTTCAAGACAATGGAATCTCGTCTCATCCATTAATGTCGGACGTTTCTAATTTTACAGGTTGCGATAAAGTATTCAGTGTTAAAACTTCCTATTAAGTTGAACAGACGTAGCTGTGTTAAGTAGTTATAATTTTATATTTAGGTTAGACCAGAAAGTGTCACAACAATTTTGTGTGGTACATATGTACATGCAGGTATACGTATATGCAGGTAGTAAAGGGCGGTTTTTATCTGGGTATCCACTCTTGTGTAGGGTATACTTCTCCTACATATTTGCGTGTCACCTGTCACGGTCCGCGGCGTGACTCAAACTCGGCAACATTGCCAGTGAGCACTCTTACTACGCCGCCCTATTGTCCTGCTATAGATGGCGATAAAACACTCTCTACGTGACGGAATTTTTATGTTTCCGATCCCTGGATACTGCTAGCTTTATGATATAAAAATGTTTTATTCAAATTGCTTGTTATAGGTACTTACCGATACAAAAATCTTGCATAATCGTATTGCGGGATCTAAAATATTCAAAGCACTTACTTTTAATCTAGATCGAAACGGATCGATGCTAGCATGCGACACGTTATGTCTGATATGCATCCCGCGGTTGTATTTGGAAAGTAATTTTAATTAATAGTGTCAGTAATTGAACTTCATTTTTATAAAGCCAATATAATGTTTCAGTGGAGCGTCGCGTTGCCTGCGCCCGCGCCGCCTGTATCGCTGTCTCCCCCATGTGCACTGGTATGAGGTGAGTCACCGCACTTATTATAACTTCAGTCGCTTAGTTCGTAAAACTCTATAGGAATATTCAGCCATTACAGAAATTCAACGCACAAAAACCAATCTATTGTAATTAATTAATTATATCTTAGGCCAATCAAATTAGATCCAAAAAAAGCCTTTTGAAGAATTAATTCCCAGCAAGCTGGAACTCGTTTGAATACCTTCATTTGGTCTTTAATGCGTGTAATCAGAGTTTGTTCAGTCCCAGGAGGTGTGCATTATTTTTGAGAGCCCAATAACCGCGAAATTTTTGCTCTGTTTTCAGTTTTTTGCATGTAGCACAAAAACGGTACGTCAGACGGAAAATGTATCCCATTCAATATTAAAGCAGGTCAAATTCTGCGTCGAAGGAATATCTAAAACTTCAAATTCGGTTCAGTGGTATAGCCGAAATCAAAGGTTATAACTGGGAATACATTTTCCGTCCGACGTACCTACCGTTTTTGTGCTACATGCAAAAAACTGAAAAAAGATCAAACATTTCGCGGTTATTGGGCTCCCAAAAGTTATGCACATCTCCTGGGACTGGATAAACTCGGATTACAAGCATTTAGGACCAAATAAAGGTATTAAAATGAGTTCCAGCTTGCTGGGAATTATTTCATCGAAAAATTCTAATTTGCTTGGCCTATCTAGTGCCTAGTGCAGCTTAATAATAGTTTGTGCATACATTTTTCACTAAAATGTAGGAAATTATCACTTTGTCGGCAAAGTAAAACATTCCGCATGCTACATACATACATAGTATCGTGCGCACGCTATTAGTTAGCGCCGCGCACCTGCCCCGCGACTCGATGTCAATGTCCGTCAAACGCGAGCCCCGAGCCTCTACTTACTTTACTAGGTACATTACCATAACAATGCATAAAGTCACCACACCAAACATTACAAACTACAGACAGATTTACAGATTCTGCAAGTGGTTAGCGTTAAGATGTTAATAAAATTGCCAAATAAACAACACCACGTGCTTCGATCCTTGCAGAATGTGCCACTTATTTTGTTCAGTTACTTTTAATGTATTTTTTTAAATCAAAGCTTTTATGAAATAGTTATCTTGCGATGCCGTGATCACAACAATTAAATGAAAGAATCAATGGTAGCAATCAAGTTTATCGATTTGGCCTATAAGATATAATGTTTCCCATTGCGGAAAAAATTTAATAGGTACTTACAAAAATAATTGCTTGGTAGATAAGGTTTGCTTTTAAATGTAGGTACCTACGTTAAGTATCCGCATTGGCGCCATTAAGAAAAACATAATTACTAAGGAAGAACGTATACAAATCAGGTCCGGCCGTACCCGCTAGGAATGTTAAGAGGAGAGTAATCTACTGATATTTAAACTATTATGAGAGGCTTCCGTAAGTGCCATCAGTACTGCTAGCTTGCGACAACACTCATATTACGCAGTTACTGTGTAGGGTATAATTAATAATACTGTCCCTACTATAATAGCGTCCCATGTATGCATTGACATGCACACTGCACAACGTTCTCATGATGGATTTCAATACCTATAATAAAATTTGTCAGTATTTATACAAATTAATCCTTTAACAACTACTAGTCATACGCTTACTTTTTAAGCCAATACGCTATTGACTTAAAAAGGAAGCGTATGACATCTTGGAATGCTATCCTATAGGAAATCCTCATATTTCACGGTATAGCCCTATGCTAGGACTTTGTATAGAGTATTACATAACAAAGTCAAATAAATGTCCATGAAAGGCAAAAATCAAAGTAAATAATACAGAGAAAATAAATAGTTTCTTTTAAATGATTTTATTTATGTAAGTAGGTAATATAAACACTTTTACACGTCAATTATATTTAAAAAACTAGATGAGATCGGCGTTTACTATCTGACTACTCTGAGAAGAAAGGCCGAAATAAACTCAGAGGTCATAGTGTCTTTTAAAGTCCAGACATAATCATGGTCAGATCATAATAATATGAAGACCATGTAGAATGGTGTCTGAAATGGTTTTTTCATGAAAGAACCACACAGATTGAAAAGAATGGACTGAATGAAACGATGAACACTGATTTAATTTTGTTACTTAGTACTACTGAGGAGCCTTGCCAAATATTCATGCATGTCCATGTGAATAGAAAAACCACGGAGAAGAACAATAGCATGATAATAGTAAAGTTACCTACTAATAGATACACGCACGTGAAGAAGTTACACTGTATCGGTGTATGACCGATAACTGTGGTGAGGTCCTCTCACATCTGGCGTGAACACGGCACTTCTTAAATCCATCACGCTTTACATCATACGCGCGGCGGTCCCGAAATAACTTGCGTGTACCTAAACAATTTAAATAATTATCATAATATCAGGGCCTCAAGTCTGCTATTACAATAGTGTCAGAATGGTCTCGCCATTGTGAGTATTTGACAGTGTTTGTATGGCAAATCTGTCAAAAACTCACAATGAAGAGACCATTCTGACACTATTGTAATAGCAGACTTGAGGCCCTGGACTAACTTTATTCAAGTACCTGATTTCCTCCACTGCCAGCCTTTTTTAACTTAAAAAAAGGAGGAGCTTTTCAATTCGGTTGTTTATATATTTTTTTTATGTAGGTATGTTCATCGATATTTTCGTCGGATAATTGTGGACTGATTTTGTTTTTTTTTTTTATTTGATAGAGGAAGCTTGCGAATAGTTTTTGAGTTAGCTTCGATAATACGTATTTAATCCATTTTGTGTATCTTGATGATGTTATAATATACTTAATACCTAGATACTTCCTGTCGCTGGTACATAGCAAGTAGTGCTATACGAATTGGGGTGGGGCAGATATCATAACTAATAAGGGAAAATAAAGAACTTTTTTGCAAATAAAAAACAGCTGACTTCCTAAAAAGCAATATAAGGGCTCCTGCAAAACAGGCGCGACCCGCGACGCGACACAAAAGCACCGCTCGTCGCGTGGCACGCGGTGTCTGTGTCGCGTCGCGTGTTGTGTCTGAGCCTTAAAGTGAAAAATAACTTTAGTTTCGGAAGTTGGTGGAAAAAAATCAAAATACAGATCCAAAGATTAGTAATTTTTCACTTTATAGTGCTTTTTTGGAAGTCGGTTGTTTTTTTTTAATTCAAAGTTTTTTTTTTTTATAAGTCATTCTTTGTTAGGCCTATGAGGGTGGCATCGTGTTTGATCAAACCTTCTATAAAATAAATAAAGGGTTTTTCTCCTACCCTGTACCAATTCACCACAAACAAGGTACCTACTACGATTAGTTAAATCTATTAACATTTCCTGTAATGGACTGATTGCTTGGATATTAATTGTAATTAGCATGGCCGTTTCTTAGAAGTAAAACCTACAACTAGCAAATACAGAAGTTCTTGCTGGAGAAAAATATCGTGAACTAGATTGGATCGGGATGACAGTCATTAGATAAGACTAACGTCTCGAAGTCTGGATTTCCGGCCATCCTGTAAGACTGGCGACTCGTTTATGACTCACTTGTGCACGCAATATAAACGTTTCTACTGCTTGCTTAAATGTACTATGTTATTATTAGTTACCATACTCGTACAATTACGGTGCGTGCGTCAATCATTTTGATCTAATGACAGCTGAGAACGGTTTACATCCTGACCGCTCGGCTGATTCCATCTCAAAAGACGTATCTTCCTTCAAAACAATTTTCTTATGAAGAAGATGTTTTACCAACTCTTTTTTTCAGAATTTTGTGTTTATGTTATAAAATTTCCAGTCACTGTTGTATAAAGGTCGTGGTCGCACATGTATCAAATCGGAAGGGGATCGTCACCGTATCAACTCGAGCCGTTCAGTACTATTTGTATGAAACTCCCTACTACAACGCACACTAATCGGAATCGTAACGTAATCGCCTCGCCTCGGGACAAGCTTACAACCGCGGTGCGGTGCGTGGTCGACTTGCAGTTCCCGCGCTTACGGTTCTCCGTAGCCTAGCTTACGGCTCTCCGTACCCTAAGCTTACGTCTCTTCGTCCACGCCCCTCCCCTGCACAGTGGATCGTCCCCATACAAGAGATGTGACAGAATTAAAAATTAAAAAGGATTTAATTTAAAAAATATATATATATATCAACAACGTTTTGTTTTGTTATATTTGTTGTGTCAACAAAAGCGTTCATAAGTCATTAAAGTACTCACAAATGCACCTGTTATTTAAAGAACTACTTAGTGATGACAAATTCTCAGTAATAAGTATACTAAATTGAATATAAAATGAATATAATTAATAATTAAATTAATTATTTATTATTGAACTAGTGCCGCCTAGCCGTCAACCAGCGGTCGGCGAGCCGTAAGCGCGGCGTCACCTAGCCGTAGCCGAGTCGACGTATTCCAGCTTCTGCCGGTCGATTCTGTAAAAATCTCACCGTGAAAACTCAGGTGAAGTGAGCATCAATACACAGTGTCAATCCCTAGCATCAATGGAATGACACTCTTCACAGCTCACTTCACCTGTGTTTTCACGGTGAGATTTTTACAGAATCGACCGGCTGCTCCGCTTTGGTTACGTGCTTACGTAAGGTTGACGACTGTTTGACGGCGACGCGAAAGGCGATACGGTTACGATCCCTTTCCGATTTGATAAATGTGCTACGACCTTAAATAGCAAGTAGTGGTATACGAATTGGTGTGGGGGGTAGTTACCACAGCTAAAAAGTGAAAAATAAACACTTTTTTAGGTAAAAAAAAAACGACTTCCAAAAAAAATACACTACACCGGCTTCCGAAATTAAATTTTGTTTTTTAGAGTTTCCTTTGTATAGTCAAAAAATTACGAGTTAGAACTCATTTTCTAGGACTTTAGAAGCCAATATTTCAATCATTATTGGTGGAATAAAAACCGGCCAATTGCGAGTCGGACTCACACACGAAGGGCTCCGTGTCGTATTATGATAGAGCAAAAAACGGCGAAAAAAACACGTTTCTTGTATGAGTTAACTTTATTACATTTTTATTATTTGTTATTATAGCGGCAATAGAAATACAAAATCACAGATTAAATTTTCACAGATTTTGTATCTCATGAACCGGAATAGGTAGACTCTACCTATTACGGTTCATGAGATACGTCAGACAGACAGAGAGACGGACGGACGGACAGCGGAGGCTTAGTTATTCTTAAAGGGTTCCGTTTGGTACCCATCGGGAACGGAACCATAAAAAAAAACAACAACAACAACAACCAAAAACCAGGATCCAAAAACCCCCACGCTTATGGGTAATGAAATTTGTTTCATCCCTCGGTTATATGTAATTCCACCCCAATTTTTTTTCGTGCATTCATTCCTCTTACTCGGATAACATACTACAGCAATGAAACTATATAAAAATATAGTTTCATCGATATAGTACTAATGTTATCCGAGTAAAATGACTGTGACATTACGGAAGGACAGACAGATAGGACAAAATTATAATGGTGCTTGCAATTGGGCTACTGAACCCTAAAAAAATTGGTAATGAACCTTAGACTTATGTGAAAGCACAAGCGTCCGTATAATCCGTATGATCTTTGACAGTTGTTACTTGTTAAGCGTCGTCAGAAGCCCGAAAGTGACAACCAGTCTTACCAAGGGGTATCATATTGCCCAGTAACTGGGTTTTGGAGGTCAGCTAGGCAGTCGCTCCATGTAAAATACTGGTATTTAGCTTTATCCGCTGAGACTGAAAGCCGATCCCAACATATGTAGTTGGGAAAAGGCTAGACAGATCTAGATATGTAGGTAATCAATGTATGGATATCAACAACACCACACATCCCCCACTTACACACCCTCTAATTAACCTTTATTCACATACCACCACACTCCACACATAAAATAACAGTAATCAACACGTTAAACACCTCTTTACACTTCACACTCACAATGTAGAACGACAATATCATAAATCAACTGTTATCATAATTTTTACTTCTCTTTTTTATCATGTATCTAATAATTATTTAAAGTCATGAATGTAATATTAATGTAATTCTACTATTTTGTTAATTTAATTATAATTTTTTGTTTGTTTGTCCTAAAGTAAATCCAAGCGATGTATATTGCATAAAATCCAGAACCTACTGATTGGAAGAAGACACTGGCTCCCGCAACACAGGTGTTTTTTTTTACCTAGCGTAAGAGTCAGGGATTCACTTTGTTTGTACACATTTTTTATGCCAATGAAAAATTTATTTATCTATTTATTTAATACAATAAAGCTAGCTAAACATGTTGTATTTGATATTTCAGAACAGAGGGCGCGTGTGGAGTGGCGCGATGGTTGCGTGATCGGTCATCATGCGCCTCTTCCGCGGGCCGAAGCGCAGGGAAGTGACCGGGCCGCGAGCCGTCGCGACGCCGTCTCCGCGCCGAGACGTCGCCGCCGCTGACATCGCCGACAACGCGCCGCACGTTCCTCACGACTTCACGCTAGTAACCGCACTGCCAGCCATGGTTATGGAGGATGATGTCAAGGAGATGAAGAAAGGTAAGCTTCAGTGTAGTGTACTGGTAACTCGTGTCCTTCATATTCTATTCACATAACTTCATTATCTGCCCCTTTAATTGACATAAGAATGTCTTTCATAATTACGTTACTTATAAATACTATACGTATGTACCTACATATAAAACTGTATTAATTACTGTTTTCAGTGTTTGCTACGTGGGGTCGCCGTATGGGGAAGAAACTTGAAATGTTAAAGAAAGCAGATACGAAAGAAATATCACCAGAAGCCAAACACACTGAGGATATTAAAGAACAATCCACAACTGTTCTCACCGGACAGTATAAAAAAAAACAACACTGGAAAATGGGACGAAGTAGTTCAGATTCTACATCGTTAAAAAAGGATAACGATACTGATTCCATCAGAAGTGGGTCCAGAGACAGATCTCCGAGCCCATTCAAATCATTTTTTCATAGGATGGGATCTACGGGAATGTTAAATTCAGCTAAATCTCAATCTCTTAACATGCACAAAACTCCTGAAAATTATCCTGTTGCAAATGGCCCGTCTTTATATCGCAGTTGTTCTACTTCTCATCTTTCTACTTATGTAAAAGCTGATGACCCATCAGACGATATAGATTTACAAAACACAGACAATGACAGTAAAGGTTCGCCAAAAAAACATAATGTTCTTCCTGAAGACACTTTGGTGACATCATCAGCTAAAGCCGTTAGTTGTGATAATATAACAAATCTAAACGATGGACAAACAAATAACGGAGCTTCGAAAAAGCCAAATTTTCCTTACGCGTTCTTAAGATCGAAGTTATCAGTTTTGCCTGAAGAGAACAGCATGGCTTCTCAACAAAGAACCAGCTCAATTAGACAAAGTTTATCTGAAAGAATTGATAGAAAATCTCCGAAATTTCGAAAAGATAGAATTTGCTTTACGAATTCACGATCAGAAGAACGATATCAGAGTAGTGATAGCATATCTATCCACGATGAAAATCTTCTATTTAATGGTGCTTTAAGAAAAGACTATGATTTCTCACGAAGTTCAATGAGAAGTATCAATGAAATAGATGGTAGTATATATCCAATGGGACGCATCGATGATGTACCTCGTAGATCGTCAATGATTTCTCACAGAGCACCTTTAGATTATGATCCTATGCTTATCCCACGGAACAGAAACAGTTTACCTGTATATGAATACAGTTCTGTTCTAGGTTCAATGCGAGATATAAAAACCGAGATCACTTCGTCCACCCAAAGCATTCATCATGGACCAGAAAATGTGGAAGTGCAAACCCATCGCCTTAGTAATTATGTAAGTTCCAATGAGTCTGGATATGATAGTGATGGTCGACCCACCGATGACCATAGCAGTCATTCCCCACCAGGATATTCTTCTCATTTTAATAATGCATCGGTTAGAAAAGATTCAATGGATATGGGCTGTGAAGGGAGCCATGGAAATTTTTCAAGACAGTTTAGTCTAAATCACAAAATTAATTTTGGCCGAGTACAAGTTCCAGCTCGACGAAGTTCTACTCCTTGTGCACTATTTCCTGTGGAGAAAAGTAATTCTTACGAATATGGAAGTGAAAATAGGGATACTATCCATAAATTTCCCAGTGACAGCATGAAGCATGCAATGTTTGAACATATAGAGTCTAAACCACCGCCACTTCCAAAGAAAACTATTAACAAAAAACAACCCTATGTCTATAAAACAATAACATTAGACGAGAGAGTACAGACAAGAAAAATAAAGTTTTTACACTCTCAACTGCTTCCTATCGAACAGACATCAAATCAAGATATTGTGGATATTCAGTCACAAACGCAACATGCTCCCGAAACGGACATTTTGGGCAGAGGACCTTGTACTAAACGATTTAGAAAAATTAGATTATTAAAATCAAGGCTAGATGAGAGTCTCGGTGTTTACTTGGCACAGCATAGGGTAGATTTCGATAACAGCGGTTCGAATTATGAAATACGATATATTGTAGTCAAATTAGACTTTGACGGAATAGCTCATAGAGATGGTAGGCTACGAATTGGCGATGAAATAGTCAACGTTAATGGCAGAGTTTTACGAGGATTATCATCTCTAAAAGATGTGCAACACATAGTCAATTCTTGTTCGACGGAAGCTACGATCGAAGACGGAGCATTATTTCAAAGATACCAAGTTGACCTAGTGATGGCCCATGACGAAATTACCCCCGTAACGTTAAGTAAAATAATAAATAATCAGCCTTTAGAACAGAACACTGTCACACTCCCGACGTCAAACGTTCCTCCAGATATTATATCACAAACTGTGCATAAACCGTTGCCTTCCAATCAAATAACAATTGAAACGCATTTTCCCTCTGAAAACCAATTTTATCACAGCAATGTTTGCAATAGAACCAAAGAGCATTCAACAGAACACATAAATTATGATCCCAATTCAAGAACAGATCATCATAGAAAATCTGAAGTTGGTATTCAAGTAAACAACGGTCCGATACATTCAAACCAGAAGAGTGACGACGAAAAATTGCTAGAGAGGCATTGTTATTCGCAATCCGCTTCTTTGCAAAACATCACAAACATTGAAATATCACTAAGGTCTTCGCCAACACCAAGATCGAACCAGGGTAATAACTATAGACCAATATCTTTTCATACTTCTAGACCACCATCAACTACTCCGTCTTACTCTATCTATAACGATAACGCAAGTAATGAAATCAAAGAAAACTTTTCACACTATATAAAACACGTGCCAAGACTTTACCAGAACAGATCGTTCGAAAGTATCCCTGAACAATTGAGAAATAGTAGTCGAAGTAGATTTTTCAGCAGAGTTGGATCTCAGCGATGCTCTGCAAACCCTGGTCTCCATATATCAAGACTTCAAGAACACGCTGCGGCGACACATCAAGACAATCAACATGGGGGCCACTACGCGCACAGTTCGTTACACAAAGTTGAATTTTGGAAAGGCCAAGGACACAAAAGTCTTGGATTCAGCATTGTGGGAGGAACCGATTCTCCAAAAGGCCAAATGGGAATATTCGTCAAAACCGTCTTTCCAAATGGTCAAGCAGCTGACAAGGGTACTATTTATGAAGGTAGTTATTGAATTTACACGTGTATTTTTATTTGATAGTGTACCTATTTCAAATTAACACATTAGAAACTTATCCGTTTCAGGTGACGAGATCTTGTCTGTAAACAAAGTGCCGACACGTGGACTGAGCCATGCTGGGGCCATATCTCTTTTCAAACAAGTTAAAGAAGGAAAAATAGAACTGACGCTTTCAAGACGAAGGTAAATAATTACTATATAAACTTACGTAGTTTAATAAAGATCGTTTGAAGTCGTGCAACCATAATTTTTCAAGCTTTTCCTAACTTTCTCTCTGTAAAGTGTTATTTAGTGTCCGCATTAAACATTCACACAGACATCATGCTGTGCGGCCAATGACGTATTAGTGTGCGGCTTGCTGTTACAGCTTAAGATATAATTAAATAAATCGCATCCACATCACACCCAATAAATTGTAAATTACCTGCAAATGATGCTTTATGAAATTTATGTGATTTTATGAAAAGAAGTCACAAAAAGTTATAATTTAAAACTTAAAATATTCAGCCTGTACGGCTGGATTTAGAGTCGGGGCCATTATGACAGGTACAGTAATCGCTGTAGGTCTAAAGACTGTCCTTAATTTTTTTAAATATTGCTTACTGTATTCTCAGATTTTGGAAAAATGGTACAGTAAGTTAGAAAATCTTACAATTTTATTTTTATGATGCCATTATTGTCATTACTAACGCGATGATAGTGTACGTCCATAAAATTTATGCAAATGCATAAATTTTATGGACGTACACTATCATTGCGTTAGTCATCGTATTTACGTGCACGTTATAACGTTATCGTGTACAGAAATTTAAAAGCGTCTTCATATATTTCCATACATTTTCCTTCCTTGTGTTATCGTGATGACGTGACGTCGACGTGGACGTCCACAATATCGTCAAATCGAAATTATAAAAGCGCACAAACGACGCAGTTTCGTTTAGAGTTTTGACTGTAACATAATGATATACTTAATATTTTTGTTTTATATTTCAGAGCACCTAGGTCGAGATCTGTGGAACCTCTCGGCAATTTTCGCGGCGACGTGAAACGGGAATAATGCTATTTAATTATATCCTATAGAGACAATGGTGTTATTGAGTGCAATAATATACTCTTTATTCATTATAGCCAAAGGCAATTCTAAGATGCTTGTTTTACAGACACATTTCAGCTATCTTAAATTATTAAGTGTCCCTGTAACTAATAAGTTATTATTTGTTAAAAGTTAACAATATTATGAATATTGATTGAGTAGGCTGACATTGTGTTTTAATATCACCATAAAATTGTGTACGTCACCATCATATTCTTACGGTATATAAATGTATAAATATAATGTGTGGTAAAATCGGGCTTCTTGAAAACTACATGGTTATTAAATTGATACTAGAAACTATTTCGTATTCAAGGTAGTTCATAATTATGAAGAACTTTTAAACGAAGGAGGTAGGTCCCGTGTAGAAGTTGTTTATAATGATGAGTTCAATCGACCCATTTCTGGTTTTGATTTATTTTTATTACACTTTTTATACCTACTAAAGCTTTTTATCAAAACTTATAGAATTTCGTACTAAGTACATAAGGTCAGGTAATCATAATTTTACCTATGAGCGATGACAGGCCTAAATAATGTAAATATTTCAATTAGGTAACCTTGTAGATTCTCATTAAGGCGCTAGGTAATGCTAATTGTGATTTTCCGATTCGTTTTCCACTGGAACCGTTGCAGTTGAGAATACGGAACAAAATAATTATTTTGTAGTTCAGGATATATACTTTGTGCTGCGGTCAGTGGTTGCCATGGAGTTTTTTTTTTGGTCTTAACAACTTTCAAATTGACGACTATGTGGCTGATGCGTTTTCCCTTTACTTTTAAACATATTTCCAACGAACAAATTTTTTATCTCATTTGTAAAAAATTGCGGCCTAAATTAATTAAATTAAATTTCAATTTTTCGTCACTTTACCTAGTGCCTTAAAGTTCTAGTCAAACTGTGACGAAACCCGAGCAGGACGCAGGCCGCGAATAGTCGCGTGGCCTCCTAATAATTATAAAAACAATAGACACGCGGGCGCGTCCCGCGCGGGATTCGGCTCAGTGTGGCCAGAACATAAGCCCCAATTTACGCGATGATGTTTATCATGTCTAATGTTTACACTAAATTTTTCTTAGCTTTGTAAAATAAGACTGTATGTATAGCTAATGTTATATTTTTGTTGTAGTCTGTTATATGATAGCTATTGTTAAAGTATGCTAGGAATGCTAGATCTCGTTATTTACTGTAACTTGTACATACTAGTAGTCATAGAACATTTTGTTACGATGTTTTCTATCAATGAAGACTAGACTTCCTTAACAACAACCACATGACAATTAGAAAGGCAATCAGACTGATATATTTAAATAGTGATTTGAGTACCTATATTACTGCCAAAGCTTTAGACTTAGCGCGCAAAACTTCGAACATATTTCTCTAAAACAACAATAATACAAGAAAAAGAGCAGCGTCAGTTTTGGACAACTAGACCAACTAACGATTGATGTTTACATTAGAGGACATTGTTTTACAAGCTTATTATAATGTACCTACACGTAGCCATGTACTACTTGTGATGCAATATGTAAAATATTCAGCGAATTTACTCCGTCCATTAATATTGTTATTACGCCCCATTGTTTCTGCATTACATCAATCAAGTTTTAGTTTCAGCAGACAATTTCATAAGGTACTAAAAGTTTAAAACATGTAATATGATAGCCTAGAGTTCGAGCAACATCTGTAAGTAATCCATCCATTCATCCACAGTATTGTTCGTTACATTGAATGTAAATAAATTGCAATACCTCAATGCTTTTGAAATTATACACAAATATCATAATAATTTTGATTTATTTAATATAAAAATACTACAATAAAACAAAACCACAAAATAAAATAAAGTAAGAATACGCTACCTGCTGGGACACGAATTAAGTTGTTAAATGTCGTAACAAACGGTGCTGATGCAAAACACGAGCGACTTTTCTTTGACTGTATAAAAAGCCCCCTTTCGGTTGAAATGACCTTTCTACGTGACACCTATCCACATAATTAATGTTACTTAATGTCACATAAGATGGCGACTCCTCGGAGAATCCAGTGGTCAGGGTTCTTAATGGTTGGCAGCCAGAGCGGAGTGATGAACGTAAGATCTGTGCGCACCGGCTTCTTGTACACTGGACACTGGCAAACGACAATCACTCAGTAAAAACTGTTAACACGTTCATGCGAACAACATACGTGTACGTCACATATTGGTAGATATAATGTGGCACAAAGTATTATCACGTCCATCAAAAACTCGATTTATTGAGCACGACGTCATAGTACGGTGTCTGGCCATACTACTATTTTAAAGTTGGATTATTGTGCCACAACAAATATTAGAACTCTCAAAATTCTAGTGCTACACCGTACTAAATGATAAATGATTTTATTTCTGTAAGTAGGTTTTTACAAACACTTTTACACGTCAATCATATTTTTAAAACTAGATGAGGTCGGTGTGCGACTGATTTTTTTGCCGTCTTCGATGGCATTCCAAGTATCTACTTTGTCAGCGCAAAACGTCACTTTTCGTCGTCAGTCGACGTGCGACAGCTATTTGCACAACTTCAATAGCCACCGCTCCAATTTGTATGAAAAAATGATAATGCAATATCGGATAGAGCTTATACAGGGTGACCAATTAAGATGTATACAACTTTTTTTAGCCCCCATTCTGATTTAAAGCCAAATTTTGCAGTTGTTTGGTGTTTATTATTTAGTAATAATGCGGCATATTCGTTATGCACAGTCTATACCGCAATACTTTCAGTAATTTTATCCTGAAGTTCATAAACGAATCAATTTTTCTAACAAATCATTAAGAGGGACGAATACCATTTTGATCATCGAGAATTTCGCGACATGTCCTGACTTTTTTGTATGTGGCTGTCCAAAGGGACGTGTCGTGGTCAATCTTGATTACAAAAAGCAGAATATTTGTGACTTTGTTAGTGGGATAACTAACAAAGTATGCGAAAATGTAATGAAAAACACAATGAAAAGCGATCGCATTTTTTTGTATAAAAAAGGAGGAGATTACGCTGATCTTAATTTTCGTATAAAATTGCCAAGCCTGAGTAAAATAATTATAGAAAAATATCCTGTAATTTTTGTTTGTAATAAGAATAATCAAAATTTAAAATTGTATACTTCCAAATTAGCCATCCTGTATTATACTCCATTTGAAATAACATTAGACATTAAAAAAAACCCTTTTGACAGTCCGTTCAACCGATTTTGACGGTCGTCATAATCTCCACGCTTGGCAGGCGGGTTGGCGATCGCAGTATGGTGTTAAAAATGCATAGAGACGCTGCTGCCCATTCTCTAGTAAGTCCCTTAGTCGCCTTTTACGACACCCACGGGAAGCAATGGGGTGGTGCTATTCTTTACGTCCGGCACCACACGGCACGTTTACTTAAATGTCTAATCTTATTTCAAATGGAGTATAGGTACGATATTGATAATGTTCACGTGAACGTGTACTGATACACTAACTAACTACTACTTAGGTGGGTATGCATCTATAGTTACCAGGTAGAGTTTGGGGTCCTTGGGTGCGGTGGAGTTTATCGCATACACGTGTATCACTGGCAACACGGTGTACACCACTTTAATAACAGACTCACACAGGCGTAGGTTGCGCCGGTCCCAACCCGCACCGTCCAGGAACACGCCGTGGACAAACACGCCTTCCTAAATTAGCAATTGAAAAACGTCACTGTTGTATCCTACTAGAATTTCAAAAGTTTTTTAATAAAAGGAGATCATCTTACGCCTGGTGGAGCCTTAATTTCGTCTAAAGTACATTTAGTAACGTCGTTGTGTAGCGCAACCATGTCTAGAGCCCAGCCTTTGTGTGCCCGAGTCACTTCCTGACGCATAGCTGTCAAGAAACCTTCAACAAGGAAAATGAAATAAGTATCAATAATGGTCATTGCTGTGCCTGCGACACTTCGACCGCGTAGAAGTCGGAAAACAGCACTAACTGGATGTCGAAACACAATACCTATTACATTGGGCGCTTTTATTATAGACCGTAGCAGGGTACTTCACGGTACGTACGTAACGTTATTATCCTGCCCAAATTTATGGAATGACGTTTGCTCTCGGAGATCGGTATAATGTTGACGTCAACGGAAAATTAAAAACGTCTTCACACTATCTATAGCATACATGTAGCTTTCCTAAAGATCGTGACGTGACATGCCTTGCTACAGTAGGTTTTAAAAGCGCCCATTGAGCGAAGATATCTAACCGATATTGGTAGGTATGTATCGAGTTACCAGACCATCAAGTAAAATAAACCGACAAAGCCTGAGCCAGTTTTGCGCACCAAGGATTCCGTAAATAGTATTAGTAGTATTCAGCGGGATTGTCCGAAAGGGGTACCGCTGCCCCGGAACATAAAGGGACAAGGAAGGAACACGGGTGGGTTTTAGTCAGTAAGAGTCTGACACTCCATTCCGCTCCACCCAGAGCGGGAGGGGACTTTTGATGATATCCCATCCTCAAAAAAAAAAAAAAAAAAGGGATTCCAGTACCTTGAAAAGAAAATATTTTTCCATTTTCAGAGCAAAAACATTGTTTAAGACCATATATGTTTGTTTGTCTGGCCTTCAGTAATTGACGAGTTTCCCCACTTGTCCGGGTGCATTTCAGCTACGATGTGGCCTCATCTACACTTTCATTTCAGTTAGGCTGTTTTCAGGGTTTCGTAACTCAAAAAGGAACAACGGAACCCTTATAGAATCACTTTTTTCCCGTCAAGATTTATACGGTCGACTGTCACATATTTTGAGGATTATCTCAGTTTTCAAAACCTACAGCAAGGGTACCTACTTACCTTTGACCTGGCAGCACAAAAGCCCGGAACCCTCAGGGCGCCAGTCTTACCTACACTCACTTGTCCGTTTTTCAAAACAGTTATGGAGCGCCGGGTGATGTTTCCGATAAAATTTATGGAAGTGGCGCGCGCTTGTTCGACGGTGAGCGATGTGGTGTTGTACGCACGTAGATAAATACGAGTTTAGGCACTTTATAATTTAATTAGGGTCTAACCCCTAATTAAATGATAAAGTGCCTAAACAGCATAAGTAGCATACTTGCTAATTTATATTTTTAATTAGAGATCTTCTCTTGAATTCGGTATCGGATGAATGTGAATCGATTTAATTTAATGTTTCTCCGCTGGTACGTACCTTGAGGATTGAAAAATCCGGTCATCCAGAAAGAGTTCGGTCTGCCCTGGAAGCACCACGCCGAGAACTGAATGGTTCTCTCCAAAAACTCAGTGAACCAGAAACCTAACGTTGACGATGACCATGAACTCCTTAACCAGACATTTGGCACTTTTGCGTCATATATATTATCTAACGAATCCCGCAGTGCCTACAACAATAATTTAAAAACAGACACAGACAAAACAGTTTATTATACTAACTGACTAGGAAATTAAATATCTACAGAAATCAGCAACCAACAATCCACTCAAACTCAAACTCATAAGCATTTATTTCAAATAAACCAATTACAGGCACTTTTGAATTGTCAAGAAGTCGGTCAGTTCAAAGAGATACCGTGGCCCTGGCACACAGGCAACTGAAGGAACACGGGTGGGTTTTAGTCAGTAAAAGTCACACGCTCCGCTCTGGGCGGAGCGGGAGAAGTTATTTGATAATTTCCCACCCAAAAAACAAAGGGTTCAGTCAGTCAGAAAGATGAAGCTAGTTGCCCATTCAGAAGCGTAGTAGGTACCTCTGGAGAAGAATGGGCAAGAAAATCCTCCTCCTCGACTTCACCCACTGCTAGACAGGCATCTCTTTGGATGTGTCAATTGCTTGTCGGATTTGCACGAGATTGGTATACAGGGGTATACCAATCTCGTACAAATCCGACCCACGGTGGCAACGATATTGTCCGCCCATCCTACCCATTTCAGTCCTTAAATGCCACTCGATCACAGCCTTAGGGTCAGCGCAGACAGAACGGAGCGTAGCGGAGAGGATTTTATTAACGAACTTGAAAATAAACTTTAAAATGATTACATTAAAGTGCATAAATGCTTGAACCTGACAAAAAATGCTCGCGCGTCCTCGATGATACGCGGGAATCATACGCGATCCGTAAAGAAAATGCCCGAGACCGCGCGGGGATTATTCCTCTCTGTCTGCGCTGACCCTTACTCCACCTGTCATCACCACGCCTTGCCAGGTGTTCTTCCCAACTCCATTGTTTGCTAACGCCATCGGATCTTATTTTTGAAGGTATGCCAAGCTTAGAACGCTCGAAGGACCTCTGTGTAACTCGAAGTTCACGTTCCAGCACCGTAAGGAATGGCGTGCAGAATACACATGTCATCATCCCAGAATGGCCCAGCGTGGTGATTTCTTTTGTAAGTCTTTGGCTGTTGATTATAGTTATGAAGCTACAGAATAAACTTTTCGTCACCTCATTCATTATAATAGTCCCTTCAATAGCAAGCAGTAAGTCTTTTAACGTAGTTCTAACGAGAATAATAACTTTCTGCATTCGATCGATTTCTTGTCTTAAGAAAATCACCATTGAATTCAGTATACCATATACTTTCAACCTAAAAACAAAATATTATAGATGTTAGAATTTTAACATTGCAGGAGATTAACGGCCAATTTCACCAAACTAAATAACTTAGTGATTAAATTTCATGTAAGCATTTTGACAGTCTGTTTTCCATAAGTATTTTATTTCGTCCACCGAAAGAATCCTTTTTTGTCTGTTTCATACAAACGAATATTTGTTTTACGAATTTAAACTTTAACCCTAATACAAATAAACACGGAATAAGTTATGCTAGGTATAAACGTCAAAAAATGTATGTTTATACCGAAGTTATTCCTAGGATAACTTTAGTTCCAAATCTTGCACAACTGACAGGTGTAAAAAAAAAGCATTCTCTCAGTGGGCGGAATATAGGCGCAAAAAGAATTCAGTTGCCATTCATCACACTGCTGGCCTAAGCGGTCATATAGGTCTTAATTGATAGGTCTTTATTGCAATCGCGTTTAGGGATTGCAATCTCGAGTTGAGATTGGCAACTCGTGATATTGCGTGCTACGCGACACAAAGACACCGCGTGTAGCGCGACGAGCGGTGGCTTTGTGTCGCGTCGCATTTCGCGCCGCATGTCGCGCTTGTTTTTAAGAGCCTTTATAATAGAAGATGTCCCTTTTCATGCTAGAACTGGTCACATAATTTTTTTTCGTTACGGTGTATTGATATCAAAATTTACATCAGAATCAAAATACTGATGGTAGCCGTACGTCAATTTTCGTCCATGTACCATTAACTATTGCAAGGAGAACGAATGTGTGTAATTATTCTCAACGCTAAGACGCTGTCAAGACCTAAAGGGCGGTCCGGGTTTCTATCGGACTGCATAGAAAGACAAGAGATCCCTTCAAGTCACCTGTAAGACTGAGACCCGCTTGCACTACTAATCACTAAATTAAATGCATTAAGCGAATAATATTTAAAAGATATTTAAAACATTATTCTGTCTCTTTCATATCCAAACGATTGACAGAAACTGAATTATGTTTTAACCTATTAACCGCTCCGGTCGAATTAATACGACAAATGTTTTCGTGCCCGTGCCGCCTCAGTCGTATTTATACATCTATATAGTGTTTTTTACATCATTGCACGACCATATTTTTCGTAGATATTTATTTGTAGATTTATGAGCCGGGATCTGGGGGCACGGCAATTTATATAAAACCATGCGGTCAATAGGTTAAATACGTAAGCGTTAAATGCATTGAGTGATTTGTGGCGCAAATGGGCCTCAGAACTCGATTTTTCAAAACACAAACAATTTTGTTTATATTCTTTTTCCCTATCTCACAATTTTTTTTTTTCCAAAATGAATCGATTTTGCACACAGCCTCTGTACATATATTTTTTCAGAGAGCGTCTTTAGAGAATTGGGCTCTTGTCAGCGCCTTAAACAACATTTACCTAGCCAGCACTTCGTGAGGATCAAAGTCAGGTGGGACTTTATCAAGCATTTCTTTAGTCTGCCTATAGACCGACGCCTCACGTGTTTCCCCGCCCCCACCACTTGATTCCTTTGGCTGAATTGACAATATCGTATCCAAAAGTTCTTGAGTGGTGTTGCGCTGGTAACTGAAAGTTAATTATTTGTCAATTGTAGTAGAACGGATAATATCTAATTAATGTATACAGAATATCAATATTAAGTAAGTAACTAACGTGATATCAGCATTGGTATGCAAGCCATAAGCTTGAGGCGGATCAACAGTTTTCATCGTTTCGATTGCTTCGAGATATTCGGTTATGTTCCTGAACGCTAGAATGCCATATCCCTTGTAGAACTGGAAATCTTCCATAAACAGTTGGTCTGATAACCACACCCTGCAGAAAGTGCTTAGCAGCCGATTGTCGAAGTCGTCAGTCACTCGCCCGCCGTACTGCACCGCTGACACCATGTAACTACAACATTGTGTTAAACCAGTTTCCTTGCACGTGGCAGGGAAATGTGAATGAACTGTATGGTCAACCATTACTACCGACTACCTTACTAGGAAAACTTACCGCACGGTGGTCCAGCTTACTGATTGTCCTTGCTCCAAAGCGTCCAAATGGTTTTGCACAAACATACACGACGACAACCAGTCAGCAGAATTAAATTCATAAGGAATATTCCAACCGAGGGGACCAAATTTCCGTCTCTCTTGTACTACGGTGTGCAGGAACGAAATTGTGTAAATCATCGGCAGATAGAAGGGACTGTCACTGTAATCGAGGAAGTCCTGACTCATCGAGTCGTAGGTTCTCATGAGACCAGCTTTGATGCCTAAAACATTTAAATATAAAAAATCAAGACATTTTGTGCCGTGTCAATAACACAAATAAGTATTAAGTAACAGTTGTCTAACTTACCGGAAGGCGGCTCGCAAGTATACTTTATAGACATTTGCAGAAGTGTAATTGGAAACTTTTCATGAACTTCTGTGGTAATCCAGAGCCTAAAAGGTTACGAACATGAATATATAGCCGTGAATTCATATAATAGAACATGGACTGATACAAGCATTTAATATTACCTAAAGAATTCGTGAATCTGCTCCGGATTCTTCTCTAGTTCTCCGAACTGCTCCATTACCTCCACCATGTATTCCAATCCTAAATGACAATTTTGCAGCAGCACCCATAAACCCTGTACACCAGGAGATATTTTTTAAATTACGCTTTAAGATTCCGGTCGAACTAACAATTCTAAATATTAGACAACTTCTCACCTCTTTTAGACCACGATCTATGAGCTTCCTTGCATGGATCTCTTGACCTTGGCCCATAGATATCGATTGGCAAATATTCTCCATTCGCTTGGCAGTCGTCTCGATAGATGGTGTCGGATCAGAGCCCATCGCCAAGAAGCCAATCAGTGGAACCAATGGACGAGATTCTAAGACCATTTGCTGGAATAAATAAGAAGTTCGCATCAAGTTATTACTTTTTTTACTTTTATTCACTGTAGCAATATTCTTACCTCGTAATTAACTATGACGGCTTCAGAGTACCGAGCGCCCATAGAGTGCACAACGTACTTCCTACAACATAACGTAAAGTGTCAGTGCTTGTATCCAGTTGTGAATGGTAGTGGCCACATAGACAGTGGTATGGTATCATGCGCCACTCACAAGCTCTGCGCCAGAGTCCTGTCGGGGCACCAGGCGCGCACCACCAGCAGCTTCCTGAACACGTCGAGACTGTGATAGCCGTCGGGTAGCGGCTCTTCTTCAGGCGCTTCTTTGTCAAACCTTCCAAGCAGACAACCAATGAAATTAGTAGGTATATTTATTACGAGTCCTGCAGAGCTATTCTGTAAAATTAGGTGGAGTGAGCTGTCAATAGTGTCAATCCGTGGAAAGACAGCTCACTCCACGCTCACTCCACCTACGTTTTCACGGTGAGATGGTTACAGAATAGCTCTGCTGTAGGTATATACCTAATATTAATTTATCTTTTTGTATACCATTCTTCTGTAGGCGTGTATGTCGCGGAACTCCTCCTAAACGGCTGGACCGATTATGATGACATTTTTGGTGTGTTTAAGTGGCCAACCTACCGGGTGCAATTGTGAATCTAAACCATCTAGGAGTCTCTGGATGGTTTAGATTCACAATTGGACGCGGTAAGTGGCGCAGCGATCGAGTTCTAGGAAACAGGACAACGTCTGTCCGGTCAGCTAGTTTATTTACAAAAGGAAACTCACCAAGACTTCCATCCCTTCTCATTATTGCAAACTTGGTTCAATATGTTAGTAAACTGACGCAAACCAGACAGTTGGACCAAATTCAGCCACGACATGTCTGTTACCCATTTATACGGTTTAGGAGGACAGGCATTAAGATCCAACGCCGCGCCACCTTCAATCAGAAAGTGATATTAGTGATTTTATTTTTCTCTAAGCTCACTTTACACCGCCGCCGCCGCCGGCCGCCTTATTGCCCAGGCATTTTTCTACCAGTCGATCTTTGGGTGATGCAGATACTAACAATGGCAGTTGTAATTTCGAGATTGTGAAATTTTTCGTCGGTTATAAAAAAAAAACTGCTATTTCCTACAATAGTGCAATACCTGCGCGGTCAAAATGTATGGGACAGCAATTTTTTCATGTTCAGTTGAAAAACATGCAACTGAAAGACTCTCATACATTCCGTATGGAAGAACATGTTTTTCAACTACAATGTTGTTTAGTTAGTATTTTTTTTTTTGTTATTTTCAGTTTGTTCTTGTTGGGATAAATTTATAACAACTACGGCACCCTTCATTGTGCGTGGTCCGACACGCACTTGGCCGGTTTTTCCCTTTTAAGGTACACCCCTCTAAACCCCTCTAAAATCGGGTGGAGGTGGGTAGGAAGAGTGGGATTTGAACCCTTAGGTAGTAGACGAACATAGGTAAGCTTTGTCCCACAAGGAAGGGAATCCTACTCCGGGTTCATGTGGCTAAGTACTAAACAAAATAGCTGTCTTATAACCAGGGCCTCAAGTCTGCTATTACAATAATGTCAAAATGGTCTATCATTGATTTCATAATTGTTGATTTTGACAAGTTTGGTAATCTACTAATAAAATGGCGTCATTATGACTTTCCAATGGTCAGCCAGTGACACTCCATTGAAAGAATTGGTAATCTCGTACATAATGACAAATGAAACTTCCTACTAAACTTCCAACTTCCTACTACTTCAGATTGCTTATTACACTAATAAATAACATGTAAAAATATATATTAATGAAATCTGGCATGAATAATGTTCAAAATGCCATTGTAATACAAATTCTATTACGAGACCATTGACCGACCAATGATCGACCATTATGAATTTAGCAGATTACGAACTTTTAGCAAAATGACAATGGGATCGTGTTGGAGTGACGAATTTATAAAAATAGCAGACTTGGGCCCCTGCTTTTGTGAAAATTTGCAAGTGAAACATTCTACTAATGTTTCTCAAGTAGAATAATATATTATAAGTGACACCTTTAATAAACGTTTGGAATTCTTCAAATGTAATGTACTCTTTCTGCATATCAATTTTTAATGTAAGCAGCACCGTAAATAAGTATTTGTGTTTCTCATAAAAACCACGACTGATGAACTTGAACACGTCGAAAGTCTGAAAAAGAAATATGAAACCGTAACTTGCTGCTGGCTAGTAGGTTATCTTCTAAAGAAAAAGACATATCCATTGAGCCATTATAATTTGAGATACAAAAAAATCGATGAAAGTAAAAGGAACATAAATGTTACATCTGATTTAACAATCAATACCTTGATCTAAAACGCAATATGCATCGAAAATAGTTCGCTTTCCATCTAAACCATCATTCATGCTCACTCAATGCTCAGTCACTCACATCTCGAACAAGCCAATGATTAAAATTGGCGACTTTTTATTTTGGCAGCCTTAAACGATACTTTTATACAATTTATACCGGGTGATTTTTCGGATAGGACTTCAGGGTGAAACCCAAAACTTAGTAGCGCAAAGTGGTCAAAGGAACCTTGTCCACGACTTGTGAGAAAAATAATACCGCATTTTCAACACACTGGGTCTTGCAAAGTGGCTCTTATTTCTTTGCTTTTAGGTTTACTGCAGTGTATGAAATACACGTGCTTTTTACTTTCCATTCCCCCACTAGTGGAGGAAAGTACACCGCAGATAACTATATACATAGGTACTAATCAGAGATGTGCGGTTTTTTATTTTTCTCAGTATACTCGTTTACAAGATAATATTTCGAAGATTAGCGCATACTATCATGTTCAATTATATATTTTGTATATAATTGAACATGATATAATTGTATTTTGTTGCACACGAAGCAACAAAATACGATCTATAGGAATGTGGCCGTTTTTCTTTAGATCGAATTTTATTGCTTCGTATTTATTATAATTTATTATAATTCATATTGAGACACGAAGCAATAAAATTCGTAAATAAAATAAAAGTGTGTCAATATGAACTCAAAAGATATTAGAAAATTCTAGACACACTTACCGAGGCAGCTGATAGAGCCGTTTTTCATAATTCCTTCTCAGTCACGAGATAATCTTTTTTTAAAGGAGTGGCGCTAGTGGACCCGAGATAGCGCTCTTAAGAGTCTATACTACCTCAACGCCACCTCACTCTGTATCTCGTTCGCACACTATTGCTACCGGTCACGCGAGCAAGCGAGACAGGGCGGCAGGGAAAAGGCTCCAAGGCGACGATAGTTTAGGTAGTTTCTTTTTACGGTGAAAATAATGGATATTTAAAATAAAAAAAAATAACATACCTAAGACCTGCTTTATAGTTAGTTCAGTTAATAAGCAAAGTTTCATTATCTAATTTGATTTTTTTTTTTAATACCAGCGGTTTATTTTTCGGTTTGGAGGTAACTTTGGATTTTTTTTCTATCGAGAAAATTTTATGGAATCGTGTTTTCGGCTAACATAGTACTTAACATTAATCCTCAACTTTACCATATATTTATTTCAAAATTAATGCTGCAGTATTTTCGACGTAACGAAGGATCATGCTAAGCCATTTGAGGTAGTATAGGCCCTTAATAGGCTGTGAAAGCGAGGCGTGCAGTGTCTCATAAAATAAACGCTTACCAAGTACTCAATAATAAAACCGATCCTCCTGAATGTGATAGGGCTGGCGGGCGAGCGATCCAGTGAGATATCAAAGCGCTCGAGGAACTGTGCCAGCGACGTCTGGTACATATTGCATACGAGCGACATGTTGCACACGAGGAAGTACAGCACTGAACCGCGCGTTGCCACCGGCCGGTACTCCTCACGTGCGACATTGATCTTTATCTCCGTCTCCCTGGCCACGTCAAGTTTCTCTTTCACCTGGCACAAGGACAAAGAGTTCGGAAAAGCTATATGCACACATTCAGTGCAGAGCGGTTACGTTTTTGACATGAAAATTCCGGTCTTGTGGAAGCTGAGTCTTTGAAGGGGGAGTAATAAATAAGCGGGTAATTACATCGGTGGCCGTAGCTTTGGTGACGTTAAGCACTTGAATAAGCGACACATCTTCGACGAGCGAGCCCTGTATGGTAGTTAACTTGTGCAGCAGATTAGCTTCCAACTCCTGCATCTTACGGCGGTTGGCCGTGACGTCCATGATCAGTTGGGTTCGTTCCGCTTCCATTTCCGCCTTCTCTGTTAGTATTACGCGCCCTAGTAACTGATCTTCCAAACCTGTGGAAATAATTGATACAGATTAATATAATTTTTAAAGGTGAAACTCGTCTTATAGCTTATAGTAATGCATACTAAATAACAAACTTAAATTGGCTATCTTAGCTACTTGTCAAACTCGTAGATCGAATAGAATAACGAATATGTAGCGGTATCAACAACGCCACATGCGAACTACGCATCAAAGACCTGTCGTCACAAGTCCTGCATCGCGCTATCAGAGTTAACCGTGCGACTAGCATATATACAACATCCCGACATCAACCGTTGGGTAGTTGCCCACCAGACAAAACACCCGTCTGGTCGGAGGATCCTCCCTTTACTATAGAGTATGAGTGAACTTTACACCCTGTTCCTCATACCTCAAAAATATATTCGATTTGTTGGAATAAGCAATAAATTGTACCTTGCATTGTCACAGTGAAGTCTATAATGGAAGTCCTAGCCGAAATCTCAGGCGTGTAAGCAGGGTTCGGTAGTTTTGTCGTTATATATATTTTGTGACCGGCTGTCACGTCTATTTCTTTATCTCCTAATTTTACCTGAAATTAAATAAACGTTTTAAGTTTACTGTCATCTTGTTTGCTATATGATACAATTTAAAATTTTATTTATTATAAATAATCTCATACAGTTGATATTATTACTGGAGTTTACCTTGTATGAAGAGCCAATTTTAATGTAATTTTTCTCAAGAACATTATCGAGTACGGGATCTAACTCTTCAGAAACGTCTTCTATCAACATAGGTCTACCTAAAGACACGCAGTCTTCTATGTGATTCCTAAAATAGAAAAAATAATTAAACGTAATGTAACCTTACCAGAACCTTATTATGTCGTAGATGACCAAAAGCAAAATAGTCAGCACGCGTAACTTAATTTGCTAGACATTGGTGCCGATTCCCTTGTTCACAAACTAAACTAAATTTAAGTTCAGTGCATCTTTTTCTTTCTATTTCATTAAGAAAAGGACAGATGATACATTTTAATTTAGCCCTGTCAAATTAATCAGCGCCTGTCACTACTCCATACAAGTTTAGACGTGATTAAAAACTTGCCGACTTTAAGTCGAAAATACGTAGAAATTTGTGATATTTTATAATCGAGAAAATTTTAATATCTTGTTTCTGTTCCACAAAAAGTTTTAAAATATCTTGTAATGACTCATACTATTTTTATTATATACCTATAATCCATTTGAAATAACATTAGACATTTAAATAAACTTTTATTACAGTCCGTTCAACCGATTTTGACTTCTATTGCGTTGGTAGCATGACCACCATGAACCACTTTTTTGCTATTAATGTCATCTTTATGCCTACGGAATAAAAGTCAAAATCGGTTGAAAGGACGGTAAAAAAGTTTTTTTTTAATGTGTAATAGAATCTTATTTCAAATGTATTATATATGTATAAGTCTTATTGATTTTATGGAAAATAAAATTGAAGATAGGCAATTTTGCTTCCTCCCCTTAATCGCCGCCGGAGGTGGGACAGGTATGCCATTTCCGCCGACTTCGTTAAAATGCCGTTTCATAATCATAGTGTCAACTGAAAGATGTCCTCTGTTAGGCATAGACCTCCCAGATAGACCGGTCCAGCACAGTCTGCCTCCAGCGGATTTAATTACTCGTAACTATTCGCAAATCTCTGGCATGCATAGTTCACCTGAAATATTTGTGGTTCAGGGTGCTAACAATCAAGTCGTTAAATTTCTCCATGTTTCTGATCCAGATCTTTCCTTGTGTTTGCGGGTCGATGAGCAACGGAAAACGAGAAGCTTTAGTGACAATAATACCGTTTTGTATGGACAATTCGTCTGTTGGTAAACCGCATAAATTCCATTCACCGATCTACAAAAATTAAAACAAAATCAAAAAAGTTACAAACTTTACAACCATGAAGCCCATGACGTACTCAACAAACATTATGCCATATATAATACTGCACATAATATAATTATTAAATTAAATACATAGACAAACTACGATCGGAGAACATTCTCCGTGAGAGAATATTCTCTCGAAACAGCACTAGTTGCGAATATAACTTTTTATTTTATTTGGTATAGTTAAATACTGCATACGTCAAAATGCCTTCGTAAGTAGGCTCCTATTTTGGTAGCTTTTATTTATATTTTGATTAGCAATAGAATTTGAATTGAAAATAACAATGTGTTATAATTAAGGAACTTAAAAACAGGCGCGACACGTGACGCGATACAAAGGCACCGCGTGTCGCCCGACAAGCGGTGCCTTTGTGTCGCGTCACGTGTTGAGCCATTTTGTAGGAGCCTTTATGGTCCACAAGTATTAAGCTTCACTTATTCCACAAGTATAGTAGTAACTTTTGTACTACTACAAAAAGTATACGATAGTAAAACACTTTTTTTCTTCTTTTCACACTTCATTTTTGGGTTCGATAAATCAAAAACCTGTCACCATTAATAAAAGGCATGGCACACAAAGGAGATGCCCACTTTTTGTATGGACGTTGGTTTTTTATTCCGAGTAAAATCTAACCAGCATCAACCAACACCTAAATAAAAGTGACAAAAATATGGAACTTGGAACCACTGCAATAATATTTTTAGACCCCTATAAGAGACCCCATATAAGAGAAAATTACAAACTATTTAATTTTAGTACATATATTTTATCCGTTGATGGCAACCCAAATAAAACCTTCCACACACTTTGGCAATGTCTTAACTGACAGATGATTCTATTCATCTAATAAAAAGTACTCTGATCCCATTTCTTATTTTTTATGGACAAATAATCTTATTTTAATAACGTTTTGTTTATTCATAAATCAAATATTGATTGACAGTAATGACAGTACCATGTGTCAATTTCGACAAGTTGACAATTTTTTTACGGTGTGTTCACGTTATTATCATAGATAATTATAAAGGTTTGTTCGTTTTAGGAGTAAATTCACACTAAAATAAAAAAATAAACTCACATAATTAGAGGTCATTAAAAAAATTATTATATATAATACATTTTTTAATGACCTCTAATTATGTGAGTTTATTTAGACATCCCAAAAAGTAGTGCCCACTACTTTTTGGGATGTCTATCGAAATATATTTAACTTATCCTGGTATTATTGAATAATTCCTCCCCGACCCTTGACTGTAAGTGAAGCGCCAGCACGCGTTTTAGCTGAGCAGCAAGTACTCCAAACTCCCCAGGATAATAATCAAAACACTGATTTTATCCAGCCACCGTCGGTCCCTTGCCACCCTCCCTCCGACTCAGCTGCCCTAAGCCGAGGTTCGTACCCCACAGGGGGTGCCCTTAGCGAGCAGCAGTCATTTAGTTTGTAGTTTTTTACGCCCTGGCTGGAGGCATTAAGTTTCGATAGGAGCTTAAGGCAACCACAGGATAGCCCGGTTAAAGAGTCGGAACCTTAGTGGTTACACTCTGAGATGCCCTAGATAAAAAAAAAAAAAAAAAAAAAAATTGAATAATAAAAAACCATTTTCGGACATGTCCTTTGGGGGATAGGGATACATCCTCGAGTGTGTTTAGATGACCCAAAAGTCGTACCACTGACAAGTTTTGGCAGTTACAGTCTACCTACCCATATAGGCAACCAGCCCCGGTCTACAATGACCGAATGAATGTCAAAGTATTTTGTTTAGACCTTAGGTACCGTTAAATGGATTGTTTCAGCTACATACCGTGGCAGTGTCAGTAAGTTGATTTGTTATATTTAAATTCATAGATACGGGAATTTTTCTTCGCAACAATTCAGTAAGCCAGTTGTTGATCAGCAATCCCCGAAACTCTTGATTAAAAGGTCCAGAATATGACAAAAATCTAAAAGAATAACATAATGGTGCCTATTCCCTTGTTCACAAACTAAACTAATTTTAAGTTCAGTGCATCTTTTTCTTTCTATTTCATTTAGAAAAGGACAGAAGATAAATTTTAGTTTAGTCCTGTCAAATTAATCAGCGCCTGTCACTACTCCATACAAGTTTAAACGTGATAAAAAACTTGCCGACTAAAATTACGTCAATTTACGTCAAGCGCTGATTAATTTGACAGGACTAAACTAAAATTTATCTTCTGTCCTTTTCTTAATAAAATAGAAAAAATAAAATATGCATTGAACTTAAATTTAGTTTGTGAACAAGGGAATCGGCACCATTACATATCTAGACTCGGAAGCGGTAAGCACTTAAGTCAAATCTTAGACTTAAAAGACTTAAGTACTTTAGTTTGGCCGCCGCGTCTAGATATAATAACACACCTGTAATTCCTGAAGGGTAAGATAGAGGTGTAGGTACTTATAGTTCATTCACATTTCGTCAGATATGTTTCAGTCCTGTAATAGGGAGCGAGCCTATTGACATCAACGGGGCATTAATCCAGACTCTAGTTTGCTATTGAGGAAATCCAGACGGAAAAATCCAATAGCAATTTACCTGACCTGAGAATCGAACCCAGGACCTCATGCTCAGCAGTAGCGCTAGCAATCACTAGACCAACGAGGCCAAACAATATGCTAAAACAATATGTTAGGCTATATATTGCATAATTTGTTAAGCATGAAGTGATACCACTGGAATTGAGCGCACTTCAAGTCAGCTCGTCTCTTATAGATTACGCACCCGTCGAGCAGCAGGATATCGCCGACCAGACGTTCAATCTCAGACTTGAACAGTGCAGATTGCTCCGTCCAGCGCACGCGCTCTCCACTCAGCCCGTTGATGAGCGCGGTGGCGGCGTCCATCTTCTGTTGACACTTAGCCGCGTCGTCCAGCACCACCTGCTTCAGCGTCATCGCCTCGTCGAATTGCTTCTGCACGTGCGCCAACTCGCGCTACCGGAGTAAGCACACTTATTACTATCACTATCCTGGTGACATGACAGCCGTGTTCAGAGCTAGTGCGTACCTCCTTGGCTTCGAGCTGTGCTTCAGCCGCATCCAGCTCCCTCTTGGCCGCCTGGTATTTTCCTTGCATTACTGCCAGGTTTGCCTTTAGCGGCAGCACGTCCTTGTTTACCGAATAGAACAGAGCCATGGCGATGGTCCACGATATCAGTCCAGCCACGTTACCGCAAGCTACTTTCGCCGCTTCGAACGTGTACAGACTAAAATATTATAAGAACTTTTATAAATCCTTGTTTTTGTTAATATACATCGAATTTGTGAAAGTAGGTATGATCAAGTAAGTGTATTAGTGAGGCCACACACCAGCGCCACACGCCGCATCAATTAATACATCGCTACAATTAAGATCGTTGCAAATGTATGGTGTACACGCACATGAGACGTAAAGTTGTGGTGCAGCTTCCAAAATTTCGACATCATCGTCTGACAATAGGTATAGATTTTTTGATGTGGCAATTAAAGAGAGAAAAAAAAAAGACTAGGTATACAATGTACGGTCATTTCAATATTTCGCAAGAGTTCCGGTTCGACGAAGAAATCCGTTTGTTGCTATAATCAGTGAGTCCATAGTTATATAATATACGGCTTTTTCAAGCTATGCAATAAACTCAAAGGAAAACTAAAAAAATCTTTAATTTTTGCAAATCACCGAGCAACAAAATACGAAGGTGTTTCTTGGCACAAAATGCACCCGTTACAAATGTGCCTTCGGTGTGCGTGCTTGCACGCTGATATACGGGGGCGTTTTAATGTGTCGCGTTTCAAATGTGGCGCCACAATTGTCGTAATAAAAGTGTATGTCTGGTGTGCAGCCTTTATTTAAAAAAATGTATCTTCTAGTTACTAAGATTCTTAAATTCATTCATTGAATTTTGAACAATTGTTCCTTATAACGAAAGTGAGCACTAACGGTAGGATTATTTTAAATTTATAAAGGGATTTCATAGGGGGATCTAGAAGAGCAACTTAGCTCTTGCGCAACGCATAATGTGGCATGTCACTAAAAATATATGTAAAACGACGCACCGTTGACGCTGCGACGACGCAACGCAACGCACTAATGAGATCCAGCCAAAGCGGGGGGAACTGATGCACTGCACTGTCGTAGCTTTGGTGCGACGACGACGGACGGTGTTCCACCGCTAGAGGGGCAAACTATACGAACGACGTCGTGCGTCCCCCTCTTGCGTTACGTCGTGCGTCGTCGAAACGCAGGTGTGGCTTACAATGCGTTGATCCGTTGCGACGACGCAACGCAACGCACTAATGAGGACTCTGCCTTATATGACGCGCAATGCAACAATAGCATTAGCTACTTACACAAGTCAAATTCACATTGCTTAATCGACGCTGTCGACTTAGCCAGTAATTTGAACGACTAGACAAAACAACGGAGTGATGATCATTAAACAGTAACTAAATGCTTTATTCATACAAAAATAAACATACGGGAATGTGAAATAAGGTTGCAGCAAATCAACCATTTCAGCGTTTATTTCATCTTTTGGGTAGTTCTTTAAGTTACTCAAGAATCTTGCATCCGCCATTACCTAAAGACAGAAACACTGGACGTTGGTTAAAAGTAATAATTAATTCAAAGTCACACCCCTTTTGGAAGAGATGTCCAGAGAGTTTTGAAAAAGAATATGAAAAAAAAAAAAACTACTGTTCCATTACATTTTGATCACGTAGGTACTGGAACAATAGTTTTTTTTTTTTCAGTGTTTGTTCCATAGGGTTGTTAATTTTCATGAGTCTCAGTCCCTCAAAGTGGGTATGTCGCTCGTTTAACCTAACACGTATATTTAATTATACGTCAGGCCGCACACGATCACATGAAAATCAACAACTCTGAAGATCTTAATTTTTTGGCCTTTTTGAAAATCTGGAAGTGGACCCCTGAGGTCCTGACGACAGGCCTAGTACTATTTACAAATATATTTTCAGAGTTCACTCATCATGCCCCAACTACTCAGCTATCTATTTTTTTGCCATGCATACACATACTTGCTCAAAAAGGCTCTGGGCTTGCCCTACCATTTGTTAAAAATCAATAAGATTTTTTTTTTTTTGTTGCTTCGGAAAGCCATGCATCATTTATACCTGAAGTCTCTAATTCAGATAATTTATGTAAACAAAGTAATGTCAAGAAATGTCACTGTCAAAATGACAGGACAGTGGTGCGAAACGACCATTAAGTAAAGAGATATGGCTAAAAAAAAAAAAAAATTGTTAAAAAAGACAAAGAGGCGAACATCATTAAAAAGATGATTTGGTTTTTAGAGGAGCAACTAAATCCCCTGGAAATGATACCTACTATCTAAAAGCTAAAGCCAAGCTAAGGTATTCAGCCAACATAGTTGAACAAACGCTAGGCAGATGATGATGAAAAGCTAGAAGAAAACAAAGACCCTACACATTTTTACATGGCTAAGCCAAAAATAAATAATGTACTGTTAACACACAATACCTTCAAAGATTCTGCCCAAGAAGAGGTTAAAAATGTTTTTTCTGGATCAGGTCTAATCGGGTCTATACGCTTCCTAAAGAGCAGAATTACAGCATCCATAATGAGCGTGATGAGATGAGGTGGCTTGCCTAGCTTCCTGACAGTGGCGATGTCGGCAGCGTTGATAGTCTGCAAAAGAGCGATACCGTCATCAGCCAAGTGACATTAGCAAAGTCAAAAAACTAGAGCGCTGAATGCACCTGTAGCGCGGCCTCGGCAGCATCTAGCGCGGGCTTGGCGTCGGCAAGCTTCTCCTCCGCAATGACGGTCTCGGCAGCGATCACGCTCACGAGCTTCACGGCGCGCTCCTTCACCTGCAGCACCTCCGTTTTGACAACCTCGGCTGCTGCCTGCGAGTCTGCCACGGCCGCTAACACCTACAACACACTCGCCGTCAGATAACCTGCTAGTTGGTAGACCTGCCCGCTATTCTTACTCAAAGGATACGACGCAAACCTCCTCCGCATTAGCTGTGGCTTCCTTAATCTCCAAATCTTTTACTTCCAACTCTTTCTTTAATACATCAACACTAGCTGCTGCTTCAACCAACTTGCTCAGACCAGTAGTCATCCTAAAAATGATTTTAAATTTAAAAAAATACGGGACCAGTGGAGAGTTTAGCTGGTTCCTTTAGTCCGCTACATAAAGAGCGGCCAGTCATAGTCAATAATTATGAAACAAAATAAAAAATTATCATCAAAATCACCTGACCAACTCAGTTACGGAAATGTTTGTTAGACTACCACCTGTAGTCTAACAAACATTTCCGTAACTGAGTTGGTCTCACCTCACCGTTCAAAGGGAAACTAAATGCTAATATATTAAGTGCGAAAGCAATAAGCAGAATCGCGCATAAATTGTCTGTGATGCGGTTATCTATAATATTAGCTATTCAGTACCCTAAATAGTAGGTTTCTAATTATTAATGAGTCTTTCTAGTTGTTAAAATCAGTACCTTCTTGCCATTTCTGCTATATTTACGTGTTTTTCTTTATAGAGCACTTTATAGCCTTCAAGGAAAGATAAATATGACTTAGGAGTGACGTGAGTCTGTCTTCTAAATCGCTCGTAGTATTCTACGCAGGTATCTGCTACATCATCCTGCACCATGCCCATTATCTCAATCAACTGCTGCTTGGTATCTTCAGAACACACCACCTAGAAAACGATATTTGGTCGTGCTCAATTAAAAATTCGTTATAAATCAAATCTAATGTTTTTGAATAAATGTGAAGAGTCTAATAATGAAAAAGATATTGTGTAGTTAGCCATAAAATTGCTTTACCAGCCTGACAGTGAATCACAAAGCACGGAACCGCCGCACTGCCGGCTGCCTCGAGAGACGGCAGTACAAATAAAATTCGTGGCGCCGAAAGTACGAGTACGTTGAGCGAATTACTTCTTCCACGAGCCGCTAAGCAAAACCGTCAGTTTCTATACATAATTTGTGTCGCAGTTAGAGTAAACGGTGACGCCCACTGACATTCATGGTTATGGAAAATGCTGTGCCGACACTAGCAGCGGCGAGGCGTCTCCGTTCTCTGTGGGTGAATGTCTTAAGGAGTCTTGCGTACAAGACTAAAACCAAACCAGCCTATAATGTTTGGTCTCCTCTCTTCGCGAGGGGCTGTAATGTGTAATCCAAAATGCGGGCCCAGCGCGGATTGGTAGATGTCACATGTCTTTGATTTTTTTGGAGAACCAAAAAAATAAAAGACATGAAAGAAAAAAAAAAAAAAAAAAAAAGAAAGGAGTTTTTGTCAATTTCATGGTCGACTTAGCTTTTCAATATATAATAGTATAGTATAATAGCAAAATTTTACTGACAATAACATGTTACAAACCTGAAACTCCCATAAAAAGTGATGCGCTACTTCAATAAGTGCTTCTTTGGGCCACTTCTGGAACCAGTCCATAGTAGATCCAGATATAAGGCCGGGGAACTTCAGAGCTCGGCTTCTGAATTTTTCACCCACCTAAATGAACCAATTTTAAATCAAAAGATGTAAGAAGAGTACGGTCTACTTCTCAGACAATGATTAATACTTAGATTGTTACTACTTTTTTGATTATTCAAAAGGAGTATGGGCGTTTTTGTATAGGATCCGTCCTCAGTTGGACCGGGATAATTATAAAACAATTGGCAAAAGATATAAACATTTTCATGGCCAGCAGAATGTTGGTACATAATTATGTATATTCTGCATGTGGTACCGAATCATTACCACCAAACCTTCTCCGCCTACAACCTGAAATATACATGGTTTTAGGGTTTCTTCTTTCTTTCTTCTTCTTTCTTTCTATTCAAACTTTTTAATTACATCAACATCTATCTTTCAAAAACAACTGTATTCTTTACGTGGTATTACACCGTTACCTAAAACTCCCTAAACTTCGTCCGCTTGCAAACTGAGATATACAAGGTGGCAAGGTACATTCTGATCAATATTCATATTTCAACTTTTTAATGACAGCAACATATCTTTTCACGACAAGTCACAAAACAAAAAAAAAAAAAAAATATAGACACATTTATTATTATGATTACATAATTAAAAAGGTTCATCATATTTTGAACGGCAGAACGACTTACATGAAGTTGTGCACTTACGTTTCGCTGACTAAGCCTAGACTGAAGAAGTACCACAGCTTGCGCGGCTACTTCAGGTGCAGTACCCATAATTTGAACGTCAGAATGGATAAAAAAATAAAGAAAAACAATTTCGATACTCTTTTTATGCAAAACAAAATAACCAAATTATTATTTTAAAGATCCAATGGATCGATGACTCGATATTACACTATCAATGTTATCATTATCCTGGATATCGTGATATTATCATCAGTAAAATTATCGATGTAGCAATCATAATTTGACATCAATACCATCAATATTTCATCAATACTGGATCACGATATCGAGTATCGCGTGATAATATTGATAGTGTGATAAGAGCGACCTTTAAGAGCGACCAAACTTCGATTATAAAGTCTTTTTAAATACGTGAATTCAAATTTGGAACAATGGTGTTACCGAAATGATGGCTAGTATATCAGCTTCAAACCTGCATAAAAAATTTTTCTCTGACGTATCATTATTTTGATGTTTTAAACCGCTTTCACATTTAGGCGACTTTAGCAGCGCGAAAGTCGCGCGACTGACGCGCGACTGTCGTGCTGTCAGAATTTCATAGTTTAAACAGAAGCGCGGCGGTCGCGCGATGTTGCCGCGGCCGCCGCGTGCGCTCAGGTGGCGATGAGCCAGTGTTGCAAACGCACGTGATTATAGTCTGCACAATGAGCGAGTTTGATACCGAACGATTTATTATAGAAATTCAAATGCGTCCTGTTTTGAGGGACTCAAGAAGCAACAATTACAACAACAGGATCCTAAAAAAGAATAACTGGCAAGAATTATGTGCATTGTTTATTCCTGATTTCGAAAAATATGAATTTATATTCGAATTATTTAAATGAAGTGAGCCACACCGATTTAAACTGCGGCGCGGCGGCCGCGCTGCAAACGCGCGGCTGTTCTTATAATGTGAAGGAATGTGCTTCTGCCGCGCTACTGTCGCGCTGCTAACGTTCTAATGTGAAAGCGGCCTTAGGTCTTTAAACATAAAAATGCATTGAGGAGTTCGGGAGTGTATGATTGATTTTGTTTTGTTATACATACGAGTATACATAGATATTGTTTTTCTTTCCAGTCAGTGATTTCGATCTTTTTATAGCATAGCAAAAAATATCGAATTAGTATTTTATTTTTTCTATGAATACGTATTACACGTATTAGGTGATTTAGGAGTGTTTTCTACGATTTAAATAGTATATCTGTGTTGACTTACAGGTGAAAAGCATAAAACAACGTGCAAGTTAGCTCTGGATCGTATAATGAAATATTCATACAACACATCTGGAACTGGAATCCTTTTAGGTGCATACTTCTTCATAATTGGTGTCAACATATTCAGAATCTCGTCTGCAGTAATAAACAGAAAATATAATTATTTTACTCTCCGTTATTGTTTTGTTCGTGGTAATGAACCTGGACTGGCGGGACAGAAAGTGACAAAAAACAATGGTAGGTACACGTTTAAAAAAACCAGACAAGTGCGAGAAAGACTTGCACCCTGAGGGTTCCGTCTCAAAGCAGTGCCCGGGCTGCCGCCCGCGGCTTCACTCATATGACAACGTCCATGCGTTTGAATTTCCATTTCCGGATTGAAGGACAAACCTAACTTTACAGATGAAAAAAAAAAAAAAAACTATTGATACAGTAGAGAGTGGACCGACTTGAATGAAGTAAAGACTACATGATACTTTAAGATACGGCCTATAAATTTTAAATTCCGAATTGGAAGAAAATATTCTTCCATATAATAATATAAGTCACATTCAATTCTCCAATTGCAAAGGTAAATTAGTAGTCGCAAAAAAAAAATGTGATAAACTACAAAATTTATTTTTAGATGTCCATTTCAACCACGCGGCCAAATCATAAAATTTGATGTAACTTTGCCAGGAATTAGTGGTAATTTGTTACTATACAACCCTCTTTTCCTGTCACAAGCGCTACTGCTGAGCATGAGGTCCTGGGTTCGATTCCCGGGTCGGGCAAATGTTATTAGGTTTTCCATCTGAAATTTCTTAGTAGCAGCCCGGAGTCTGGATTTGTGCCCGGTTGATGGCAATAGGCTCGCCCCCTAATTACATGGGATTTAAAACATAACTGGCAAAAGGTGCGTTTTATAGGTACACCTCTGCCTTACCCTTCGGGGAATACAGGCGTGATGTCATGTATGTTTCTATATTAGTTTAAACTAGCTATATGAAATGATATATTTTTATTATCATGCTACGCACAACTACATGCACCACAACTCACACATGAAGTGTATGTATGCTCTCTAATATTGTATAATGTAGTGAGTATGCTCCTTTAGAATATAAGTATAATATTAAGCTAAGTAAGCAGTTTACCTTGATGCGCATTAGAAAATATATTCCATATTTACATTGATTAAAGTACATTCGAAGTTGGTTGTCTGATTTGAAAGACCCTAAGACTCCCAACATTTCATGGCGACCCTGCCATAAGGTCTGCCAAGGGGCAGATTAAGCAAAGTTTTTGTTGCGCAGCAATTTTAAAAATGTGTAACTCCAAAGTAGAAAAGGACGAGGTATTCTTAAATCAAAATGCTGCTGGCGGAAACAATGACGCTCTTCTGAAGGATATCGGAGGGCACATGGAGCGGCTGAGCACAGTCACCATAGTTATTCTTGCAGTGATAACTCTCCTGGTAATTTACTTTTTCCTCAAATACTACCGCAACTGCCATCGTCAATGGATACAAGAAGAAATCGGATTCAACGCAATTCAGCGCGTAAGAGCATCCCTACGTGGACGAGTGGAAGGTACACCTAATCCAACATCAAAGTCAGTTTTAAGTGAATTCTATAAATAAATCAGTGATTTTCATTCTGACTCATAGTACTCATACCAATTTGTTTTTGTTTTGTTTGTCGGTGTGCTCACAGCCCCAAAGCTACAGTTACCGATAGACAAGAAAAATGCCGTATGTTGGCCGAATATTTACGATTATGAATGACATTGCATGTGGCAGAACAAACATAGCGAAGCAAACATTAAAATAATATAATTATAACTTTCAACAGATTAGCATTTTTGGCTGTACTTATGAGTGGTAAGTAATCCCGTGTTTCTTATTTTTCTTTCTTGTATTATTAAAACACTGTTTAGCTACACAAGAAGTCATTTTGATGCGTATTTATCACAAAAAAAAAAAAAAAAAAACTGTAATTATGGAGCCGTTTGATCAACGATATCTCGTGCACGACTGAGTGCCAACTAGGGGCCATCTCTCAGTTTGATAGGACCAGGCGCTGTTACTAAGTCCCGTATCTACACTTTTAATACATCCATACTAATATTATAAATGTGAAAGTAACTCTTTCTGTCTGTCTGTATGTTACGTTTTCACTCCTAAACCGCGGAACCGATCGTCATGAAATTTAGCAGAGATATAACCTGGGATATTGAGAAGGACATAGGCTACTTTTTTATGCGATCACCGACATACACGCGGGCGGAGCCGCGGGCAAAAACTAGTGAGCTATATATATACTGTGTATATATGTGTACTTTTTGGGTGAACAAAAATCATGGAACTCTTGTCATCGTCACCGAACGCTTGAGTTACTTAGTTTTCACTTCTATCAGCAATCCCCAAAGACTGCCCCGTTTTTTTTTTTTGACGGTAAATTATCAAATAACTTCTCCCGATCTGGGTGGACACACAATACACAAACACACACTTACACCAACAAATACACAAACACCCATGCACAAATAAACACAATAACATCCATGCCCAAATACTCACAAATACACAAACACTCATGCACAAACACGCACAAACACCCATGCATAAGCACACACAAACACCCATGCACAAATACATACAAACACCGATGCACAAAAATACACAAACACGCATGCACAAACACGCATGCACAAATACACACAAACACATGCACAAACACACAAACAAGCATGCACAAACACGCACCATTTCCCTTGCATAAATACACAAACACCCATGCATAAGCACACACAAACACCCATGCACAAACACACACAAACACTCATGCATAAACACACTAATACACATATGCACAAATACACACAAACACCCAAGCACAAACACACAAACAAACATGCACAAACACGCACACTTTCCCTTGCATAAATACACAAACACCCATGCATAAGCACACACAAACACCCATGCACAAATACATAAAAACACCGATGCACAAATACACAAACACGCATGCACAAATTAAAACACCTATGCACAAATACACACAAATACCCATGCACAAATACACACAAATAGCCTTGCACAAACAGACTAACATGCATGCACAAACACACAAAGACGCAAAAAAACCCATGCAAAATCAAGCACAAACATGCATGCACAAACACACAAACAAGCATGCACAAACACACACAATCATTCATGCGCAAACACACAAATACGCATGCACATATACATACAAACACACATGCACAAATACACACAAATACCCATGCACAAATACACACAAACACACATGCACAAATACACACAAAGACAAATGCACAAATACACACAAATACCCATGCACAAATACACAAAAACACACATGCACAAATACACACAAATACCCTTGCGCAAACAGACTAACATGCATGCACAAACACACAAACACGGACAAATAACCATGCAAATACACGCACAAACACGCGTGCACAAACACACAAACACCCATGCACAAATACACCACCCATGCACAAATACACACAAACACCCAAGCACAAACACACAAACAAACATGCACAAACACGCACACTTTCCCTTGCATAAATACACAAACACCCATGCATAAGCACACACAAACACCCATGCACAAATACATAAAAACACCGATGCACAAATACACAAACACGCAAGCACAAATTCAAACACCTATGCACAAATACACACAAATACCCATGCAAATTTACACACAAATACCCTTGCACAAACAGACTAACATGCATGCACAAACACACAAAGACTTACAAATACCCATGCAAAATCAAGCACAAACATGCATGCACAAACACACAAACAAGCATGCAAAAACACACACAAACACTCATGCGCAAACACACAAATACGCATGCACAAATACACACAAACACACATGCACAAATACACACAAATACCCATGCACAAATACACACAAACACACATGCACAAATACACACAAAGACAAATGCACAAATACCCATGAACAAATACACACAAACACACATGCACAAATACATACAAAGACAAATGCACAAATACACACAAATACCCATGCACAAATACACACAAAAACAAATGCACAAATACACACAAATACCCATGCACAAATATACACAAACACACATGCACAAATACACACAAACACACATGCAAAAATACACACAAATACCCTTGCGCAAACAGACTAACATGCATGCACAAACACACAAACACGGACAAATAACCATGCAAATACACGCACAAACACGCATGCACAAACACACAAACACCCATGCACAAATACACACAAACATCCAAGCACAAACACAAACACCCATGTTCAAATACACACTTACACCTATGCAAAACACACACAAACACCTATACACAAATACACTCAAATAGCTATGCACAAACACGCATGCAAAAACACACAAACACGCATGCCCAAATACACACAAACACTCACAAACACTCATGCATAAACACACTAAAACACCTATGCACAATTACACACAAACAACCTTGTGCGAACAGACAAACATGCATGCACAAACACACACAAACACTCATGTATAAACACACTAAAACACATATGCACAAATACACACAAACACCCAAGCACAAACGCACAAACAAGCATGCACAAACACGCACAATTTCCCTTGCATAAATACACAAATACCCATACATAAGCACACACAAACACCCATGCACAAATACATACAAACACCGACGCGCCAATACACAAACACGCATGCACAAACACAAACACCTATGCACGAATACACACAAATACCCATGCACAAATACACACAAATACCCTTGCGTAAACAGACTAACATGCATGCACAAACACACAAACACGCACAAATAACCATGCGAATACAAGCAGAAACACGCATGCAAAAACACACAAACACGCATGCCCAAATACACACAAATACTCACAAACACTCATGCATAAACACACTAAAACACCTATGCACAAATACACACAAACAACCTTGCGCAAACAGACAAACATGCATGCACAAACACACAAACACGCACAAATACCCATGGAAAACCACGCACAAATACGCATGCACAAACACGCATGCACAAATTCACAAACAAGCATGCCCAAATACACACAAACACTCATGCATAAACACACTAAAACACCTATGCACAAATACACACAAACAACCTTGCGCAAACAAACACACAAACACGCACAAATACCCGTGCACAAATACACACAAACACCCATGCACAAACACACAAATACTCAAGCACAAATTCACACAAATACCCTTGCGCAAACAGACTAACATGCATGCACAAACACACAAAGACACACAAATACCCATGCAAAATCAAGCACAAGTATGCATGCACAAACACACAAACAAGTATGCACAAATACACACAAACACACATGCACAAATACACACAAATACCCATGCACAAATACAAACAAACACACATACGCACAAAATACACACAAACACCTATGCACAAACACACACAAACACTCATGCATAAACACACAAACACGGACAAATACCCATGCAAAAATACGCACAAACACTCATGCGCAAACATACAAATACGCATGCACAAATACACACAAACACACATGCGCAAATACACACAAATACGCATGCACAAATACACACAAATACCTTTGCGCAAACAGACTAACATGCATGCACAAACACACAAACACGGACAAATACCCATGCAAAAACACGCACAAACACGCATGCACAAACACACAAACACCCATGCACAAATACACCACCCATGCACAAATACACACAAACACCCAAGCACAAACACACAAACACCCATGTTCAAATACACATATACGCCTATGCAAAACACACACAAACACTTATACACAAATACACACAAACACACAAACACGCACAAATACCCATGGAAAAACACGCACAAACACGCATGCACAAACACACACAAACACTCATGCATAAACACACTAAAAAACCTATGCACAAATACACACAAACACCCAAGCACAAACTCACAAACAAGCATGCATGAACACGCACAATTTCCCTTGCATAAATACACAAACACCATGCATAAGCACACACAAACAACCATGCACAAATACATACAAACACCGATGCACAAAAATACACAAACACGCATGCACAAACACAGACACCTATGCACAAATACACACAAATACCCACGCACTTTTGCACACAAATTCCTATGCAAAAACACGCACAAACACGCATGCACAAACACAATAACACCCATGCCCAAATACACACAAATACTCATGCACAAATTCACACAAACACCTAGGCACAAATACACAAACACGCATGCACAAACACACAAACAAGCATGCACAAATACACACAAACACATATGCACAAATACGCAAACACCTATGCACGAATACGCACAAACACAAACACCCAAGCACAAATACAGACACCCATGCACAAACACACACAAACATCTATGTACAAATACACAAACACCTATGCACAAATGCACACAAACAGCTATGCGCAAACACTCAATCAAGCATGCACAAACACACACAACCACCCATGCACAAACACACAAACATCTATGCACATATTGTAATGTTCGTGTTTTTGTACTTACTTTTTGGTTATTATAATGTTTATTTGTTTATCATACTCTCTCTCCATGTAACTGAATAGCCATTGCCTGGTGGTTAAGCATTCCTAGACCTCTGTAATTTTTATTATTAAGGTTTTTCTGTTGATTTATAATTCTCACAATGTTTTTTACCTTTTGTTATGTCAGATGATGACAAGTCTAGGTTTTTCTTTTTAATTTTTTATTCCGCTTGCTAAGCGGGTGCCCTGGCGTCAGTACTATCACCTGACGCAAGAGGACACAAGCCAGTGCATAATATTACTTCGTTTTACAGAAAACCATCATTATATCTTCAACAAGCCTTGACACTCCGAGGGCTGGTGGCTCTCGAACCTCTTGATACGACCTGCTCCTCCGAGGTCGGCGACTTGGAAGCCTGACTCGAGGTTTTCCTCCAAGAAACTCCTGGACCTCTTAAACTGAAACTCTGAAACTCTTAAGGACGGACCTCCAATGTAACTTCTCCTCGGTTTCCCTGGCCTCTTATTATCCTTCAGTTAGGACCCTCCAATACCCATTCGTTAGGGCCTATTAACCCATCTTAATTGTTTATTTTTTATTTTATTAATTTTTTTACTCTTTAACTTGTTTATTTTCATCTTAAGCTAGGACTCCTCCAGTTCTGATACGAGGTAGTTTTACGAGTATCTCTGACATTACATTTTTCCGGGAGGGGAAAAATGTAACGTTACAATATACACACAAACACTCATGCATAACACACTAAAACACCTATGCACAAATACACACAATCACCCTTGCGCAATCACACAAGCAAGCATGCACAAATACACACAAACACCCTTGCACAAACAAACAAACCCCTACGAAAGTGTTTGTGTATGTACACAAATGTATAAGTGTAATGTTAGTGGAGTATGTGTATGGTGTGTGTTTGTGCATAACTATGCACAAACAACTGTTTGTATGTATTTGTGCACCTATCGCTATCACCTGTTTGTGCTAGGTGTTTGTGTGTGTTTATGCATGCGTGTTTGTATGTATTTGTGCATGGGTGTTTGTGTGTGTTTATGCTTGCGTGGTTGTGTGTGTTTATGCAAGCGTAATTGTGCGTGTTTGTGCATGCTTGTTTGTGTGTTTGTGCTTGCGTGTTTGTGTGTTCGTGCATGAGTGTTTGTGTATTTGTGCATGGGTGTTTATGTGTGTTTGTGCATAGATGTTTGTTTGTGCATGCGTATTTGTATGTATTTTTGCATGGGTGATTGTGTGTATTTGTGCATGCTTGTTTGTGTGTTTGTGCATGCGTGTTTGTGCATGGCTGTTTGTGTGTATTTGTGCATAGGTGTTTGTTGTGGTTTGCATAGGTGTATGTGTGTGTTTGTGCATGTGTGTTTGTGTGTATTTGTGCAAGGGTGTTTGTGTGTATTTGAGCATGCTTGTTTGTGTGTTTGCGCAAGGGTGATTGTGTGTATTTGGGCATAGGTGTTTTAGTGTGTTTGTTTATGCATGAGTGTTTGTGTGTGTTTGTGCATGGGTGTTTGTGTATTCGTGCATAGGTGTTTGTGTATTAATGCATGGGTGTTTGTGTGCATTTGTGCATGCTTGTTAGTGTGTTTGTGCATGCGTGTTTGTGCATGGCTGTTTGTGTGTATTTGTGCATAGGTGTTTGTTGTGTTTTGCATAGGTGTATGTGTGTATTTGTGCATGGGTGTTTGTGTGTATTTGTGCATGGGTGTTTGTGTATTTGCTTGTGTTAGGGTGTGTTTGTGTATGGTGTGTCCGCCCAGATCGGGAGAAGTTATTTGATAATTTCCCACCTACAAAAAAAAAAAAAACGGGACAGTCTTTGGGGATTGCTGATAGAAGTGAAAACTAAGTAACTAAAGCGTTCGGTGACGATGACACGAGTTCCATGATTTTTGTTCACCCAAAAAGTACACATAATGTATATACACAGTATACATATAGGCACACTAGCTTTTGCCCGCGCCTCCGCCTTCGTGTATGTCGGTTGTCGCGTAAAAACGTAGCCTATGTCCTTCTCCATATCCCAGGCTATATCTCTGCTAAATTTCATGACGATCGGTTCAGCGGTTTAGGCGGGAAAACGTAACATAAAGACAGACAGACAGACTGACCGAGTTACTTTCACATTTATATTTAGTTTATTATTTATGTACACACAGTTAAATACATAGAGATACGACATAATTATAATTTCAGTACAAAGGTACTGCTTATTTCTTAAGAAATTTCTTCCAGCAGACCTGCGAAAGGAGAAATGAAAAAGAAATGTAGACAATAGTGTGTGAGAACATGAAGAGAATAATATGAATATGCGAAGTCTTAAACTCAAATATTAAATGTAACATATACTTGAATAAAGCTACAAAATATAAAGAATAAAAAAATTAAAAACTAATAATAAATATATTAAATATTAGTATGGATATATTTTTTTTTAAGTCTTGCCCAACTCTCGGAATTTCTCCTGTATTGTGGGTGCGTATACAAGCATTTAAACACCCATATACAAACAGCCAGACCCGGAACAACTACATAAAAATATTTGTTCTGTGCGGGAATCAAACCCGCGACACGCAGCGCAGCTGCGCTTGCGCCAACCGTGCCGTCGTATGCTATGCTATAGGATGCCTTAAAGTGTAACACACGTCGTAAAAAATTAGTTATGACTAGCAAACATTCCAATAATCTCGATTCAGTCTCACTTCATTGTGAAAATTCATGGTACTCTAATACAGTTTCATACTACTTACTATATTTCAGTTAATATCTCCTAAAATATCAATTTCACCGTCATTTTCGCCACATTTATCCAAACTAGGTTACGTTACCTGTCGATTAGTACTTTAACTAAGCTTGAACTTATTTTTATTAACGAAGTAAACGCCATTGTATTTTAGGCATATTGCCGTCCGAGCGGCCAACTAAAACCGACACAAAAAATATATATTAATTACAAAAAATTAAGACCCTTATTTTGATGCATCATTCGCCTATCTGCGTTATTTAGTTTCTGCGTAATCACAGGCGATGACTACGGCAAGTGGCGGTTCTAGCGGCCAACTATTTTTGGTCATAGCGTCTTAATTTTTTTTGCAACAAATTCAGGAAAAGAGGGGTGTATAGTTTCAAATTACCACTAATTCCTGGCAAAGTTACATCAAATTTTATGAGTTGGCCGCGTGGTTGAAATGGACATATTTTTAGTATGTAAGGATCGTAGCAGTTGGCGTTCTGTAGTTTCTAGAAATATTTGCAAACGAGAGAGATTTATTTCATGGGCTACACTGAAGGAATCATATTAAGTAATACTAGAGCTCGACAAATTCTCAATTCCGCAACCGTGTGTTTGTCTGCGGTTCCACAGCCCGTTAGGCAGAGGCCTCATTAAGGGTCCGTGCACGAAAAAAACTCGCTTTTGTCAATTTCTTATCTAATTGTGAGAAAACTTGAAATAATCGAAACATTAAGTCTGTGTAACTATAAAAGTACAGTTTTCATGGTGCTAAACCATTCGTGTGAGTCACAGCAGCTGTTAATAGTTTCATAATTTTTATGCTCTCCAAAATATAGTTTATTTCGCCGTTGATTTACTTAATAAAGGTATTGTACAAACATTAAATAAAAATTTGATTATATTTCAAGGATAGCTGAAGACTAATTTGTGATTTTTAAATTTCTTGATATGATTTGCTAAATAATAGGAAAAAATATATTACTGTCGGGGTTTAAAACAAAAAAAGGTTTTTTCAATTTTTTTTTTTTTGCTAAATGTTGAATGGAAGTTGAAAAAAGTGGTTCCGCCACATCCAAGTCGACCATAAAATGATGTTGTTGATATTTTTTAATGTTCAAAATCAAAAGTAGTTTCGTGTAGAATGATGATCAAATGTCAGTCTCGCGTCATTTTTCGGAAAACTTGTTGCGAATATTAGTGATTTACCGTGAATTTGAAAAATTCCTTTCAGCCACATGCAAAACAAAGAACACTACTTTTCAAATCACAAATAATTTTGTTTAAATTAGTTTTCCCTTTCTCACAAACAATGAACAAAATTGATCAAAATCAGTCTATTTCGTGCACGGCCCCTTAATGCGTTGCGTCGTCGCAACGGATCAACACATGGTAAGCCATTCCTGCGTTGCGACGACGCACGACGTCGTAACGGAACACATGACGTCGCACGTCTAGTTTTTCCTTCTAGCAGTGGAACACTGTACGTCGTCGCACCGGAGTCGCACCGAAGCTCCGACCGTGCAGCGTTTCACCCTCCCACCGTTTCATCTCTCGTCCGTCGATCCGTGGAAACGTCGCATGCGACGACGCAACATAACGCAATGCACTAATGAGGCCTCTGCCTTAATTGACAGGCAGCGCCGCGCCGGACGTTGCTACGCCTGTCGGCCCGGGACAGAGCGGCGGCGGCGGCGGCGGCGGGCGGCGCGACGCTGGCGGCTCGCCATGTCGTTCGAAATTCCAACAGGTCAAGTGTATGTATGTATCTAGCTACTGGTTAATTGAACAAACCCATTTCTTCCTTAGGGAACAAATTGGCAATTTCTCCTGAGCTGAGAATATTATTGAGAAACTCTAAGAACTGTTCATCTTTGATGTCGTTATCAGTAAATATGAAGGAGATGCCGTGACCCTGCAGGCCGGCCACGCGGTACAACACTTTAATGTCGTCCATGAAGTTGTTAACGTTGTACGATCTGAGAATATTTTAGAAACCCCGTTGTTTATTTAACCTCTTCTACAGATTTTATTTAAAAAGCAAAGTATTTTATATCTAATACCTTGTCAAAGTTATTTGATAGAAAGAAAAGTTGGCTATAAATGATGCTAATTTCGTTAAACTTTGTTTTCCGGAACCACCAACGCCCACGAGTAAAGCATTGCCACTGTGAACATAAAGATTTTAGCACGTCTAAAAATAATAATAATTTAATTACTGAAAAAATCATTGTAGCCTACTTAAGTCAACTGCTTACCGTGGGGTGTTAATGATTCGGGATATGATGAACAGATGCACCATCGCATCGTGGAAGAAAACCAAGTCTAGATGAGCTCCTCTTATCTGTTCATTAAACAGTTCCTGGAACCCTTGGAGTTTCTTGAGTAGAAAATCCCAACTGTAACAATAAAAATTCTTTAATGTCCAGGCCGCTCGTTTGGAATGCATTGCCAGATCCAATAAAACGTGCGTAATCGTTGCCTGTGTGTAACATTACTTATCGTTGTGATTTTGCTCTCGTTGTGAGCTGATAATATAAAGTCTTCATTTATTTTCGTTGCTTATACAGTTAGTATGTATGTATCTATGTATCTATTATATAGCATATATCTGTGTATCTATTATACCTAGTATTCATATTGTACTTTTTTATTTGCACCAACGACAACCCCATTTTATGTCCAGAAATTCACTGTCCATGCCAAGGTTGTCTGGAAGCGAACGCAGTAAGCAATAAGGCCGCCCATTGTATATTTTCTAGTGTATACGTTTTTTTCTTTTTGTATTGTGTAAGCTGGTGTACAATAAAGCATGTATAAATAAATATTAATAAAAATAACATTTTTCCGTCGTCATCTACACCACCCCAACGGCGAGGAAGAGGACGGCCATCAGCGGACTTGGGACCTCGAGGCCACCAGACCCCGAACAGGGACCCCGCTACCCGGTGGAAATGTATCGTGCGATATGATGGACCCAGTCCATAAATGAAATTGTGATGCGCGCATATTATGGGGCTATAGAGGGAGGAATTAACCTAACAGTGCAACGAGGTCGGATGCTCTCTCTATTTCAGGTGCTTGAACCTACCTTCACCTTCTCGACTCAGCGACGTGGGGATGCACCGAGAGGTAGTCGCAGTGGAAAAGGGCGTCACCCCACTCTCCATGGCAAAAGGGAACTGGCACAAACCTGCAGTACTTGATACTAACAATCTCAAGGAAGTATGGCAAGGCAAAGAGCTACAGGGTCGCTTTTTCCAGGCCCTCCATGGGCTTGATGTACACTTTTTGGCGTCTGTATCCTGGTTGCGTTTCGGCAACCTCTGAAGGTTTTTTCTGTACGATCATGGATGAAGTTATCTTAACGAACAATTATCGGAAATACATTGTTAGCCCGGACTTCACCAAAGCGGAGACGAGTCTAGAGCAGAGATGTTTTGGAAACAACCAATAGGACTTCGTTATTTACATATCTCGTCTCTCTCGCTTGGCTTCAGAGGATACGGTCGAGCAGAGAGGAGAGGAGATGTCTCATAATTGATTAGCGCGAACAAAACAGAGATGAGAACTGAGCCTGGAAAGCTGGCGACGGTGCGCAGCAGAGACGAGATCCACCCTTTCTTTCACAGGCAGCTTGGACCCTGTACCTGATGACGATGGGCTATTCTATTTTTATTTCTAAATGTTTTTTTATGGTTTTATATAAATATTTAAAAATGTTAACGATGTGTATGTAAATGAAGTAAACGAAAAATAACATACTTAAGCAGGTATATTTAAGCGTTATTTACGTTAAGTTTAATTCAAGGAAAGCACGCTATTTTCTTCATGCAGAGTGAATTTTTGAGATGGGACTTCAATAGGATGGTCTTTTTTCTCACCATTTTTAAGATGGTGTCGTTTACGCAGAGTGCTATTAGGTAGAAGATCATACTTCGGTATCTAATGTAAAGGAGCCAGCAATTGTGGTTTAGATACTAACGATGGCAATTCCTCGTATACTTTGGGCGCATCAGTACTGAAGTCTTCATCTTCATCACCAGTTGGATCGACCGGCTCACGTAGGAAGTTAACAAAGAAAGTTTCTTCTTCCGGGAATTCACTCACGAACTCCGGTAACTCCTGTCTGGCTATTTTCCAGAAATTTTCCACGAACCATTCCTTATCAACAAATGTGGTGAACCTGAGTGAAGCCAAAATCATATAGATTCTCCGCTGTCCTCGTAATACAAACATAACGGAGTTAACGTACATAATTGTAATTCGTGTTTATTATTACCTGTCCGATATTACTCTTAAACATTCATGAAACCAGAGTTTGATAGCCGTCTTAACGGATTGAATTTCCTCTCTCTTTATAAACAGAATCCCTTCCCATATACGAGATAGATCCCTTAGGTTGAACACGTAATGGAACTTCGCTGGTGTTGGCAACATTTTTATCTGTATAATAAAGTGGAAATAGTTTTATTATGTGATGAAACTATAAATTAACGATTTTCGAACTTTTTCCTTTACTTGAGCTGTTAAACTTTACTTCTTGCCAAATTTCATGATTCTAGGGCAACAGAAAGTACCCTAGTATAGGTTTTGATTTACTTGCGAGTATCAAATTATGTCGAATAAATGGCTGTATTGCTTAGATTTAGAAGCTTGCTTTTTTTTAGAGCTCCATGTGACCGTAGACCTACGTATTTGATATTAATTTCAACTTGATAGCTGCACACGTTCCTGAGAAAAAGGGTCTTGACGGACGGACAGACGACGGACCCATACACATTTGATCAAGTTCTGATGACTGGTTTTTGAGTTAGCTTCAACAATACGAATTAAATCCACATACATAATTATAATAAAATAGTAACGAAGAATTTTTGTCCGTTTGTCTCGATGTACGATTGTTGTGGATTGTCTATGCTTCATTATGATTAAAGCAGTTGTCATCCAGACTTATCTTTTATTACACAACATGGTGACAGCGGTGAAAATTTTATTCGATTTAAATGGTTTTAGTCGATAATAAAACACGTTGTGGACTTTAAAATCGTCAGGGACGGTTTAAGATCGGCGTTGGAGGTCGCAATTTATGTTATTTTTAAAAGCATCGGGGGTGCAAAAAGAAGAAACTGGTATTCAAGCCAGCTTAATGATAAATTTAATCGGACCAGAGGGGTTTGAAGTCTTTGAGACATTTTCTTTTGACAAGGAAAGCGATAAGGATGATGTCAATCTATTGCTTACGAAATGTGATGAATATTTTGGAGTCAAACAGAATATAACCTTAGCAAGGTACAATTTTTTTACAAGGAGTCAGGAAGTAGGAGAATCCATAGATCAGTATGTTACGGCATTGCGATTACTGAGCAAATATTGTAACTTCAGAAATTTGGAAGAGGAGTTGATTCGCGATCGTGTTGTTTGTGGGATACAGAGTACTGGAGCACGAGATCGTTTATTGAGAGCAGAGGACCTGACGTTGGAAAAAGCTATTAAAATTGTCCAGGTTGACCAAATTTCAATAGATAATCGACGTTTACTGGAGACGCGTGGTGCTGGTACTTCAGGATTGGTGCAGGTAGATGCTGTTGGTGTGCGTGGTGTACGCGGCCGCGGTGGGCGCGGCGGCTGGCGCGGCAGCGGACGTCGACAAGGGCGCGGTGTGGCCAGTGTTACTGCTGGATCCAACACAGCGCGAAGATTTCATTCAAGCGAGATCGGAAATTGTCTCAGGTGCGGAGGCCAATGCAATGATCCCAGTCTATGTCCGGCTATTTCTGTGCAGTGTTATCTGTGCGAAAATCATGGACATTTTGCTAGAATGTGTAAGTTGAAAAAAGGAGTTAAGAAAATGTACGATCTAGGTTTAACTGAAGCAAAAGGCAATGAAGAAGATGATTGTGAGTCATTTTTTGTATCAGTTTTGTATAATGTCTCAGAGATTAACTCCTCGTCGGAGCATTGGTATGAAACACTCCAAGGGGAGTGCGGTTCCGAAAAATTTAAATTAGATACGGGTGCAGACATTAATGTTTTATCTTATAATCGATTTTTATTATTAGGCTATGATAGTAGGCTAATTACTGGCAAGCAAGGTGTTAGATTGCAATCTTATAGTGGTGATTTTATTCCTATAAAAGGTATTTGCAATTTAAAATGGTGGTATAAGGGTGTTTTGTATGAATTAAAATTTGCAATTGCGGTTAGTGATTGTCAGAGTGTGCTTGGGTTGCAAGCTTGTTTAACTTTAGGATTAGTTAAAAGAATACATAATACAATCTTACAGATTATCAAGATTTGTTTAATGGGTTAGGCTGTTTGCCAGGTGAATATCACATTGTGGTAGACAAAACTGTGATGCCGGTGATTTGTGCAACTCGTAAGGTACCATTAGGAGTTCGCGATAAGTTACAAGATGAGTTAAACAGAATGATTGAGTTAGGTGTCATTAGAAAAGTGAGTAATCCAACTCCATGGGTGAATTCATTAGTGATTGTTGCTAAAAAAAATGGACAGTTGCGTATATGTTTAGACCCGAGGCCGCTTAATAAGGCGATACAGCGTGCACATTTTCAACTACCAACAATAAATGAATTGGCTACTAAGTTTCACGGTGCTAAGTATTTTTCAGTTTTAGATGCATTTTCAGGATTTTGGTCGGTAAAACTGGATAATGCAAGTGCAGACTTATGTACATTCAGTACACCGTTTGGGCGATATCAATATCTGCGTTTGCCATTTGGTCTTAATTGTGCACCTGAAGTGTTTCATGCGAAAATCAAGCAATTACTTGAAGGTCTAGAGGGGGTAGATTCATTTATCGACGATATCATTTGTTGGGGAAGGACTAAAGACGAACATGATCTGCGTTTGAAAGAGTTGTTAAACAGGGCACGAGAAATTAATTTGAAATTCAACAAAGATAAATGTCGTATATGTGTTGAGGAAGTAACTTATTTGGGTCATATTTTTAACAAAGATGGAATGAAAATGGATTCTGAGAAAGTAAGAGCGATATATAATATGCCAGAACCGACTGATCGGAAAAGCTTAGAAAGGTTTTTAGGGGCTGTAAATTATCTTTCTAAATTTATACCTAACTATTCAGAGCATATTTTTCCACTGACTAGATTATTAAAAAAAGATATGACTTGGTGTTGGGAAGTTGGTCATAAAGACGCATTCAATCAACTTAAAGAATTGATATGTAATGCACCAGTTCTATCTTTGTACAATGTTAGTAGTCCGGTGGTGTTGTCAGTGGACGCGAGCAGTGTGGCACTGGGCGCTGTGCTCATGCAAGAAGGTCGTCCAGTAGAGTATGCGTCACGCACGCTCAGTGACACACAACAAAGATACGCACAAATAGAAAAGGAAATGTTGGCAATTGTATTCGCTTGTGAAAAGTTTCATCAGTACATTTATGGAAAAAGTAGTGTGGTCGTTGAATCAGACCATAAACCACTGGAAATCATTTTTAGAAAATCTTTAGACTCGGTTCCAGCTCGCTTGCAGCGAATGATGTTGAAAGTTCAAGCTTATGAGTTGGTGGTCACTTATAAGCCCGGGAAGTATATGTATATTCCTGATACATTGTCGCGCGCACCTCTTCCGGATTTGTATGACGATAAAATTAGCAGGGCTATACTATGTCAAATTAAAATGGTAGTTAATAATGTACCGATGTCGCAGAATAAGTTTACTCTCGTCAAGCGGGAAACTAATAAGGATGAGTGTTTAAAATTATTGCTAAAATATATTTTTCAAGGGTGGCCCGATAAGTTTAAAATACACAATGATTTAAGATACTATTGGTCTATAAGAGATGAACTGTACTGTGTAGATGGTGTAATATTTAAAGATAAACAGGTTTTGATACCACATTCTATGCGTAGGGATATGTTAAAACTTGTTCATGAAGGGCATTTAGGGATTGATCGTTGTAAGAGACGTGCTCGTGAAGTAATATTTTGGCCGGGTATGACAAGAGATATTGAGGCATATGTGAGAAGATGTACAACATGTCAGGAAACAGCAAACAAACCGTGTAGAGAACCTATGATTCCGGTAGCTATACCAGAATTGCCATGGAATAAAATTGGAACAGATATATTTGAGTATGAAAAGCAAAGCTATTTAATATTAATTGATTATTATTCTGGTTTCATTGAGGTTGCATATTTGAGAGACACTTCGTCAAACTCAGTAATATGTATCATGAAAGAAAATTTTGCACGGTATGGTATACCGGATACGGTCATCAGTGACAATGGTCCACAATATATTTGTCGTAATTTTGTTAAATTTGCTTTAGAATGGGGTTTTAAACATGTCACTTCATCTCCGTATTATGCTCAATCTAATGGTAAGAGCGAAAGAGCAGTTCAAACCATTAAAAATATATTGAAAAAATCATTAGACGGTAAATCCGATTTTTATTTAAATTTGCTAAGTTATAGGAATACACCGCGGGAAAACTTGAATTCTCCTGCACAATTATTGATGGGTCGGCGTTTAAATTGTAGACTACCAGTCCATCCAGATTTATTAAAACAAACAAATTGTGATATTGATAACTTACAACATCAAAAAATATTGCAAAAACAAATAAAAATTAAAAATTTATATGATCAACATTGTAAACTGCTACCTGAGTTGAATGTGGGCGACGAAGTTGTAATGTTAGGAAATACAAATAAAAGAAGTCGTGCCAAAATAATAGGAAAAGCGTCGACTCCACGTTCCTATATAGTTAAAAACAAAAAAGGTATTTATCGCCGTAATCGTCGACATTTGTTAGGACCTGTAAAGGATCCTGCAGACAATATTTTGTCTGATAGGGATGATGATTATTTTTCGGGGGATGATAGGGATGATGATTATATGCCAGGCACCAAATTAAATGTATCATCATCGTACTCTCCACCTCATACCCGTAGTAAGATTTAACAATTTGTATAAGTATTTTTATAATGTAGAAGTAATAATTCATTTTAAGTTTGTTTATTATTATTATGTTATCTTATTTAAGGGAAAGGTGTTGTGGATTGTCTATGCTTCATTATGATTAAAGCAGTTGTCATCCAGACTTATCTTTTATTACACAACAACGATATGTTCCGGATTGGCGCAAAAACAGCTGAACGGATTTGGATGACATTTGGCACACAGCAATGTTACTAATATTATAAATGTGACAGTTTGAGAGGATGGATGGATGTTTGTTAATCAATCACGATAAAACGGCAGAACGGATTTGGCTGAAATTTGGCACACAAATAGTTTATAACCTGGATTAACACACAAAATACTTTTCATTCCGATATTCCCACTGAATCGAGACTTATGCGGGTGAAAACGCGGGGCGCAGCTAGTATGTTAATATATGTTACCCTATGTGTTAACCTGTATTAACACTTATAGTAGGTACTTTTAATCTCGGCAGTACCTACGTTCCCGTGGGATATGTCATAGTAATTATTATTAGGTGGTATTTGTTAAAATATCCATTAGTTTATTTTATTTGTATATGTGTATTAGTATCAATAAAACTATATAAATTCTCGTAATCAAGAAGTTAGTATTTTAGACAAAGTTTTTGTACCCTATCACTGTTTTTATATTTAACCCAAAGGTTGACTGGTAGAGAATGCCTTGTGGCATTAAGTCCGCCTATGTACCACAATTGTACATGAAGTTTAAATGAATAAATAAATATATTCCGTCATCCACGCGGGCGAAGCACCGGTAAAAAGCTAGTGTTATTATCAGATTATTTCGTGTACTGTTGTTTACCTATATAGCAAGAAGTGGTATACCAATTTGTGTACATCAACGAAAAAGTGAAAAATTTAAATTTACAATAAAATACAAACGACTTCCAAAAAAAAAAGCACAAAAACAGGTAAAAATATTAAATAATTGCAAACACTACAATTAACCCAAAGGGCAATAGAGAGGGCTATGCTTGAAGTTTCCCTTCGTGATCGAATCAGAAATGAAGAGATCTGCAGGAGAACCAAAGTAACCGACATAGCTCGAAGAATTGCCAAACTTAAGTGGCAATGGGCAGGGCACATTGCTCGCAGAACAGATGGCCGTTGGGGCCGAAAGTTTCTGGAGTGGCGACCGCGCACCGGAACACGTAGCGTAGGAAGGCCTCCCACAAGGTGGACTGATGACCTTGTGAAAGCCGCAGGAATCCGCTGGATGCGGGAAGCACGGAACCGGTCGAGGTGGCGGCGCTTGGGGGAGGCCTATGTCCAGCAGTGGACGTCTTTCGGCTGAAATGATAAAACCCTACAAAGTAGGTGGCAAAAGCGAAAATACAAAACCGAAAACACCGACTTCAGAAATTAAGTTATTTTTCACTTTGTAGTGTTTCTTTGGAAGTCTGTTGTTTTTATAGCGAAAAATATTTTATACAAACTTTAGTTTGCTGCCACATGATACGAGTGACCGGTACGAGTTTTGGCATGAAGTCCACTATCTTCTTGTCGTAACGTTGTTTACAGAAATGTCCAACGCTTATAGTTTCTGAAATTAAAGCATAATGATCAACACTATGCATTAGTTGTAGTCACTTCATCGTGTGTCTACTACTAACGCATGTGACAAAGTTTCCTGGGCGTCCCCATATTATATCTGGAGAAAATGTACCTAAACTTATGAAACAACTGGGTTGCCAGTTCCGGTTTTATGTTTTAGAGGATTTGATAAGATTAAATATAGGACATAGGATAAAAATAAAGGATATCGTATTATTTTTAATAAAATGTTATATATAATGTAAAATATTAATACGTAATTTAACGTATGTAGTTAGTATCGAATCAAAGCCAAATAGGTAGTACGACCTAATTAGACTTTTTGTACCTGGTATTACTTTTGGCTGCTCTAAGAGCTTCTTCGTTTTCTATAATGAAATGATTAAATTGTTTGTTGAAGTTCGTTTTTATTTGTAGTTCTGCTTTTACAGTGTCTATATCCAACTTATTTCATTTATCACATAATAAAGGACAAAGTATTGTCCTCTATTGAAAATTTCAAATTAGGGGACAAGATCAATTTTTAGGTCTGAAAAAGAGGACGTCCTTTAATATAAAAGACGTCTGGCAGCAACTCTAGAAGCAGCAGATTTTTTTTTTGTTTACTACCTGTGAGTTCGACGTTGGTTAACTAAGTAAACTATTCACTCAAGACTTCAAATAGTCGTATTGACAAATAAAAAGATGATCACTTTACCAAATATTTTGTCCATCGAAATAATGCTCGGTAGTGTACAGTTAAATATATTAAACTGTCTCTTCAAACGCGGAGGAATATCGTTACGACCACCACCTATAATTATTTTTACTTAGACTCCATTTGAAATAACATTAGACATTTTTACAGTCCGTTCAACCGATTTTGTCTTCTATTGCGTTGGTGGCATGACAAATGGCAGCTGCAGTAAACAATTGGTATTGTAACCACTTTTTTGCTTTTAATGCCATCCTTATGCCTACGGAATAGAAGTCAAAATCGGCTGATCGGTCTGTAAAAAAGGTTTACTTAAATGTCTAATGTTATTTTAAATGGTTTATATAAACATTATTTAATTTTACTCATAGTCTCACCACTTGTGATACTGAGACTGCACTGGGCTTGAATGAATGGGAATGACCTTTGATATGGCAGGGTACTATGATACGAAGTATGACTCATAACACCCAGTCCAGTGCAGTCTCCCAAGCAAGTGCTATGACACTGCGAGTCTCAATAAAATTACACTGGAAAACAAAATCAAACTTTTTTTTTGTTGCATGATGTTTTTCTACTGTTGTTTACTAATTTGGGTGTGCTGATTTTAAATCTACCCTCAGATTTTTTGTAGCAGCTCTAATTAGTGAGATACAGGTACCGTCTTGAATTTACATAAGTTGTCAATAGTTTCTATCAATAGCGGTGTAACTTAACTAGTCCCTTTATAAATTTCATTATGTCTTCCTCAAGAAGGACGTGTTTAAATAAATCTGATTGTTTTTGTGCTATTTGCGGAGAATATATGTTCGATAAATGTCGTTTAAATGTGTCGGACTTTGTGAAAAAGGCGTACTTCGACTACTTTGGGTTTCCGTTGCCATCAGACGCTAAACCTTGGATACCAAGTTTGGTATGTAAAAGTTGTGTTGAATCTTTGCGACTGTGGGCAAACAAAAAAAGACCCACTTTTAAGTACAAAACTCCTATGATATGGCGTGAACCATCCAACCATCATGACGACTGTTATTTCTGTGTAACGAAAATCATAGGAATAAATCGTAAAAATTGCTCTAAGTGGATATATCCGAACTTAAAATCTGCCATAAGACCAGTCTTGAGTATTAGTGACACATCAACACCACAGCAGCCATGTACATCTTCGGAAAATCCAGACCAGTGCAGCGGACAAAGCGGAAACGACGACAGTGGTAGTGACAGTAACTTTGATTGCTACGGTAGTCCCAGACCACTAAATCAAGATGATCTAAATGACTTGATCAGGGACCTTGGACTATCTAAAACGGCATCAGAAATTTTAGCTTCCCGATTGAAAGAAAGACATTTGTTGACCAGAGAAACGAAGATATCGTACTACCGTAACAGGGAAAAAGATTTACTTCCTTTCTTTACTCAAAATGATAATTTTGTGTTTTGTACTGATATTCCGGGCCTAATGACTGCAATGGGGTTAAAAGAGTATAATCCAAACCAGTGGCGGTTGTTCATTGATTCGTCAAAACGAAGTGTGAAATGTGTACTTTTACATAATGGTAACAAACTCGGTTCCTTACCTATTGCTCATTCTACAAAGGTTAAAGAAGAATATCCTACAATATCTTTAGTTCTCGACAAAATCAAGTACAAGGAACATAACTGGGTTGTATGTGTTGATTTAAAAATGGTTAATTTTCTCCTGGGTCAACAAAGTGGCTACACAAAATATCCCTGTTTCCTATGCTTATGGGACAGTCGAGCTAAAACTGAGCACTGGACAAAAAGAGACTGGCCTTCTAGGGCCACTAGTGCCAGTAGTTAATGTTCCACTAGTATCCAGAGACCGAATTATATTGCCTCCTTTGCATATAAAACTGGGATTGATAAAACAGTTCGTAAAAGCTCTTAACAAAGATGGCGAATGTTTCAAATACATTGTAAAAGTGTTTCCAAAATTGAGTAGTGAGAAAATCAAAGGCGGTATTTTCGATGGCCCACAAATCAGGAAGTTGATAGACGATAAAAATTTCATCAACCATATGACAGCTGTTGAGAAATGTGCATGGGAAGAGTTTGTTTGGGTAGTAAGGATTTTTTTGGGCAATAGGAAGTCTGACGGCTACATTCAGCACATTGAACAGTTGCTGATACACTTCCAGCGGCTTGGATGCAACATGAGTATTAAGCTTCACTACCATCACAGCCATCTAGACTATTTTCCTGAAAATCTCGGTGACCTAAGCGAGGAACAAGGAGAGCGCTTTCACCAGGATATTCGCACTATGGAGGACAGGTATCAGGGGTACTGGAATGAACATATGATGGCTGATTATTGTTGGAGCATTCAAAATAGTACTCATAATACATCTCATTCTAGAATATCCAAAAAAAGGAAATTTTATTCAGAATAAATATATAAAATATTTTTTTTTTAATTCAACTATGTGCATTTTCAATGAAAAACCCTGTCACTTCATAACTCCAAAACTAAAGCTGCTACATAAAAACGGCATATATTTTTGAAATAAGCGTGGAAAAACTATTCAGATTCATGTAAAAAATCTCATGCAACAGACATGCTGTTTTCCAGTGTTATCTTTGATTAAAATATAAATAGGCCAATGATTCGTGGTATAATTTTGTTAGGAAAAGTGTATCATAATACTCGTAAAACGTTTTAAATTAAAGTTGCACGTGCATAAAGTCTGTCATTATGGTACCTACTACGATAACTTCGTAGTTATCGTAGCAGGTACCACGATAACTACCACGGTAATAGTAGATAAATACTCATAATATTATCGTTAATATTATGAGTATTTATCTACTATTACAGAATTGCTGATAGCTGTAGATTTCAATATACCTGGATGTATCATTGCACCAAACATCTGAATGTCGGCTATAGTAATGAAATCGCCGGGCTTATCTAGAGAGAAGAAACCTCCCCCTTCCATCATTTGTCGTACTATTTCATTTGTCACCTAAAACATGAAACAAAGATTTCATTCATAATGTACGAGCCTCTACTATAAGGTCGGTACTTTCGGGCCGTCTGTTGGGACTAATGATGGGTCGAGAGAATATTCTCACACGGAGAATGTTCTCCGATCAAGAATATTCTGCAATATTCTTTTCGACTGAGAATTTACGAGAATTTAAAATTGGAAGTAAAGTTGCTTAATTTTAATCCAATATATTTTGATTTCAAGGTCTAAGATCAATGGACTGACAGATGGAAAGACGGACAGACGGACAGACGGAAAGACGGAAAGACGGAAAGATGGACAGACAGACGGATAGACAGACGGATAGACAGACCAAATCAACTTAAATGGCATGTATCAATTTGTTATTAAAGGACGAATATCATTTCTAATTTAATTTGATTTCAAGTATTGTTTTGATTGTGATTTTTATTTTGTTTTTAATTATTAAAGTCATACAACTTTCATATAATGTTTATATTTTATTAAAGCTGTTTATTTGTAACTCATAATTACTCATAAAATTTGTTTTAATGTAATGCAGAAATCCTAATTTAACATTAATATCATACGAAATTTAAGAGAATTTATGAGAATTTTCTCGAAAATATTTCTGGAATATTCTCGCTCAGGAGAATTTACTGAGAATTTAAGTTGTAGAGTAGATTATTTTGACGTAAAAAGTTTAAATGCACTCAAAACTATTACTCTTAAAATAGATTGATACAATAGAGTAATCCAATTTTTTTAATCTCGTAAATTTTCTTCCAAAAGATTATGCTCGAGAACTTAACAGCAAAGTTGTCGCAAGGAGAATATTCTCGGGAATTTACCATCACCATTTGGTACAGGTTTACTGAAACTATTTGGTACTTTCCTCAAAAGGCTAGTCTGTATTTTGTCTGTCAGATTTATTCCGGACATTTCGGTCACCGGTAGTAGATACGGGTTGCATCACTTGCATCTAATACATCTCTGATGGCAACTCAATACCGTGTTCGGTGCCGGTGTGTTGCGCCTGTGCGCCACGGGTGTTCAACAACTAACTTGTCGGCCTAGCTATTCTTCGTTTCATCATTACCTGATCGCCCCACTCATTAACCACCGGCATGTTTATGTCGTCTACGAACACAGTCATTGCTCGGCCTCCCGGAGGCCCATACGTCATACCGACTCGCTTTTCCACGTATGATTCGATAATTCTCTGAAATATAAAAACATCATAATTCCATCACATTGAATTGTAATGCAGCTCGTCAGGATAGTCAACGTGTAGGTATAGGGATTCATTCTACTCACTTGGAACAAATTAGGCGTCGTAGCGGATGAGAAGTTTATTATTTTATACAATCTTACTTCGTTATCGTATTTCATCATATAACTTTTTAACATGACTGTCTTGGCAGTGCCTTGTTCGCCGATCAGAAGCACCGACTTGTTCTGTTTAGCGATGGTTTCGATCAAAAATGTAATGCACACGTTATCAATATTTGGCACCAGGATTGAAGAGTACTCCGGTATACTGTCGGCAGGGTAAATGTATCGCTCAACACTCTCGGACCTGGTAAAATTAAAATGAAAATACCATTTTTTTTATTATACACTAGCTTCTGCCCGCGACTTCGTCCGCGTTAAATTTCTTGTTCTTTCAACCCACCCCGTCGCAACACATTGCCTGCCCGTGCTTTTACTACGTTTTCGCATAAACTTTCATTTAAAAAAAATGGTGTTCTAGTTAATAGGAATGTAATTCTTCCTCAAGAATTGGGCTGTAAAATGCAAAAAGATTTTTTCAAATCCAACTCGCAGTTCCAGAGATTAGCGCGTTCAAAAAATAAAAAAACCGGCCAAGTGCGAGTCGGACTCGCGCACGAAGAGTTCCGTACCATCTATACAAATCCTTATCCTTACTAATATTATAAATGTGAAAGTAACTCTGTCTGTCTGTCTATTTGTCTGTATATTATAAATATGAAAGTAGCTCTGTCTGTATGTCTGTCTGTCTGTCTGTCTGTATGTTACGTTTTTACGACTAAACCGCTGAACCGATCGACCTGGGATATAGAGAAGGACATAGGCTACTTTTTTACGCGATAACCGACATCCACGCGGTCGGAGCAAAAAAAACGGCAAAAAAATCATGTCCGTTGTATGGGAGCCCCCTTAAATATATTTTTTTCTGTTTTTTTGTATTTGTTGTTATAGCGGCAACAGAAATACATCATATGTGAAAATTTCAACTGTTTAACTATCACGGTTCATGAGATACAGCCTGGTGACAGACGGACAGACAGACAGATAGACAGACGGACAGCGAAGTTTTAGTAATAGGGTCCCATTTTACCCTTTGGGTACGGAACCCTAAAAAGTAACTCTTTAGCTTTAGAATAGACTACCTCGCAGAGTGGATCATTATTTTGCTGCGGAGTTATTATAAAACAGTTATATCTCCTGAGATATTCATTGAAATTAAATGACGTAAGGGCAACTTTGTTCAAAATTAAATACTTGTGATGAATAACGTATTTATTTGGATAAGGATTAATACCATGTTTATGAAAACTCCTTCGTAAATAATGCATTAATTTCGAACAAATATGATTACCATAAAAAAGGTTATAGTGAGTCAATCTTAAAAGATAGACATATGCTGTCGCGGACTTTTTTTTTGGAAATTTAAAGAGGAACAATTCCATTATACATGATATTTGCGTAACTTAAACCGTTTACGCAGCGCACGCAACGGAAGCTCTCAAAAAGGAATAATTATTCCCGTTTTTGCAACATTTTTCATTTATGCTCCGCTCCTTTTGGTTGTAGCGTAATGTTATATAGCCTATAATATTCCTCAATAAATGGACTATCCAACACAAAAATAATTTTTCAATTCCAACCAGCAGTTCCTGAGATTAGCGCGTTCAAACAAACAAACAAACAAACAAACTCTTCAGCTTTATATATTAGTATAGATATAGATTACAGGCAACTACTGGGCAACACGATACCCTTTGTTGTTGGACTCTGAGGCTTCTGTCGACCCGTAACAACTACCAAAGATCTTATGAATGACAGCCGGGATATACTGCTTAATGTGCTTTCTAGGCACAGAGTGGTCTCGGTATATAAGGGTAGTCAGTCATCCACAGACCAGCCTCGGCAAGCGTTATTGCTTAATAAAACACGTGTTACACAATCATTATTATATCTATGATCATAGATATAAGACAATATAATATGGACATATTAATTAATATTTTTTTGCTTCGCTATAATACCTATCTACCTATATGTTTCTTATATAATAAAACATTTATTATAATATGATTCTTGATTTATACGATAGTGTATCTTGTGGATTAAGAATTTAGCCACCCCATCTCATCCCGTAGGTATCGTAAGAGGCGACTAAGGAAGCACCGACCCCAAATAAATTGGGATAAGGGAGATATAACACTATCTACTAATATACTATATATTTTAGTGAGGGACGCATATTTTTTTTTTTTTTGTTGTAAGTATTATGTTTGTGAAAACTAGCACTGACCAGTGCTCCCAGAAGCCGCTAGGGGTAACGGTGTACTCGAAGGGCATGACCCATTCCTTGGATTTGGCGCCGGGCCAGTCCATTTTCACGGGAAGCTTGGTCATGAACTCAGACAAGCGAGTGCGCATATCTAGCTCCAGTACCGCGCCCAACGACCACATCATTGCAAAGATGAATAGCCGCTCAAGATGACGGTCTGTGTGAGTCTCTGCAAGTATTAATTAATGATTAATCGCCTAGCTAACTGTCTTATTTGAACAATATTCACATACTAGATAATAGATTGTGCACAACTATCTACTCCATAAAGCTGGGACAAGGGTTATTAAGGTAGTCACTTCTTTTCTGAAAAATTGTTTAATCATATTTGTCAAAACACGACATAACATAACCACACGCCTGTATTCTATATAATTGTAAGTAATACACTGAAAAAAATGCACTCCAATCATGTGACTTTTTAGCTTGATTGACGATATCTTGTTTAGATTAATCAAAATCTTAGTTAAGTTGATCATCACGACATGATTACAGCAATACTAGTTCAAATGATTGAACGCTCAAACCAGTTTCTCGATTACCCTTAACATGCCATTATTGTAGAAGAGTTAAAAAAGAGACAAGTTATTTTTTTTTTAACTAGTATAACAAAGTAAGTTAGTGGTGATAACTCCAATCAAGATCCCGTTTCAAATTTCAATCAAATAAAAGTAGTAGCTGTGATCATTGTGCTTGATAGGCTCAGATGCAAACAAGTTACTTAGTCAATCTAAACAAAATCTTGATTCTGGCAACTACTTTTTTTTTTCAGTGTACAATGTGGCCTGCGTAAATACTGTAGATAGTATTTTAACACACTTTAAAAAAAAGCTATTTCAGGACCGAAATATATTATGCAAAATAAGTTACCTACTACAGACACTTTTAAACTTATCGCTGTAGGTATAATGAATTATTTACTTACTGCCACCGGGTATTTCAATTTGTAATAATCCAGTAAGCACGTCTGTACATTGTCTGAAAAGCAAGTTTACAATATTCATCATATTAAAGATAATACATAAACAAAATGTTTTTAATAGATCTAGTATTAAATACAAACCTGATGTAGATAGCTTCCAGAATTTTCATCTTGGCTACAAGCTTTATTTGTAAGAATGAATGCACATCGTCATATACTTTATTGAAAATGTTACGGAAGGTATCGGCCTCTTTTTGAGTGCGGTGTCGTAGCCAGCCCTGTGCACATGAAGTCATAAATACGAGTATAATACGAGTATATAATGAACATAGATGAAACAAGGAATATGAACGCAGTTTCTGTCCAACTGAAAACGCCTTGTTTTACACTGGAATCCAGAGCTGGTTTATTCTTTTTTGACAAAGAGGTTATCTAAACGTTATTTAAATTTAATGCAGATTCTAAATGATATATCGATGGTCATACGTTGACAACTCGTAACCCATATTTTTTCGCCAAATGAGATAACTCACACATACATCGATCGCTTTTAAAGTGGTTGCCTATCCGGCAGCGCAGAGCGTTGAGGGCTTTGACAACCCTGTTTTCTCTCCTTCACAAACCCACTTCTCCTTCTTATCTGACTTCCCTTTGTCAATATTTATGCGCTGCACACAGCAAGAATCTTCGGTCCGAGAATAATCGTCTTCTTCGTTGTCCTTCTCATCGCTCTGGTTTCATTAAATCTTCTTTCTTTGTCCAGGCGGTTTTCCTTTGGAATGCGCTCCCTCAGAATATCAGGACGGTAACCAATCAGTTCACATTTAAAGTGAAAGCTCGAGAACACATACACAAGAAGTTGGCAGATTCGTCTCAGAATTAAGTTTTTGTAGGTTTTCTTGTTTAACTCTCATAACTTTTTATTTTTAGTTGTATGTATGTATATATGTATTTATTCTTATATCTTAGCTATAAATATCTTCTAAATAGTTTTTTTGTTATTGCACCTACTGTGTATTATCTCTGCATCACCCTAAGGTAGACTGGTAGAAAATGCCCAAGGCATTAAGTCCGCCTTTGTACAGTTTTTTTACTTGTGCATAAAGTTTTAATAAATAAATAAATAAATAACTACATAACTTTGTATTTTAAATTCAGCGCCAAATCTTCCCATTGATAACTCGTAATGCATAACAAATGTGGGTTACGAGTTGTCAACGTATGACCATCGATATGTTACACAATAATCATATTTAACACCCGGTTTCTGAATAAAAAATAAAGAACTTTTCAAAATATACTTTACTATTTATTTATTTATTTAATACTGTAAGCACACAAAATGTACAGAGGCGGACTTAATGCCATAGGCATTTTCTACCAGTCAACCTTTGAGTAATGCAGAGACAAACAGTAGGTAGTAGGTGCAATAGCGAGAATTGAGGAATAAATATTCATTTAAATATAAAGATATACATAAACCTATAAAAAACTATAAATTCAATATACTTCAAAATTTATTAAAGAAAATTGAATCGGTATATATTCTATTACTAACATACTCTTAAATTTTATTTTTAAATTGAATATTTAAAAATAAAATTTAGGCAAGAGGCTAAGCATTGCCATACAACGTGGCAATGCTGCCAGTCTCTTGGGTACATTACCAGTCGACAGCGATGCGGAGGAATTTTTCGACGCCATATTTTAGTTCATTTTGTTATTAGTTTTATTTAGTTTAGGTTAATTTATTTTTAATTATCTTGATTTAATTCAATATATAAATCTTATTATATATAACTATAAGCACAAATAAATACACATAAATATGTATCCTAAAACAAATAAGACAAACAATGGGAAAACATTACCGTTGTGATGATACTGCCAGCTTCTCGCTTCGAATGTGCTCGCGAACTTTTACTTTAAAAGACTTTTGTTTTTTTTTTTTTAATATTCCATTACCTACTTAAGGTGATACCAGTGCCGTAAGGGGAGAGCAGTGGTGGCCCAGTGGTAATGGCCGTGACTTACGAGTTGTAGGTTCAAACCCAGGTAGGCGCTTTACTTTGTGTTAATTATTTCATCACCACTGCTCTAAAAACGGTGAAGGAAAACATAGAGAGGAACCAATACCAATCCGCACTGGGCCCGCATAGTGGATTACGACTTCCTCCCTCTCACCGAGAGGAGGCCTATGTCCCAGCAGTGGGAGCTCAGGCTGATTATACCATACATTTTCTAGAAACTTTACTATGACATTAATTAAGCGTACAAATAACGAAGAAAACATCTTCATTTAAACTTCTACGTATCTAACGAAGTACAAATATCAAAAAGGTTTGGTTGGTAAATTATACATATTTTCTTTCTTCTTGAGAATTTATATGAATGAATCATGAAATCAGATATAATTGGCCGGCTGCCAACGGTATAGCGAATCACTATTCGCCGATGGTACGGTTCGCCGAAATCACTCTTAGTCGACGGTTGATTCCACGAATAAATCCATCGCCGATAGAACTATTCGCCGAAAACACCGTTCATGGATGGTCGCTTCAGGTACAACACCTTTTACCGAAGGAACGGGTCGCCGAAATACTTCAAACACAAATAATTTAAATTATCCATACTTAATATTATAAATGTGAAAGTAACTCTGTCTGTCTGTATGTTACGTTTTCACGCCTAAACCGCTGAACCGATCGTCATGACATTTGGCAGAGATGTAGCCTGGGATATGGAGACGGACATAGGCTACTTTTTTACGCGATAACCGACATCTACGCGGGCGGAGCCGCGGGCAAAAGCTAGTATTATATATAATTTACCAGATCCCCTCTATTGTTGGTGAATCATTTGGGTTAGGTTAGGTTAGAACTGTGACCATTAAAGCTCGAAGGCGAGCGACTGGAGGGAGCACACCGCGGCAGAGGCCGCCGAGCGCCAGATCCCCTCTAAGTGAAATTTAAGTGTTTTTTTATTTTTATTTGTATCGTTTCGCTCTGACGATCTCCCAATCCGAATAAATATTTGTAAAAACCATAGTGTTTCATTTATTAGAAATTTATATAGGTATTTCGGCGATCCGTTCCAACGGTAAAGGGTGTTGTAGCTGAAGCGAACATCGACGAACGGTGTTTTGGGCGAATAGTTCTATTGGCGATGGATTTATTCGTAAAATCAACCGTCGACTAAGAGTGATTTCGGCGAACCGTACCATCGGCGAAAAGTGATTCGCTATACCGTTCTGAGCTCACAATTCGCCAACCTGTCCATAGTAATATAATATTTATGCTCGTGACTGTACATGTTTGAATACATGCGAACTTAGCGGCAAGTGAACAGTCATAATCTCTATGACTTTACCTCCAGTATAGGTTGCCATTTGAGCACGGATGAAGACAGAAACACCATGCCCATCCGACTGACGGTGGCGGGCGAGGCGTTGTCCACGTTGTCCGGCTCGAACACCAGCTTACTGTTCTGTGCCATTGAGATGCGGTCTCCGTTGGCCAGCGTCAGCGTCTTGTTGTCATCTAGCACTGAATTTAAATTCTCTATCCACACGGCGTCCACCGGACCATCTGACAATACAAATTGTTTGGCAGATATTTCATGCATAACGCCTGTAGATATCAAAACACATTCTCTTAGGTTCCATAATCACCTAGGACGATCCAAGTTGTATCAGATTTTTTAACCTTCAGAGCTCTTCGCCACAGAGTAGAGAATATACCATCAGTCCAGTCATTTGTTGCTACGTCTAAACGCCCAAACATTTGGGGCGCAGTAATTGCCTAAAATATGTATTTTTTAATATGGTAATATGGTAGTGTATTTGAGCTAAATATTAATGTAGGTATTATACACAGAATAAATTATCTAAATGATGGTGAAAACTGCAAGATCCGTTTCGTACTTTAGAAAAACAACCCGGTCTTACAGAAAAACACGAAAAACTAGTTCAATTTATAATATGTATAATATGTAACTCACCGATAAGGACCTGTTTTATTACTAAAAAACTATTTTAGAAGATCTGAATAAAAAATATCGTTTCTTATAGTTTTTATGTTTTGTTTTATAATATACAGTATAGAAACCACATAATCAATCAATTATACCACATACTTGTTATTGCCTTTTATGACGATATACAAAAAATCGAAAATCAGCTGTTCCCTACATTTTGACGAGTTATGCGAACATAAATTTAGGGAACAGATGATTTTTTTCGCTACTGATTTTGTTCATTTTTTGTACATAGGTATATCGTCAGAAAAGGCAATAACAAGTATGTGGTATAATTTATTGCATATATCGCACCTTTAGAATTATAGAGACCTAATTTCTTCAGAAGTTGAAAAACATCACCAAATTAGGTCACTATAATAATATTATAGTGACCAATATTTGAAATTTTAAGATTTCAACCTTTCTAAAGAACATCACCAATGAGGTCACTATAATATTGTGAATTAATTGATGATGTCATTAACTGATGATGTGATTGATGATTTCAAATAAGGTCTCTATAATTCTAAAGGTGCGATATGTGGTTTCCATACTGTATATTTTATTAAACTCCGACAACTGTATTTATTGTTTATTTCCACAATAATACTCGTATACTGCCGTGCTAAACGCAAAAGCGGTATCTCAGGGAAAGCTAGTTTCGAGAAAATTTTAGTTTTGTAAACTATTCTAATATTGCTTATTAAATGGAATTGATATTGGGTTAATTTTTTGTCATTTGGTTAAAATATCAAAAATGCCTATGTCGCTCACTTAGCACATTCACTTTTTTCACATTTTACAGAAACGAGGGTCAAAGATATTATAAATGTAATTTTTTTTTCATACATTTATAAAATCTCTTGAGCTTTATGCATGAAATTAGTTTATTAATTTCATACATTTATAAAACCTTTGACTCTCGTTTCTGTAAAATGTGAAAAAAGTGAATGTGCCTATATATTACTAAGTGAGCGATGTATATTGTTTTTGCTTTTGTGCTTAGTACGGCAGTATAACCCTATTAAAATATGTGATGAAGTACCTTAGGATTCATTCTCGCTTCCCTGTGCGGTTTCCCGAGTTCAGTGAGCGCCGCCATAAGCGCGTGTATACAGGTGGTCTTGCCCGAGCCGGTCGGGCCCATCGTCATCAAGCCGTGCCTCACTAGCGATGTCTCAAACAACTGTATGATTTTCAAGTTCCAATCCGGGTGGTTGACAAGGCACATGCGTTCTGCCACTGATATGATAGCGCGTTGCATATCCCTAAATAGAAAAAACGAATCGGGTTACCTAGTAGTGATAACAAAGCTAGATCCCTGAAATCTAGAATGAAACCATCGGTGGACCTCGAATAAACCTGACCTACCTTCGGTTTTGTGTGAATGGTAAACTAAAACGCCGACCCTAAGTATCACGTATAAGAGAAAAAAAAAATATGATGATGACGATGATAGATAGAAAATTCTAGTACCTTTGAACAGTTTGAGTTAGTTTCATGCCGGGGAACAAATCTTCAATCAATGAAATAAACAAAGGCTCGTCTTCGTCTACCAATTTGGACACGTTCATTTCCCTGCAAAGTAATAGCATTATTGCAGAATACCGTTTAGACACATTTAGTAAGCTATTGCAATAACACCTCACTTCAGTACTCTCATCATGATGTTCTCCTCAGTACTATCCGGGTTCGCCCGTTTCTGCGCGCCCATAGTTCGCAACACGGACAAAATGTTCCGCAACCCAAAGTCATAGTGCACTTGCTTCGACAACTGCTCCTCGCACAGTTTGTACAACGTAAAGAACTTGCGAGCTGCAATGTTGGTGATCGATTAAACCTACAGCTGCCTACGACGTTGAAGTACAAGTAACCAAGAAGTACTAAGATTTCTCGTTAGTTTTAATGGAAAGCGCTGGTTAGAATGACAATGGTGCCGATTCCCTTGTTCACAAACTAAACTAAATTTAAGTTCAGTGCATCTTTTTCTTTCTATTTCATTAAAAAAAGGACAGAAGATAAATTTTAGTTTAGTCCTGTCAAATTAATCAGCGCTAAAGGTAAATTGACGTAATTTTAGTAGGCAAGTTTTTAATCACGTCTAAACTTGTATGGAATAGTGACAGGCGCTGATTAATTTGACAGGACTAAACTAAAATTTATCTTCTGTCCTTTTCTTAATGAAATAGAAAGAAAAAGATGCACTGAACTTAAATTTAGTTTAGTTTGTGAACAAGGGAATCGGCACCATTATGTAGGTAATTAGATGAGCTGAAGACGCCCAATAAAGTTTATCTGAGACTCGCGATGGTGAAACTAGGAGACTCAGTAAAACCAGAGACATACCTAACACGATGTTATCTTTAAAGCCGCAGCTGGCCAACTTGACGCGGATAATTATTTGTCTGTCCGGGACCATCATCGCGACAGAGCGGAATTGAATCTTCAAATTTTCAGGCAGCTCTTGACGTCCAGCATAGCCAGGGTTCATGGTGATGATGAAGGCAAACTCCGGATTCAAACTTACTGTGTCACCGTCGCTACCAAAGCAACATAGACAGTTTTAATGAATTTTATGGATTGTTCCATGGAATGTGTGTAAAGACACATTTTCCTTATTTATAAAAATAATTTTATAAAAAACATCTTTGTTCACAAATCCGATGTTTTCTACTTATGTCAAGTCATCCGTGTAGCTACGCCTGTACAGTCACAAACACCAATATATAGACAGAATTTTAAAGCAATTTTCTCGTGAATAACGATTGCAAGTTTGATATAAGACCTATCATATTATAGAATAAGCTTATATTAATATATAAGACCTATTATTCTCAAAGTTGAAATTGTTATTCACCATGAAAATTGCTTTTGAATTTTGTGTTCGTGACTGTACCTACCTGAATATGAAGGATTCCTTCCTCTCCCTCCTAGCAGTGAGACAGATGTAGATCTGCTGCGCGGCCACTGACAGCACGGGCAATTCGATACGGTTGAACTCATCGAAGCAGCCCCACGTGCCTGACTGAGCCAAGCCTTTGTAGATGCGACCCAAGCCTGCCAACAATACATTGATTAAGCACCTCGCATACAAAATAGTGTACTTCGAACTACTACTACTTACAAACAAGCGCAATGAGCAGCCGTACCTCTGAAGTCCATCTGGTCGGAACAGTTGAACACGATGACGAGCTTGCCGAGGGTGCGGCCCATGTCTTTGGTGGTCTCGGTCTTGCCGGTTCCGGCGGGGCCGGCGGGCGCACCGCCCATGCTCATTCCGATGGCCTGCGATAGCGTGATGTAGCAACGATCCGTCAGCGGCGTGATCACAAGCCGTTCCGTTATACCCAGATATTCATTCTGCGCACAATTTGTTATTTCTTAAAACTACATCCTTACCATCCTATATTTTCACAGAGCGATAGCGATTACTTTTGATTGCTTTATTAATCAGTTTTATTTATATAATAATACTAGAAATTATTACGGGATGATATTATTTCAATATTATAAGATTAGTTTGGATTCGAGGCTAAACAAGTTCCTATATAATTAAAAAGATGTTAATTATGCACCTGATATATAAAGTCGACATCCGTTATAGACACCACACAGTCATCAGTATCCTCGAAATAATAAAAACGGGCTTGCTTTTGCCATTCGAAGTCACCAGGCGTTTTAATTCTCATCCTCACAAGATCATCAAAAATATCTCTAAAAAACAATTTAAAAAATGTCGTTGAATTTGAAAAGTTCCATGATTTGCTTTGTAAATACAATAATTCAGAACAAGTTCGAAACGTGACGTCATTCCTGTACAAAACATAATTAATCTTTTTAACGTATAATACTAGCTGCTCCGACACGGTTGCCCTGTTCAAATTATCTGTTTAAATTCCCATAGAAACAGAGACTTTCAGTTTTTCCCGAATTTTCCAATATTCCAGACTACTTTTCCATTTTTGTTTTACAAAAATAGCCAAATCGGTCCAGCCGTTCTCAAGTGATGTGCTTACCAACGAACAGCATTTCATATAGATTTGAATAGGTAACTAGCCTTTGATGCACATGGATAGTGATCATAGTCTCAATTTGCGTTCTGTCCAGAGGCACCAGATCCCTGACCGTCTGATCAATAAGACCGTTCAATAAATCAAGGTTTTTCTGATTTGTAATTCTCATAATGTATTTATCCGCTTTAGCTTTCTTTAAAGCATACTCTGCATCGCTTGTCCATAAAATTTGCATTCCCAATAAACCAGCCTAGAAAAACACAAATGATTAATAAGTGTATATTTGTTAGTACGTAAGCCCTGGCGTTTCTAAATATGCCAAACGTGTAAACAACAATGCATGCTAAACTCAATTTTGAGGAGCTCAACGGCCTAAATTAATTTTCTAAAGACAAGACCTTATTAATATCGATCGTTGAATATTATGATGGCTATTGCTATGCAGATACAAAACAAAGCGACTTCATTCTACCTGACCAGGAAAATTCCAAAATCCGACTAAAAACTCAAACTCCGGGTCTCCTGCCATTGTTTGCGCAATGCTTGCTATTATATTTCTGACGGTAGTTTTCATTGCATCCAGGAGAGTATTCAACCAGATCTGTAAATGTATTACAACTTGTTATCTATGTTGCTTAGCCATTTTGTTGGTTTATTTCTATAATATGTCAACGTTGTTTGAGTCAACAAAATGCACTGGATTGAACATGCGTGCTTTTTATTTTGCATTCAGCATATTTTGGGCGGGAAATGGAAACTACGCCACAGATAATAATAAACTAGGCAGGGATGTGCGATTTTTTTTTAAAGGTCATCATGGATCCATCCCTTTATGCCTAAACATTTTGTGAATAAGTATAACGTATGCAAAAAAACGCATAATAACGCCAAGAGTCACGTCTTCTTCTCCTCGTCAAAGTTCCAAGGATTTGGAACTTTGACGTTTTTTTTCTTTTTTTTCACGAAAACAAGTCCAAATGTTGTAACTTAATTTTAAATATTCCTGTACCGTTGCATGCACCTAAAAGCACAATTTTTTGAGTGTGTTACATAGCGTACTGCCGTAACCAGCGATTTTTCACAACAAAAACTTTTCCAAAATTCTTGGTCAATGTTATTTAGTTTGATGTATTTACCTTCGATCAATAAGTATGTACGTAATTTCGATAATAGAGCATCTTGAACATAAGAAAATTTGCTAATAACAATGCTACGTTTTTTTGTCTGTTTGTACTTCTCATTCGATTTTGAACGTCAACATATTAAGGTTTAAAATCGTTTGGAGAAATTTTACAGTTTCGTATAACATGCTGTGCTGGCGACCGTACTTACCCCTGCCGGCCCTTCATTTCGGAACAGTGCGATATTGTGTGTTTGAATATTTTATCTGAATAGGTAATGATAGGTACGTTAACGTCATCATAAATATAATCACCTCAACGCCTCCCACGCACACTACCGGAATTTCGAGAGGTATACACTCTCCGTTACTAGAGTTCATTTTAACAATTCTGTCCTTTTCGTCGAAATCCACTGTATACACCGCATCGAAGATACTCGGCAAGTGCCCCTAAAAATACTTTCGCATTATACACTGACTAAATAGCAGAAAATTTACAGTCCCACAATGACATCTGGCTCAGTGACGGCGCGACGGCGGCGCTGTCAGTAAACAGAAAATGACCAAACTCGTCAGTTTTCACTTTCAGACTACAGCTATTTAGAACCAGTCGACAAGCTTTTGAGTCAAAAATGACACATATTCAGTTACCTGATTTGCCTAGTACCCAACCCAACCGCAAATAGCCGTCGGAAGAATAGTCGTCTATTTGGTTTAAACTCTCAAAAAGTTCGGGTTTCGGATTTCTGAACAGCATTTAGAGGATAACATTGATTTAGGTACAACCAAATAATGTTTGAAAGTTTGGACATTAGAGTAAAGGCTTCTACAAACAGGCCCGACACGCGATGCGACACAAAGGCACCGCTCATCGCGCACAACACGCGGTGCCTTTGTGTAGCATCGCGTGTCGCGCCTGTTTTTAGGAGCCTTTATGTTTACAAATCCTTTTATGCCCATCTGAACCTGTTTCATTATGGCAATTACAACAGCATAATTTGTAAAAATAATTATATTGAATTAAATTATATTATGTTGAGGTAACTACAATATACATAACTAAAAAGGTACAGAAATAGAACATAAGTAGGTACGAAAAAAATGCACCGAACCTGTATTGAATGAGGGTCCGAAGCCTGTCCGAGGATTTCCAGTAAGACCGGATCGGAGACGAAGAAGAACCTGGGGAAGATGAGTCGCTTGGTCTCCAAGTAACCGGTGAGCGACTTCTGGCAGGCCTCCAGCTGCTCAAATAAGTGAGGCAGGAGCTGCTTCAGTGTGTCATCCGAAGTGCATGTCTCCACACAGTTCACGATATCGCGCGCACGGTACATAATTTTCACATAAGTTTTGTCGATACCCTGCAAACGTTTTGTTTTTTTTTATATTCCCACAAAACGAAAAACGTGCTTGTGAAACTCATACAATAACGTACCGCAAATCGTTTGGCCTCCGCCGGTAGTTGTTTGGCGATATCACCACCAACAAACACAGCCTCCAGATACATCCATAGGTTCTGAACTAGAAGCCATTTCTCTAAGATCTCAGTAGTGTTCACGAGTTTGTTTATCCACAGGATTATGTCTTTCTTAAATGGCGTGTTATATCTAAAACGAACGTTAGAAAATTTTGAAGAAAACTTTTTAATCGTGGCAAATCCCCGTATTTCCTCGTAATCCCTCCGGTTTAATTGCGTTGGACATTTCAAGTTGCCGTGTCGTAAACCATTTTTTTTTTTTATGGGATATTATCAAATCCTTGCGCTCTGGGCGGAGCGAGAGGGCGTGTCAGACTTTTACTGACTAAAACCCACCGACGTTCCTTCAGTTGCCTGTGTGCCAGAGCTACGGTATTCCTTTCGGAAAAACCCGCAACCGGCAGGCATCGATCCTAACGGACACAGTCAGTGCGTGCTGACATCTCTAGTAAACCTGGGCTCATCTTTACTGTGGTGAAGTGAATCTTTTGGCTGCCGATGGCGTATGTAAGTAGGTATATAGCTAGTAACTTTTGAGTTTACAAAACTTGATCTCTGAACTCGCTATGTACACACGGCTACATATCAAGCTACACAAAATTAGTTTACGCTGCACGCTGATCTCGCATTGTATAGGATTTCCGTATAGTGAGAGATCAGCTTATACTGGAAATGTATAGCTTGATATGTAGCCGTGTGTACATACGTAAAGAAACATTTTGTTTTTATTTTTTATATTTTAGCTAGTTGCTGCCCGCGGCAGCGCTCGCATGGCTTTTTCGAAAATAAAAGTACGTTATTTACTTCTTATAACATCAGCTATGTACCAGTGAAAGTTCCATCAAAATCTATTCAGCCGTTTCGGAGACTAGCCGGAACAAACACACAGACAGACTTTTTTTTTGTTGTAGGTACTTTCATATGCATTTAGTAAAAAGCAGTTATTTTGATATTACAAACGACTCTTCGATTTTATTTATTTGTATTGATTGTTATTTTTCTAATACTACCCAGAAAGACCAAGTCCAATACCTGTTAGAAGCCAAAGAGTTGAGGATCATTAAAGAGTCCTCGAGTAAAGTGATGATGTCGAGCGTATCCTGTGGCTTGATCAAAAGCTCGCCTCTATTCTTGAAAGGAGCAAACTGTAGGTCGACAAGCGCCCAGTCCGCGGCAACTTGCTTTAATTTAGCTTCGATGTCTTTCTCTTTCACCGCACTAATACAAATATCCTAAAAAATAAAAGTGCAACTAGCTTGCGGTCAATTGTCGTTGACGAGTCTATAGACTAGCTCAGCGTAGCCTCAAATGGATGGTCGATCGATAAACATAATCTAGCTGACGCTGACATGCACCAGCACTGAAATAACCACCAAAAAAAAAGTTAACCATAATCCACAATGAAAAAAAAAAGCGGCCTTGTGCGAGTCGGACTCGCCCATGAAGGGTTCCGTAGCAGCAATTGCGGTTTACGATTTATGACGTATTAAAAAAATACTACTTACTAGATCTCGTTCAAACCAATTTTCGGTGGAAGTTTACATGGTAATGTACATCATATTTTTTTTTTTGTTTTAAGTTACAGGGGGACGACGACACACATTTTACCACGTTGGAAGTGTCTCTCGCGCAAACTATTCAGTTTAGAAAAAAATGATATTAGAAACCTCAATATCATTTTTGAAGACCTATCCATAGATACCCCACACGTATGGGTTTGATGAAAAAAAAAATTTGAGTTTCAGTTCTAAGTATGGGGAACCCCCAAAATGTATTTTTTTTTTCTTTCTATTTTTGTGTGAATATCTTAATGCCGTTCACAGAATTCATTTACTTACCAAGTTTCAACATTATAGTTCTTATAGTTTCGGAAAAAGTGGCTGTGACATACGGACGGACAGACAGACAGACATGACGAATCCATAAGGGTTCCGTTTTTAGGCATTTGGTTACGGAACCCTAAAAACGGCACTGATTTTAAACGGCATTGGTTTATTGTAGTTTGGATAAATAAAAAATTGCAAAATCCATGTATTATTTAATCGGTTCGCGAACGGTAAACGAGGCACAATAGAAGTTGTATTGTTATGACGTGTATAGACCTCACGCGCGCGCGCGCGAAAATTTTTACCAGTTCGGCGTTAAAAACTGATCACTCTAAATAAAAATGAGTCATCCTGATACCAAATATTTCAATGGGTAATTAAATAAATATTAAGTAGTAAAATGGTATGAAATCGGAATTAGTCGGTAAGAAATCTAACTTGGAACTAGCGCTCGCTCGGCTCGCGTGCCGTTGTCCATAGTTCTCCTAACCCTTTGGTCGGGGTGCCCTTTTTTTTGTTTTTTCGTTTTGTAAAATCGTCTTGGATGTCCTCCACCCGCCCCAGGGCGGTCTGTCAGACTGTTACTGACTAAAAACCACCCCGGTGTTCCATCTCACACCTACGCCGGGAGTCGCGGGAACGTACAATCCTTCCGCAACCCCCGGCTGGTGCCGGTTCATTACCTATACGTATTATTATTCTTAGTTACTGCTACCAATTCGGCTCGCGCGTGCTTGGTTACAGTTCCAACCTAACCTAAGAACTACCGAACTATTTACGTAACTGCCCACCCTAGTAGCATTTTCCGTTGGCATTTAGTTGGGCCACCTTCAGAGGTATGTGGCCCAACCAAACGCTAACAAAAATGCTACTAGGGCATTCCAACATTTTTACTGGTCATTCAGTTATTACACTACTTGAGTATTTTTTATACTGACATTGCAGGATTTTTATCCTGCAATGTCAGTACAAAAAATACTACCTAATAATAGGAAAATTGGTCGGTGTTTCCAAACCGACCAATTTTCCTATAATTAGGTACTGTTCATGTTTTACTGTCACACACAACCAACCGCCAAAACTTATATGACTGTCGGTACAATTTTTCAACTGATCATAATAACGTCCCTTATTTTTAAATAACAGTTGTAAAAATTATTACCCACACAAAAGACCCAAATAGTTTATCTACAAAAACCGAAATATTTAAAAAATAAAAAATTGTCACAAACTTCAACATCCTCCTTGTTTTTCAACAGCGGCGCCTCCATGATGTTTGCCAACGTAAACGCTTCAGATTCCACATCCAATACACAATCTATAAAAGACACCATTTTATATGTAAATACTTATTTGGCGCTAGACAATATAATAAAATTTTCAATTATTTTATTAACTCATCAGTTTTTCCAATCTCTTCCAATGCCTTTCCTTCATGGCTTTGTCAGCCATCAATTCCAATAAAGGACAAGTTTGATTGAAATCATCGATCTTATTCTTCAATTCAATAAAAGCTGGCCAGTCCTTCATGCCCCGTGGTAATTTTCGACACCTTTTAATAAAAACATTAAGTTTTTGAAAATTAACGAAGAGAAAAATAGAACATTAGGGAATCAATTTTTATTTTAATACTCCGCCATACCTTATAATAATAATCATTTATTCAAGCAACAAGACTCAAAGTGTTAGTAACAATAACTTAAAAACTAGGTATGTTAGTAAAACATTAACAGACACAATTTGTGACATTACTGCTGCAAGGTAACAGGCCCAACCGATACTCTGCAGCAGTGGTTCACAAACGCACAATCTAGCCTACTTGCTACCATAGACAAGATGCTGTTGATGCTCCCCGCACTCTACTAACCAGGAATGCGCATCGCTTCTGCATCACAGACTATATGACTACATTTACTTATGACTGCATTTTACGAAATCGGGCTCAGACAGTCGGAAGTTTGAAAGTAGAGCCGGAGAAAAATTGAAAGGAAGTCGTTTGCCATGGTATGGGCATGTGATGAGGAGGGAGGAAACTCATTTGACGAAAAGAGTGATGAATATAAATGTTGATGGATGGAGAGGGAGAGGAAGGCCAAAGAAAAGATGGATTGTGTGAGGAATGCCTGAGGAATCCTTACCTGAGATCAAACTCTGCCAACTGAGCGACTATTTGCTCAATTTGTATTTCTACCCACGGCGTTTCGAAATAACCGTCGATAGAGTTCATTACAGCCAAGTACAGGTTGTACCTGTTACAGATAAAACATGACTGACTTAAGTTATGGAATGAGGCATTATGTTGCGGAAATCCATGACAGTAAAACGTTATACAATTTAGAAAACCTATAGATTAAGGGCTTAGATGCAAATCCGGCTTATTCCACTAATCCCCCCTGAGAGAATCCCCCTCAGTGGAAAAAAATGAACCCTAATGTAAAAAAATCACTTTCAGGGGATCTTTGAATAAGTTAGTTTTTGTTTTTTCAATTCTAGTTTTCCCCCCTTAGCGGGATTATCAGAGGTGAATTTTAGACTGTTTTCAGGTTCCTCTTTTCCTCCTAAGGGGGTTTTTCAGGGGGGATTTGTGGAATAAGCCCAAAATCCAACCTTCTGCACGTGCATAATTTTAGTGGGGAAGGCGGTGCTGAATTCTGCATCCAAACTGAAAGTAAATATTGAAATTGCATAACATTTTATGACTGAGTTACTTAAATACCTACATAAAAAACAAATGGCAAGCCAATAAAACAATTTTTCGGGCTACCCAATTTGACTGCGAGTAGAATAAATAGGTACCTACTTATATATGGTATTTATTAATATTAAGACTACGGCGCACAATCATTGCACTTACAATTTGCTCAATAAGTTGAACTCTTTCTTTTTTTGATGCAAAATCGGATAGTCTTTTACTTCCATACCAAATAGCTTTTCACCGCTGGAATACATTTCGAATCTTCTCCACAGCTCATCAAATCGTGATTGAAACATTATTACCCTATAAGTATGTTAATATTATCGATTAGTAGGTACATTATTTAGATGGTTTTATTAATAAATAAAAATACAATGTACAGGAAAAAACACTTACTTTTAAAATTAAAACCCACCTACCTACATCTACATACTCGTACAGGCAATATTAACAATAATCGAGAACAGTAACCCATTCAATAAGTACTTTTGTTATGTACCTAATTATGTTGTTTTTTTCTGTCACATTGACTGCCACCGCGGTCACCGGTGACCGCTAACAATAGTTTTTCTATTGTGTCTGTTATCTGGCAGTCAAAGCCTTAAACTTCAAAGGCTGACTTGACTATCGAAAAATTTGAGTTTTGTTGCGCACAAAATCATCTACCCTAAGTACTCTATTTGAATCACTTTAAACGATTGAATGCACCTGTCGCTAGCTTCTCGAGCCGTGAGACCGGGACTCATGGGACCAAACGAGTCGTAGTCAGCATCGAACTTGACGACGTCTTCTAAAAATGTGGCAACACCTTCAGTTAACTCCGATTGCAGCGGACCTTGCATATCAACTATTCTTTGCTGCACTTGTTGAGACTGGAAGAAGAATAGGAAAGGTAAGTGCGATAATCTGCAACGCATTATATAACTTTTCGTACCTATTCATTCAGAAGAAGAAGCAATAACCTAAAATAAAAAAAATAAAATGTAACATTTGCATACGAGTAAGCCGCAAGAAAGGTGTCTGATTCCGAGACGGACACAAAAAGGTTTTAACCCATGAAGCTTTGTATTGATGCTGGTGGCGAGCTCTACAGCTTATTTTTAAATCTATATCTATTAGTGGTGAAACGATGGTTGTATAAAAAGATGCGGGGAGAGTTACTGAACGCGTTCACATCCAAGTCTTCACTTACCAGTTAAACAGCAGTTACACTGTCTTAGAAGGTCCCGCAGCCGGCGATGATTAAGATCAGAAAGCACAAGACACATGTTCACAAGCGTTATTGCGGAGCGTTATTCAAAGCGATTAAAGTTCGAATTTAGCGGTTTTATAGAATTATTGGCGACTGCGTGTTAGTCATTACACACACGACAGCGAGCGAGCGGAGCGGGTGCAGAAGAAGTGTGTCTTCTTCTTTAAAAGACTATCATGAGTGTTAGGGTCAGCTCACACCGAGACGTGACGCGACGCGACGCTGCGCGCACACTTTAAAAGAGCGACTCAAAATATAACTTTATTTTCTACACGAAAAGATACACATTTCATTGTGAGAATACAGAATACGTTGCACCATGCAGTGCTGCGCCTCGTGATGCCTCGCGGCGTAGAGCGATGCATCGCGACGCAGCGGTGCATCACCGGTACGCGCGGCGTGTAAGGGCGGCCGTACATGGACTGCTCGAGCAGTTAGCGGCTGAGCGACGTACACGGACCGCTCGAGCGGTCGGCGTCGACTGCTCGAGCGGTCGGTTGTTGACTGCTCGAGCTGTCGCTACCAACCGCTCGAGCAGTTGATTTTCTACCACAGTCGAGTCATGGATTCTGACGAGGAAGCACTGCTTTTGCTGCTTCTGCTCAAGCGGAGAAGACAGCAGCGACGTCAAATGAGACGAGACAGACAGACGCCGCGAGGCCACAAGGGACGGGGGGGAGGTCGGAGAGCTGTCGACTGCTCTAGCGCAGTCAACGGCTAGAGCAGTCGGTGTATGCCTCGCGACCGCTCGCGAGCGGTCGAAGGCACGATGGAATTTCGTCATGCAGTTGACGGCTTGAAGCGGTCGCAACTGCTCGAGCAGTCGTGTGTACGGCAGCAAATGAATGACTATAGTTCACCGCGCGGTCGCGGCTTTAAGCAGTCGGTCTCAACTGCTTGAAGCAGTCCGTGTACGGCCGCCCTTAGGGCGGCGCTGCGCCTCACGAAGCCGCGCAACGCCGCGAGGCGCAGCCGAGGCCCCCGTGGCGACTTATCTCTACTATTTCCGCCCAGACTTCGTGTAGAATTGATGCAATTCGGTCGAGTGCTCGAGTGAAATTATAATGATACTCGTAGACTGGGATCTTGTTATAATCTGACTCCTTGCAGTAGAGGAAGAGGAAGAAGAATACAAAAATAAAATTAAAAAGAAGACAGCAGTATTTGGGATTTGGGTGCATAATTTATATATAATGTAGAAACGTTCCGCTGCGCCGCGCGGCGTCTCGCTGCGCAGCGAGGCGTCGTGTTGCCAACGATTTTACGATGCACCTCGCAACGTTGCGATGCATCTCGCGGAGGCGCGCGGCGCAGCGCAAAATCACTGGCCTCTTCCAGTATCGTCGCGTCGCGTCTCGGTGTGAACTGACCCTTACTGTGCGTTGAATGTGTTGTTCGCGCATTCGATCGCAAACCATTCCAATCAGTTCATCCTCTGAACTAATTTAAACTGGAAGCGCTGATGAACCCAAGATTTACTCTATGGTTGGGTGAAGAATTGGCGCAAACAATAAGTTAAATATGTAGTATGAAACGAAGTTGATTTTCTTGTTTCTCCGCATCAAAAGTATAAGGTGGTTTAGAAGAAGTAAGCGCTCACACAGTCAGCCACGACAAACGAATTTGTACTATTTATATTTATAGATACGCTATTAAAATACATACTGTCAGTAACATATTTTGGAAAGCATAACGTAATCCGTACACCATGTCGGCATCTTCTTTAGGAACATCGATGTTAAACTGTTCAAAGGTCCCGTAGCTTTCTTCTATTAGATCGAGTTCCATGTCCATGCTGACAATTAAATAATGAGCTATAACTTGTTTCAAAACTAACATATTATATTTTTGTGGCCAAGTGGTTGTCGGACCACGCACAATGAAGGGTTCCGTAATTGGGATGACTTTATTCTAAGAATAAACTTAACATTGTATTTGAAAAACATGTGGCCATACATTCTAACTACGAATGTAAGTTTGTACGCATAATATTGGAAGATTTACCACGTTATTTTAAGACCATAGATTTCTTATAGGTTTTCCTGTAATCTATAAGTATAGAAATATATTCCGTATTTTTTTCAAAATGTGTGGTTCAGTAGTTTCGGAGATAAGGGCAATGGTCAATTTTCTTAAATAACTTTAATTTATTTTACAATTTTGAAAAGAAAACTGGAGACCCTCACTGTAAGCCTCACTGTAACTTGATGTCACACGGTACAGTGGTCAAAACTTTTTTTTTCTCCCCCAAAAGTGACCCCTATATTCAAAATGCATTTATTTACGTAACACGTCCGTGTTTGAGTCACAGAAATTTATATGTGTACCAAATTTCAATTTAATCGGTCCATTAGATTAGGAGCGTATTGGCTGCGACAGACGGACAGACAGACAGACAAACACACGAGTGATCCTATTGGGGTTTCGTTTTTTCATAACGTAACGTTTTTTTATACGGAACCTTAAACATCTTATTTTGGTTTATTATATTATGTCTTCAGCGTAGAAACCTTATAGATATTGAAGTTATCAATTTTTACTCCCCCAGGTCACATTGCAACTTTACACCCGTATATAAAAAATTGGTCCTCACCCGATGAATTCTTGTCTAATACGCTCGAGGCATAACATAGCGACTCTAACGTCATCCAAATCTTTAATCCTTTTGCCTAAAGTTTTCATTCGGTCGTTAATGAATTGCATCAACTTCATCACGCGGTCTTTATAAGCGAGACACAACAGTTTGCCCAATGTTCTCTTCCATTCGACCGATTCCAAATGTAAGGCCAATTGAATATGATCTGTAACATGGATGATTGGATTGAAACTAAATCAATGATTTTACTATGTCCGAAGTTTATATCAAAGCCCGCAACTAGGAATCAAAGAATTCGGTCGTTAATGAATTGCATCAACTTCATCACGCGGTCTTTATAAGCGAGACACAACAGTTTGCCCAATGTTCTCTTCCATTCGACCGATTCCAAATGTAAGGCTAATTGAATATGATCTGTAACATGGATGATTGGATTGAAACTAAATCAATGATTTTACTATGTCCGAAGTTTATATCAAAGCCCGCAACTAGGAATCAAAGAATGTACAGTTCATCATAGAGATCAATCATTTCTTTGTCCTCTATGATAGCAATTGTAACTATTCACTAAGTGATTTGAGTTTATAGAGGTATGAGGAACAGGGTGTAGTTCACTCATCCTCCATAGAAAAAAAGGGAGGATCCTCCGAACAGACGGGTGTCGTGTCTGGTGAGTAACTGCCCAACGGTGGATGTCGGGATGTTGTATAAATGCTAGTCGCGCGGTAAACTCTGATTGCGCGATGCAGGATTTGTGTGTCGTCAGGTCTTAGATGCGTAATCATGCGTAGTTCGCACAAATTGTTTTTGTTTGAATTATTTTCTAAGTAGTAAAATGCTATACGTATGGTATTGCATGCAAAAGGATGATAGTTAATGTTAGACAATCATTAAAAAGTACCCATGTTGATTTGTACAGAACCGATGATGTGACGATTGGGGAGACCTAGCACTTCTTCGGTCTGTCCCTCGTATTTGTGAAGCATGTCCTTCACTATAACATTCATAGGGTTAGAATCGACAAAATCTTGGACTTGCTGCACTCTGTCTTCTGCCCATAAATGCGCAAATCTTCCGTAGCTCTATAATAAATTATTAGACGAATATAATAAGGACCACCTTTGAAATAGTAGGAAAAAATATTTACGACATTAGAAAGAGTCAATCGAACTACTGGGATATATATTGCTTAATAAAATGATCATTGTTTTAGTTTTTATTATGCTTGTTGGTGTCAAATATGGATAACAAAATTCAAATAGATTGTGTGCTTGCTAGACGCGACCACACCACCCCAAAATTTTACAATATATTATAGTAGCGTGGTTTGAGATAGGCGTTATAGCTTGTGTGACACGATCTGTGGGATACATCGCACTATGTTTTAGAGAGATCCAAATAGTTCGAAAGCTTCGTTTTTATATGATCCAAGTAATAATTCTACGTTTGTAATATACAGGGTTTATGGGACAGCCCTCCGCAAACTAACAGGGTGCATTCAGCTCCTCATTTTGAATCATACTCCAACGGAAATTTGCTTAGGAAGATTTTATTTTTTTTATAGTTTTTTTAGTTTTTATTCCTTAATTTCAATGTAAAATTACATTCTCTGTACGCAGCAATCCAATTATGTAAATATAACTGCTAAAATAAAAAAAAAATCTGCAATGTGTGTTGAAATACTCTAACGAATGACGCGCGAAATCAGCTGTTCACTTTATGCATAGCTACAGAGTTCATCGAACTCACTCGTTGTACTGTCGTTCGCTACATGCGTTTTGCCACGGCAACGATACATTGCGTATGAAGTAATAAAACAAATCAGGTTTATTGGCTTCCCTTAACGTTCTTGAAATAATTTCATGTACCGGTCATCTTAGTATTATATACCTACTGAATTCACCCCCATCAGTCTGCGGAGGGCTGTCTCTTACATCCTGTATGTAGCTGTTATTTATAATACATTCGTACCGTCAAAAGTTTCTCTATATCAGGTTTGAACATATACATCATTCCTTGTAACGCCATCACCGATCGGACGATATCTTTATGTTCTGACACCATTCGGAAGTAGCTTCTTATGCCACCAATGTTTGCCCCCGACCGAGATCCTAACAATATTTCACATTAGCTTGACAAGCAAACGATATTCATTGTGATAAATAATGATAAATAAGTACGGTCAGCAACAAAGTTCGTAATAAAAAAATAAACGATAAATGATTTTATTTCTGTGACTAGGTTTTTACAAACACTTTAACACGTCAATCATATTTTAAAACGAGATGAGGTCGGCGTTTCGTATCTGACTACTCTGAGAAGGCCGAAACAAACTCAGAGGCCACAGTCTCTTTTAAAGTCCAGACATAATCTTGGTCAAATCATGTAAAGACCATGTAGATTGGTGTCTGAAATGGTATTTTGAAGAAAGAACCACACAGATTGAGTGGACCTATCCATTCATTGCACGCATTTGTCAGAAATCGTGCAGCTCAACTCGGAACATAAGGAGCTTAACGATTTGACGAACAATACCAAAGAAAGGACATTTGGGTAGGCCACATAAATTACTCAAACTGGCATACCATGATTAGCAAAAAAAAAACTGAAAAGAAAAAAAAAATCTGCCTCTGTTGTCTCACTGCAGGGCAAATGCTTCTTTTTCCTTTTTCCATTCAACACGATCCTGCGCCAATCTGGACCAATCCCGCCTATAGGCCTTACGCTCATCCCGTTAATGAAATTATTGATAAAAATATGTATAAAAAAACGAGCCTGATGTAAAATTATAGAATAGGTATCTATATTCAGCTATTCCACGAAATGCTGAAAACTAGTTTATTCTAATCATTTTAATAATTTATCTAATAAAGGAGTGTGGAAGAAAAAGACAAGAAAGCAATAAGGCATGTTTTTTTTTTTTTTACTTTGCTCCACTATTGGAATACGAGTATCTCTTGTTTCGTGGGTGCGTTTACAAACATTTAAATTCATATACACAAACAGCCAGATCCGGAACAACTATTTTTGATCATAACCTACAGCACAGATATAGATATACCTAGATAACGCAAGAGCAACTACTTCGCGTGCCAAAAATCGCACCAGCTTACGATCAAAAATCATAATAAGCCGCCACTTTCACGCTCTGTCCTGTGAACTGCTGGCTGGGTAAACGTGAGCGAGAGCGCGAGCTTGTGACGTCATAGTAGGTAGTCAAAAAATGGCACGCTTGGTTTTCATACAGTTCGTGATAATTGCGTTATCTAGGTACGAGTAGGTCCTAAAGAAAAATGCTGAAAGGAACTAAAGGTTAAATTGAACGAAACTGTAAACAAAAAGAAAATTGAAAAAAAAATATATATATATTGTGGCACAAAAATATTAAAGTACAGCGGAGCCCGAAAATCTTTCTCGGTTTCCAATAATCCGGTCCTTTGCCATAATCCAAGGATTTTCGGAAAGATCAGATTTTTTCAATTATCCTGCGACATATTATATAAAGTGACAGTGTTAACTGACTTTAGTTGCCGACCATACCAGAAAACCTCTTAGGAGCGCTACGCTAAAAAGCCATTGCAGTCCCAATCAATTTCTCATGGCAACTGTTAGACTTAAGTCTCAGGTAATCTTTTTTTTTTTACTTACCTTACCTCACCTCCCTACTTTTTGAAAATACCAATAGAAACAAACGCAAATCCCACTCTCTTATTAACCATTGCTTTCCTTAGAGGTTTACTGGTACCAATAAATGGATCGATGGTCCATTATCACATAAACACACTCTGTGTTACAGAATGAATTTCATTTGCTTGAACTGTCACAATTGTCTGTCACAAATTATTCAAGTTAAAAATAAAACAATACATGAGCAAACAGAAACCTAATTAGTACTTATATGTTTTATATAATTAAAACAGAAATCTACTGTTTTAATTATATAAAACATATATTTAACGGAAAGAAAACAACAGAATCAAGATGACATACCGGTGGTTGTGCTGCGTACTGCGGTCAATGTTGCCGACACTCCAGCTAATTGATCATTCTTTATTTGTTCCTGTTGCCCCCACATGAATACATAGCGATGGATGTCCATTATACAGTTTAATACCACCTAGGATCGGTCGATTTATGAAAAACAGTAAAATTATTTAAAGATTAAACAATGCCATGGTTAAAAATACGAAAAAACAAATCACCTGGGAGAACGCATTCTGTATCTCGTCCAAAGTAGGCTTTATAGATATTTTTGGAATTAGTAAGTACATGTTAGTCAACATAAGTGGACGCAGCTTTTTTTGCTCTTCTGGGTCAGTGGTCATTGTTAGAAAACTGAAACGTATAAAAATATTGGTGCCGATTCTCTTATCACAAAGTTCTTTAAACTAGCCTAAAAATCACCAAAAAGTTTGTTCATGTAAAACGACGATTTCGCATTCTGAAATTGCAATTGTAATTGCAATTGGCAATCATTGTCTATCTTCGGCAATACGAAAAAGCGATGAGGAGATCTATTGCGAAGCTGGACTTACCTATTTTGTATTAGCATTGGTTTCAAAGTTAGAGATTAACAACTCGATGCAATTCCCAAAATCTTTTAGAAACTTTTGAATGAAAATTGACAAGGTGCGACTGGAGTAGATAACCCAACAGAGAACCTTTATACAAACGCGCAAATGACAAATAATGCGAGATGGTACAAAACTTGAAACTTTGCCTCTGTTTTTGTAACGGTTATTCTGTGGCGCGAAGTTCGTACTAATTCGGTAACATGAAGATTACAGAAACGCATAATTACTTTTCTGGTAAGTGCGATTTAATGAGATTGTTTAATATATTTAATAAGTGCGATTTAATGAGCTAGCGTAGCAATCTTCTCTATTGGCCTGTAATGCGCTACGTATTCGTTTCTCATTAACCGTTGCCATACTTGTGCCCATGAATAATACAATTATTTTAAACTTCAGGATCTCTGTAGTTTTTCTCCGAACATTATTTTTATATATTTTTCGGTCGGAAAAAATTCCATGCTGAAATCGATTCAATCGCATGTCCAATGTTAAAGTTCAAGATTTTGAATAATTCGATAAAACTCATTTTTAACATCAGTTTTACTATAGGTACGTTATCCTCAAAAACCCGCCCATAATTTATAAGATTCTCGCTTCAGTCATTAGCGTTTCCTAGCGCCTTAAGGTGATTTAGTGTAAAATAAAATATAATAAAACTCTCGTCTACCTTGATACAGAAGCCCGCCGTCTTAGCATATCTAGACTAAATCGAGTACATTTAATTAGTGCTTCCACACACTTTGTAGCAAAATATGCAAACAGTTCATTACACTCGTTGACAGTGGCCCCCACCTCGTAACGGTCCGGGTTTGGAATCTCCAAAAATACTAAAACACACAACCATAAAAACTTTAAACAATGAAATCAATTTATAGATAAATAAATAAATTGATTTAATTTATAAATACTGCTTTTTCGAAGTCGAAAAAAAAAAAAACGCTAGGTATAAGTAGTTTAGTATATTTAAGTAGTTTTTCGTTAGAAGTGTTCTATTATAGTTTAACTGATACCTCTGTACCGCGCATTAGTTATAATAATAATAATAATAATAAATTTTATTCAAAAAATTACAAGGTATAAAAATAAGTACAGTTTTGCTAAAATGTAAATTATATTCCTAAGACTTACGTGCCTGAACTAGGTAATCCTGTGTTTCAGGCGAAAAGTACTAAGACAGTATTGTAAAAAAATAATAAATAATCTAAAAGTTGTCAATAGACAAATATAATTATGGTCAGTAGCTCTTAGTTTCTAAATTTGATAAATACTTATTGTAGTATACATACATATTTACTTTAACACAGTTAATAAATTCTCTGTATCTTCGTAAGACATCCTCTGGAGAGCTTCCTTGAGAATTCTCTTACAATTTGTGTAGTTCAGGGAGAAAATGTTTGCTTTCAAGTTTAGTGTGTTATAGAGGAGAGGACCGAGGTACAGGTAAAATTTGGATACAAAAGCATGTTTAGTTGTATTTTGTGGGCAGACTATATCTTTACGTCTTTTATTAGAATATTTAGTGCTGTAGGGTAGAGCTGTGTGTTGTTTTAATACAATGCCCATTATAAATAGTTGCCGAACTGTTAATACTTCGCAAGATTTGTATAGCAGGTTAGTAGGAAAAAGGAAAGGGCGGAAAGTAGACACTTTGAGAATCGCCCTCTGAGCTCTCTCGATGGTTAGTAACCTTGTTTTACCCGCTCCACCCCATGTGGTAATACAGTAAGTTAATATCGATTGACATAGAGCAAAGTAAACTTGTCGAACTATTTTAGGGTCAGCAATATAGCGTAACTTTTTAAAAACAAATATCAACTTGCGAATTCTATTATTTAAAACTTCTATATGTTGTTTGAACGAAAGTGTTTCATCTATTATAACACCAAGGTATTTTGTTATATTTGCCACTTTAATGCTGGGACAAACACATTGGTTATCTGTGGGAACTGCGCAATAATGAGCATATAATGTTGTGGTCCTAGTTGGTGTTTGCTTGCGCATCGAAAACTTAGTGTAATTTGTCTTGTCTGCATTTAATGTTAGTGAATTAAATTGAAGCCATTTATTAACAACATTGAATCCGTGTTGCGCAAACTTGTAGACATTTTCTTCTGAGTCAGACGAAAAAAGAAGGGCAGTGTCATCAGCATAAGAAACAATTTGGCCGTGATTTAGATTTAGATTACAAAGATCATTTATGTATATCAAAAACAACGTAGGCCCTAAAATACTTCCTTGGGGAACTCCGAAGGACGTGTTTTTTTCATAATCGCTGAGAACATTGCCAATCCTTACACATTGGGTACGGTCCTCTAGATAGCTCTTAAAAAGGTTTAGCTGGGTGCCTCTGATACCAATGGCTTCAAGCTTGTGCAACAGAATAGGAATAGAAACCGTATCAAAAGCTTTGGCGAGGTCTAGGAAGATTCCTACGGTGTGGTTACCTTTATCAAGTTCTTGTGCTAGATAGTCGGTCAGATGATGGACGGCATCGTCTGTTGACATTTTAGGCCTAAATCCAAACTGCCGTTTAGATAAAATTAACTTATCCTCCAAGTATTTGTAAAGCCTCTTATTTATATTTTTTTCTAATATTTTAGACATAGAAGGCAGTAAGGAAATAGGTCTATAATTTGTCACTTGATCTTTACTGCCTGATTTATAAACAGGGACAACAACAGCTTTTTTTAGGCACTCTGGAAAAATACCTGTAGATAAACATTTTTGGAAAATATAAGTTAATGGCGGTACCAAAATACGCCTGAATTGTTTAATTATTTTATTTGGTATGTTATCCCAGCCAACCGCACAGTCGTCCTTTAAACTCATAATTATCGTTTCTACTTCAGTCTCGTCAGTGTCTAGCAACGCAAAGGATGATAAAATAGTGCTACACGTAAATGGTGTGCTTGTTAGATATTGTGATTGGCCCTGTACTTTCTCAGCCAAACACTTTCCAACGTTAACAAAAAAATTATTTGCTATGTTGGCAGATGTTAGTGGTGATGAGTGTGCTTGTAATAAACCTGATGATGACTGATTTTGTTTCAAGTTATACGTTACACTTTTAATAAAATTCCAGATTTTTTTACTATTAGTACCAGCCTTTTCTAGCGCAATTTTATCGTAGTTGCTTTTTACTTTTTTTAGAAGATCATTACAAAAGTTACGATATCGTTTGTACGACTGCTGCAAAATTAAATTATCGGGATTTGATTTGGCTTTCATATGCAATTTATCCCTATTTTTCATACAGCGAATGAGACCTGTCGTGACCCATGGTTTTATGTTATAGTTTTTATTATTTTGCCGAGATATGACCGTGTTCTTCTGAATTGCATGTTGTACATTTTTGATTAGGTACAACATACAAAACTGCGGATCAGCGGAAAAGTAGACTGGGTCAAAGTCGATATTACGTAAGTCTTCTTCAAGTTTATTTACATTTAGACTAGAAATGGTGCGAGTGACTACTTTTGGTAATTTACAATTTAAAATAAGTAGGGTAGCACTGTGATCAGTTATTGTTGAATTAGTTACAAGGGTTAGTGCAGGGAAATTCGACTTGAGTATTGTATGGTCCAAACAGGAGCCACTTTGATGTGTAGGAAGCGTGTGAGCAGGAAGCATACCATGGAAGGCGCATAGGTTAAGGTATTCCTCGGCAGATGCGTCAGCACTTTCTGGAATAATATTGATGTTGATATCCCCAATTAAAATTGTATTTTTGAAGGATGACAGGTTTTGCAAGATGTCATTTAGAGAGTCTGTGAAATTGTTTATATTTCTAAAAGAGGGGGGTCGATATAAGGCAAGTATCGCTAAATCTGACCCAATTTTAATTAACAATCTATTACAGTCGTGCATATTAGGTTCCTCGACAGACACATTGAGATGATTTCTTGCATAAACTATCACCCCATCGTTCTGATTGTAGTTTATATTACTTTTATACATATTATATCCCGGAATTAGTGGTATGTTATATTTTTTGGAAAGCCAACATTCGGTTAAGACAATAACGTCACAGTTTATGTCGAGACGTTGTAGAAAAATGCTAAAGTTGTCGAAATTCTTAAAAATACTGCGAATATTTTGGGTTAGTATGGTTAGTGGACTAGTGTGGGAGGAAAGATATTGCTTACAGTGTTCAACGTCACAAACATGGGATTCAGATACAGAGAAATTATCTATGTCATTAATTAAATTATTAATCATAATTATAACTATAAAAACAGTAACAAGGACCAGAAAAATACGTAATTAGCGGCGCTCTTAGGCGCCTCCATAATCAACAGAATTTATGTACCTCTTTTCAGCCATTATTTTCGCTGGACAGTCAGCAGCGCTTGTCTTGTGATTGCTCGGCTTTTTGAAGTGCAAGCAAGTAGCGCATTTTGGTTCCTCAGACTTCTTCGTGCATTCCTTAATGGAGTGACCCTGATCACCACAGTGGCCACAGGTATAGGTGGTCTCCCGACAAGATTTGGCCGCATGTCCGTACTGCTGGCACTTATAGCAGCGTGTGACTAGAGTAAAGTCTCTCACAGGGCATGACGACCAATTTACAAACACCCTGTCTTTAGATATCAGAGCTTTGCGTATGTCTGCAGATACTTCTAATATATAATTGCAAGTTTCAGCGTCCTTCTTCCCTGATTTATGGCTTAACTTAATGGTGCTCAAAAAGGTCTCGAGGCTGCAATCTTGAAGGGTTTCGGCTAGATTCTGGTGGAACAAACAAGTAAAAACTTCCATTTCTTGCATGGATGAGGGCACTCCGATAACTACTACTCTAGGCTTCCTTTTTGGGGGTTCGTCTACTGTAAGGCCTGAATTTGAAAGCTGCATCGATTTTTTCACCTTCTCAATATCGTCCTTTGTTTCAGTGCTGATAATGACACCGCCATTTTTCGTCTTACGTAGTCCTCTTACCTGAAGTTTCATTTGCTCGGGGCATATAATTTTTTGGACAAGTGTTTTGGTCTCCTCACTCGACTTCAGTTTGTCGTTAGGGTATATGGCTACTGAGCTTAAATTTGTCGGCTGTATAAAATTATTGGTACCTTTTTTAACCATGTCAGCAAAAGAAGTCTCCGTAACTGGTTTAGTTGAAGCCCTGATTGACAGCTTAAGGTCTTGCAGTTGCTGCGACAGATCAATTTGGTCTTCGAGTGTTTGGACTGTGGAGTGGGTCTGGACGGCTCTCATCTTAAGGGACTGATACTGAACGGCCATCTGCGATGTGCCGTGACCAATTTTACGGCATAGGGTACTTATACGCAGTTTTTGCTCCATATTTAATTTGCCCTCTGATGAAATAGTGCACACTTCATTAAGGCACTGCTCAATGGACGTCATCCAGTTCTGGATTTCCGGCGTTGGTATGAGTTCCATCTTGACCTCTTCTCTTTTGCTGGGCGGTTGACGGTCAGGTGCGGGTGCGGGTACGGGGGAAAGTGGACCTGCAGACGCAGGTGCGGCACAGTCACTGGGACACTCAGGCACAGGTGTAGGAGGTGGGCTCCGAGCACATCTGCCACCCCGGCTGAAGGGACTGGTTTCCATTGTGATACAAGTTATTTACTTTATATCACTAAACACATTTTCACAGAAACGATTTGCACATATCATGCCTACGTATGACACAGTTTGCTTTACTACCGGCTATTTGGTAAAACCAGGTCACGAGTCAGCAAGTGATTATTTATTTATTTTAATAAAATCTTCGACACGTCTGTTCACAACAAAGTCCTGAATAGCTAAAATCATGTGTTATGTGCGCGGCAAGACGATGAGACAATGTAGGCCACTTATTCGTCAACGCTCCGCCGCCACCGTGCATTTCTAAGGCACTGATGTATATGTAGTTTGACCGATAACGCTGGGTACAGCAATATCGGTCAAACTATACATCACAGTGGCTGAATTAATACTAATTTAAATGTAGTCAACAAATAAACTTAGTTGCTTTTGCAACTGCTTAAAAAGTTTAAGTTTAAGTGGTTGGTTCGTCCAGGTGTCACGTAAGTTAAGTAATTTGATATTATACCTTAATTATTGCCTGTTATGATTATGTTGTTGTGTAAAGTATATTATTGCCAATATTGGTAATGTGTTAAATTGTTTAATGGAATACTCATGTTCCTACCTTTATATTATTATAATAATGTTGCTATTAATCTGAGTAAAGGTCCAATAGATAGAATTATCTGTTTTGAGATAACGGTAATTTATGATAGAATACTTAATGCTGTTTCCGTGGAGTTTCTATTCCGTTCTTCTCCACGAAGACCTAGTTTTGGAACGGACAACTAGCTTTCTCAGTAACGTTACCTTGACAAGCTCAAATTGAAATAAATGCCTAGTCTTGTCTTTCTGTGCTTTTCTTTATAAAATCCTTTCCCTACACACCATATTCTTAGGGACTTTCATACATAGTAAACTACTAGTTACCATTCTGATACACAAAGCTTGCTAATAAAGTGGCTATCAATACCTATAAATGTAGTTTACATTTAGAATCTGATTAAACGTTCACACGTTCACTCGTACGTTGATTGATTTAACGTTATTTTATTTTTGTAACTGTGTTTTTGAACACATTCCTTTTCTTCCCTTTTTGGAGAAACTAGAACATTTGCAAAGGTTTTATTGAAATATAAGTTCGTTCCTCCTACCCTCAGACCAAATAAAAAACCAAATAATAGGTTTTTTATTTGGTCTGAGCTCCTACCTAGGTGCTTGAATTTTTTTAAACATGTGAAGTCGTGTAGAAGTGTGCAGATCTTTGACTGGCAGACTACGAAATGATGATAGTAATAATTTCTACCTGAGTCTTCAGGAATCACTCTTGTGGCTGAAGTCACTTGTTTTAAAGCTTTTTCTATATCCAACCTTAAAATAACAGAATTAAAAGTTAGGAAGTAAGTAATAAATAATAATAATAATAACCGGGACACTGGGTGTCCATTTCAACCACGCGGCCAACTCATAAAATTTGATGTAACTTTGCCAGGAATTAGTGGTAATTTGAAACTATACACCCCTCTTTTCCTGAATTTGTTGCAAAAAAAAAATCAAGACGCTATGAACAAAAATAGTTGGCCGCTAGAACCGCCACTTGCCTTAGACATCGCCTGTGATTACGCAGAAACTAAATAACGCAGATAGGCGAATGATGCATCAAAAAAAAAGGTCTTAATTTTTTGTAATTGTTGCAAAAATAAAAAACATGAAAACGTAATGAATACACAAAAAGTTATGCTACAGTTAGTTTCCAGGTTATAGGTAGGTAGGTATCTCACCATAAATATCAAATTAATAGAGGCTTATGTGTATGGACAATTAGTTGCTAATTTTTTGTAGCGAAACAACAAGAAAAATCACTAGAAAATAGGTTCAATATTTTTTTTTTTTTGAGTTGGTTTTAGTTGGCCGCTCGGACGGCAATATGCCTAAAATACAATGGCGTTTACTTCGTTAATAAAAATAGGTTCAAGCTTAGTTAAAGTACTAATCGACAGGTAACGTAACCTAGTTTGGATAAATGTGGCGAAAATAACGGTGAAATTCATATTTTAGGAGATATTAACTGAAATATAGTAAGTAGTATGAAACTGTATTAGAGTATGGGACCATGAATTTTCACAATGAAGTGAGACTGAATCGAGATTATTGGAATGTTTGCTAGTCATAACTAATTTTTTACGACGTGTGTTACACTTTAAGGCATCCTATAGCATAGCATACGACGGCACGGTTGGCGCAAGCGCAGCTAGCTGCGTGTCGCGGGTTTGATTCCCGCACTGAACAAATATTTGTATGTAGATGTTCCGGGTCTGGCTGTTTGTATATGTGTGTTTAAATGTTTGTATACGCACCCACAATACAGGAGAAATCCCGAGAGTTGGGCAAGACTTAAAAAAATATATATCCATACTAATATTTTATATATTTATCATTATTATAATTATTTTTTATACTTTATATATTGTTGCTATATGTTTATATGTTATATTTAATATTTTAATTTAAGACTTCGCATATTCATATTATTCTCTTCATGTTCTCACACACTATTGTCTACATTTCTTTTTCATTTCTCCTTTCGCAGGTCTGCTGGAGAAATGAATAAGAAATGTAGACAATGGTGCCGATTCCCTTGTTCACAAACTAAACTAAATTTAAGTTCAGTGCATCTTTTTCTTTCTATTTCATTAAGAAAAGGACAGAAGATACATTTTAGTTTAGTCCTGTCAAACTAATCAGCGCCTGTCACTACTCCATACAAGTTTAGACGTGATTAAAAACTTGCCGACTAAAATTACGTCAATTTACGTCAAGCGCTGATTAATTTGACAGGACTAAACTAAAATTTATCTTCTTTCCTTTTCTTAATGAAATAGAAAGAAAAAGATGCACTGAACTTAAATTTAGTTTAGTTTGTGAACAAGGGAATCGGCACCAGTAGTGTGTAATTATAATTTGAGTACAAAGGTACTGCTTATTTCTTAAGAAATTTTATTCGCAGGTCTGCTGGAAGAAATTTCTTAAGAAATGAGCAGTAGGTACCTTTGTACTGAAATTATAATTATGTCGTATCTCTATGTATTTAACTGTGTTTACATAAATAATAAAATAAATAAATAAATAAAAATAAATGTGGAAGTAACTCTGTCTGTCTGTCTGTCTGTCTGTATGTTACGTTTTCACGCCTAAACCGCTGAACCGATCGTCATGAAATTTAGCAGAGATATAGCCTGGGATATGGAGAAGGATATAGGGTACTGTTTTACGCGATAACCGACATACACGCGGGCGGAGCCGCGGGCAAAAGCTAGTGTATGTATACTGTGTATATATATGTGTACTTTTTGGGTGAACAAAAATCATGGAACTATAGGTGTTTGGTTACTTAGTTTTCACTGCTATCGGCAATCCCCAAAGACTGCCCCGTTTTTTTTTTTTTGGGTGGGAAATTATCCAATAATTTCTCCCGATCTGGGCGGACACACCATACACAAACACATACTTACACAAACAAATATACAAAAACCCATGCACAAATACACACAAACACCCATTTACAAATACACAAAAACACCCATGCACAAACACACACCATACACAAACATACACTACAAACATTACACATTATACATTAAACATTTGTGTACAAACACACACACACACTTACACAAGCAAACAAATACACAAACCCCCATGCACAAATACTCTCAAACACCCAAGCACAAACACACAAATACGCACAAACACCCGTGCATAAATACACAAACACCTATGCACGAATACACACAAACACCCATGCACAAACACACACAAACACTCATGCATAAACACACAAACACCTATGCACAAATACAAGAACACTCATGCACGAACACACAAATCCGCATGCACAAACACAACGGTTTGTGTGTGTTTATGCATGGGTATTTGTGTGTTTGTGTGTATTTGTGCATGCTTGTTTGTGTGTTTGTGCATGGGTATTTGTGCGTGTTTGTATGTTTGTCTGTTTGCGCAAGGGTATTTGTGTGTATTTGTGAATAGGTGTTTTAGTGTGTTTGTGCATGGGTGTTTGTGTGTATTTGTACATGTGTGTTTGTGTGTATTTGTGCATGCTTATTTGTGTGTTTGTGCATGCGTGTTTGTACGTGCTTTTGCATGGGTATTTGTGCGTGTTTGTGTGTTTGTGCAAGCATGTTTGTCTGTTTGCGCAAGGGTGATTGTGTGTATTTGTGCATAGGTGTTTTAGTGTGTTTATGCATGAGTGTTTGTGTGTGCTTGTGCATGGGTGATTGTGTGTATTCGTGCAATGGTAATAGTGCGTGTTTGTGCATGGGTGTTTGTGTGTTTGTGCTTGGGTAATTGTGTGTATTCGTACATAGGTGTTTGTGTGTTAATGCATGGGTATTTGTGTGTATTTGTGCATGTGTGTTTGTATGTATTTGTGCACGCTTGTTTATGTATTTGGCATGCGTGTTTGTGCGTGATTTAGCATGGGTATTTGTGCGTGTTTGTGTGTTTGTGCATGCATGTTTGTCTGTTTGTGCAAGGTTGTTTGTGTGTATTTGTGCATAGGTGTTTTAGTGTGTTTATGCATGAGTGTTTGTGTGTGTTTGTGCATGGATGTTTGTGTGTATTCGTGCATAGGTGTTTGTGAGTATTTGTACATGCTTGTTTGTGTGTTTGTGCATGCGTGTTTGTGAGTGTTGTTGCATGGATATTTGTGCGTGTTTGTGCATGCATGTTTGCCTGTTTGCGCAAGGGTGATTGTGTGTATTTGTGCATAGGTGTTTTAGTGTGTTTATGCATGAGTGTTTGTGTGTGTTTGTGCATGGGTATTTGTGTGTACTTGTGCATAGGTGTTCTAGTATGTTTATGCATGAGTGTTTGTGTGTATTTGTGCATGGGTGTTTGTGTGTATTTGTGCATAGGTATTTGCGTGTTTATGCATGAGTATTTGTATGTATTTGTACATGGGTGTTTGTGTGTGCTTATGCATGGGTATTTGTGTGTGTTTGTGCATGGGTGTTTGCGTGTATTCGTGCATGCTTGCTTGAATGTTTGTGCATGCGTGTTTGTCTGTTGCGCAAGGGTGATTGTGTGTATTTGTGCATAGGTGTTTTAGTGTGTTTATGCATGAGTGTTTGTGTGTGTTTGTGCATGGGTATTTGTGTGTACTTGTGCATAGGTGTTCTAGTATGTTTATGCATGAGTGTTTGTGTGTATTTGTGCATGGGTGTTTGTGTGTATTTGTGCATAGGTATTTGCGTGTTTATGCATGAGTATTTGTATGTATTTGTACATGGGTGTTTGTGTGTGCTTATGCATGGGTATTTGTGTGTGTTTGTGCATGGGTGTTTGCGTGTATTCGTGCATGCTTGCTTGAATGTTTGTGCATGCGTGTTTGTCTGTTGCGCAAGGGTGATTGTGTGTATTTGTGCATAGGTGATTTAGTGTGTTTATGCATGAGTGTTTGTGTGTTTGTACAGGGGTGTTTGTGTGTATTTATGCATAGGTGTTTTTATGTTTATGCATGAGTGTTTATGTGTATTTGTGCATGGGTGTTTGTGTGTATTTGTGCACGCTTGTTTGTGTGTTTGTGCATGCATGTTTGTGCGTGTTTTTGCATGGGTATTTGTGTGTTTGTGCATGCATGAAAGTCTGTTTGCGCAAGGATGATTGTGTGTATTTTTGCGTAGGTGTTTTAGTGTGTTTATGAATGAGTGTTTGTGTGTGTTTGTGCATGAATATTTGTGTGTATTTGTGCATGGGTGTTTGTGTGTATTCGTGCATAGGTGTTTGTGTGTATTTGTACATGCTTGTTTGTGCATGCGTGTTTGTGCGTGTTTTTGCATGGATATTTGTGCGTGTTTGTGTGTTTGTGCATGCATGTTTGTCTGTTTGCGCAAGGGTGATTGTGTGTAGGTGTTTAAGTGTGTTTGTACATGAGTGTTTGTGTGTGTTTGTGCATGGGTATTTGTGTGTATTTGTGAATAGGTGTTCTAGTATGTTTATGCATGAGTGTTTGTGTGTGTTTGTGCATGGGTGTTTGCGTGTATTCGTGCATGCTTGCTTGAATGTTTGTGCATGCGTGTTTGTCTGTTGCGCAAGGGTGATTGTGTGTATTTGTGCATAGGTGATTTAGTGTGTTTATGCATGAGTGTTTGTGTGTTTGTACAGGGGTGTTTGTGTGTATTTATGCATAGGTGTTTTTATGTTTATGCATGAGTGTTTATGTGTATTTGTGCATGGGTGTTTGTGTGTATTTGTGCACGCTTGTTTGTGTGTTTGTGCATGCATGTTTGTGCGTGTTTTTGCATGGGTATTTGTGTGTTTGTGCATGCATGAAAGTCTGTTTGCGCAAGGATGATTGTGTGTATTTTTGCGTAGGTGTTTTAGTGTGTTTATGAATGAGTGTTTGTGTGTGTTTGTGCATGAATATTTGTGTGTATTTGTGCATGGGTGTTTGTGTGTATTCGTGCATAGGTGTTTGTGTGTATTTGTACATGCTTGTTTGTGCATGCGTGTTTGTGCGTGTTTTTGCATGGATATTTGTGCGTGTTTGTGTGTTTGTGCATGCATGTTTGTCTGTTTGCGCAAGGGTGATTGTGTGTAGGTGTTTAAGTGTGTTTGTACATGAGTGTTTGTGTGTGTTTGTGCATGGGTATTTGTGTGTATTTGTGAATAGGTGTTCTAGTATGTTTATGCATGAGTGTTTGTGTGTATTTGTGCATGGGTGTTTGTGTGTATTTGTGCATAGGTATTTGCGTGTTTATGCATGAGTATTTGTATGTATTTGTACATGGGTGTTTGTGTGTGCTTATGCATGGGTATTTGTGTGTGTTTGTGCATGGGTGTTTGCGTGTATTCGTGCATGCTTGCTTGAATGTTTGTGCATGCGTGTTTGTCTGTTGCGCAAGGGTGATTGTGTGTATTTGTGCATAGGTGATTTAGTGTGTTTATGCATGAGTGTTTGTGTGTTTGTACAGGGGTGTTTGTGTGTATTTATGCATAGGTGTTTGTATGTTTATGCATGAGTGTTTATGTGTATTTGTGCATGGGTGTTTGTGTGTATTTGTGCACGCTTGTTTGTGTGTTTGTGCATGCATGTTTGTGCGTGTTTTTGCATGGGTATTTGTGCATGTTTGTGTGTTTGTGCATGCATGAAAGTCTGTTTGCGCAAGGATGATTGTGTGTATTTTTGCGTAGGTGTTTTAGTGTGTTTATGAATGAGTGTTTGTGTGTGTTTGTGCATGAATATTTGTGTGTATTTGTGCATGGGTGTTTGTGTGTATTCGTGCATAGGTGTTTGTGTGTATTTGTACATGCTTGTTTGTGCATGCGTGTTTGTGCGTGTTTTTGCATGGATATTTGTGCGTGTTTGTGTGTTTAAGCATGCATGTTTGTCTGTTTGCGCAAGGGTGATTGTGTGTAGGTGTTTAAGTGTGTTTGTGCATGAGTGTTTGTGTGTGTTTGTGCATGGGTATTTGTGTGTATTTGTGAATAGGTGTTCTAGTATGTTTATGCATGAGTGTTTGTGTGTATTTGTGTATGGGTGTTTTGTGTATTTGTGCATAGGTGTTTGCGTGTTTATGCATGGGTATATGTGTGTATTTGTGCATGGGTGTTTGTGTGTGTTTTTGCATGGGTATTTGTACGTGTTTGTGTGTTTGTGCATGCATGTTAGTCTGTTTGCGCAAGGGTATTTGTGTGTATTTGTGAATAGGTGTTTTAGTGTGTTTATGCATGAGTTTACCCATGCACAAACACACACAAACAGCCATGCACAATCACACCCAAACATTCATGCACAAACAACCTTGCGCAAACACCATCATGCATGCACAAACACACAAACACACACAAACAAGCATGCACTAATACACAAAAACACCCATGCACAAATACACACAAAAACCCATGCATAAACACACAAATACCCATGCATAAACACACAAACACCAATGCACAAACGCACAAACAAGCATGCATAAATACACACAAAAACCCTTGCACAAATACACACTATCACCCATGCACAAACCAATAATCAAGCATGCACAAATACACACAAACACACATGCACAAAATACATACACCCATGAATAAGTACACACAAACACGCATGCACAAACACACATGCATTAACACACAATCACCCATGCATAAACACACAAACACCCATGCACAAATACACACAATCACCCATGCACAAATAAATAATCAAGCATGCAAAAATACACACAAACACCCATGCATAAACATACAAACACCTATGCACAAATACACAAACACCTATGCACAAATACACACAAACAACCATGCACAAACACACAAACACCTATGCACAAATACACACAAACACCCATGCACAAATACACACTAACACCCATGCACAAACACACAAATACCCATGCATAAACACACAAACACCCATGCACAAACACACAAACACTCATTCATAAACACACTAAAACACCTATGCACAAATACACACAAATAGCCAGGCACAATAAAAACACCCATGCACAAACACACAAACACCTATGCACAAACAGACAAACACCTATGCACAAATACACTCATGCACAAATACATACAAATACCTATGCACAAACACACACAAATACTTATGCACAAATACACACAATCACCCTTGCATTAACATACAAACACCTATGCACAAACACACACATACCCCTATGCAAAAGACAACAAACACCTTTGTACATGTACACACAAACAGCCATGCACAAACACGCATGCACAAACAAACAAACAAGCATGCACAAATACACACAAACACTCATTCATAAACACACTAAAACACTTAGGCACAAATACACACAATCACCCTTGCGCAAACAGACTTACATGCATGCACAAACACACAATCACGTACAAATACCCATGCAAAAACACTCGCAAACATACATGCACAAACACACAAACAAGCATGCACAAATACACACAAATACATATGCACAAATACACACAAACACCCATGCACAAATACACACAAACACCCATGCACAAACACACAAACACTCATGCATAAACACACTAACACCCATGCACAAATACACATAATCACCCATGCACAAACAAATAATCAAGCATGCACAAATACACACAAACACCCATGCACAAACACACAAACACTCATTCATAAACACACTAAAACACCTATGCACAAATACCCACAAACACCCATGCACAAACACACAAATACCCATGCATAAACACACAAACACCCATGCACAAACACACAACTACTCATTCATAAACACACTAAAATACCTATGCACAAACACACACAAACACCCATGCACAAACACACACATACAACTATGCAAAAGACAACCAACACCTTTGCACATGTACACACAAACAGCCATGCACAAACACGCATGCACAAACAAACAAACAAACAAGCATGCACAAATACACACAAACACTCATTCATAAACACACTAAAACACCTATGCACAAATACACACAATCACCCTTGCGCAAACAGACTTACATGCATAAACAAACACACAATCACGTACAAATACCTATGCAAAAACACGCGCAAACATACATGCACAAACACACAAACAAGCATGCACAAATACACACAAATACATATGCACAAATACACACAAACACCCATGCATAAACATACAAACACCTATGCCCAAATACACAAACACCCATGCACAAACACACAAATACCTATGCACAACTACACACAAACACCCATGCACAAACACACAAACACTCATTCATAAACACACTAAAACACCTATGCGCAAATACACACAAACACCCATGCACAAATACACACAAATAGCCATGCACAAATACACAAAAACACCCATGCATAAACATACAAACACCTATGCACAAATACACACAAACACCTATGCACAAATACACACAATCACCCTTGCATAAACATACAAACACCTATGCACAAACACACACAAACACCCATGCACAAATACACACAAACACCCACGCACAAATACACACAACACCTATGAACAAACACACAAACAAATATGCACAACTACACACAAACACCCATGCACAAATACACACAAACACCCATGCATAAACACACACAAACACCCATGCATAAACATACAAACACCTTTGCACAAATACACAAACACCCATTCACAAATACACACAAACACCCATGCACAAATACACACAAACACCCATGCACAAATACACACAACACCTATGCACAACTACACACAAACACCCATGCATAAACATACAAACACCTTTGCACAAATACACAAACACCCATTCACAAATACACACAAACACCCATGCACAAACACCCATGCACAAATACACACAAACACCTATGCACAAATACACAAATACCCATGCACAAATACACACAAACACCTATGCACAAATACACAAACACCCATGCACAAATACACACAAACACCCATGCACAAACACACAAACACCTATGCACAAATACACACAAACACCCTTGCACAAACACACAAATACCCATGCATAAACACACAAACACCCATGCACAAACACACAAACACCTATGCACAAATACACACAAACACCCATGCACAAATACACACAAACACCCATGCATAAACATACAAACACCTTTGCACAAATACACAAACACCCATTCACAAATACACACAAACACCCATGCACAAATACACACAAACACCCATGCACAAATACACACAACACCTATGAACAAACACACAAACACCTATGCACAACTACACACAAACACCCATGCACAAACACACAAACACCTATGCACAAATACACAAACACCCATGCACAAATACACATCAACACCCATGCACAAACACAAAAACACCCATGCATAAACATACAAACACCTATGCACAAATACACACAAACACCCATGCACAAATACACACAAACACCCATGCATAAACATACAAACACCTTTGCACAAATACACAAACACCCATTCACAAATACACACAAACACCCATGCACAAATACACACAAACACCCATGCACAAATACACACAACACCTATGAACAAACACACAAACACCTATGCACAACTACACACAAACACCCATGCACAAATACACACAAACACCCATGCATAAACACACACAAACACCCATGCATAAACATACAAACACCTTTGCACAAATACACAAACACCCATTCACAAATACACACAAACACCCATGCACAAACACCTATGCACAACTACACACAAACACCCATGCACAAATACACAAACACCTATGCACAAATACACAAATACTCATGCACAAATACACACAAACACCTATGCACAAATACACAAACACCCATGCACAAATACACACAAACACCCATGCACAAACACACAAACACCTATGCACAAATACACACAAACACCCATGCACAAATACACAAACACCCATGCACAAATACACACAAACACCCATGCACAAACACACAAACACCTATGCACAAATACACACAAACACCCATGCACAAATACACACAAACACCCTTGCACAAACACACAAACACTCATTCATAAACACACTAAAACACCTATGCACAAATACACAAACACCCATGCACAAATACACATCAACACCCATGCACAAACACAAAAACACCCATGCATAAACATACAAACACCTATGCACAAATACACACAATCACCCTTGCATAAACATATAAACACCTATGCTCAAACACACACAAACACCCATGCACAAATACACACAAACACCCATGCACAAATACACACAAACACCCATGCACAATTACACAAATACCCATGCATAAACACACAAACACCTATGCACAAATACACACAAACACCCATGCACAATTACACAAATACCCATGCATAAACACACAAACACCTTTGCACGAATACACACAAACACTCATGCATAAACACACTAAAACACCTATTCACAAATACATACAAATACCCTTGCGCAAATACACACAAACACCCATGCACAAATACACACAAATAGCCATGCACAAACCCGTACAAACACGCATGCACAAACACACAAACAAGCATGCACAAATACACACAAACACCCATGCACAAATACACACAAACACCCATGCACAAACACACAAACACTCATGCATAAACACACTAAAACACCTATTCACAAATACATACAAATACCCTTGCGCAAATACACACAAACACCCATGCACAAATACACACAAATAGCCATCCACAAACCCGTACAAACACGCATGCACAAACACACAAACAAGCATGCACAAATACACACAAACACCCATGCACAAACACACTAAAACACCCATGCACAAATACACACAAACACCCATGCACAAATACAAACAAATAGCCATGCACAAATACACAAAAACACCCATGCATAAAAATGCAAACACCTATGCATAAACATACAAACACCTATGCACAAATACACACAAACACCCATGCACAAATACACAAAAGCACCCATGCACAAACACACATAAACACTAATTCATAAACACACACAAACACTCATGCATAAACACACTAAAACACCTATTCACAAATACACACAAATACCCTTGCGCAAACAGACTAACATGCATGCACAAACACACAAACACGCACAAATACCCATGCAAAAACCACACAAACACGCATGCACAAACAAACAATCAAGCATGCACAAATACACAAAAACACACATGCACAAAACCACACAAATACCCATGCACAAACACACACAAACGCTCAAGCATAAACACACTTAAACACCTATGCACAAATACACACAAACACCACACTTTAACCTTCGTTCCTGACAAATATCTTTCGTATAGTTATAGTTTTCATTTATTTTCTTCGGTTTGCTCGTGTACTAGACGACTCATCTCATATTTTATGTCATAAAATAAATTCGTATTTCAATATCGCGATAAATATATAATTTTAACCGTAATAGTATAAATTTGTTTTAATTGTTAATTTTTCTTGTAAAATACTTTTCTTGGCGTTTTTTTTATCTTATCCAAATTCTATATTTTTTTAAACTCTTATTATTGACTGGTCAATCAAATCCAATAAGTTTTTTATGATTTAACCATTTAACTTAGCCGTAAAAGTAGTATTTTACTTTTATATTTTAAGCTATTGCATAGCTTCTATCGCGGGCCTTGAGCGCGGGGACCGAATCCAGAAATTCCGTAACGAAAAAACCTCACGCTCCCCACTCCGACGGTTTCCCTACACCAGTACCCTCTAGTGATCTAATAATTTCTGGCAGTTCCTTTTTTCTGTGTACTGCGTATTTTATTCTTATAAATATTAGTTTATTAAATTATGATCTTCACAAAAAGTGATTGTTGATAGTACATTCAGTTCCCCAGTTGCACCGCAAGGCTACAATGACTTAATTAAAGCTTGCCAAATAGTTGATACCATTCCAGTTGAACAATTTTTAAACTTGACTAGACGGTTGGAAATGACTCATGTACATGGAATTTTTTCGCTGTCAAACAGTTTGTCACTCTTTTTTTATTTAAAATTACTTTAGGTTCAACACTTTCGTCTATTTTAAAGTTGTTATTATGCTTATATTTGAATAGTATTTGACTTTGTTTACGTAGTTATACACTTTTACGACGTTCAGCACTTATTTATTTTGTTTTTAAGCTATTGCATAGCTTCTATCGCGGGCCTTGAGCGCGGGGACCGAATCCAGAAATTCCGTAACGAAAAATAAATAAATATTAATATCAAAGAAAAAGAAATACTGCATAAATAAAATAAATAAATAATTATAATTGCATAAGTTGATACAAAATGCTATGCAATAGCTTTACCGCGGCAGTCCCCGAGTGCCACACGTCTTTTTTTTTTATTCTAAAACAAATTTTTTGTGTTTTTTATACCTTCTGTATTTTTTTTATATTCTCAACAAAATTAAACGTGTAAATGTGGCGATATTTTTTTTTTTTATTACGCTACAGTTTGTAGTGTATGTTTGTGTATGGTGTGTGTTTGTGCATGGGTGTTTTTGTGTATTTGTGCATGGGTGTTTGTGTGTATTTGTGCATGGGTGTTTGTGTAAATGTGTGTTTGTGTATGGTGTGTCCACCCAGATCGGGAGAAGTTATTTGATAATTTCCCACCAAAAAAAAAAAAATTACGGGGCCGTTTTTGGGGATTGCCTATAGAAGTGAAAACTAAGTAACTAAAGCGTTCGGTGACGATGACACGAGTTCCATGATTTTTGTTCACCCAAAAAGTACACATATATACACAGTATACATATAGCTCACTAGCTTTTGCCCACGGCTCCGCCCGCGTGTATGTCGGTTATCGCGTAAAAAAGTTAAGGTAAGTAAAGTTTAGGAGTGAAAACGTAACATACAGAGAGACAGACAGAGTTACTTTTACATTTATAATATTAGTATGGATGTATTAAAAGTGTAGATACGGGACTTAGTAACAGCCCCTGGTCCTATCTGAGAGATGGCCCCTAGTTGGCACTCAGTCGTGCACGAGATATCGTTGATCAAACGGCTCCATAATAATAGTTTTTTTTTTTTTTCGTGATAGATACGCTAAAATGACTTCTTGTGTAGCTAAACAGTGTTTTAATAATACAAGAAAGAAAAATAAGAAACACGGGATTACTTACCACTCGTAAGTACAGCCAAAAATGCTAATCTGTTGAAAGTTATAATTATATTATTTTAATGTTTGCTTCGCTATGTTTGTTCTGCCACATGCAATGTCATTCATAATCGTAAATATTCGGTCAACATACGGCAGCTAACGCGATTTCGCTCGCACGACAGCGACGTCTCATAACTCTGTTCTTGTCTATCGGTAACTGTAGGTTTGGGGCTGTGAGCATACCGATCACAGATGTGTGAGTTGTGGTGCATGTAGTCGTGCGTAGCATGATATAAATATATACATCATATATCATTTCATGTAGCTAGTTTAAACTAATATAGAAACACTAGCTTTTGCCCACGACTCCGCCCGCGTAGATGTCGGTTATCGCGTAAAAAAGTAGCCTATGTCCGTCTCCATGACCCAGGCTATATCTCTGCCAAATTTCATGACGATCGGTTCAGTGGTTTAGGCGTGAAAAGGTAACATACAGACAGACAGACAGACAGATAGAGTTACTTTCACATTTATAATATTAGTATGGATATGGATACATGACATCACGCCTGTATTCCCCGAAGGGTAAGACAGAGGTGTACCTATAGAACACCGCACCTTTTGCCAGTTATATTTTAAATCCCATGTAATAGGGGGCGAGCCTATTGCCATCAACCGGGCACAAATCCAGACTCCGGGTTGCTACTAAGAAATTCCAGATGGAAAAACCTAATAACACTTTGCCCGACCCGGGAATCGAACCCGAGACCTCATGCTCAGCAGTAGCGGTTGTGACCACTAGACCAACGAGGCGAGGCGATAGATACTTACGTAAATAGGATACCTTTCTACCTATTATATTTTAAAAACATGCCTTCGTACTTATGAAAACTTACTCCTGGTTTTTGATGGTTTAACGGTTTTAATGAGTATTTTACAATAGATTTTGGAAAATACAGTGAAAATGGTGACATTATAACGTATGTCGGTCAGTCTGAATCGGAACTGAGCGGGAAGGCCGGCCGTCCGGCCGGCTTGACATCGATGACATTTGACAGCGTCAACTTCGCGTTTAGTGGTGTTGTAATCATGGTCACCCTACTCTAATACATTTTCATACTATTGTATTTCAGTGAATATTACCTAAAATATGAATTTCACCGTTATTTTCGCCACATTTATCCAAACTAGGTTATGTTACCTGTCGATTAGTACTTTAACTAAACTTGAACCTATTTTTAATAACGAAATAAACGCCATTGTATTTTAGGCATATTGCCGTCCGAGCGGCCAACTAAAATCGGCTCTAACAAATTATTGAACCTATTTTCTAGTGATTTTTCTTGTTTATTCGCTACAACAAATTTGCAACTAATTGTCCATACACATAAGCCTCTATTAATTTGATATTTATGGTGATTTACCTACCTAACTATAACCTGGAAACTAAATATAGTATAACTTTTTGTGTATTTACGTTTTGATGTTTTTTATTTTTGCAACAATTACAACAAATTAAGACCTTCCTTTTGATGCATCATTCGCCTATCTGCGTTATTTAGTTTCTGCGTAATCACAGGCGATGACTACGGCAAGTGGCGGTTCTAGCGGCCAACTATTTTTGGTCATAGCGTCTTAATTTTTTTGCAACAAATTCAAAAAAAGAGGGGTGTATAGTAACAAATTACCACTAATTTCTGGCAAAGTTACATCAAGAAAAATGTCAAAGATAATAAGTCCTTAAAACTACCTACCAGCGAACAGTTTGGAGTTAAAAATCAAAAAGGATAGCTTTAATTTGATTTAATTTAATCGATATTATTATTTTATATCTTATATTTATTAGTGTATAACTTGTCAAAACCGAAAGCGCAACTAGTAGTAAGTACCTACGCAAAAAAATTACATGCCAAGCTTTATTTATCAAACTTCACGTGCTCTTAGGTACACTAATTGTTGCCGTTCAAAATGAATCCCCGAAACGCCAAGTGCTCAAACAACATAAAAAGATTACTCGGTAAGCATTTTCTAGAATCATCAAATATCCCTGAATACGCTCAACTGTTCTTCATGTAGGTATCGTTAGAGATGGTAGGTACCCCAGTTTTAAGCCTCATTTATACTAGAACATTACTCTTACCATTTATATATAAAAAAGGGTTTTTTAGTACATATATCAATGACTCTTACCAATTATTTTTCAAAGCTTGAATTTGCGTTGAAGGAACACTGTCTAAGAATTTGTGTATGAGTTCCATTACAGCAACTTCTGCGTTCCAAGATTTTTGTTGAATTTCCGCAGCTGTTGAATAAAAAGTTGTAATTAATTATTGTCAATACTGGGTTCTTCGTAACCTTTGCCTCATTATATACGAAATTTGTACCATGAATAGTAGTAATAAATTATTTTATAGTAGACTAGCTTTTGCCCGCGGTTCCGCCCGCGTAGTTGTCGGTTATCACATAAAAAAATAGCCTATATCCTCCGTATCCCAGGCTATATCTCTGCCCAATTTCATGACGATCGGTTCAGCGGTTTAGGCGTGAAAACGTAACATACAGACAGACAGACTTACTTACTTAACATTTAAGATATTAGTATGGATTGTTGCATCGAGCGCAAAGTGAGTTATTAATGCACGAGTGTTCTGTTGGTGCCCGAGCGCACGCGAGAGCACTAAATTAACACGAGTGCATTAAATAAAAGATGCGTTATCTACTTTTCTTTAAACCACCAATCTACCTACCGTGATAAAATATACCTTTCTTGAGTTGTATTAATAAAGCTGTCGCTGACTATTTCCACTTTTCTTACTAAATATGAAGTATCAGTTTTACAATGGTTTTTTTTTTTTTTTTTTTTTTTCACCAAGTCGGTTTTATTCAGCCGATTTTTATTTTCAGCCAGTATCTTTTTGATCTGATGCATACATTTTATACTAAATTTAATGGGAGACATTAAACCTCTGGTAAATTTATATCTAAATAAAAAATAAAAATCAGTGCATTAATGAAAAACTGTGCAACCATGAGATTTCATATAACATTTCTGCACTGTTTTGATTCTAAGCAAAAAATACGTCCTTTGTGATCGGTTATGTAGTGATTAATGATAACATTACTACGTAGTTGAAAGAAAAATAAATTTTATCTGCGAATTGAGTATTTCCAATTCAAAATTAAGTCACATTAACAATTAATAAAATAGGTTAAAATACAAATAAGTACATCATTATCAGCCTATAATGTTCCCACTGCTGGGAGAGGGAGTGGGCTATAAACCACCACGCGGGCCCAGTGCGGGTTGGTAGATGTCACATGTCTTCGAAGTTTTAGTTTTAGGACATGGTTTCCTCACGATGTTATCCTTCGCCGTTTTGAGAGCAGTTGTAATGAAATTATTTACGCAAAGTAAAGCGCCAGCTTGGGTTCGAACTCGCGACTTACCAGTCGGGGCCGTTACCACTGAGCCACCAGTGCACTTTAAAAATACATTTACTTTAAACATATTTAAGTTTTACAGAGTCAATTTTATATTCATCGTAAAGATACGAACCTATTTGATCACGCCTTACAAGATTTTCCTCGTAGAAAACTTGCGGATCTACTGCTTTTTCAGGCAAGTAAACGAGCAATGTTGTAGTGATTGATTTCAAAATTGCATCAATGCGGGCCTCTTTCATGTCTACCACCTGAAATGAAAAAAAGAAAAAAAAACTGCTCGTTGTGAAAAAATTTAAATGTCCATAAGAATATCGCAGGTATGCTGGAAGAGATTTCATTAGAAATAAGCATCACCTTTGTACGTATTTTTCTATTCCTTTCTTCTTGTCTGTTTATATGTGTGTACATAAATTGTTAAATAAATAAAAATAAATAAGAATAAGAATTAGAATAATATTTATTTGCTTAAAAACATGGTATAAGAAGATGGTAAAAATACAAAATGACAAGAGCATACAAGTTTTTGCTTAACGTACAAATTTTCACAATCATATTTATCATTTATTGTTAAAGAACTTTTTGACACTATAAAAACTATGACTACACAACCATTCATGCAATTTATTTTTGAATAATTTGTATTTAAAGTCTTGAGATTTCTTGGTATCTTATTATATATAATATACTATACTAGTCTCGGAATGATATTCAGTAAGAGCCTGTGGGGGTCTCGTTGGTTACGAGGATATAGGTAAATCATCTGCATTACTACCTAAATAATTCCTTATATTATATCGGCTGCTCATACATAAAACAAACATACGAATACGAATACAGTTATAAAACGAGTACTTAAACTGTTATCTTTTAAATTAAACTACGTGAATAGGACAAAATCTCCTTCCCTAGGGCACTTTTCTCCGTACCGTCTTCAAGGCCATATTGTAACAGCGATCTTCGCGATCATCGCAATTATTTGTCACAGCTTTAAATCGATCAAAAGTGGCAAACCGATTCAAAATTCTTACCTCCTTGACGAACAAGTCAACTTCGTTCAGAACTTTCTCAATATTTTCGCAATACGAAGGAATTTCTAGTGAAGTCCATGTTATAGTGGAAAAACCAGGCTTAAAAGCATTCTCCAATTTGATTAATTGTGCGCGTAGCAGTGGTAGGTACAGTTTCGGCATGCTCCTATTAAAAAAAACATGATTATAAAATAATTTAATACAACCAAACGTTTCTATTTATTTCCCTACATACAGTCATTTTATTGTACCAAAACATGGGGGAACCACCGGGAACATCGGGTCTGGGGCCCAAGTCTGCTATTTTTATAAATTCGTCACTCCAACTCGATCCCATTGTCATTTTGTTAAAAGTTCGTAATCTGCTAAATTCATAATGGTCGATCATTGGTCGGTCAATGGTCTCGTAATAGAATTGTATAACAATGGCATTTCGAACATTTATTCATGCCAGATTTAATTTATATATATTTTAACATATTATTTATTAGTGTTGTAAGCAATCTGAAGTAGTGGAAAGTTGGAAGTTTAGTAGGAAGTTTCATTTGTCATTATGAACGAGATTACCAATTCTTTCAATGGAGTGTCAGTGGCTGACCATTGGAAAGTCATAATGACGCCATTATATTAGTAGATTACCAAACTTGTCAAAATCAACAATTATGAAATCAATGATAGACCATTCTGACACTATTGTAATAGCAGACTACTGGGCCTCAAATCTGCTATTACAATAGTGTCAGAATGGTCTCTTCATTGTGAGTTTTTGACAGATTTGCCATACAAACACTGTCAAATACTCACAATGGCGAGACCATTCTGACACTATTGTAATAGCAGACTTGAGGCCCTGGTCGCGCAAACAGAATCCACCAAGACACCAGCTGAACTAACCATAGAGATGTAATGCTGTAGACAATCTGTTGTTCATACCTTATTAGCAACATTGAAATAATTTTGAAGTAACTTACTTTCGTACTTGATTGTTCCTGTCTACCAAATATTTGATTCTTTCGTAATTTCCGAGGATTTTATCCTTGCAAAATGCTACGATTTGAGCCCCGTCCGGCACACCTACATTTTAAAAGAATAAATTTAAAAAATATCTACCTACTCAACTATTGTTAACAAGCTTTTGTCAGCGGCTTCGCCTGCTTGAACGTAAGACAAGAACAAATAGGTCAGGTACAAAAACTATCCCAGATCATGATCAAGCCGTGAGATTATATATAAATGTCATTCAAATCCGTTTAGTTATAATAAATTAAGCCTTAACTTGATTGATTGTTTAACAAACAACCAAATTCACAAACTCACAGACAAACTTATAAAATTAGCAGGATCCTATTAACATCATAACAAAACATGTTCTTATTTGAATAATCAGGTAATTGCTCTTACGTAGTCCCAACTGCCACATGTACTCAACCTCTCTGATACACTCTGGGATATAAATACTGAAGTTTATAATGTACATATTTGTTGTTGGATGACGAATCAATAGAGGAGCGATAAGACCTAATCGTACCTAAAAGAAATGTTTATTAGTATGTCATCAAATTAAGTAACTTACAAAAAAAAAACTGGCAAAGATGCGAGTCCAACTTGCATACAGAGCGTAATTGAAAACGCATAATGGAAAACAATTTTTCCATTAGCAAAAAATTTGAATTTTTTGGGACCGGATACCTAATATGAGTTAGAGCATCGCTTCTTTTTCGTGTAATTTTTATACAGGAAAACTTTTTAACCAGTGCGCAATTTTTGAAACTTGAAACTTGAACGAGTTTTATTAACCACCTATTTCTTATTTTGATACGTCTTACTACAAAAAAATTAAGTTATCATTAACGAAAGATGTTCATTTTAATAATAATATCATTTATTTGCCAAAAAACATGGTATAAAGATGTTAGTGTTAGTAATGTGAACAAACATGTTTTGCCTAAAAGATATAAGCGTGCAAATTTTACATGCATAACGATACAATCAGTTATCATGCGATTTTATGTTCCAGAAACTCCTTAAGACTGTAAAAACTATTAGCAGATAGCCATTTGTACAGTTTAATTTTAGAACTTGCTTATCGGATATACGCCGCGCGACGGCGCGTGCAGTAAAGCGGAACGCAGTTGTAGGTAACTATCAGCTGTATGCCCGCGCAATTAGCCGATGTAGGTACTTAAGCAGGTTATTAATCACAATTTCAATAATGTTTTTATATAAAAAAGTATAGAACAAATACTGGAAATGTATTCTATTACCGTTACTGATCCACCAACAAAAAAATTGCGGACTGGTAAAAACTTATCCTGTATAAAACATCATCAAGATACCTAGTTTTGCTAACTAGGAGGAGGGGAATTACTCTGTAGACGTGATTGCGTGCCTACACCAGACAAAGATGCTGCCGACGACCAGAAACCAACAAAAAAGTGTTCATGAGATTTTACTATACAAGCTTCTGCCCGCGACTTTGTCCGCATGGAATTACTTGTTTTAACATAAAACATCATAATCGCACCCCTGCCTGCGGCTCTGGTGCAACCCTGTCACATAAACAAAAAGTAACTTTTTCAGGAGGAATGTATTAATTTTAATTATTATGTTTCATTTATTTTGTTTAAATTAAACTTAAAAGAACACGTCAGGATATAACCTGTCCATGTTCCCTAAATCAGGAAGTGTCATCGACTATTATACAGGACACTAAAGTATAAAATACTTTTCCAGAAATTGTTACTTTTTGCATAAGTGACAGTGTTGCACCGGGGGTGCGAATTACGTGCGATACTCGGCAATACAGTAGCTTCCCATTACTGAAAGAATTTTCGGAATCGGATTAGCAATTCCGAAGATTACCCCCTCCATACAAGCTCACAAATTTTAACTCTTTATAATGTTAGTATAGATTATTTACCTGGCCTACATTTTCAGCCCAAGCGTAATGGTAAATCAATTCGAATTCGGTAAACACAATTGTCAGGACATTGTATAACTTTATACATCGTTGCGTGTTCTGTAATAGAAAAACACGGTACAAGTAACCCCATTGCACATTTTAAATTTTCATTAAACAAAAACTTGTTGAACAGTTCGTTCAAAGGGCCAGATTGCAAGGTACAGTCCGAGTCAAACTTTATGGCAGCTAGGAACATGAGGCGAGTCACTGCGCCTGCGCAGTAACAAATTCACGTGTCAGCGGGGTGAGGGGTGCGGTACTGTGGAGTGTGCAACGAGTAGCGCACTTCAGAGCCGTTAAGCTTAACCCGTACTATAACAACCGGAATTATAATTGATAAAAGAAATAATATCAAGATACGTTTTTTTCGGTATTGGAAAATCATGTATAAGCAGGATATCGAACCCAAATATTTGTGTAGTAATAATAAATTACATTATTCTGCAGAAAATAAGATTCATAATATGATCAAGGGAAATCTGTAGGTACACTCGCGGGCACCTGAATCGGAACATTTTCAAAAAAATAATCCGTGCTCACGATGTCCACATCCGTTTAACGCCCCTTTTTGCGACGACCAATTTTTTTTTTTTTTTTTTTTAATAATAGTCTCAGGCTCTGTTAAAATGATCACAGATGTCTGACCACCTCGGCAGGTTTTTACGGTCCTTTTTATTTTATTTATAAAAACAAGAGTCTCAGTAAAACTCTGATGCGGCGATGCTATTGGTTGATCAGCATAGGTAAGCGTTATTATGGCGGCCGAGCGCAACAAGCAAGAATAGTCCTTACGGTGGTGGGATTCGGATGCCCGCGATAGTACTGTTTATCTTCTGAAATAAGACAAAACTCTATCCACAGGTATTATAAGTAATGTTAATAATAGTTTATTATCCTTGACAGTAACTAGATAGGTACATACCATGTGCGTAATGACTTCGTGATGCTGTTTGAATATATCCATAGGAATATTGATATTCTTATCGTAAAATCTGATCCACATAATTCGCCCGGCGACTGGTGGCATGTTTTTTGGCAAATCCGGAGACTCCTTTTCTTCATTGTACCTAATAAAATAAATGAGTATTTATCAAAATTACAATTTCAGTTTTGTTCTTATGCACACGACGTTTCTTTCACGCAGCATCGACGCGCGTGTAATACAACAAAAACGAGCTGCAATCGCAACTAGTGCTGCTTTTTCGAGTTTAGGGCTATGTGGCAGTGACCTTTAGCAGTGCAGATAACTCACCATCGACGACCGTTACAGTATTTATCTCAGGAATCGACGCGCGCTTTACTTGCGGTTACTTGGTTAAGTGTACAAACACCTGTGAATGCTTGTGAAATCCGCAGGAGATCTCGGTATCGTCCGAGACAATAGCGTAGTCGAAAGCGTGTGTGTGCGTGTATGTGTTGTGCTGACGCTACTCGTCTTCACGCACACATTCACAGCGTGTTTGTACACTTGGGTACCACAAGTATAGCGCGCGTCGCTTCGTGAGATAATAATACTGTACACGGAATGACAAACAAATCGTCGCGTATAGACCCTTAATTCAAATAATTGATCATCTCTCACTCATCATCCTTTAACATAACTGGCAAAGTTGAGAAAAACATCAAGTGAGAGAAAGATTCGTTTAGGATTTGAGTTATTTATTTACCCGCAAAAGCTACATCAAAACTAAATGTATAAAAATATAATATTACCTGTCACGTAATGATTCTATTTCAGCTGTGTAAGTACTGATTAAATCATAGTATTGATCCTCGAGGTACAAACATTCTAACTTCAGTTTTTCAAATCGAGCTAACAGATGCAATGCTATTTCCGTCGTTGGGCATTTATTAACGCTCTAGAAAACGGAGCACAATTTTTTTACTAGTAACCTAACTAATATAGAAACCGGCATTAGTCGTGAGCACAAACTGACACCTGCGCAGTAGCAAATTTTTAGGTCTCTTTGGCGGAATGAGGAAGCCGGGGGGCACCGAGCTGCATGCGATTGGTTTGTCAGCCGATACTCGTCGTCTATTGGACTCTTGCGTGTCATTTTTATTTCGCCGAAAGTGTACATGCGCGAGCTTGCCCCCACTACTGCTCATCTGTGCTCACGACTGTTGCCGGTTATTATACTTAATGCGTTTTGACAACTTTTGTTTACTTTCAGAAATACAAATTTGTGAAAGTAGTTGATATACGAAATGAACCAGTGAACAATATTATTAATAGCTTTAAAAAAAACTTCAAATACCTAAAGCGTATTTTAGAAAGTTATAATTACTTTTTGTAATCCTACTAAGTAACCCCGCCTAAATTACAGTATGTACATATCAACGAGGTATGTAATACGTATACAGGGTTAAATTAAATTAGTTAGCGAAACTCCGCAGACGTGATGAGTGTCGATATCAAAACACGATAAAACAACAAAAAAAAAAATGTCGATGTTTTTTGGGGTTAACGACCGTTAGTAGTGTAATTACTTGAAGTACGAGTTGAAGAAAATCTGCTTTCTTTTGTTTTGTCGTGTATAAATATCGAATTTTACACAAAAACAAAATGGATTTTAAACTTATATTTCAAGTCGGTAACGACAACAGTTACGGTAGTTTAGCCCAAAAAAAATTGTTTTTTGTTTTTATGTTTAGATATCGATATATCCATCATTTCTTTATTTCTTTATTTATGTACACACAAAATACTTGACAGGACAATATATTAACATAAAAGAGCACAGAGGTACTGCTTATTTCAAAAGAAATAAGCAGAAAGAAATATCATTGTTGGATGTTGCAACATTTTAGTTAAATATTTACACATTGTAACATTGTACTACTGTAATTTTTGACTGATTATCTGTCAGTTGTTTGTTCACACCTAAAAGTGTGAGTATAGAGAAGTCTCGGATTCGTATTCAAAATAACATGCGAGTGTTATTTATTGTTCTTCCCATCTCTCATCTCCTAGCAATCAAACCATCATACAGTCCACTAAAAGAAAGGGAGTCGAGCGGGATTGCTAAGTAGTGCCACACACCAGCATATAATACCGCCGAAACCTTGAACAACCATGTAGGTAATTATTTTACCTGTATAGGAAAATTATTCAAATATTTACCCGTGATCCAATGAAAATTTGTAAAAACAAAGATTGTCAAAGTGCATTATTATTATTTTGGTAATACTACTGTTTATTATGTGAATTGTTATAGTTCTAAACCGGTAAGTCGTACAAAAGCACTGTGAAAGTAAATAAATAGACATTATACATAATATATCATCACGCCTGTATTCCCCGAAGGCTTAGGCTTAATGGGGGCGAGCCTGTTATCATCAACCGGGTACAAATCCATACTCCAGGCTACTACTAGGAAAAACCCGATGGAAAAACCCAATAAGATTTTGCTCGACCTGGGAATCGAACCCAGGAACTCATGCTCAGCAGTAGCACTTGCGACCACTAGACCAACGAGGTTGCCTAAATAATTAATTAATTAAAAAACATGAAATACTATTGTACACACGGCTGCATATCAAGCTTATATACATTTTCAGTTTAAGCTGACTTCTCATTGTACGGAAATCCTACACAATGCGAGTTTTTTTACCATAATCCGAAATTTTTGTTCAACATATATTTACAGTAATTCCATGGGTCACTAGCCCGTGCGAAGACGCGTCTTTTGACACCTCGCACGTGCGCCTAGCGAAAATAAAACTTAAAAAAAAAAAACACGTAAATTCACCAACCACCAAAATCTAGCTTAGGGATACAGCAAATCCTGCCAGGGTTGCGGGTTTGTCCGAAAGGGAAACCGTGGCCCTGGCACACAGGCAACTGAAGGAACGGGTGGGTTTTAGTCAGTAAAAGTCTGACACGCCCTCCCACTCCAGAGCGGGAGAAGGTATTTGATAATTTCCCACCCAAAAAAAAAATATATGGGATAGGTACAGCAAAAACATAAAATCGTTATAACTTGCATCCAGGTAACGCATTTTGAATCTGTTTTCAGCTAATTAAATTTTTAATAGGCTCCGTCCTACTTTCTGACCACTGAAAATTGATAAAAACGTGAAAAATTTTTTCGTTCTCGGACATAGAAAAATTTGCAAAGGATGTGCCACCACGCACATGTTCACAGGCGTTGCAAACCACAATAGCTACATGCAGCAATGTTAAAACAGTAGATACGGTCGTGACTTATTTCTACAAGGAATTCAATTTCTGGGTGGACACGGCTGAAGACAGAGATGAGATAATGAAGGCTGCTAGCGAGATTTACAAGAAACATGAAACGCATAGTAACGAGACCTCAGATGAAGATCTTGAAAACAGCAACGTGTAAACTTGTGACACAGCATAGCAGTGACACACAAAAGAGTCGAGAAAGCAGCTGGACCTGGGCCACATGGCGGCGATGTTAAACATCACCCGTCTCTCCACTATTCCATTGCTTACTCTAGGATGCTTATCCGGTATGGCTTTAGAGCCATGCCGACGTGCCCATTGGATATGGAAGGATTATTAGTAATCCTTCAATATCCAATGGGCACGTCTTCCCTACCACCCGGTCTACTCCATGATATGCAATGGTCTCTGTAGCACCATGAAACATGAAGCTCCAGGGGATAGTCTGAATCTCTGGGTTCATTCGAGTAATCGAGTCTGGTCAAACCACGATGGAGTCGGTGCATTTCATTCATTAATTTATTCGGACATAGAAAAATTTGCAACATTTTCTTTAAAAAACTTTTTTATCTCAAATTTCTTGATATGTAGCCATGTGTACCAAACCAAATACATATTTGCAAGTTATATTTACATTGATCATAAAGTTTTCAAGTAACAACTCCTGATTAGCAACAGCATCTTTGTATACTTTGTAGTCCTTATCAAAGTCTGGCCGCCTGTTTAATAAATCGAATTAGAAAATATTAAAGATATGTAGGTACCTGGTAGTCCATGAAATAATAATAAAAAGCCACAACTACGTTCTACCTGACGGCTTAGTACTACGTCTGTAATGTATGGTGCTAATTCTCTTGTTCACCAACTTATACTAAAAGTTTAATAAATACGAACAGCGTTATTCCTTGAAAATAATAAAACATTATTTTATAGTCATACACTATACGCAGATTTAGTTTTAGATTAGCCCTACGCAGGATTTTTTTTTGCAGAATTTGATAAGGTACAAACTTGTCGGCATTCATTAACCTAAACAAAGTTTTTGCAAAAAAAAAAAATGGTTTTCTGGACCTTTGGACAGTATTTATTTTTATTATCTCACATTATTTCTTTATGGATTATTCACACAACATTGCTACTATACATAGTTCTGGTGAAAAACCTTCACTAGGATTTTTTCTTAGGTTTTCTTTTAATTCTCTTGTTCTTCTTTTTCTGGGTTACATGAGAAAGACACAATTTTGTTTACAGATTCTCATCTTAACTTATAAAGGTATGAGTACCATATTTGACAACTTTTATTTATATTTCGTATCTTTGAAATACGAAGAAAATATACAACTACTATTAATGTTAAAGTTATCTAAGTTGGTGTACAACAGAAACAGCATTCATAGATGTATTACATTAAAATACCGACCTGTGATCTAAACCGTCATAGGTTTTTGATGAAATTGTCTTGAAAAGTTTATTAAAAACGGCAGCGTATTCTTCAATTCCTTCCAAAGTGGTTTTGTTTAATACATAATACGTAATATATGTTTGGAATAAGTCTATAATCTGTTTCAATCAGAAAATTACATTTATAATTATTTATTAATCCCTACTCGCATGCCCCAATCCTAGACACTAAATCCTATAATTCATTAATGAAAAAGCCATTAGGGGCTAATATTACCAGTGAAACTAAAGGCAGGTTTATACGAATAATGTGACAGTACAGTAAATCAGTCCAGCGCAGAATTGCAACTCGGCTCGTGTAGATACTAGTTCCGAGCCCTCAAGTGAGTTCAGTTGACTAACCTACCCGCCTATTTTCGGGCCCAGTAGCTTCCCCCCCCACGCGACTGACTTACTGCCGATCTCGTCTACATGAACCCACTGACTGGGTCCGAAATTCCGAGTCACTGGGTCCAGCCCCTGCCATCGTATAAACCAGGGAAAAACGCTGTCAAGAGTTTCGGTTTAGATGTGCTCATCATGCGTTCAGTTTCATTGGTGAATTTCATCCTAAGTCTCGCTTAAAGTTGTTACCTAGGTAGTAGACTTCCTGTTCTATACTGCAAAAGTTTGTCAAACAAATTAGGTACATACTTTAATTATTCTTCTTCGAAAAGTTTCGAATTTTCCAAATATATACATTTCTGAGCAATCAAATGGTCTTTCATCGGCCGCCTCCATCATTTCTCTCTGTGTCTCGGCATAACACTCACGATAAAAGTTGTATAAACTTAAGCACAACTGTAAAATTAGAACGTTACCTATCAATTGTTTGATAACCGTAGGTACTTTTCACATTAATTCACAAAATCCTATGCGCACCGAGAGTTCCGTACCGTGAAATTTCCAACATAATTAGAAGTTGAAGTGGTAGTCTAACTATAAAGAAAGAGAACGCGCCAACTCTATGCACACAGTTACGCCCCCGCTTCTGTGTGAGTGAAATTTCCAAAGAATTACCTAAAATTGATGTCCCGCGCTAGACGTACACGCTCTTAAAGGAAATGACAACATTTTTCCATTTTCCAACATAATATTTTTGGGACAGCACAACTAAGCTTGTTTGTGATATGGGATATTACGCTCATTTCACAAAATCTGTGGTAGTATGCTTAATTTTTTTTATAAACCTTTGTCTCCTCCGCCATACACCATAATAACCTCTATCTCGCAAAATGTAGAGGGATATTTTTACGGATGTTTGAAAAAAGCAGCTGTGACAGACAAAGTGGCACCAATAAGTTCCTTTTGACACTTTGGTACCTACATAACCCTAAATAGAGTTTTGACACAACCAGAGGAAGTCAAGTCAGGAAAAATGATTGCTTAGCAGATTGACTATCAACTTAATACGACAATGACAACAATGGGATTTGTGTGAAGTGCCTGATGGGATTTTTCCATCGGCAAAAATTACGAACTTCCGAAAAAAAATTCATCAATCATAATTTTCGAAAAATTATTTCTTAGTCTTCTCCTTCGTTATATGTTTAAGGAGCTCTTGTGCAAAATTTAATCCTTCTAGAATCTAGAATTTTCTGAAAATTCGCTCAGTCTAAACCGTTAGGTCCAGAATCTAGACCTTGTGGTTTAGACTGCGCGTTGACTGTCAGTGAGTAAATGAATGAATTACAGAATTTTACTAAGTAGAAGATGGTCACCAACCACGGCCAATTTACCTAGTATGTTAATCTGCTAAACACTTATTTTCCCTGGCTGCCTTTTGAACCGAAAAAGCAAATAGAAAACTTCACATACTGGAAAAGTAAAACATTCCGCAGTGTCACAACAAGAGAAATTTAACCCTTACTTTGGATTTATGTATAAACCTAATCTTGTCTTGGTTCCAAATGTTCTTTTTGCCACCATTGGTCAGGAAATCCATGCACATGTTAAGAATTTGATTGGTAGTTTTAACCAGCAACGTAGAGATTTGTTTAGTCGTGTTATAGTATCTCGACGTCGCAAATATCATACGAATGGTGTACAATAAACCCGGAATGAACTGTTGAGTTGTGGAAGGATCGCATCTGTAGACAATAATTATGATTATTAGACTAGGTTCACACGGTGAAAGTCTGTTGTATTATACGATATTTCACATTAGGTTTAATGTTGGGATCACACGACAACATCCCAACTTTCATACGGTTTTTTTGTTTTTTTTTATTTTACTTTAGGTTTGCTCTTGACTCTAGTCTAGGTCTGGGTGACAGAGACAAAGTCTACGATGAAGTGAGCTTACCCAGAAGAAGCCTGTTCACTCTCACTTTGAATAGATTAGGGTTGTATGCGTTCGAAAACACAGACGCAGGCAGAGAGTTTCACTCCTTTGCTGTGCGCATTATAAAAGACGTTTGAAAACGCTTAGTGCGAATATCAACTAGGTAGGGGTGGTAACTTGCAGTGCGTCTAGATGTCCCATGGTAGAAGGGGGCCGGTGGAATGAGGTCGTGGAGTTCATGGGCACACTCGCCGAAGTACAATCTGTAGAAGACCGACAAGCAGGCAACCTTGCGGCGATGAGCCAAGCTGTGAAGGTTGGCATCCACCAGTTTTACGTCGCCAATGAGCCTCTTAGCTCTGCGTTCCACCGAGTCAAGCGCAGCAATTTGGTACTTAGCTGAGCCATCCCAAAGGTGGCTGTGCAATACTCCATGCAGAATCGGACTTGTGCTTTGTAAAGGGTTAAAAGCTGTCCAGGCGTAAAGTATCGCTTCACCCTATTTAGGACGCCCAGTTTCTTGGCCGCAGTTTGAGCTTTGCACTCGATGGTGGAGCCGAAGTTGAGACCAGATGTCAACTCCATGCCTAGGAGCTCGAGCCGATCAGTTACAGGAACAGGGGCCTTACTCCCAAAAACGATTCGAATTTGATTTTGATTTTGATTCGATTTCGTTTCTAATCCAAACTCGATTTAAAACTTAAAACTGACCGAAGTTAGTTTCGCTTCGAACCACCGCACGATCGTACGCTAGTGTTGGATTCAAGAGTATGGATCGGTATTTAATTCGAACCCAATTCGATTGATTCAGAACTCGATGCTGTCGGGAGTAAGGCCCCAGAAACGAAATCGAATCGGAATCAAAATCAAACTCGAATCGTTTTCGGGAGTAAGGCCCCTGATGTACCCCGAAAAGTAGGAGTTTGATCAAAACGACTCCTTTTAGCGGTAAAGAGACACGCCTGCCACGATTAAAATCACATACTTGCCGTGTGTACCGTAAGCGGTGATAACGTGAAATGCCGTGAGATCCTAATTTTACTGTTTGTGGCGGCATCTACAACGCCACATGCGAACTACGCATCAAAGACCTGACGTCACACAAATCCTGCATCGCGCAAGCATACTTTACCGCGCAACTGGTATTTGTACAACATCCCGACATCATCCGCCGGGCAGTAGCCCACCAGACACAACACCCGTCTGGTCGGAGGATCCTCCCTTTTCTATAGATGATGAGTGAACTTTACACCATGTTCCTCATACCTGTACCTATATGTTTATATAAATTGGTAGGTAAGTACAGTACCCACAGTACAACGCCGTGTGAACATGTATAGTTAAGTGTTTACGGGTTATGACTTGAAACATTCTGATATGTTGATGTGATTAAAGCGCGTTAAGATCAAAGATGCGATAGGCTTCTTGTAGTAATTGAATCGGAAGGGTTCGATTATGTGGTTGTATGGTTCATGTAGGTGTGTCTCCTCTACTTAAAAAGGTATCGCCAAAATTAAATAACATCTTTAAAAAAAACCTAATCCTTCGTGTACAGTTATATATTACTCCAATATTTGACAAATCCTATTTAAATATCGTTGTATATTTACCTGTACAATGGTTCGCAATATTTCTCTAAAGCGTATAAATATTTAACATTATCAAAAGCTTCATTGTAATAATCAGTAACCATATTATCCAGCTGTCGCCATTTCTGAAATAAATATACATTGATGTGTATTAAAACGGTCAAAAGAACAAGATAAAATAAATATAAGTGCCTTAAAGTGCACGTAACTTCATTCTCTTCCAGGAGAGTAGTCCCTCCACTAGCACAGTTAGAAAGCACATCTCCCGACGACCGTCCTATCGTCCTCGCCGACGAGGCTCGTCGCGACGTCCCTGTCCATCCCAGCCCCGATCCTTACCCTTGGCTCAAGCCAGCCCGTGCTGCTGAGCCTGTAGCTTTAAATTCGTCCCTAAATAATCATAATCCGATCCAGCCCGTCCCTTGCTGTCCTCCCCCAGCGACACCCTAAGCTGAAGTCCGTACCCCCGCAAGGGGGGTCCTTAGGATAGTCGCTTAGTTTATAAGTTTTATGCCTTGGCTGGAGGCCTTAATTTTTTGAGGCACCCACAGGAAAGTCCGGTTAAGCAGTAGACAACCTCCTAGGTTAAACTGCGAGATGCCATTTATAAAAAAAAGAAGCTTTTAAGGCTCAATTAGAATAAAGAGAAGTACATGATTACGAGTTCATTTAAGACGATAATTTAATTATAGCACAATAGGTTACATAATATATTACAATTTAACAGAATTATGAATATCATACCAACTTCTTTATACTAGTAGTTCGAACTTCCAAAGTGTGGGCAACTAAGTAGGTACCTACTCACTATAATCGCGACAATCTAAGAAGTCGGATTTGACGTTGCTCATTCTACATGCCGCGATGGCTTGGTATGAACGTCTACGTAAGAAATCGAAAAATCAAATTCATAATCCTAATAACTATGTTATCCAAACACTATATATATATAACAATGAGTATTTGTAATTTGAGTTTTGCATCATAATTTTAATTTTATCTTAATTGTATTTTATTTGAATTTTATGTTGTAAAATATGTTATTCTGTTATGAGCCTATTGTTACTTAAATTAAATTATTTGAATTTGAATTTTTGTAAGCACCAAGTTTCACTTTATATTGTAAAAATGCACCCAAAACACAATTAATCGTTAATTTCGGTTTGTTGCTGTTGTGTTGTGACCGTTTCAAGTCATTTTCTAAATAAATAAATTGTCCTATGGAGCAGGACCAGCATGTTTCCAAGCATTCTTGGATATAATCCTCTAATTTGTAATATGCAGTTTATAAAGTGTACTTTTAATATGAGTTTTAAATTTTCTTTCATTTAATTGTAATATATCAGAAGGTATTTTATTGTAACATTTAACACAGTACCTACCCCATAAAAGATGTACATATATTATGTACTTTAGATAATCTGAAAAATGGTTGATCTATTTTATCTTTCTTTCTAGTATTAAAATTATGTCTATCACAATTTATATTGTGTTTAATCTAGCAAGTAAACAAATAATACACTATTTTAAAATTATAATAATTATGTAAAAATATAATTATCCCAAGTTCTTGTCTATCACTGATTTGATTAAAAAGATGAAATTTTAATTTTACGTACATAATATTTTAATAAATGAATTGGCAAGGTACCGTCATAATATTAATCCTTTTAAATAGTTCCCTAAGAGATTCGCGGCGACGTAGATTACAAATGGCTCTGATAGCTCTTTTTTGCAAAATAAAAATGGATTCAATGTCAGCAACCCGACCCCACAGTAAAATGCCATACGACATAATGCTGTGGAAGTAGCTAAAATAGACCAAACGCGCGGTTTCTATATCTGTTAACTGTCTTATCTTTCTAACAGCATAAGCGGCCGAGCTTAGCCGTCCCGCAAGAGATGTCATATGAGGTCCCCATTGTAATTTCTCATCTAGCGTGATTCCTAGGACAACTGTTTGATTAATAAATTCCAGTTTTTTTCCATTCAACATGATGTCACATTCGGTAATTGGCTACTTCTAACATTAGGTAATTTAAATCGAATGCACATGTTTTTTTTTTTTTTCATTTAGTACCAAATTATTTACCGTAAACCAATCTTGAACCAAGTTGAGTAATATACACACGTACAGAAGAATTATATAAAGAAGATATCTTTTAAATTTGTAACTAAATAAGCTTGCATGCCCATATGCAGGTAGAACATGAAGGACTTCATTTAACTGTGTGGAATCCATGTTTTCAAAATAATAAATGATTTGAATTGATTTGGGAAAACATTTTTTTTTTTTTTACCTTTAAAAGTTTCGATTTTGCACGTATTAACGTATGTATGTACATCAGAGTAGGTTCACTCTTGAGATGCTCTATTATCGACGTGAAGGTAGTGAGCTGACGACGCCAGTGATCCAGCTCGGCTAATGGTCCAATGTTAGAAGGTTCACGACGTAGTTGCTGACTCTGTACTAAAACCTGTCAAGAGTAAACTAAAAAATATTAATATCAACAAATTGACTTTCACGTAAATCGCGATATTTTCTTCAATTTCATTACCATAGTTATCTGCCTGATCCACTGTTTTACATAGGAACATATTTCTTCCAATACATGAGTTTTAGTTATAGCAAGTTTCATTTTTTCTTCGTCACTTAACTCATCCTCGTACAGAGCTATATTGATTTTAAATCTAGTACAGCAGTCTAAATCTGTTTTTGTTTCTAAAATCATATATTAAAAATCATAATTAAATGTTATCCACTTAATATGTACCTAGATACTGTAAAGATTATTTCTGAGTATTGTGTCAGCACCACCTGGAAAACTAAGTAGGCACGACGACACATCAAGCTATAAGTATACATGTTCAAGGGAAGTGACTAAATCTTAGCTAAAACGGAAAATTTTGCTCGCTAAAATTCATACCAAATTTTTTGCCATATAAAAGGGTTACAAAAAGCAAAGCAATTTAAAAAATACCACGTGCCCTAAGCTTTCCAAAACAATGAAAATAACAAGTAATTTTTGAGACATTATTTTATGCAATTGGAGTTTGAACATGGTAGGGTAGTACTAAAGTATCGTAGGTACGGTCAGCTGCAGAGAAATCTCACCCCCTAGCAATGTATTTATTCATTGCTAGGGGGTGAGATTTCTCTGCAGCTGACTGTACATGTGTTTCCGGTTGAAGTAATCCAGGCTTTAGTCTTTTGAAGGTTTACTCTATACAGTACATGATTCAGAACCGCATTAAAATTTTTCGCTGTTCTATACATTTTGAACGCGTAGTAAGTAGGTATTGCACTTCTCTATGAAACAGCAGTTTTTTATCTTATTATCGACCAAACGGCGAACACCCGAAAAAGCCCTAGGCCCGGCGCAAAAGAAACTTATCTCAAGCTTTTTTTATATTTTATGAGCATCATTTTTTGGTAGATGTGATTGCCGCCAGATAAGGGTAACATGAAAAAAATTGTCATGTTATTATTTTCAGGCACGGATTTAAAGATACAATGGGGTAATTTTGTATAGAGCTTGGGTGATCTCCTTTCCACGAACTAATCATGAACTGAATCCATGGTTACAGTTTGCCCGTCGACGTCCCTGCCAGCGACAGCGTTTCTACAATGCGAGGTCAGCTTATACTGTAAATGTACGGTAAGTTGATGTGTCGTCATCATAGTAGGTGTTTTAAGACATGGCACTAACTTGCAAGATAATCAACAAACAGCATAATTTTCGAAATATATGTCTTAATTATATCATCACTTTTAGGGTTGGGAGGATTAATGTCTCCCCAAGCGCCGCACATCTTAAGAGCTGGTATATATACGCGTTGCATGGTGTTGCATATACCTGATACAACATTATCGGTTTCCTGGTTTACATCAAACACAACGAAGTAATAGTCCTGAAATTGTTAAGTAAAAGTCATTAGATATACTTGCACCGAAAGTTACTACTTACGAGTATTACCCAAGAAGCCAAAAATAAGTCGATAAAGCATTTTCTGGCAAAGTAAACGTGAGTCATACTAAATGTTACAAATACCAATCCAATAAATATATTGGTTTAATTTGACCAACTCAAACTCAAACTCAAATCATTTATTTCAATTCAACTTCCGCTGTCAAGATTTTTTTCTTCACATCACAATGAAATGATCCTTAGGTACATGAGCAGGGACGAAAAGCATTCATTTTTACTCCAATACAAATTATAAGATTCATGTTTTTTAAATATGGCCCACTTCTGTGTCCAGATTTTTTCTTCGTACCATACAATGAAATAATTCTTAGATGAAAGAGAAACGAACCGGTTTTTTTTTTTTTATTGTTCGATTTTAATCTTTTTATGGACAAATCAAATCAAATTAAATTAAAATCTTTTATTGCAATCCATAATGTACAATTACAGGTGGTAAATAATGAAATAATAACAGAAACAATTATGGACCCTATCGGGCACAGCAAATTTTTAAATAAGTAGAGAGAGGAAGAGCGCTTTATTAATTTCCTTGTTTTCTGTTAGAATTATTTTATTTTATTTTATGACAACTCACACTTGACCAAAAAAAAATTATAATTCAAAATGCTTTTAATGAAAAAAGAGCTAATGGGTTTTCTTAGACAGTTTCCCCGTATCAGTTATGAAAAAGTTAAGTTAGTCCAACTTAAAAAAAAAAAAACATTGAAATGATTGGTTCCATCGATCGGTCGAGTTCGGCCGACCGACGACGTACAGTCCAACCATCGCACATAAGTGGCTACACTGGCGCGGTGCACTACGAAAATCACGCTGCTACGACATAAAGCCGCTGCCAAAGTGAAATTGTACGAGCATAGTTCGGTCGATGACGTACAGACGCCAGCAGGTCAAGCTACCCGAAACTGTCAAATTTTCGCAATCAACCTTGAACCTTATACTGTAGTGATAAAGTTGACAATCTATTAAAGAAATTTGACAGATTGTAGTAGCTTGATGTGCTGGCGTCTGTACCTACTAGGTGTAGGCCTCGCAGAAAGTTCGATTTTCGAAAAACTCAATGTCACGTCAGTACTCAATACTGAGTTTCGGATTTTGCGTTAAGATTCCTCAATACAAACTTCAACACATCCTAAACCCCCTTTCGAGAATAGTTTTGAAAAAAAAAAAGTCAAACTTTTGTTAATATTTGTGCATAGTTTCAAGTTTATTAACCCAAAGAATTATCGTAAATTGTTCACGCTTTTAAAGATTTATTTTCGCAAAATCATTTCCCAAATATAAGAGAGAGTGAGATAGGTAAAAATAAACTTTAAACATAATTACATCGCCAATATTCCTAGAGTCAATAGCTTTGGTCTTCAATCTGTACATGGCAACACATTTGCCCTCAGTGCCAATATATTCCCCATCAGATATATAAGTCCTCTCCATTTTTCCTTTCTGATTGGGAACAAACCGACCGGATTCTGGAATGTTTAGTAAAAGTCATTTATGCGTTCATTGTAAGTAATGTACTCATGCTGTCGTTCGTCCCTTAAGTGTTGTTTACGAATCGATTTTCTGTACCCTGTGCGCTCGAGCACACTGTGAGACATCATAGTAATATTCTTGAATACGGGTCTCGGTCTCTAGAAGGTTCAATCAACAATCAACTCAGCTTATCAAAGTCCACTGCTGAGCATAGGCCTCTCCCATGCTGCGCCACAGCACTTTGTCCTCCGCCTTCCGCATCCAGTCTGTCCCAGCCACCTTTCTGAGGTCGTTGGTCCATCTAGCTGGGGGACGTCCCATACTACGCTTGCCGTTACGCGGTCTCCACCCCAGGACTCGTCTGCTCTACCGGCCATCAATCCATCGACAAACATTGCCAGCCCACTGCCACTTCAGCTTGCTTACTCTGCAAGCTATGTCGGTAACTCCGGTTCTCTTCCGGATAATTTCATTTTGTCGATTGATTTTGTCCTTCAAAGACACTCGTAGGACGCTCTGGTTGAAGAACTTAGTCTTCAAACATTGCGGAATAGGCGGCGAAAAGACTTGACTCTAGAAGGTTAATCTCGGTGAAGTAGGTACGTACAGGAGATGAATGAAAGCCTAAGTCCAATGAATCTTACACATGCACAACTTTGATTTTATAGGCAGCAAAAAAGGTTTGTATTTCATAGTTTTTCAGCAGAGAAATTGTGAAAAACTAATTTTATTTCTGGGGCTGCATATCTCAAAAATTGCAAGACGTATATTTCAACTAAAATGTTAAGTTTGTCCTAGGGATAAATTCGTCCCAACTACGGAACCTTTTATTATGCGTGGTTCGACACGCACTTGACTGATTTTTAAACAATTGCTACATCGCTTAAAACAAATAATAAAGAAAAAAAAAATTGGTAATGGTGATTGAAAAAAGTAAAGATACATTACCCATTTTTACAGGTGGAAGCAGAGCATCGCATAAGACAACACAACTTCTGCCACCTTCAGCGATTGAACTATCTAACAGCTCTATATAAGTATCTGCGTCATAAACACCTTCCTGTAAAATGATTTTATGGACAGTTAGAGAACTTGATTAACGATTACGAAAAGATTAACACAGACAATAAAGAATAACAGATGAGATTTGAATTTACGTCCAATTAAAGTTGAAAGTTTATTTGCTTCACCAATCAAGTTCAGATAAGTTATGTATGTATATTAGGAGAGTAACGGGCCCCGGACACTGTTTTCGAGTCGGTTCAGTGACTCCTAGTTCAGCGGCTTGTGCAGCTGACTGACGTGGAGACGAAGTCGATGACTGCACTCTCAACTGAACTGTCGCAAACTGGCCTAATGTCTGCGCCCATTAGGAATTAAATGTAACCTTGGAGTATTTGGAGACTGGCAGAAAAGAAAGGAGTGTTTTTGGGCGTGTTTTTTTCATATGTTTGATGATAATGGTTATTTGCGATCGTTCAGATTGTGAAGTTTAAACATTAGGACTTTATTCATACTACTCGTAATAGGTTGGGGAAAAAGTTTTTTCGCTTTTTTTAAGAAAATTCAAAACATTTTTTAATATTCTTAATAGTCTATTTACATTTAACTATAGTATGTAGGTACCATTTTGTTCGATAACTTTTTGCCATCTTGTAGGTAGGGACATGATCCCATTGCTATAGAAATTTTGGGACTTCTGATCAAAATACCACGACAAGTGGTTTTGGCAGTCCTCTCATGATGTTAACCTGACACTGCCTAAAGAATTCTGAAGAGACCGAAACAGGTGGAAATCTGAAGGTGCAAGGTCAGGACTATACGGCGGATGCATTAACACCTCCCAGCCAAACTCTCTTAATTTTTGCTGAGTGGCTAAAGATGTGAGAGGTCTAGCGTTATCATGATGAAAAACACACCCCTTCTGTTGATTAATTCCGGCCGCTTTCTCACAACTTCTTGCTTTAATCTCATCAGTTGTTCGCAGTAGAGTTCAGAATCGATGGTCCTGCCTGGTGGTAACAGCTCATAAAGAATAATGCCCTTCCAATCCCACCACACACACAGCATCACCTTGTTGCAAGTTAACCCGGGTTTCGCCACAGTCTGTGAAGCCTGACCGGCCTTTGACCACGACCTTTTTCGCACGTTCTTGTCGTACGTGATCCATTTTTCATCACCAGTTATCAGCTTCTTCAAAAATGGTTCGGTTTCATTACGTCGTAATAAAGAATCACAAATGAGTACACGGTTCATTAGGTTTCTTTCAGTGAGCTCGTAAGGTACCCAAATATCGAGCTTTTGTATGTACCCAGTTTTTTTCAAATGTGCCAAAACTGTTTTGTGGTCAATTCCCAGTTCTTCAGCTACGTCGTAACTACTGATATCTTGCTCCACTTTTAAAAAAATGGCATCCATTTTATCCGTAATAGGGCGACCGGAGCGACGTGCATCTTCGACATCAAAATTGCCGGATTGAAAACGCTTAAACCAAATTTGTGCTACTCTCACAGACACTGCACTAGGTCCATAAACATCGCAAATTTTTTCGCGGCTTGCGTTTCATTTTTACCTCTTTTTTTAGTAAAATTTAAAAATTATTATTATTTTATTTATATATGTCTACATATCTCGGGACCCTGGGGTTCTGGACCTTTGGAAGACGCCTTCCAAAGGTCCAGAACCCCAGGGTCCCGAGACAAGGGGCGTACAAGGGGCTGAAGCCAACTCGCAGAGGCCCGTTAGACGTTTTTTAATTAAATGAGGCACCAACCGACGATTATCCCTGTACGCACTATGCAAGTGCACCCAAGGACAACCCCCGGTTGGTGTAGGACTATTGCAGGATATGGAAAACAAAGATATTGGACTATGGGTTTGGGTGGTTAAAATGGACTGGTTACCAAAAACTATGGAAGGACTATGGCCCCTGCCTGATCAATGTTTTATTATACACGGATAAAATGGCAGGGGGTGACTTGCACACTCAATAATGGGCCCCCGAAAACGTTCGCTAGCACATAGTGACGTAGCAACAAGGGGGCAACATGTCCTGAGGTGCTCGAGGAGTGGAGAGGTATTCCAAGGCTATCAGAACAATCCCAGAGCCCGGAAGATGGTCAAGATCTCTACAAGCACTTACTGGAATACTTATTATTATAATTATAATTTGAATTTGGAATTATATTCTTTAAAATTTAAACTTTCAAAGATACCAAAACCAGCCAGATACAAATAGTATAGCTACAGAGATTTTATTACAAGTTCATACATACTATAATGTGAAAACACTTTTTCCCCAACCTAATATTTACATTTTCATTTCATCCAGGTTATATCTTTGTGCCAAAGGGCTTTGCCTGAAATGTATGGACGACTGGTGCTTTTTTTATGGCACACTAACGCCACCTTGTTAGATGTGTAGAGTACTTCCATTCAAACAATAGTTACTATGGCAGCTCAGCTCTAAAGTACATCCGTCTCGAGTTATGCACCCTAATCTATGACGCATATTTAATTAGGAAAACTGAAAATATGAGTTGCCTTTAATGATACTATACCATTTATTTCATAGTACAAACTCTATTGGACTCGAGATGCATCATACTGACGTAAGTGGCATAGTGTGACATCAAGCTACACGTCACCGTAATGTGATGAGTATTTTATTAACAAAACTGAAAATATTATTGCTTCTTATGCCCTTATCTGGTCTATTTTATAGTTTAAACACTATCTGAACTCAAGTTACGTCACGTTTGAGATTTTTTTACCAACAAATCGTACCTTTTTTTTTTCTAGTTTTGGGTAGCTTTCGTACAGGTATTTAAATTAAATTAAGAATTATAAAATTCTATCGATCCGTATTCTAAAAAATCTCAACCATTTATGCAAGAGGGGGTCAGCTAATTGTGGTAACTGACTGTACTCTACACATCTAAAAAGGTGGCGTCAGTGTGCCATAAAAAAAAAAGGCCTACACAATAATACTCGTAGTATTTTTCCATGAAGTTATAGATACATAGATAGAGAGATAGAATACTCTTTATTATGTAGGTACACCATAAAAATTACAGATATAAATGTAGAACTGTTACATAGGGTGTCACAATGGGCGGTCTTATCGCTAAAAGCGATCTCTTACAGACAACCTTTCATAATTATGTACAATTTGTATAATAAATGTTCTATGTTATATACATTTATACATGACGACGATCCGAGTAGGTAGGGTTGAGTAGGTAGCTTTTTTTTATGTTATTATTGTTTCCAAACAGGAGCGAATAGGAAGCTTTATTAATTTTAGATTTAGGAATAGTTTGTTGGTTTTTTTATTATTTTTTTCTAAAAGTTGATGAGCCATGACGGTTTACGTCACTTTTATGTAGGTATTTTAAATAATATGGTTTTATCTGAGTTATAATATGTTGAATTTTATTTGCCCTACCATTCTCACAAAATTTAGGGGTTCGTCTGGGATGGTAGTGGACAAATTCAGCTACTTAAATAAAAGTTGTTGTATTGTTTTACAGAGGCAATATTTATAGGCGACGTATGAAAATTTTACCATGATATCTCCATGAGTTGTCTTTGAGGTGTTTGTAGGTGCTGTTGAAGGAAGTAAAGAGTTGAAGTGATAAATAATGTTCCCTCAACGCTAAGGATCACGACCACATACGACGCGTCTCCAAGTTATAAGGTTTTGACATTACGAGGCAAATATACTGCTCAGTCTGTAGATTCTATCGTGCAATGAGCAGACAAAAACAGCTCGTATGGTAACGAACATTAAGTCATAAAATAATAATTACACATTCAATTCTGGTGCTCAGTGTAAACAATATCATATTTTTGAGGATATCATAATTATTATGGGAATTAGGCTAGGTATAGTTTATGCGTAAACTGAAATGCGAACTATGCGAAGCAACATTTTTGTAAATTGAAGCCTCAAATTGAATATCATCGTTCGATTCACTGCTGTTTCACTGGTCAGTTGTATAATATGGTCAGATAAGTATACCTGACCAGTTAAACAGCAGTGAATCAATGTAGGCATATCAAGTAGGTACATTTAGTGTAGGTATGCTTAAATCCCGTTATACTTACCAATATGTAATCAACTGGTTTATTCAAAATTGTCGCACAATTCTCTAGTAAGAATCGGTGTTGTTGCTTGAGACCACCCACCCGATTATTACGAGCTTCTTTAGCTTTGGCCTACAAACAAAACAGTTTTATCCACACCTTTGAATAGCTACAAATGAAACAAAATAATCTAATTATTCCGTTTATTTACTTGCTTGTCTTTATAAGTCTCATGACCTTGTGTCATAGCGCTCAAAGACATTCTGCTCCTCATTTGAATGTCCGTTAAACGAGAACTGACGTCAAGTATAGCTTCCAGAGCTGTTTTGTCGATCTCGATGGGTTCCCCATCGCTGAATGACATTCTCCGGATTGATGAAGTCGCCTTTAATTGAGAATGATAAGGCTGATCCTCAGCCTGATCTAAAAGCTCTACTGGTTCTGCGGGTGGTTGCAACTCTGCAGGCTCAACTTGTTCTGCTTTGCTTGCTTCAGCTGCCGCGGGTGCCTCACCACCTTCAGGCTCGTCCATTGCTTTTTTAAATATAAATAAATCTATTTGTTTACTCTACAATGAATTAATATTAATTCTTTTTCTAGATAAACCTTTCACACAAGTCAACTCGTTGGTACTTAATGTACGGTACAAATGGACATGAAAAAAACTGTCACTTTCAATTCAAAATTTGAAAAGCAGTTTGGAATGATTATTTCCTGCCAAGTAGACAAAATACTGACATAATGCACTTTCTATATTTAGCAACTAGGTATAGTAGGGCTCGATTTTATACCGAATAAGTTTTATTTCTAATAGTTGTGTAATACTCAATTATTATAAATGTGAGAGTCAGTCGCTGCACCCAAGGGGGATTTCAAAGTTACAGCATGTCATAGTTATAAAAAAAAACTATAAAAAAGTAATTTCATACCGCGCCAAACTTCTGGGATGATTATTGGGATCATCTTCAACTTAAAAAGAATAGTCGGCTGCATGGAAGTGAGGGCAATACCGTTCTTTTCACAGTTTTTTTTAACTCTGACAGCAGCAACTCAACAGCAACCTTATTGCTACGAGAATAACGACCACTGTGATTTTGACAGTGATTCAATATCAGATGTAAAATACACTCTTTCAAGGATCCTTTGGCGCTCGAATGACGTTGACAGGGGGGCGCTGTTGGTAAATATTAGTATCTAAAAAAGAAGATGGCCGCGTTAGTTCCGATTTCGACCACGTACTAAAAGATCCTTGTTTCGGTCTGAGGTATGTCTTAGGTAATATAAAAAACATTGCAGGCATTACTGGCACGCTAAACTTTCTATCTCGTTATTTCAGCAGATGTGCTGCTAGACTTGGGGTCAGCATAGACAGAGCGGCGAAATGCTTTAACATGCTCGACTGGATTACAAGAAAAGTCATATACCCACCCCCCCTAGGTAGGTATAATACCATACCAACTATATGAAAGCCATAATATAGGAACCAACACAAACAACCAAGCAAATTCGTATGATTATTGATTCGTACACTTTATACATAAACTAATTTGAGACACTGAGTGAAATCGAGCCGCAAGGGCCGCAAAATATATATATTTTAGGCTAATGGATGCCATTGATTTGCTACAATTTGGTAGCGTAAAGACTCGTAACGGTAAAGTAATCAATAATAATAGTAATAATAATATTAGACGTAGACGATGTAGTAGCCTTACCTCCCCGACCCTTGACTGTAAGTGAAGCGCCAGCACGCGTTTTAGCTGAGCAGCATGTAATCCAAACTCCCCACGATAATAATCAAAACACCAGCCATTTTATCCAGCCACCGTGTCGGTCCCTTGCCACCCTCCCTCCGACTCAGCTGCCCTAAGCCGAGGTTCGTACCCCACAGGGTGTGCCCTTAGCGAGCAGCAGTCGTTTAGTTTATAGTTTTTTCGCCCTGGCTGGAGGCATTAAGTTTCGTTAGGAGCTTAAGGCAGCCACAGGAAAGTCCGGTTAAAGAGTCGGAACCTTAGTGGTTACACTCTGAGATGCCCTAGATAAAAAAAAAGTAGCCTTATACTCTTTTTACTAATTTATAAAAAAGAGTCTTTAGGACTGAAGTTAACGCAAACATCCCAGAAAGATAAACCGCGTGTATGACCAGATAAATAATAATAATAATCTTTATTTTTCAAAAATGCCAAATACAATTTGTCCACCTCAATAAAACATAAAAACAAATAAAACGCCATTTGAAGAAGTACAACGCTATGCATTTTTGAGACAGAGTGTACGTCTGTGTCTGTGCTACTATAAACTGTGTTACAGACACAGGCGCCTTCCTCTTACAGGGCCTCAAGTCTAGTGTTGGGTAGGACAAGCAATTTTGATGAGTTTGTATGAGTAACTCATTCAGCTTGGTGAGGTAGTACATTGTACCACTTCAAATGAGGAGGGACAATATTACATTAATAGGACAATGTAACATCAATGGGATATTGTCCCAAAAATGTGACATTGTCCCAATAATGTCTGTAAGATATTCGGGGAGTCAGGTGTTGTAGGCGGGGGTGTCGAAAGGTTACCAACGCACTTACTCGTAACCAGTGAAAACCACACTGTCAGATTAAACACTTGTATAATCAATAAAATAACACACGATAATTACAGTTAACAAAAATAGAGTCACAATATATAAATCAGCACTTACGAACTAATAGAATATATAGAAACTATCTTAAACTGAAATTATAAACTAACTTAAACTGACTTTATTAAAACTATCTAAGCGCGGAGCGACTAATTCTCGAATATATGTGGAGAGCAACTGAATCGTACGGAGAGATTATTGCTATTGAGAGATTTACTTGATGTATTACTACTGAACTACCAATGTACTACAAAAATCAACTTGCTCGGGTTCCCTTTATAGGTTTTACACATGATCACAAGTTGCGGGTAACCCTTGGTCGTATACTTAATGAAACTCACCAGTTACAAACATTCCTACCTGATGAGGGGGTGTTGAAGGGGAACGGGTGTCTGCGGGGTATTGCGCAGTTAGCTCTCCTTAGACGTAGGAGGGGTACGGGAGACGTGGTTCTACGCAGTATGAAAATGGTACATAACACTGTTTACTTTCCGACACAATGGATTTTACTTTAATCGGTACCCCGGGGGTATATACTGTTATATAAAATAGGTAATTAGGGGGTAAATGCTCCAACTAAGCTAATGGCAGTGTTCAAATTACGCTATCTCTTTACAGTTCTGAGATATCGATCATTTTCATCAGTATATAATGCTATTTAAGCAATTTATATTAGAATATTAGTTTTCACGGAACAATCGATACATTTCAATGATTTGACGACATATATAATTCATTTTAAGCTCGAATTATGGTGCTTTCCGTTACATTCCACCCCCTGTAAAAGGGTTCAACCGCATTACATCATATTTGGTCGGTGGGAAGCACGATAATCTTTGCTACGGGCCGACGCAGGACCCCATTTAACGTCCTAATGTCGACTACACGAACAATACCGTCATTGCCGTAATACACATTCTTAATTACACCTTTTGTCCATACATTCCTGTCCTTATTATTGTCTATAATCACAACTACGTCGTTGACCCGCACATTGGGTACGTTGTTAATCCATTTGTCACGACGTTGCAGCGTTGGGAGGTACTCTCGTAGCCAGCGCCGCCAGAACATGTCGGCGAGCGCGTTCACGCGCCGCCATTGCCGGCGCGAATCGACGTCCTCGAAGTCTCCCGGCAGGAACGGAGTACTCCCGGACGCAGTGCCCAGGAGTAGATGGTTAGGTGCCAGGACCACAGGCTGGTCGTGGTCGTCGTAGACATAAGTTAGAGGCCGGCTGTTTACAATCAGCTCGGCCTCGGTGAGGAGGGTATACAACACCTCCTCTCGGGGAGCACGTTCCTTGAGCGTGCTTCGGAGTGCGTTTTTTATGGAACGCACCAGGCGCTCCCAGCAGCCGCCCATGTGTGGGGCTGCCGGGGGATTGAAGTGCCACTCGATGCCTCGGTTGATGGCTTCGGCCCTGACTAGACCGTGGTTAAGGTCCTTCAGGGCTGCTCGTAGTTCGGTGTTGGCTCCAATGAAATTGGTACCCTGATCTGAGTACAGATGCGCTGGTTGCCCGCGGCGCGCAATAAGGCGCCGCAAGGCTAGTATGGCGGAGTCGGCGCTCAATGAGGCGGCCAACTCGAGGTGGACGGCGCGTGTGGTGAGGCAGGTGAACAATGCACCCCACCGCTTTTCGCGGCGCCGCCCAATTGCTACCTCCATCGGGCCGAAGTAGTCGACGCCCACTCGGACGAAGGCTCGTCGCGAGGTCTCGACTCTCGCCAGCGGAAGATCACCCATCTTGGGCGGGGCTGGTTTAGCTCTGGAAACACGACATAATTGACACTGGGCAACCACCGCTTTTACTGAGGTTCTTACCCTTGTGATCCAGTACTTTTCACGAAGGTTGTTGACGACGGTCTCATGGTTGGCGTGTAAAGCTATCCCATGGTAAAATGCGATCAACTTTCGCGTTAGAGGGTGGCGTCCCTCTAATATTATCGGGTGCCTTTCCCCGAAGGTGAGCACCTCGCAGGCACTCAGGCGTCCCCTCACCCGAAGCAAGCCGTCCTCGGTTATCATCGGGTCTAGGGCCTTGATGCTGCTGTTGTTGGGGACGGGCAGGCCTTCTAGTATGGCGGCCCGCTCATCCCGGAAGCTGTCTTCTTGGCACAACCGCATAAGGCAGTTGTAAGCTTCTTCCAGGTCGGGACGCTGTAGCTCTGCTGTTGACCGATGCTTACGACATCGGCCGATGAATATTAGCACGCGTGACATAACGCGCTGTATGCGCGTCCACGAAGAATAGCGCTCGTAGAGAAGGAGTGGCGCCATCGGCGCTGATGTAGCGTGGACCCGCTGAATGCGCTCGAGGTCCGCTTCCGCCGCTTCAGCCTCATGACACACCGGCCACCGCTCCTGTGGATCACATAGAAAAGGGGGGCCAGAAAGCCACACCGCATGGTTATCGGGCCAAGACAATCTGGTCGCTTTGTCAGCAGGGTTATCCTCCGATGGCACCCAGCGCCAATTGCCTCGGTCCGATAATTTATCAATCTCGGCTAGTCTATGTGATACGAATCTCTGAAACTCATGGGCGTCAGAGTTTATCCAACTAAGAACCGTTTTACTGTCTGTCCAGTAAAATTTACGTTTTATAGATAGCCCTAGCTCTTTCTCGGCCGTGTCTGCTAGTCGGCAGGCTAACAAGGCCGCTTGTAGCTCGAGCCTAGGGATAGATATCACCTTTTGAGGTGCTACACGCGCTTTCCCTATTACCATGACAGCCTTCCTATTTCCTCCGGCGTCATGACCTACTAGATAAGCGACTGCGGCGTAGGCTAATTCGCTAGCATCCCCGAACACATGTAGTTCTAAATTGTCGAGGCTTAGCCCGTACCACCTTGGTATTTTGACTTCTTTTAATTTACTTAGATTATTAAGCCAAGTGAACCATACTTTCGCATCCCTATCCTGTAGGGGTTCGTCCCACTGGATCCCTGATTTCCAGATTTTCTGCATTAGTATTCTTGACTGGATAACGCAGGGATACAAAAAACCCAGTGGGTCATATATGGACATAATCATGCTCAAAAACTGTCGTTTCGTGGGCACCACGCTACCGTTTATAATGGTTTCTGGTAGTCGTTTGAAGGATAGATCGAATCCTAATTCGTCATCTTTCGGTGCCCATATTAGCCCCAAAGTTCTCTCGACTGTACCTGCACCTTTTTCGAGGGCTACCCTTTCCGGCATGTCTAATTTTAATCTATGCCTTAGTTCTGATGAGTTGGTGACCCACCCCCGTATTACAAATCCACCAGAGGCATGTATCAGGGTCACCTCTTCTATCAGTTTATTCGCTTGGTCCTCGGTACAGACACTATCTAAATAATCGTCCATGTAATGTTTGGCCTTTATGGCTTCCACTGCTTCTGGGTATCGATCACCAAACTCACTGGCGTTTTTGTTGAGTATATATATCGCCGTGGTAGGTGATGAGGTCGCCCCAAAGATCATGGAATTCATCGCGAATACCTTTGGTTCAATGGACTGATCCGCGTCTCTCCATAAAAATAACTGCGCGCCTTGATCCTCAGTCCTTATCCTAATTCTCATAAACATGTCCGCGATGTCTCCTGAAAAGGCTATGGGACCTATACGAAATTTCATCAATATACCAAACAATGAATTCAGCAGGTCAGGACCGGTCAAAAGGTTATCATTTAAGCATGTTCCGTGAGACGTGGCGGCCGCATCGAAGACTAAACGGAGCTTTCCTGGCTTGTTGAGATTTACCACGCCAAAATGTGGCAGATACCATATAGGTGAGCTATCCAAACTCCCCTCCACCTCTCTCGCATAGCCCTCTTCTAGCAGTCTATCTATTTGCTTATTATACGCCTCAGCGAAGACGGCGTCTTTTCGCACGCGCCTTTCTATTCCGTATAACCGTTGTCGGGCCTGATTATAATTATTAGGCAATTCCACATCATCATGTTTCCATAATAGCCCTACTTCCCATTGTGAACTATCAGGTACGCGGCGGCTAGTATTATCTAGGATTTCTAACGCTCTTTCATTATTTTTATTTTTACGAGCGTTTTGCGAAATACCTATAGCTTCTAGCTCGAACTGAGCTTTGACTAGGTCATGCAGATCAGGCAGGGGAACTGTCACAAAATTTACTGACTGATCGTTAACATCGTTAGCACTATCGAATGGTCCGTGTACGACCCAACCTAGCTTCGTGAGGGAGGCAACTGGTTTACCGGATCGTCCATGTCGGATGTCCTGACTGACCAAAAGCTGCCAGTTATCCTGCCCAAGCAACAACATCGGCTTAGCGCCCCTCATCTCCACGCAACCCAAGTCACGGAGGTGAGCGTTATCGTTCAGCATAGCAGCGGACACAGCTGTTTTTAATGTAAGAGGTATGCGGGGGCCCGCTAGGTCTGAAGCTATAGCACTGTCGATCAGTGATACTGTTGCCCCGTCGTCTAGTAGCGCGTAACATTTATGATGCGTTCCATTGCTATTGGTTATTCCAATTGGAATTATCTTTAATAGAGCCGTAGCTCGCCATTCCCCTATGTTAGTGACGCTTTCCGTTTTTTCACTAACTGTTTTGCCGGCTTCCGGTTTATTGCTGTCTTTGTTCTGTTTATCTGCATGCAATAAAATATGATGGCTGTAGCCACATTTCTCGCACCTTTTGGCGCGGCAAAACCTCTTAGGGTGTTTACTAACTAAACATTTGAAACATGTATTTTTCTCTTTAATAGTGTCCCATCGTTGTTGCACGCTTAATTTACCGAATGCGTCGCAGTGTTCAATGGCATGTTCCTTTTTGCAAATTAGGCATTCTTTAGGTACACTAGACTCGTCACTATGCGTATGTACCCGCTGAGCCGGCGGTACTTTATTATTACTTGAGCGCGCGGCTTGCTTTTGTTGCCTCACAGGTGGCTTGGCTGGACTAGCTTCGAACATACTGGCTTGAACGTAATATGAAGTCGAGCGAGTTAAATGTTTTAAGAAGTGTGACATTAATTCTAGGTCCGGTGACACTCTTAGGTCCACCCCCTGTGAGCTATCTATACCCATAGCAAAATCGCCGTATTGCGCGCGCTGTATTGGAGTTAATTTGTTAACTATCTCACTAACTAATTGCGGATTATTTATATACCCGTCGGCTCTAATGTTTTTAAGTAGGGACACAACATTCCTTATAGTAGACGTGAACCGCCTTAACTCACGGCCACTCTCAGTTATCCTAGGTAGATCCCTAATTTTCTTGAGTGCACTTTGTAATATTAACGTCGGATGACCGAACTCCTCATCTAGTGCGCGCATTATTTCGGAAGGATCTGTACCTGACCGTAATAGGTCCTCAACTGAGGTCTTCGCGTCGCCATGCAATGACGTCTTAAGCCGGGCTAAGTTTTCATGCGTTCTAAAATTATACTGTTCGGCTGTGTCCCAATACATATTCTTATAAGAAATCCATTCAGCTGGGTCACCGCTAAAATGGGGTAGCTCGTACGCCTGTCTAGGTACCGGACGCGGTCGCGACATACTAGTAATAGCCTCTGCCAATCTGTCTATCTTGCTGTCCCTATCGCCCGACATTTCCCTTCGTCTTTCTTTATCATCCGCCCCGTAATTCTTCTGCCGCCGTGTATCCGACTCGGGTATCGAAACTCGAGGTACACTTGCGACCGGGGTGGTAAAGACGGGATACCTGTCAGGTAAATGGAACGTTACTCTATCCTGAGACACTGGCGTATGCATCTGGGCCATAGGTACCGTTAGATTCGAAAACGGTACTGACACAGACGGACCTATTACATGCGACACATTATCACGGTATACATTTATATTACTTTCAAGCGTACTTACATTGAGCTGCCTTTGACTCACGGGTGGGTTACGGGGCGCGGCCATTTCCGTAGGCGCGCGCGCTGCAGACGGGGTACACAACACTGCATCCGATTGACACAACACTGGGCCTGACTGGTGCAACACTGTTTGTTGTTGCGTTACCTGAGGCGTTGTGTCTATCCACTGCTCTACGCGCTGTGCCGTCCCTGCTTCCGTATTTGAGTCGTCACTCTCGGCAGCTGCTTCTATCTCTGCAATATCAGCTTCCATCCTTTTCTTGAGAAGGTTTTCTTTCAGCTGTACTAGCTCCTTTTCAGCTTCATACTCTATGCGTTTCCTTATATACTCGACGCTCTTGCGGCTAGCTTTTGATGACGTTCTGCTTCGCGGCGACGTATGGCGACCTCTTGCTACTGCCTGTCCTCCCTGGGGTCCCTCTGACGTACTTCCAGCACTGTAGTCGATTACTCGACCACCCGTCAGGGGAATGTTGAGGGCAGACGTTGATGCCATGGTCGGTGCGACAGACGGTGAACCCGGTGCCCTTTCAGACTGCAACCCGGAGTCCGATACTGGGTCATCAATTCTGCGTGCGCTCTGCTCTTCAGCCAGCTTTCGCAGCCTGCTGCGTGTGGTGATGGTGCTCCTCTGACTCATGGTTACTTGTAAACCTTATCCGGCTCGTAAGGACCAAAATGTAAGATATTCGGGGAGTCAGGTGTTGTAGGCGGGGGTGTCGAAAGGTTACCAACGCACTTACTCGTAACCAGTGAAAACCACACTGTCAGATTAAACACTTGTATAATCAATAAAATAACACACGATAATTACAGTTAACAAAAATAGAGTCACAATATATAAATCAGCACTTACGAACTAATAGAATATATAGAAACTATCTTAAACTGAAATTATAAACTAACTTAAACTGACTTTATTAAAACTATCTAAGCGCGGAGCGACTAATTCTCGAATATATGTGGAGAGCAACTGAATCGTACGGAGAGATTATTGCTATTGAGAGATTTACTTGATGTATTACTACTGAACTACCAATGTACTACAAAAATCAACTTGCTCGGGTTCCCTTTATAGGTTTTACACATGATCACAAGTTGCGGGTAACCCTTGGTCGTATACTTAATGAAACTCACCAGTTACAAACATTCCTACCTGATGAGGGGGTGTTGAAGGGGAACGGGTGTCTGCGGGGTATTGCGCAGTTAGCTCTCCTTAGACGTAGGAGGGGTACGGGAGACGTGGTTCTACGCAGTATGAAAATGGTACATAACACTGTTTACTTTCCGACACAATGGATTTTACTTTAATCGGTACCCCGGGGGTATATACTGTTATATAAAATAGGTAATTAGGGGGTAAATGCTCCAACTAAGCTAATGGCAGTGTTCAAATTACGCTATCTCTTTACAGTTCTGAGATATCGATCATTTTCATCAGTATATAATGCTATTTAAGCAATTTATATTAGAATATTAGTTTTCACGGAACAATCGATACATTTCAATGATTTGACGACATATATAATTCATTTTAAGCTCGAATTATGGTGCTTTCCGTTACAATGTCAGATTGTCCCACCTTATTTGAACTACTAACACAAAAGACATACGAGGCTGAGCTGAGCTTAGAAATATGAGGGATAGGGAAAATATCATATTACTGAGTAATGCATGACTACAACAAACGTTTAGAAGGATGACGAATAATTTTTTTGTCTCAAATTAAGTAAACAGCGTACGACATGAAATATTTTTTTTTAATAGGTAATCAAGAAAAAAAAAAATTACAAATTGTAATTAAAAAATAGCAACATTGCCACTTTTTTACCGCCGAGTATGTTACGTCTCTCGGTGATAACCTGACCAGACTTCGAAAAAAATATTTCCGAAAGAACACTCGTACAGATATGCACAGTCATTTTTTAGCCACTTCATATAACCTACATTACGTAATAAGGTCTACTCTCCCGCCCGCACACATTCGTTCATCCGGCCGCGCTGTCCCGCTCACTTGAAGTGAACCAACGAAACGAGTCAAGACAAGAGAAGCCTCGTTCGCCAGCTAGAAGTGCGACTGCGACAGAAGATAGGACGACATTCGAATTCGACCGACAACGATAATTCTTGCACTCGCTCGCTCACCTCACGTCAGCATTGTCAGGCCTCACTCACCTCACCACACTCACGCACTTGTCAGTTCGAGATTCATTCATTTGTATGTCACAGTGAAGCGGTACAAAATTTTATTTTGAGGTGTTGGGACATTCAATCGTTTTGTATGGGTCATTTGAGGTGCCTCTTGTATGTCCTACCCAACATTACTCAAGTCTGCTATTACAATAGTGTCAGAATGGTCTATCATTGATTCCATAATTGTTGGTTTTGACAAGTTCGGTAATCTACCAATATAATGGCGTCAACATCGCCTTGGATGATTCTGTAAAGATGTTATAATTGTGATTTAAATAAATAAATAAATAATAATTATTATTATTATGACTTTCCAATGGTCAGCCACTGACACTCCATTGAAAGAATTGGTAATCTCGTACATAATGACAAATGAAACTTCCTACTAAACTTCCAACTTCCTACTACTTCAGATTGCTTATAACACCAATAAATAATATGTAAAAATATAGATATATAAATGAAATCTGGCATGAATAAATGTTCAAAATGCCATTGTAATACAATTCTATTACGAGACCATTGACCGACCAGTGATCGACTATTATGAATTTAGCAGATTACGAACTTTTAGCAAAATGACAATGGGATCGTGTTGGAGTGACGAATTTATAATAAGAAACTTTTAAAAAAAAAAAACAACCGACAAAAAAAAAAGTTTTTTATTTTTCTACTTTTTAGTTATGATACCTATCCCACAACAATTCGATTACCACTACTTGCTATACCGCACAAACAAGAGTGACACAAGAAACCTATACGAAGTAGATTAAATACAAACTATACAACTCAAAAACTACCCAAGCAAAGTTAATAAAATCGGTTAATAACCATTTATAGCCCGGGTGCATTTCATGACAATTCCAATAAGCCCAAACACGGCTAGGATATATTGTTTTATTACGGAGTTCCGGTGCATACCTTCCGGCTTCATCTTCAGAGCAGTTCGATGGTACCATTTTCATCAGAATTATTTATTTGAAGTTGCTTCATAGTCGCTTAACAATCTTAATCGAGATATCTTATCGCCACCCGTGAAATACTTATCATTGAGGAGTTCCGGTGGCCATTTGTGGTCTTCTTGATCAGTTCCACTTCATCAAATGATACTTTCTGAATGCAAATGCTTGAGTTGTTTGATGAAAATACAAAAATCGCTATATGTTTGCCTAAATATTTGAGGAGTTCCCTCAATTCCTCACGGATCCCATCATCAGAACTGGATTTTGAAAAAAATGAAACCAATCTGGAAGTACATATATCCTTTCAAATAAAAAAAGAATTTTTCAAATCGGTTCATAAACGACGGAGAACTGAGGTACCAACATTAAAAAAAAAAAAAAAACAAAAAAAATATATACAACCGAATTGAGAACCTCCTCCTTTTTGGAAAGTCGGTTAAAAATAGTAGACTTGGGCCCCAGTTCATTGACAATATACTGCACTTTGTAGGAGTATTGGTAAATTAACGATAGTCGAAGCAAAATATGCACGTAATATATGAGGATCCTCTCATTTTTATGTGAGGATCGAAGGCAAAAAGACGCGGGTATATGTATGTATGTGATCCCATTTCCTCCCGTGGGTATCGTAAAAGGCGACTAAGGGACTTACTAGAATGGGCAGCAGCGTTCTCTATGCATTTTTAACACCTTACTGCGATCGCCAACCCGCCTGCCAAGCGTGGCGATTATGGCAACCCCCCCACAATTGGGGGAGGCTTATGTCCAGCAGTGGACGTCTTTCGGTTGAAATGATGATATGTAAGTGTAGGTAACGTGGGTAAGTCACATAAATAAAAAGTGTTCGGGGTTTAAAAAATACATGGGTTTATTCGTTCAACCATGGAAAACACAAAAATCTATCATACTGGTAACGGCTATTAGGCTAAGAACTTACGGAGCCATACCCGCACCCGCCGCGGTAGTAGAACCGCTGTTTTTAGGGTTCCGTACATCCGAATGAAAAACGGAACCTTATAGGATCACTCGTGTCTGTCTGTCCGTCTGTCACAGCCAATTTGCTCCGAATCTACTGGACCAATTATGTGGAAATTTTATACACATATGAATTTATTTGACCCAAACACGGAAAAGTAACGTACGTAAATGAATTTTGAACATGCAGGTCACTTTTGGGGGCAAATTGAAAATTAAAAAGAAAGTTTTTTGCAAACTGTACCGTGTGACATATCAAATATTTTCTCCAAGGTCTCAAATATTTTAATTTTTTAAATAGTCTCTCGCTAATCTGTCACTACAAAATCCCAACCATCGGCGGAAGAACAATAAATTACGGACTAGAGAGCGCTGCTTACGACCGTGCTGCGAAGTACAGAACTGCGTACAGTTATATACATGAAAGATACGGCGACAGTAGACGGCGGATTATCGAGCTGAAGATTTAGAATGACGGCGGATTACAGGAAAACCTATAAGAAGTCTGTCGTCTTAAAATAACATAATAAAACTTACATTTGCAGTTGGAATATATTTGACAACATGTTTTTAACTACAATGTTAAGTTTGTTCTAGGGATAAAAAGCAGGGCTTTAAATACCGGTAAATTTTCATAACGTTACCTTGTATTTACAGAGTTAACGTTATTATTAAAATAACGGTAATCGATTTAACGTTATTTATGCGACTATTAATTTTATCGTTATTTTAAACGGGTGAGATGTAAATAGTGGGGCCTGAGGCATGCGGCGCGGCGGGAGCCCGCCCTCGCGCCTCTCTTACGTCGTGCCGATCAAAACGTTGCCTGAATCTGCCTAATTCTTACCCACAGAACGGCATCGTAGCTAAATTAACGTTAGTTGTCATATTTTCGTTAATGTTAATTAACGTTATATTACTGGTAATGTTATCAAGTAACGTAAAATTTTTGTAACGTTAGTAGGTATAACATTGAAATTTAATTTTCTTATTTGGTAACGTTAACAAGCCCTGATAAAAAGCATGGTAGATAACATATTCATCGTTCGGAACCCTCACCACGCGAGTTCAAGTCGCACTTTTCCGGTTTATCTCAAAACTCGCAAAACCGCTGTGAGGTTGGTTACCGTAGGCGACGTCGTCTTCGTTGCGGGAATGTCCGTAGACTCTATTGGGAGATGGTCGCAGGGCGAGTGGGTAATAATTGAACTATAGCAATACAAAAAAGAAAAAGAAGACGTGTTTATTCTGCACAAAAAATACGCACATTAAAAAAAGACACTGACATCGATCTATGAGCACAAAAAGCGCGGGCAATCCCCGTCAAGCGCGCGTTTCCGCGGCTTGCGCGTAATTGTGAGTTGTTCACCGATGCAGCGGAAGTCTGCGAGAGCCGTAAATAACAATATATTTAGTAAACGGCGGAGCCTGGGGGCCCGCGGCTTGGGACTTTACTGACCAGCGATTATTCGCAAATCGAATGAGGGGCTAATAACAGCCGGTTGATCGAAGGTAAAAGCTACGCTAGCCGCGGTCAGTTCTTGGATACATTAAATATCAAGGTCCCTCCGTACCTCGGAAAGCACGTTAAAAGCCGTTGGGCCCGGTTGTCATTCGTATATCTTTGAAAATCGTACCCGTAACGACTGTCAAAGATCTACGAATGACGGCAGAAGTCCAAAAGTCTGACAACTTGTCATACCAAGAGGTATCGTGTTACCCAGTTACTGAGTTGTGTGGAGGTCAGATAGGCAGTCGCTCCATGTAAAATACCGGTATTCAGCTACATTTGGTTAGACTGTAAGCCAACCCCAACATAGCTAGAAAAAGGGTATGTCGATTGATTGATTATTTGAAAATCGCAGCGGGCGCGGGTAAAGTCGCTTTAGGTTACAAACAAAGCAAAAAGAATTTTTCTAATGTTTTACTGCCATTCAATTCACTTAACGTCGCATAAAATAGCGACTCCTCTTAGAATCCAGTGGTCAGTGTTCTTTATGGTTGGCAGCCAGAGCGGAGTGATGAACGTCAATCCGGTACGCACCGGCTTCTTGTACACCGGACACTGAAAAACGATATTCAGTAAGTAAAAACTGATACAGATGCACTAACACTAAATAAATATGCATCTAAAGTTGAGTACCAGATAGAGTTTGGGGTCCTTGGGTGCGGTGGAGTTTATCGCGTATACGTGTATCACTGGCAACAATGTGTACACCACTTTGACAGTAGACTCACACAGGCGTAGGTTGCGACGATCCCAACCCGCACCGTCAAGGTATACTCCGTGGATGTACACGCCTTCCTGTATTAGCGATTAATAAACGATAATGTTATGAGACGGCTTGCTAAAACTGACACTTAGCCGGACTATGACGTGTTGTGTGATGTTTTTGTTTGTTACATGACGAAAAGCACAATCTTATTTTCGCAATGGAACAGTAAGTAGCCTCTGTCATAAACATATTTAAAAAACCATCTCACCTGCGGCGGAGCCTTAATTTCTTCGTAAATCAATTTAGTCACATCGTTATGTAGCGCAACCATGTCTAAAGCCCAGCCTTTGTGTGCTCGAGTTACTTCCTGGCGCATAGCTGTCAAGAAACCTTCAACAACCAGAAAGAATTTTGTATAAACAAGGTGTTATCCGCGGTTTCATTTTGTACTTAGGAACTTGGATGAAAAGTAAAATATTCTACATAATAATCTTAAATTAATTGTCAGACAACGCTCAGCCTAAACCGCTGGGTCTGTAAGCATAAAATTTTGCACAAGAGTTTCTTTTAGATCGAAAGTGAGCACTAAGGAAGGATTTTGAACATTCATCCCCTAAAGGAATTAAATAGGGGATGATTTTTTTTATGGAATTTTGACTTTTTGCTTATAGGAACTCCCGTCAGGTGGGCGCATGGCTTGTCTATCCATACTAATATTATAAATGTGAAAGTAACTCTGTCTGTTACGTTTTCACGCCTAAACCGCTGAACCGATCGTCATGAAATTTGGCAGAAATACAGCCTGGGATATGGAGAAGGACATAAGATTCTTTTTTACGCGATAACCGACATCCACGCGAACGCAGCCACGGAAAAAAGCTAGTACCTAATAAGATTAAATTACATAAATGCTGAGTGGGTAACATAAGACATAATTATAGCGATTTATTGCACTTGTCTAGGCCTTGCACCCTAATTGCGTACCATACTATTAATCACAATCTGAATGATTTTGAAAGATATTGTTAATCTATTGCTTCATGTGTTCGAAAAATTTGTCTACACAACAACGTAAATAACGCAATGAATGTTGTTGAACTGTCAAAATGAAACCCATTGCTACTGTAATTGTGTTACTCAATAATACCCCGCTGGTTTTTTTGTCGCACGCTTTGTGTTACCTACGCTAGAAAATCGTCCGTATGAATAGTCGGAAGCACTAGTAATACCTAGTACCTAACTGATGCGTCCATGTTTGCAAGACTGGTCAAAATACTACTTAATAATTATTTTCTTGTTTATTACTCAGCCCTATATATACTCTGCACACTTGGTAAATGAGAGCTAGACCGAAAAACGTTTAACATTTTGACCTTCACGACACTGTTACGTAACAAAGGTACGCAAAAGTGAAAGGAACTTCGTTGCAACCGGGTGTCCCACGACACCTTTTTTTATTGTTACCTTGAGGGTTAAAAAATCCGGTCATCCAGAAAGAGTTCGGTCTGCCCTGGAAGCACCACGTCGAAAACTGAATGGTTCTCTCCAAAAGCTCAGTGAACCAGAAGCCTAACGTGGAAGATGACCACGAACTCCTCAACCAGATATTTGGCACTTTCGCGTCATATATATTATCTAATAAATCACGAAGTGCCTACAACAATAAATAGATATTTCTTCATGCAGCCTTTCTACAAAAAACCAATTCTTATAAGTAGATAAGTATACACTTTTAGAACTATTTAAAGTGAAATTAATTATTTGTTACCTCATTCATTATAATAATCCCGTCTATAGCAAGCAGCAAGGCTTTTAATGTAGTTCTGACTAGTTCAATAACTTTTTGCATACTGTCGATTTCTTGTCTCAAGAAAATCACCATTGAATTAAGTATACCATATAATCTCAACCTAAAAATTAATATAATTTAATTCTGTGAAATAGTGCAAGTGAATAAAACCGACTTGCACTTGAGAACTTGTGAAAAGTTTGTCGTGTAATTCGGGTCAATCAATGCTTTTTCATCTGCATGATATATTGAACATATTTTACATATTTTAGGTAAACTGATATTGAACGTCTTCGAACCCTTCCGTTTTACCACTTGACTTTATAATTATTCTTAAGGTTAAACAATAGGTAGTACTTACCTAGCCAGCACATCGTGAGAATCAAAGTTAGACGGCATTTTGTCCAGCATTTCTTTAGTCTGCCTGTAAACCGAAGCCTCACGTGTTTCCCCACCCCCTCCACCTGACTCCTTCGGCTGAATGGACAACATCGTATCCAACAGTTCTTGAGTGGTGTTGCGCTGGTAACTGATTTTTTTTTTTTTTTTTTTAATCACATGTAGAAGAATCGGACAGTACCGATGTATTGTATATGGAATATCGAAATTAAGAAAACAGTTACTAACGTGATATCAGCATTGGTATGCAAGCCATAGGCTTGAGGCGGATCAACAGTTTTCATCGTTTCGATTGCATCGAGGTACTCGGGTATGTTCTTAAACGTTAGAATACCATATCCCTTGTGAAACTGGAAGTCTTCATTAAACAGCTGGTCTGACAACCACACCCTGCAGAAAGTGCTTAGCAGCCGATTGTCGAAGTCATCAGTCACTCGCCCGCCGTACTGCACCGCTGACACCATGTAACTACAACGTCGTGTTAAAACCAATTTCCCGTTATTAATTTATTTATTTCAGGATTGCCAAAGAATGGTTCATGATAAAAAAAATGCCTAAAAACGAAACATAAAAACTTAGACAACATGCACGTTCAATTGGGAACCACAGCTAAAGCCACATCTACAGCAGCAGATAGGAAATGTCGAATGCATCTAGCCATTTTTTTAATTTTCTTAATTTCTCTCTAAAAATCGTTTATTTTATTTTATTTACAGAATAAACAGTTTTATTTCATTTCATTAGCTCATTGCACATGGCAGTGAATGAACTTTAGGTATTTGTCTTCCTTTAGTACCCACTATCTACAAGAGAAACTTACCGCACGGTGTTCCAGCTTACTGATTGTCCTTGCTCCAAAGCATCCAAATGGTTTTGCACAAACATACACGACGACAACCAGTCAGCAGAATTAAATTCGTAAGGAATATTCCAACCGAGGGGACCAAATTTCCGTCTCTCTTGTACTACGGTGTGCAGGAACGAAATTGTGTAAATCATCGGCAGATAGAAGGGACTGTCACTGTAATCAAGGAAGTCCTGACTCATCGAGTCGTAGGTTCTCATGAGACCAGCTTTGATGCCTAAAACATTTAAATATAAAAATTCAAGACATTTTGTGCCGTGTCAATAACACAAATACTCGTAAGTACTAAGTAACAGTTGACTAACTTACCGGAAGGCGGCTCGCAAGTATACTTTATAGACATTTGCAGAAGTGTTATTGGAAACTTTTCATGAACTTCAGTGGTAATCCAGAGCCTGAAAGGTAACGAACATGCCAATAGCCTTGAATGTCATATAACCTAATAGAATATAGAGATTGGGAATGAATGAATGAATGAATGAAATGCACCGACCCCAGCGTGGTTTAACCAGACTCGATTACTCGAATGAACCCAAAGATTCACACTAGCCCCTGGAGCCTCATGTTTCATGGGACTACAGTGGCCATTGTATATCAAGGAGTAGACCGGGGGGCACGAATAATGGTAGGGAAGACGTGCCCATAGGATATGGAAGGATTATTATAGCCTACCGGATATGCATCCTTAAGCAAGCAATGGAATAGTGGAGAGACGGGTGATATTTATCGGGAGGGCATCTTTTAATGACGTCGTCGCCTGGTTGGCTCGAGTCCAGCTGCCTTCCTTCACTGCTATGCTGTGTTGATGTTTCCATTATCTTCGTCTGAAGTCACGCTACTATCCGTTTCAGGTTTCTTGTAAATCTCGCTAACAACCTTTCTAATCTTATCTCAATCTTCAACAACGCCTGTGAATATGTGCGAGATAGCACATCCTGTGGTTTTTGATGAGTTTGGTTATGGTTTTTCCGTCTAAGATTGCATAATTTTCATGTCTTGGTTTATTCTTGGCGTGGTTAATCAAGTCTCTCATGATATCTCTCTCATATCTTCTATGTCTTGACCTGTTAGCTTTATTGAGTGCCGATACTTCCGCCTTCGTAACTGCCTGTTGGAGGGATGCAAGAGCTAATGACTCCAATTATGGAACTGCATGGTATTTCGATGTTTTCATCCGTTGAATTGATTCCTATATTTCCTAGTTTTTTCGTTATTAACTGCGATCTTGGTATTTTTGGTGGATTTGCTATTGAGAGCGACATAATATTATTGTTTATGGTTGAAATCCTTGGCCTCAGTTGTTGTCTACTTCTCAACTTGTGGTTGCCTTTGTGTCTTGTGTTTGGTGCTTCCATTTTCGTTAAAGATTCGACTTGTTGTTAGCTGCCCCCAGATAATTTTGTGTTCGGATGTGCCCCTATCGGCCCATTCTCCTTTAATAAAGTGGAAGAGTTTTTCTGTTGCATGTGGCGTAATGGTCCAATTTCGATACCTGAGTGTACTTTGACCATGTTATCCGGCATGATGATCTCATTTTTGTCGCTGTTGGCTATATCTCTGTTGTAGTCGGAATAATCAGATGTAGATTTTGGTGAATCAGCCCTTTGCGTTGGAAAATTTGTGTATCTTGTCGACTAATATGTGCGTAAAAGTCACCTAGCATTACTAGCGTCAGGTCCTTGGTTTTTGTCTAATCGAGTTGAATACACCTGTGAGAGATCTGGTTGCTTTAGAGGTACAACTGTTGATGTGAGAGTTGATTATAGGAGCAGGCTTATCACTTCTCATACCAACTTTAAGAGTAGTTGACATCGCTTCGGTATCTTTTTCCTATTTTTTATTTCAATTTGGGCATCCTTTGTGATTAGAATTGCTAGTCGCCGGTGTGCTTTACCTGTAATTCCCGATAGGTTGATTTGTACGTTCCTAAGTTCACCCCTGTTTCTTGTAGGCAGGTTACATGTACACGAACGACCCAACGTGACAATTCAGCATCTGTTTTTATCTTTTTGCCGTTCCAAGTTGCAACGATGACCACATCTGTCCACCGCTCCTTCTTGCGACGACCAATAAAAACAAAAACTTTTGTTTAAACAAATCTATCAGGCTCCGCTACAACGATCACAGATGTCCGACTACCTCGGCCGGTCCCTTTACGGTATTTTTCCTTTATTTACAAAAACAATGGGGCCCAGCAAACTCCGATGTTGCGATGCTAATACTCGATGAGCGCAGGCAAGCTTCACTTAAGCGGCCGAGAGCTCCAAGCAAGAATATTCCCTACTGTGGTCCGATGTTCGAGACCGCGATAGTACTCAATTGCGTCAGAAAGCATCTGCCTTCCAGTTATTGTCTTCTGCGACACAAAAAATCACAAAAAATGTACTTAATAAAAACGTTGGGTTTACCCTTATATGAGCGAGGCTACCTGCTAAAGTAGCGACTATCATAAAAACTATAACAAATCGTTCATTCATTAAGCTTCATAAAACATGAAGCTTAATAAATAAACGATCCGTTACAATTTTAAAGGCAAGAAGTGGTAGTATGGTAGTCAAACTAAGAAGTTTTAGGGGAATAAAAATTGTACGAAATCTAAAGCGATAACGTTATTTTGTTAGAATAATAAAGTATGTTAGTTTATCTTGCTATATTATATCAACATAACATAACATAATGCCCTAACTCCCCGAAGGGCCGGGCAGCGGCGCACCCATGCACAACCACAGTTCGCCAGTCATGTCCAAGTCCCATGCAACAGTGGGGGAGCCCACCGCCATTACCACCAACCGGGCACAAATCCAGACCCCGGGCAGCCACTGAGAAATTACAGACAGAAAACCCAACAACATCCCGCCCGACCCGGGAATCGAACCCAGGACCCCACGCTCAGCAGCAGCGCACCATTAGACCAACGAGGCATCAAAATAAGAACATAATATCATCTTACAACAATAGCTCAAAAACTTGAAGTGAGCGCGCGGCGCGCGTGCCTCACAACAATGACATACAAAAATAATACTGATCAAATTAGGTAGACTGGTAGAAAACGCCCTTGCACAGTATGTTTCACGTGTGCATAAAGTGTTTGCAAATAAAATATATAAAACAGATCCCTAAAAGACAAGGAAAGATCAAACCAGATAAGTCTGCTCGGGGGCGAATCTATTTCGCTCGGGGCTGCACCAGTCGCCCACCTGATATCAGGAACGCACTTAGGCTAAGTCCACAGCCACACTTTTGCACTGATTTAATACGATTTAAAGTAACTTCCACCTCATAACAAAGAACTACTTTTCAATTTCGATGCCCGGCCGCCGGTAACATGTGCTGTGCACATTTTACAGATTGTATAGCAAAAACTGTGGCGGAGCAGTCGGGGTCACGTCCGTTCCCGTCGGCGTCCAGTCTAAATCTATCTAATAGAATATAGAGATTGGGACAAAGATTTAATATTACCTAAATAATTCGTGAATCTGCTCCGGATTTTTCTCTAGTTCACCGAACTGCTCCAAAACTTCCACCATGTATTCCAATCCTAAATGACAGTTTTGTAGCAGCACCCACAAACCCTGTACACCAGCAGATATTTGTAACATTATGCATAAATATTTCGGTCAAACTAACGATTCTAAGCATTAGACCACTTATCACCTCTTTTAGCCCACGATCTATGAGCTTCCTAGCATGGATCTCTTGACCTTGGCCCATAGATATTGATTGGCAAATATTCTCCATTCGCTTGGCTGTCGTCTCGATAGAAGGCGTCGGATCAGAGCCCATCGCCAAAAAACCAATCAGTGGAACCAATGGCCGAGATTCTAAGACCATTTGCTGAAATAAATAAGAAGTTCTCATCAAGTTACACATTGCTTGTTATTACTTTTATTCACTATGGTCACATTCTTACCTCGTAGTTAACTATGACGGCTTCAGAGTACCGAGCGCCCATAGACTGCACAACGTACTTCCTACAACATAACGTAAAGTGTCAGTGCTTGTATCCAGTTGTGAATGGTAATAGCCACACAGACAGTGGTATCATGCACCACTCACAAGCTCTGCGCCAGAGTCCTGTCGGGACACCAGGCGCGCACCACCAGCAGCTTCCGGAACACGTCGAGACTGTGATAGCCGTCGGGTAGCGGCTCTTCTTCAGGCGCTTCTTTGTCAAACCTTCCAAGCACACAACCAATTAAATGTGTAGATTTAAGTATTACGAGTCGTGTAGGGGAAATGAAACTCACCAAGACTTCCATCCCTTCTCATTATTGCAAACTTGGTTCAATATGTTGGTGAACTGACGCAAACAAGACAGTTGGACCAAATTCAGCCACGATATGTCTGTTATCCACTTGTAGGGTTTAGGGGGACAGGTATTAAGATCTAATGCCGCGCCACCTTCAGACAGAAAGCAAAATAATAAACGATTGGCTAACACCTGTTCTAAAAGCCTGATTACGTCTCTGTTAAGCTGCTGTTTGGTTAATTGTTTCTGTGACGGTAATGACAGCAACGCGGCAAAACCGCGCTAATTTAATTCGCAAAACCACACATTTTGAAAACCTATAATGTACACGAATATTGCATGTATGGATAAAATTAGCGCATATGAACTTGAAGGAAAAAAATCACCCGGTGAAACGCTTTATTATTTGAGTGGGCTAAGGCACGGCTTACTGAAACCGGAAAACGGAAACACGGCTCACTAACAACGCTAGAATTAAAATTAAGCACCTTTAATGAACGTCTGGAACTCTTCAAATGTAATATAGTCTTTCTGCAAGTCTATTTTTAAAGTTAGCATCACCGTAAATAAGTATTTGTGCTTTTCGTAGAAACCACGGCTTATATACTTGAACACGTCAAAAGTCTGTATTGAATAAAAACATTATTAGACATCATATTTCATACTTCGCAATTTGCGGGGCAGCTCCAATAGGTAAAATATTTGAATTATGTATAAAAAAATTGGTTGTCTGTAAAGTTGGTTTACGGATGATAGTTTAATGTGACGTCATAACAAAACATTGATGCGGCGCAAGCGTACAATGAGCGTAACGGGACAATGAGCGTAACGGGACATTTTCGTGCATGCAGCCAACGAATAGAAGAATACTCGTACCAGGTAATCAATAATAAAAGTGATCCTTCTTAGCGTAATAGGGCTCTGAGGTGAGCGCTCCATAGAGATATCAAAGCGCTCGAGGAACTGTGCCAGCGACGTCTGGTACATATTGCATACGAGCGACATGTTGCACACGAGGAAGTACAGTACTGAACCACGCGTCGCCACCGGCCGGTACTCCTCACGTGCGACGTTGATCTTCATCGTCGTCTCCTTGGCAACGTCTAGTTTCTCTTTCACCTGGTAAAATTGAATAAGGTTCACAAAAGATATAATTACTAGGAGCAGCCTAAACAGTTAGCCACTAAATAGGTAATATTATCTTATTAATAAGGATTAATAAGATAATATTACCTATTTAGTGGCTAACTGTAGCATAGTTACCTCGGTGGCCGTAGCTTTGGTGACGTTAAGCACTTGAATAAGCGACAGATCTTCGACGAGCGAGCCCTGTATGGTAGTTAACTTGTGCAGCAAATTTGCTTCTAACTCCTGCATCTTACGGCGGTTGGCGGTCACATCCATGATTAGTTGGGTTCGTTCCGCTTCCATTTCCGCCTTCTCTGTTAGTATCACGCGCCCTAGTAGTTGGTCTTCTAGGCCTATAAAATAAGCAATTTACGTAAAAAAATAAAGTAAGCTCCGCAAACCCCAGCACCTGAGTTAAATGAATTTGCGATGAGGTAAGATTTTACGAGACTTTTGGGGAGCTGTGGGACAGTACAGGCTACATATAACAATAATAAAATCTTATGTTACCTTGCATGGTTACAGTGAAATCTATGATAGAAGTTCGAGCTGATACTTCTGGTGTATAAGCCGGATTTGGGAGTTTCGTTGTTATGTATATCTTGTGCACATCCATCACGGCTATTTCTTTGTCTCCCAGTTTAACCTACATTAGAGTACATGAAAAAATGTTAACATTCGCTAATGTAAGTATTGTTAGCATTCGCTAAAATTGAACACATACTTTATAAGTAGACCCAATTTTAATATAGTTCTTCTCAAGAATGTTGTCAAGAACCGGATCTAACTCTTCAGCAACGTCTTCTATTAACATAGGCATACCCAAAGATACGCATTCTTCTACGTGATTCCTATAATGGAAACAAATTTGTGTAAAGAGCCAAATAATATTGTTTTACTTACTGAAACTAATATTATCTGGCATGCTATGGTCACCTGAAATATTTGTGGTTTAGGGTAGTGACAATTAAGTTGTTAAATTTTTCCATGTTCTTGATCCAGATCTTCCCTTGTGTCTGCGGGTCGATTAGCAACGGGAATCGAGAGGCTTTAGTGACAATAATACCGTTTTGTATGGACAATTCGTCTGTAGGCAACCCGCATAAGTTCCATTCGCCAATCTGACAAAATATTATAATTATACAGCCATAAACCAGTTCAGGGCCTCAAGTCTGCTATTACAATAGTGTCAGAATGGTCTATCATTGATTTCATAATTGTTGATTTTGACAAGATTGGTAATCTACTAATATAATGGCGTCATTATGACTTTCCAATGGTCAGCCAATGACACTCCATTGAAAGAATTGGTAATCTCGTACATAATGACAAATGAAACTTCCTACTAAACTTTCAACTTTCTACTACTTCAGATTGCTTACAACACTAATAAATAATAAGTTAAAATATATATAAATGAAATCTGGCATGAATAAATGTTCAAAATGCCATTGCAATACAATTCTGTTACGAGACCATTGACCGACCAATGATCGACCATTATGAATTTAGCAGATTACGAACTTTTAGCAAAATGACAATGGGATCGTGTTGGAGTGACGAATTTATAAAAATAGCAGACTTGGGCCTCTGGATCATGCGACTGTATGGTAACAGTCAGAAGATTTGGGTAGAAGGAGGTAAGGACAGTTGGAGGACTGCGATGCTTAGATTTATGACTCGTTCCACGTTAGTAATTGACATTTGACATTACCTAATCTGCTGGTAGGTAATAGCAACGTTTGTTACTTTTTTTTTAATTTGATACTGTTTATTAGAATACTTATTTAATAGTTTAAGGTTAAAAAAAAATCCTGAATGATAGACGTAAGATGGTCAGATGTACATATAAATAAATAGGTACTTACTGTAGCGGTATCCGTAAGCTCATTTGTGATATGTAAACTCATAGACACCGGAATTTTTCTACGTAACAGTTCACCAAGCCAGTTTTCTTTTAGCAAAACTCGAAATTCTTGATTGAAGGGTCCAGAATAAGACAAAAATCTGAAATTGCATGTTTTGTTGTTAACAGCGAGTGTGACCAGTACATCGAGTTAAAGCATACTCATCAAGCGCAAGACAAGTCAGCGTATCGTTATGACGCAGGTACCCGGTGAGCAGCAGGATGTCGCCGACCAGACGTTCGATCTCAGACTTGAAGAGCGCAGATTGCTCCGTCCAGCGCACGCGCTCTCCGCTCAGTCCATTGATGAGCGCGGTGGCGGCATCCATTTTCTGTTGGCACTTTGCCGCGTCGTCCAGCACCACCTGCTTCAGCGTCCTCGCATCGTCGAACTGCTTCTGCACGTGCGCCAACTCGCGCTACCGGAGTAACCACACTTATTACTATCACTATCCTGGTGACATGACTGCCGCGTTCAGAGCTAGTGCGTACCTCCTTGGCTTCGAGCTGTGCCTCAGCAGCCTCCAGCTCCCTCTTGGCCGCCTGGTATTTGCCCTGCATTACCGCCAGGTTCGCCTTTAGTGGTAGCACGTCCTTGTTTACGGCATAAAACTGAGCCATGGCGATTGTCCACGATATTAGTCCAGCTACGTTACCGCAAGCAATTTTTGCCGCATCGAACGTGTATTGACTGGTATGTTAAGATAAAGGAAACAGAATAAAACTTAGATTTCTTCCATTGAGACAAGCTTGAACTAATAGAGGTTATTCTCTACAACTTTGAAAATCGTTGTCCCTATAATAATAATATATTTGGAGTAATTATTAAGGAGCGGTTTACATAATGTAATAATGATAATATACGTTACCTCTTCTTGGCCTGCCACACCGCGTAAAATATCATCATAATATTATGGTTTTTGAATAAATACTTTTCAAACACCCCAAAACACAGTGTCCCTATTCCATAAAGAATAACAACTATCATGACAATTATTTATTTACAGAATTAAAATTACCTTTTAATCTATATATATAAAAATGAATCCCTATTTCCCTTGGTCACGGCATCACGCGTGAACGGCTGGACCGATTTCGCTAATTATTTTTTTGTTGTGTTTGTTATTGTCAGGAGAAGGTTCTTATGAAAGAAAAAATTAAGAAAGTAAAAAAAAAAAAATTGTAAGAAAACGACCATATTTACATTTTTATTGTAATAATAAGTAGGTAACTCTATCTTCTAATGTAACTTTATGGCGTTTGACATAACGTGTCAGTCATCATTTGGTAGGTCTGAGAATAGATTTTATCAAAAAAAAAAAAAAAAAAAGGTTTTAGTTAGGTAGGGTAGGGTAGGTAGGGTTGGTAGGGTAGGGTAGGGTAGGGTAGGTAGGTGGGTAGGGTAGGGTAGGGTAGGGTATGGTAGAATAGGGTAGGGTAGTTAGGTAGGGTAGGGTAGGGTAGGTAGTTAGGTAGGTAGGGTAGGGTAGGGTAGGGTAGGTTAGGTAGGGTAGGGTAGGGTAGGTAGGTAGGTCGGGTAGGGTAGCGTAGGGTAGGGTAGGTAGGTACGTAGGTAGGGTAGGGTAGGGTAGGGTAGGTAGTTAGGTAGGTAGGTAGGTAGGTAGGTAGGTAGGTAGGTAGGTAGGTAGGTAGGTAGGTAGGGTAGGTAGGTAGGTAGGTAGGTAGGTAGGTAGGTAGGGTAGATAGGGTAGGGTAGGGTAGAGTAGTGGAGTTTATACTATAGCTTTTGACAGAGCGAAGTCTGTCGGGTCAGCTAGTATGTTTATAATTATATCTTGGATACAGTAAACGAAATACAACGTAACACGAAATACAGGGACAGGGCGATTTCAAAGTTTTTGAGAATTACCCTTCAACCTTTGTAATCGTAACTTACCTGAAATTAAAGTAAGGTTGTAATAAATCAACCATTTCAGCATTGATATCATCTTTAGGATAATTCTTCAAGTTATTTAGAAACCTTACATCCGCCATTACCTGTCGTCAAACACGAATTTATTAAAGTGTGTGAACACAGAGTTCCAATGAGATGGCAGGGCTAAAAAATGGTAACGATCGTCTAAGTGTTCAAACTGAATGCACCCTCGACTCGAGAGTCCAGCGGGGCGGCGCGTGCGGCGTTCATGTTAAACACATACAATCCCTCGTGAATGTCCTGAGTGGCGGCGAGCTGCGCCGCGGCAAACAATCTATCGCCGCTTGCACGCGATGCAAAACGCCCCGCCGCGCGCCGCACGCCTTTTTACTCAGGCCGTACACTAAGATGAAGTTTGTGTTTGCAGGATAATGTAGCTAACGGATGGCACAAACGTAAGTATACATTATCTAATTATTTATGTTCTTTCTGTTTTATTTTTCCCATGTAAACTCTCACCATGTTTTACATGGCTTGTCGGATTATTGTTTTAAAAGGAATTGCACTTTTAATATCATGGATTCCGCAAAATAGCAAAATTAAGGGAAGAAATACAAACATAAGTACCTTTAAAGATTCTGACCATGAAGCTGTTAAGAATTGTTTCTCGGTATCAGGTTTAATGGGGTCGATATGCTTCCTAAAAAGCAGAATGACAGCATCCATAATGAGCGTGATGATATGAGGTGGCTTGCCTAACTTCCGGACTGTGGCAATGTCGGAAGCGTTGATGGTCTGCAACAGAGTGTTAAACTCAGGAACGTGCCGTTAGCCGAGTCCCTCAAAAAACTGAAAAGTCGGACGCACCAGCAACGCGGCCTCAGCAGCGTCGAGCGCGGGTTTGGCGTCAGCAAGCTTCTCCTCCGCCACGGCTGTCTCGGCAGCGATCACGCTTACGAGCTTCACGGCGCGGTCCTTCACCTCTAACACTTCCGTTTTGACAACCTCGGCTGCTGCCTGCGAGTCCGCTACAGCCGCCAACACCTACAATGCACTCGCCGTCACAAGAATCGCTTACTGATATAATTATTACTACATAGCTATTAGCGATAAGACCGCCGTTATACGTGTACAATTATTATATAGGCTGTGTTACAAATTCTGGTGAAGCATATTCAATAAAGCATATTCTATATTCTATTAATCTAACAAGCCACGGCGCTTACTATTCTTTCAAAAGAGTAAACACGATGCAAACCTCTTCGGCATTAGCTGTGGCTTCCTTTATTTCTAGTTCTTTTACTTCCAATTCCTTTTTAAGCATACCCACACTTTCAGCAGCCTCGACTAATTTGCCAAGACCGGTCGTCATTCTAAAAACTTTAAATGCTTAACCAGAAATTGTTCATATTACCGAAGTATATCGGTAACTATGGATGTTTTCTGAACAGAAGCTTACAACTAAATACTCGAATGTTAAAAGTGACACAGTAAAAGTAATATTTTCCAAAAACAAACAGAGTTTATAACGACGATAGATGAACAATAAAGTTAAAGACAATAATAATGCTCAACATAAACAACTAGTACTAACTAAACTTGAGGTCACTCAACAGCTAATAAGACTAAAACCGTCATGCAAAGTTACGATACAAAGGCTGGATAGTTGATGGAATGGATAGAATGCAATGCTTCAAATAATAATTATAGTTATAAGGGTGGTTAGAATAAAATAAAAATATGTATTTAAACCATGGTTGGTTTATCTATCGATTGAGATGTTGGTGTGTTCGATACCATTACTGACTAAGAAAGCAGTATGACCGAAGATAACGAATTTATATGTTTTTTTTTTTTTTTAATTCTGGTATTAAATATTAAAACCTTTTCGCCATTTCTGCAATATACAAGTGTTTCTCTTTGTATAAGGCTTTATAGCTATCCAAAAAACATAAATATGACTTGGGCGTGACATGCGTTTGCCTTCTGAATCGCTCATAATAAATGACGCAAGTGTCTGCTACGTTATCTTGCACAATGCCCATCATTTCAATCAAATTTTGTTTTGTCCCCGTAGAGCAGACAACCTGAAAACCGATATTTTCACAAATTATAATGTTTACCCTTTGCCAGCGCAGGCGTTTTCGAACTATGGATATTCATGGTCTAGATTTTTTTTATATTTATATAATAATCATTATTCATTTACGTCGGTTTTATTTTTCTTCACTTTAAACTGCGTGGAGTGATAGTTATGTAGGCAGGCACATTTAGGTCCAATGACTCCTAGGCTAACATTACTATTTTGTATCGAGGAGATCTGAGATCTGCTTTCTGTGTGATCTAGATCTGTGCTTTCTTGATCTAGCCACCTGCTGAGAGCCACATTAAGTGAATGTCGAATTAGGCCATTGACCGTTCAATCAACACAATGCCGAATCCTAACCAAAAATGTAAACTATCTTGCGTGGCAAAGTCGATTTCTAGCTACGAATCGTTCTTCGAAAAAAACATCAGAATGTTACAAACCTCAAACTCCCATAAAAAGTGGTGCGCTACCTCTATAAGTGCTTCCTTAGGCCACTTCTGGAACCAGTCCATTATAGACCCAGATATAAGGCCGGGGAACCTCAAGGCTCTGCTTCTAAATTTTTCACCCACCTGGAAGAAAACGTAGCCAACGACATAGCATAAATTACATCTTCAAAACTTCATATACCTACATAAAGCAGGGCTAGAAAGAACTTCATTTCTGGTTTCACCTTTTCGAGCTTTTTGTTGTAAGTTATAATTTTAGTGAGAACATTTTCTATGTCGGACGCTTAGCGAAGCTACCCTATTCGAAAAGTCAGCCTTAAATAAAATAAAAAATGAGCATAATTAATACTCTGAAGTACTTCTTACCGGGGAAAAACACAAGACAACGTGTAAGTTAGCTCTGGAACGTATGATGAAGTATTCATACAACACATCTGGAACTGGAATCCTTCTTGGTGCATACTGCTTCATTATAGGTGCCAACTCGTTCAGAATCTCATCTAGTATTATTATATACATTAATTGATGATTAAAGTAAACACCTTAATCATACTTAACTCTTTATTACATATTCCTATTCCTAACATTATACAGTGAAAGTTCCACACTTTGTTGAAAATTGAATACTACTTTTATTCAAGCGGTTCGATCGTCATTTTGGCTATGATCATTTCAAAATACTATGTTACACCGAAGCTACTTAACTCACCCATTTCATCCTTAGGAAATAAATTGGCGATTTCTCCAGAGCTCATTATATTGTTGAGGAACTCCAAGAACTGTTCATCTTTGATGTCGTTATCAGTAAATATGAAGGAGATGCCGCGTCCCTGCAGGCCGGCTACGCGGTACAATACTTTTATGTCGTCCATGAAGTTGTTAACGTTGTACGATCTGAAATAGATGGGAAAGCTAGGTATTTCCCACTCTTCCACAGCAATATTTAGTTGGTATATTTATTACAAACATATATGACTTAGTTACCTGGATAAAGTTATTTGATAGTATGAAAAGTTTGCTATAAACGATGCTAGTTTGGTTAAGCTTTGTTTTCCGGATCCGCCGACGCCGACAAGCAATGCATTGCCACTAAGAAAAAATACATTTTTAAAGTTTGGACAAAGCATATTTGAACGTAAATTAAAATACCTACGGGTAAAATGGACATTGGTCCAAACAACGAACGAAAATTTTAATATCAATTGTATCGAAATATCTCAAATTGTTATACCTAAGCTTAAAATGTCTTAGATTGAAATGCAGAGTGATTAAAAATGTCGTTAGTCATTATACCTAAGTTCAAAATGTTAACATTTAATACACTTAAGTTCACGATTATTTTTTTTGTTACTGTTACCTAAGAGAACTTATGATGCAAGAGCGAGCGAAGCGAGCTCGGGATTTGTGCACCCCGACTCGGACAGGTTAGGTTGGAAGGGGATGGCGACAAAAACCCCACCATTCCCTTCGTAGTTATTTTTTTAACCACCCAGAAATAGGGGGCCCAACTAATCGGGGGCCCGTCGACTACGCATTATTATTGCTTGGAATCAAATTTAGACCCGCTTCGATATTTAGGTCTTTCGATGTCACTTTTGTAGATAATTAGATTTTAAATATATTGGACGTAGGTTATTTATCCATTCCACAATATAAATTTACGTTATTAAAATTTATGGTTTGACGGTCGTTCGATATTTAAGTTTTCGATGTTTTGAACATTGACCTTTTATCCGTAGGTATTTTAATTCGACGTTCAAATATATACCCTTGGACAATAAGTTCGATGTTTACTGGCATGAATAGAACCATTATTTTATTAATTAAATTCAAACTTACCGTGGTGTGTTAATGATTCGGGATATGATGAACAGATGCACCATCGCATCATGAAAGAAAACCAGGTCCAGATGAGTTCCTCTTATCTGTTCATTGAATAGTACTTGAAACCCTGCCAGTTTTGTGAGTACAAAGTCCCAACTGAAAAGGCAAAGTCGAGTTTAGCCTTGAATTTTAGTGACGGTCATATATTATAGAAAGTACCTTATTAACTAAACTGTAACTACTTACGAAGGCAATTCCTCGTATATTTTAGGGGCTTCAAGACTGATGTCTTCGTCTTCCTCACCGGTTGGTTCGATCGGCTCACGTAAGAAGTTAACAAAGAATGTTTCTCGGTCAGGAAACTCGCTAACTAGGTCCGGCAGTTCTTTAGCAGCCGTTTTCCAGAAATTCGCCACGAACCACTCTTTATCAATGCTGGTAGTAAACCTGAATAAATAAGTAGCAATTTCACTTAGCATGCTGTCGATATAAATATCAAAAAAAATTTTTTGTTCATTAATTAAATATCGAATTAAGTACCTGTCAGAAATAACTCGCAAGCTTTCGTGAAACCACAGTTTTAAAGCCATATTAATGCATTTAAGCTCCTCTTTTTTGATAAACAGAATGCCTTCCCAAATGCGAGACAGATCCCTTAGATTAAACACATAATGAAACTTTGCTGGTGTTGGTAACATTTTCACCTACAAAATTCATAATTATTACGTCAAGTAAAAATGATAACCAAACGACAATTTCATAAGTACTAAGAAATTATACATACTTTAGTTTGCTGCCAAATAATACGAGTAACACGCACAAGTCTCGGCATAAACTCTACAATTAATTTGTCAAAACGGGATTTACAGAAGTACCCAGCGCTAATTGTTTCTGAAATATTTTATAAAATAAAATGATTTGACTAACCATCAACCTACACTACCACCTACCTAACAATTTTTTGTCTCCACACATGTTCGCGGCATGCGCGACTACTGAATATGTTACACTTTAAATATTTCATCTTCTTCTTACTTCTTACCATGGGCCTCTGACTTGGCTACACATGCCATCGAAAAATATCTGTCAGGCACGCCGGTTTCGTCACGATGTCTTCCTTCACCGCTTTTTAAGCAAATTAAAATTATACAATACGCACATGTATCCGAAAAGTCAGAGGGGCGTGCCTTTGGTTCGAACTCGAGACCTATGACTTGGCAGCCCGGTCAAGGGTATTTAAGGGTATAAACTACATCAAGTACATTCGGGTGCAAAAGTTAAAAAGTAGAAGTAAAAGTTTTAATTTATGAAGTGAAAACTTCATTAGGCGCGTTGAGCACTTCTTGGGTGAACAAAAATTATGGAACTCGTGTCATCGTCACCGAACGCTTTAGTTACTTAGTTTTCACTTCTATCGGCAGTCCCCAAAGACTGCCCCGTTTTTTTTTTCCTTAGATTTGTAATATCTTCTTTTAAAAAACAATCAAAAATAAAATATCAAAAATTACAATTAAACAATAAGCAGCAGCGTGATAGCTACCTGAAGTCGAGCCAACTGTTTTGTTACATGATTTCAAATAATTAAATATTTAAAACAATTTATGACTGTCCCTTTAAATTAATTTTGAAATCATTTTATCACCGATCCTTTGGAACGTAGACGATTTTTGATTACGGTCGAATGGCCCGCGGTCCATTCGATTTGGGCCGTTCAAACTGAATACCCAGGTTACACGACTAGGCTATCTGCATTGCTATTATCTGTTAAATATTTCATAGTAAGACAAAGTAACTGTGTTCAAAACAAAGGTTGTACCGAAAATCTTGTCCATGGAAATATTACTGGGTAGCGTACAGTTAAAAATGTTAAACTGTCGCTTCAGACGTGGAGGTATATCGTTTCGGCCACCACCTGCGGGAAAAGGAAGTATACAGGACGTGACGGTCGGTTTTAAGCAGCATTTTTAATTTATTTATTTTATTTTAAAGAAGGCTTACAGACTAACAAACCAATGATATAAAGAAAGTAATATATAAAAATTGCTAATAACCTCCACATATAGAAAGAAAATGTCGATAAAAAAGTACATACAAGTTAATATAATTAGTTAATATTAGATAAGTTAATTATCCATAAAAAATAGCTGTGCCAAAAGTCGTCTTAAGGTCGCCACACTGGTGTAGAACAAGTCAACATTAAGGTCCATAGGAAGCCTATTAAAAATAATAATAATTAATGCAGTATACTTTTTGTACCAACCAGGATGTATCATAGCACCGAACATTTGGATATCAGCAATAATTGTGAACTCTCCCGGCTTCTCTAAAGAGTAGAAACCTCCACATTCCATCATTTGTCGCACGATTTCGTTTGTTACCTTAAATTAAATAATTCTTCAACCTTCCTACCACAGATATAATTAAGTAGGTGGTATATAGTCCTTCTTCTACCATAAATAACATAGGTACCTAGAAGCATCTACCTACCCTTTGTAGGCAAACTAACTATAAATAATCGTTGAACATGAATGTACATAGATGATGAGAAGATATTAGAGGTTAGAAGGGATCTTGCACTCACAATATATATTTAAATTATTGAGAGGAAAGGTGCATAATGCAGCTATCGTAGGGCAGGTGAGTCTGTGTGTTCCGGACAGGTACGTGTGGCGAAGAAGGCAGCCGCCACTGCTAGTGGAACCGCGTGCTCGGACCAACCTTTTAAGGGAGGCGCCGCTGTCGCGTGCATTTCGCACGCTCAACCTCATAGCGACTGATACGGACTTATTTTTTTGTTCTCTGAGTGAATTCACAAGGAATGCTATGTTTGTAATATGTTATACATCAATTAATGTTAGTATTTATTAAGTTAGAGGATAGGCGCATTTATCGCATTGGGTAATCCTGTAATGGTAGATGTAAGAAGATAAATAAATAAATAAATGATGAACATATGTACATGTACATGATGGGGTTCGGAAAGCCTTTAAAGAGAGACTTTAGTAATGTTTTGGACCTATTTAAATTGGCCACCCTGCATAAACATATGAATGTGGTAGGTACCTAGTTTATGTGGCCATCAGAAATAGACTTGTAGAGTAGCGTGTGCCAATTCGTCCTATCTTTGGGATGAATACAGCACAACATGGATCATGATAATTGTTTACCTGATCGCCCCACTCATTAACCACCGGCATGTTTATGTCGTCTACGAACACTGTCATCTCTCGGCCTCCTGGAGGCCCATACGTCATACCAACTCGCTTTTCCACGTATGACTCGATAATTCTCTGCAACAAAACCAAACTACTTTAAAAAAATACAGAAAAATTATTTTATTCTAGCTTAGTCAGAGCCGTATCACATTGAATTTGGATCACGATGGAAAATTAATATAATAGTAATTAGAATGTACTCACCTGGAACATATTCGGCGTAGTAGCGGACGAGAAGTTTATCACTTTAAATAATTTAACCTCGTTATCATAGTCCGACATATAACTTTTTAACATGACTGTCTTTGCAGTGCCTTGTTCCCCGATGAGAAGCACCGCCTTGTTCTGTTTAGCGATGGTTTCGATCAAAAATGTAATGCACACGTTATCAATATTTGGCACCAGGATTGAAGAGTACTCCGGTATACTGTCAGGCGGGTAAATGTAAGGTTCAACGCTCTCGGACCTGGCAAAATTATAATATTTTTTTTTTTTTACCTATTTTTGTGTATCTTGAAGTTTTCTTGTGTTACAAACCGAGTGCCCCATGTGATATCCAATCAAAAAAAAATACGTACAGAATATCAAACCCTATTTAACCCCTTAAGGGAATGAATTAAAAAAATATTTCCTTTGTGCTCACTTTCGTTAGATAAGGAAGTCTTACGCAAAATTTCGTGCTTCTTAGACCCAGCAATCTAAGCAGTGCGTTGTCTGTCAGTGAATGAATGAATTTATTGTTATTATTATGTAGATTGATGATGTTTCTCTGAAGGATCGAATCCGGAATGAGGTGATCCGGCAGAGAACCAAAGATGTCGACATAGCAGATAGAATAAGGAAGCGGAAGTGGCAATGGGCCGGCCATATTAGCCGTAGAACCGATGACCGTTTGGTTAGACGTGTTCTTGAGTGGAGACCACAAATCGGCAAACGTATATAGGAAGTTCTCAGGCTAGGTGGAGCGACAATCTTCGCAGGGTGGCCGGTAGCAGCTAGATGAGAGTTGCCTAGAATTGAGCTGAATGGTGTGCAATTGGAGAGACCTATGTCCAGCAGTGGACTGCTATGGGCTGTTGATGGTGATGATTATGTAGATACAATTATTTATCACTAGCACTAACCAGTGCTCCCAGGCGCCGCTAGCGTTGACCATGTACTCGAAAGGCATGACCCACTCCTTGGACTTGACGCCAGGCCAGTCCAATTTCACGGGAAGCTTGGTCATAAATTCGGCCATTCGAGTGCGCATGTCCAGCTCTAATGCAGCACCCAGCGACCACATTATCGCAAAGATGAATAGCCGCTCTAGATGGCGGTCTGTATGAGCCCCTGCAACACGGAAACGGATGCTCCGCGTTTTATTTGATTGAATAGCAATAATGCCAGCGGCCCATCTGATGGTAAGTGGTCACCTCACCGCCTATGGACATACGCAATACCAGAGGCACCTCAGATGCACTGCCATCCCAAAAACCTTAAAGGCCGAAAAATTATCACAAACTAGCTTCTGCACGCGATTTCGTCGGCGTGAAATTTCTTGTTCCCCCGACCCACCGCGTCGCATCGCTTCGCCCGCGCTATTACTTCGTAAAATTTCTTGTTCCCACGACCCACCGCGTCGCATCGCATCGCCCGCGCTATTACTTCGTGAAATTTCTTGTTCCCCGACCCACCGCGTCGCATCGCATTGCCCGCGTTATTACTTTGTTTTCGCTTAGCGTTCTATCTGACTTTTTTTCATTTTGATCGGCTCCTAGCGCGGTGTCGTAGCGCGATGTTAAATAGAAGATTATACTCAATACAATTACAAAACAACACAATAAAATACAATTTAAACACATGAGTACTCACTGCCGCCAAGTATTTCAATCTGCATTAATCCGGTAAGTACGTCTATACATTGTCTAAAAAGGAAGATTTTGTCATAAATCGTAACCACGTTTTTCAAACAATTGCGAAACACATTTTATATTTATCCACAGCATACCTGATATAGATAGCTTCGAGAAGCTTCATTTTAGTCGTTAGTTTTGTTTGTACATATGAATGCACCTCATCGTATACTTTATTGAAAACCCTACGCAGTACATCACTTTGTTTTGGTTCCACCTTCTTTAACCAGTGCTGTTTAATGTTGAAAAGGTTAATTATAATAAGGTGAACTAAGTAATAGTTAAAATAATAATTTAGCATTCACACCATAATCAGCATAATTCACCGGTTGGTCTTATAACATTGGCGGAAACCGGTAAAAAAGTAACATTAGCTAAGTACATGAAATTAAACCTCAAGTATAGGTTGCCATTTGAGCACGGATGAAGACAGAAACACCATGCCCATCCGACTGACAGTGGCGGGCGAGGCGTTGTCCACGTTGTCCGGCTCGAACACTAGCTTACTGTTCTTTGCCATCAGGATGCGGTCTCCGTTGGCCAGCGTCAGCATCTTGTTGTCATCTAGCACTGAATTTAAATTCTCTATCCACACGGCGTCCACCGGACCATCTGACAATACAAAATGATTTGCAGATATTTCATGCATAACGCTTGTATCAACACACATTCTCTGAGGTTCCATATTCACCTAAGACGATCCAAGTAGTATCAGATTTCTTAACCTTTAGAGCTCTTCGCCACAGAGTAGAGAATATACCATCAGTCCAGTCATTTGTTGCTACGTCTAACCGTCCAAACATTTGGGGCGCAGTGATTGCCTAAAAAAATTTAATAACAGTTAGTTAAGATGGGGGGGGTGGGGTGCTTGACCTCCTCTTTCTTTTGTTACGCGCTTAATTTGCCAATTCTAAGTTGAATACAGATCCTGCTTGCACCGCAAATCACTAAATAAGTATAGCGCTAAACAAATTTAAAGCATCCTTCTGTTTCCATCATTTTTTATTTTTTATTTTTTTATCTGATGGTAAGTGATGATAAGGCCGAAGAAGGAAGCGAGCTTCACCCGGAATCCTCAACCACAGAGGAACTGGCTATCTTACCTCTAACTGCCGAAACACAACAAATGCTGTTAACATTGTTGTTTGGCGACAGACTTAGATAAGATGGTGGTAGCTAGCCAGGCGGACTTAGAACAAGCCCTACCACCAACCAATTGACACAATTACAATAATTAATAAAAACCGGACAAGTGAGTGTCGTACCACGCACAATGAAGGGTTCTCTAGTTGGGCTGAATTTATCCCAAGAATAAACATAACATTGTAGTTGAAAAACATGTTCTCCCATACACTGAAAATGTAAGTTGGTCGACTATTAGTTATAATCGGTAACTTATAAAGCCTACTTAGCTGTGATAGTTTTCCTTTTAACTTCGTTATATATACAACTGGTGTGAAGTTTTTCAGGGGACACTTGACTCCCAAAACGCACTTTAAAGCTTAATATTAGAAACCTGCAATATTTTTGAACAGCCTATCCAACGGTACCCCACACTATAGGATTGACGAGAAAAAAAATTATCATCCCCATTTTACGTATAAGGGAGGTACCTACCCTAAAAAAAAAATTTTCAACATTTTATTTGACCACTTTGTCGGCGTGATTAATATACAATGTATACTCATGCCAAATTACAGCTTTCTAAGAGTCTCTCAGCTAAGCTGCCAGACGGACAGACAGACAGACAGACAGTCAGACAGACAGTCAAACATGGTGAAACTATAAGGGACCCTAAAAAGTAATATAATCGCGCCAATAAATTCAATGAGCAGTCTACCGTTATTATATAGCTGACATTAACACTGGTGTACAGTACAACTATTTTCTTAATGTCCCTCGGCAAACTTCGTGTTTTCGTCAATCGTCGAGTTTCTATTAGTTTGCCTTTTGCACTTGGTGCAGACGCTCTCAATCGACTTGGAAGCATATAGAGTTATAAATACTCTTTTACAAAAAAAAAAAAATATGGCCACCTACTGGGCGCAAATAGTATAATGTACCGTCGAAACGAAAAGAATACTCTTTTAAATTACTGTAATTTATTTTATAAATTCGAGGAAAGCTGCTAAAGTCGCAGGCACGACAGATAATTTTAAGCGTATACCTTGTATTTTTTACAAGAAGCCGATGGATTCAAGAAAAAAAGCAATGGTTATTTTCAAAAACGTGTTTCTGAAGCGTGTTTCAGTCAAAACTGTAAAGAATACTATAATAGAAAATGATAAAAAAGATAAATTCGCTCCCAACCATCACCAAAAAGAGTAAAAGAGACCAAACAATTTCGTTAAAATTTTGTCGCTGTTGACTATTTTGTCATACGTAACATGATTTATGATTTTCATTTACGCTTTAAGGAATTACCTTTTTAAAGTCCTCAAGGACTTTAAAATCGAAGTTGGTTGAGGCTATCCAATTTGGAGGCTGTATATGGAGATATTAAGAAAAAAGATTGAAAGATTTTGGTTTTCAATATAAAAAAAAAAAAAAAAAAACAAAGTAAACGGGAAAAAGTAATTGAAAAGCGTGATATTCGCCTTAAAAGGCTTAAGTATCTCCGAGAAATTCAAAGGATGCCAAAAATAGGCTATAAATGTCTAATGAAAAGGCTGCTGGCAAAAATATTGTCTTAATGGATAAATCATAATTATGTGCATACGTCGCACTCAAAAGGGAAGTCTTGGACATATATAAATAAAAAAGGTGTAAAGAAGCCAATTTCTAAAGGAGAACGTATAATCATCATTCACGCTGGCAATGAAAAAAGTTTTTTTCTAAGATCTTTTTTTTTATCTAGGCTCTGATGTTGCACAAATATATTAATAGTGGCGGCAATTACCATAAAGAAATCCATGTCGATCGATATCAAAATTGGCTGCGTAATCAGTTAATACCAAATCTACCAGCTAATATTGTTTTAGTTATAGATAATGCACCATATCATAATAAACTATTAGTTAAACCCCCGAACTCAAACACTACTAAACCACAAATTATAGCTTGGTTGCAGCAACATATCATTCCTTATAACCCAAACTCATTGAAGATTGATTTATATGACATTGTAAAAAAATATAAAAAAAGATACTCACGAGTTTGCTATTGATCGCATTATGGAAGAACATGGCCATACCGTTTTACGATTGCCACAATATCATCCGAATTATATATATGCAATGATTCTCGAGGGACATTAAGAAAATTGTTGTACTGTATGTTTGTTTAGCATATCAATGATACCTTAGGATTCATTCTCAGTTCTCTGTGCGGTTTCCCGAGTTCAGTGAGCGCCGCCATAAGCGCGTGTATACAGGTAGTCTTGCCCGAGCCAGTTGGGCCCATCGTCATCAAGCCGTGCCTCACTAGCGATGTCTCAAACAACTGTATTATCTTCAAGTTCCAATCCGGGTGATTGATAAGCCCAGTGCGTTCCGTCACTACAGTTATAGCGTTTTGTATAACCCTGAAAAAAATCAATATTTGAGATTCAATTACCTATATTTCGAAGTTCGTGATTTCGATATTCATTTACGTAAATTATGAAACACGAAGTAAATTGCATAGCTGATTATTATGCCCAAATATGACTGTACTTTTGAACTGTATAAGTTAGTTTTATTCCAGGAAACAAATCTTCAATCAAAGATATAAATAAAGGCTCGTCTTCGTCTACCAATTTAGACACGTTCATTTCCCTGCAAAAGTAATTGGATTATTAGAGGATACTATTAACATAATTGGTACATTTGCAATACAATGTCATTTGGGGACCGTAAAGAGCGCGGAATGGCGGAATGTCATACTTATACAAGTCAGATACTTCTTTGTCAGCTATTATAATAATCACTTACTGCAGTACTCTCATCATGATGTTCTCCTCAGTACTATCCGGGTTCGCCCGTTTCTGCGCGCCCATAGTTCGCAACACGGACAAAATGTTCCGCAACCCAAAGTCATAGTGCACCTGCTTCGACAGCTGCTCCTCGCAGAGTTTGTACAACGTAAAGAACTTGCGAGCTGCAATGTTGGTGATCGATTAAACCCACAGCTGCCTATACGACGTTGAAGTACTAGTACTAAGATTTCTGGTTAGTCTTAATGGGAAGGGTTGGTCGGAGTGGCGATGTATAGGTAATTAGATGAGCTGAAGACGCCCCATAGAGCTTATCTGAGAGTCCTGATGATGAAACTGGAAAACTCACAAAAGTCATTGCAAGAAACATACCTAATACGATGTTATCTTTAAAGCCGCAGCTGGCCAACTTGACGCGGATTATAATCTGTTTGTCCGGGACCATCATCGCGACAGAGCGGAATTGAATCTTCAAATTTTCAGGCAGCTCTTGACGTCCAGCATAGCCAGGGTTCATGGTGATGATGAAAGCAAACTCCGGATTCAAAATTACTGTGTCACCGTCACTACATAGACAATTTTAATTATTTTTATGGTTTGATCTCCGTAATATTGTTTAACAAGGACACATACTTTATAAAAACGTTTATGTTCACAAGTTTTTCGATATTTTCTACTTATGTCCAGCCATTGGTGTAGCCACGCATGTACCTGAATGTGAAGGATTCTTTCTTCTCCCTCCTAGCGATGAGACAAATGTAGATCTGCTGCGCGGCCACTGACAGCACGGGCAATTCGATACGGTTGAACTCATCGAAGCAGCCCCACGTGCCTGACTGAGCCAAGCCTTTGTAGATGCGACCCAAGCCTGCCAACGACACATTGAATTCGCATACAAAATAGTGTAATACGACCTACTTATAAATTAGCGTAACGAGTAGCTGTACCTCTGAAGTCCATCTGGTCGGAACAGTTGAACACGATGACGAGCTTGCCGAGGGTGCGGCCCATGTCTTTAGTGGTCTCGGTTTTGCCAGTTCCGGCGGGCCCGGCGGGCGCACCGCCCATGTTCATGCCGTTAGCCTGCGATAGCGTTATGTAGCACCGATCCGTCAAAGGCGTGATCACCAGTCGTTCAGTAATGCCCAGGTATTCATTCTGTTCACAATAAGTGCGTCATATAATATTTTTGACCATATATAAAACCCATAAACATTGTTGTCATGTTTTATATATGTAAGTACACCAATTATATATTTATAGACTTTCAAACATAACAATAAAATTACTTGCCTGATATAAGAAATTCACATCGGTTATCGACACAATGCAGTCGTCGGTATCTTCAGAATAATAAAATCGGGCCTGCTTCTGCCATTCAAAATCTATTGGTGATTTTATTCTCATTCTTACCAAGTCATCAAATATATCTCTGCGTATAAAATAGTTAAATAGAGCAGTCCAAGATTGGAGAAAATTATTATATTTTAAAATAATCCATACTAATATTATAAATGTGAAAGTAACTCTGTCTGTCTGTCTATCTGTCTGTCTGTATGTTACGTTTTCACGCCTTAACCACTGAACCGATCGTCATGAAATTTGGCAGACATATAGCCTGGGATATGGAGAAGGACATAGGCTACTTTTTTACGCGATAACCGACATCCACGCGGGCGGAGCTGCGGGCAAAAGCTAGTATTATAAATTTGAAAGTAACTCTGTCTGTCTGTCTATCTGTCTGTCTGTCTGTCTGTCTGTCTGTCTGTCTGTCTGTCTGTATGTTACGTTTTCACGCCTAAACCGCTGAACCGATCGTCATGAAATTTGGCAGAGATATAGCCTGGGATATGGAGAAGGACATGGGCTACTTTTTTACGCGATAACCGACATCCACGCGGGCGGAGCCGCGCGCAAAAGCTTTATTTCATAAAGTGTCAGTTGTGTTAGTTGTGCTTAAAAAAGTATATTAACACCTACTCTAAAGTTTTAAAATACGTAACTCATAAAAGTAAACATTAATTTTGACTATATAATAGATCATTAAACCTTGCCAATGCTACCAATGCTTTCAGTGGTGAAAGAGAAAATTAAGTAAATTACTTGCCTCTGGTGTACATGTATGGTGATCATAGTCTCCACTTGCGTTCTGTCCAAAATAGATAGCTCTTTAACTGTTTGATCAATGAGACCATTCAGTAGATCTAGGAATTTCTGGTTGGTGGCCCTCATAATGAAACGATCCACCCTTGATTTCTTTAGAGCGTACTCAGCATCGCTAGTCCAAAGAATTTGCATTCCTAGCAAACCAGCCTTAAAAAGATACACAACGTACTAAGAACGAACGTTACTTATGTCGATGCGTTAATAGCATCCGCATGTGCGCAGATTCGAGTAAATTCGACCAATACTATCTGAACCCCCTTGAGTAATAGCGAATTTGAACTCTATTGCGAATTTGGAATACTACTTTTAGCATTTCAAAAAACAATATGTAGAAACAGTATAATTAAGTAGTTGACTTTGCTCGGAGGATGTATGCTACCATTCTACCAAAGCTACAAGCGGTGGTTGGAAATAGCCGCGTAGATTTTTGTTTTTGGTGTGCAAGAGAGGAAACGCGTGTTTTTTATGTTGTTTTATTTTTTTTGTATTAAGTTTTTTGATTTTTTTTATTATATTTTTGTTATGGATCATGTGGTCTGCAAAAAAAGATATTTATTATTATTATTTATTATTAATGAACCGTGATGTTAAGCGACTTTAATCATTATCTTGTTGTCGTTAAGAGGGCATACTACGGTCCACTAGCGCCACTCCTTTAAAAAAATATTATCTCGTGACTGAGAAGGAATTATGAAAAACGGCTCAATCAGCGACCTCAGTAAGTGTGTCTAGAATTTTCTAAAACCTTTTATAAAGTTTCATACTAAGACACGAAACAACACAATACGATCTAGAGGAATGTGGCCACTTTTCTTTAGGCCGAATTTGGTTGTTTCGTGTCTCAATATGAAACGTTATAAAAGGTATTAGAAAATTCTGGGTGTTACACAATACTCTTTACTTACTCGACATATTGACCACTAGACCAAATCAAATTTGTTGTTATCCATACAATTTGTAATCTCAACACAATACTCTAAAGCATTTGAACCTTATTTTCTATCTCATATAATATGTAATTCATTATTGCGCAATCAAAAGCAGCCACAGATCTGGGTATTTTACACCAGCCGGTGGCGGAGGAGGCGCGCGGTGCGTCGGGGCGACTGCCGGTGGCGGTGGCCGAACATACTGAGAGGTGCAATAAGGCCTAAACTTATTATTACTCAAGGGGGTTAGCTAATGTTAGAAACACTCTATACGAGATTTAATAAATACTATATTATACAGGGAGCACTCATTGGAATATTACCTAGGTAGATAATGATTAATACCTGGCCGGGAAAGTCCCAAAATCCGACTAAAAATTCGAACTCTGGATCTCCAGACATTGTTTGTGCTATGTTAGCGATAACATTCTTAATTGTATCTTTCATTGTTTCCAGAAGAGTATTTAACCATATCTGTAACACAAATAGCCGTTTAATTAAACAATTATAACGAGCATCAACTTTGTAGAATTACTCATGTTTAATCAAAGATGTTTTATAATACACTAGAAACATAATACAACAACAACAACACATGGTACAACTTGCCTTAAGAAGATCCCCATCAGGATAGAATTATTGTTGAGTAAAGAAAAAAGATAATATCACAAAAGTGCTTCGCATTTACATAAATATTGAAAACTTGAGGTAACACAGTAAGGTATTTTTTACGTTATTATTTAACTATAAACGTAAAAAAAAGTAATGCTCATTGCCTTCTTCATCCACTCACAATGTTTCAGATATGTAACGAATAGTATCTGACGATGTAAAAATTTACCTCAACACCTCCTATACATGGCACCGGTCTTTCTAGAGGAATAGTCTCTCCGTTATTAGAATTCATATTTATTATTCTCTCCTTATCATCAAAGTCCACTGTGTTCACCGCGTCAAAAATACTTGGCAGATGGGGCTAGAACAGTTTATTTTTTAACTTACTTAAACTTTTTTGTTTTTTCAGCTTAACAACAAAACAACACACATTTGTTAATGCAATAAATTTTATCAGAACTAGCGTTTTAAACAGCGTCTACGGTGATCTATACTGCGTCTATGCAGCCTCTACGCAACGTCTCTAAGTACCGTCTACGCATTGGAATGGTGAGTGAAAAAAATACTCTTAATTGTTTTAATGGCTTAAAATAGTAACAATAGCTTTTTAGTAACAATTTGCGGACTAAGTTTAACACAAATCATTAAGAAATATATTCCAACCTGTATGGAATGAGGGTTTGACGCCTGTCCGAGGATCTCCAGTAGGACTGGATCTGAGACGAAGAAGAACCTAGGGAAGGTGAGTCGCTTGGTCTCCAAGTAACCGGTGAGCGACTTCTGGCAGGCCTCTAGCTGCTCAAATAAGTGAGGCAGGAGCTGCTTCAGCGTGTCGTCCGAAGTGCATGTCTCCACACAGTTCACGATATCGCGTGCACGGTACATTATTTTTACATAACTTTTGTCGATACGCTGTAAAGACACCTTACATTTTGACCAATTTTTGACACATTTTGAGAAATGTTGGCAGTCTGCTATAAAAATTCAGGATAACGGATGGTTATCCTGAATTTTTACGTACGGTGTACGGTGTACGGTGTTCAATATGGAATTGAAAATCATCACATAGGTAGACCAACATCGCTGACACTAGTTTATATAACCCGTGGAGAAACTTCCTTTGTAAAGGTATCGGCACTAGTACCTAATCTATACCGTGTACATACAGTACCTATGCGTTTTTTATATTGTACGACGTTGTCTATGGCAAAACATGTATTTAGGCCTTCGATCAATAATAGCACTAGATTCCCGATAAGCGCTTCAAAAACGGCCCGAAAAATTAGAGCACAAATACTTTTGTGGTCTTATTTCAAATTAGTATCGTCCAAACATAGCCAACGTTAAGATGTCAAAATGCCGCAGTGCGCGTTCAAAAATTGTGTAAATAACCACCGTAACACCAAGATTTTGGAAGGAATATCTTTTTTTCGGTAAGTTTATATCACTATGTATGTGTTTTTCATAAAATAATAACAAATAAATAGTAAATTATACATCATTTAGCAAATATTATGATTGTTTGGCCAATATTTGCGACAAGCGCCAACTATTGTAACAAACATCGACTGTTCTGGAACAGGGAAATGCACGGAGTAGTATTGTTATTTTATATGTTATTTTTGTTTGTAGATTTCCTAGCGATCCATTTCGCAATGCAGAATGGGTATCTATTGTCGCGAAAGAACGAGGAAAAGAAATATTTAAACCTTGAAAAAGTTCTAAGTAACAAATTGTTGAATTTTTAATTAAACAATTTGTTCAATTCATTTTTATAAATTGGACATAACTGAACTGATCAAGATTACCACTTGACACGGACCTGCAAATTGCATAAAACGCAAGAAAATTTGAATTTCGCGGGCTACCACAGCGCATACCCCTTATTAAAATAACTATTGTACAAATTTAGTCCTACTACCTACTTTTTAAAAAGATCAAAAATATTTGCTACCTTAAAAAAAGAACCTTCGCATGAAAAAATAAAAATATCCTGCCACTCTACGTCTTTCAATGATTACTCTGTTCTGAGCATTGAAATGTAATACCAAGAACTACGTCTAGTTCCAAAATAGAGTAAGCACGAAATTGTCAACAAAATGTTTTTAACCTTATTGCTTAGGTTTTAAGTTTCATTTTAGAATAAATATTTTTGTACTTACTATAAAAATGACTTTATTTTCAAGCGACATTTTAAATTTATTTATTTACCTTTCTCCAATGATAGAAGGACTTAAATATAAATATTTTGCAATCGTAATTAAACTTTATAGTTGAGTGTTAAGGTTTATATTGAACTGAAGTTGTTAATATTGTAAAACTTTTTTCTATATTTCGTAGTAACAAATGTAAATGTGTATGTGTGTGTAAACGTGGCCACTTCAATGACTTATTTTTGTTCCTGATCCTGTATCTAGTGCTATTATTGATCGAAGTAAATAAAGGATTTTATATTTAAGGTATTTTTTTTTTTTGCAAAATGTCTCAAGCAATTTTCAAATTATAATAATTATGTAGAAATATAAAACACTTAGATATAAAAAATAAAAAATTTCGCTGCTGTGGCTTTTATACGACTTAAAGATGTTTCTCTTAACATATTTCGTGTATGAATAGATACACCTTATATACAGTAGGTACTGGTTTTGCACCAGAAGTCGTGAGAGTCGGTGATTGGTGTGAATTTTAGTTCATGAAAACTAATTTTATTCCACACCTTATTAATCGCGATTATAAATATATCAGATTTAGTTAGAAAATCTAAATTTTAGTTTAAAAACGTCAAATTCAGAATAGTTAAATTGCCATTTTCACTCAATTTAAAAACTCAGTACCATCTTAGACCTGTCAAACTAAATTATAGTTAAGTTGTGTCACTTTCGTCAATTTCAGAATAGGAAATGGTCGTTTGACAGGAATAAACAAAATTTTGGTGATTTTTAGTCTTAGTTTAGAGAATTTTGTGACAAGAGAATCGGCACCATTATCTATCAATCTTTTTAAATTGTCTTAATAAATAAAATTAAAATAAGTTAATTTTAACCACCTCAACCTGTTTTATTTAAGCACATAGTACTGAGTAAAATTTCAAGACCACTCCATTATCCTTCTGTTCCAAAGCAAAAAAAATTTACGATTCACGATTCATTGTCACGCGGCGTAAACTGAATTTGACTTAATAAGCATTTGCTTAAGGAATAGTATCGTTTAAAATTATCTTACCTACAGCTGAGAGCAATAAAATTTTACGACTTGCGCGATGGTCTTTTGAAATGTCATAACCGCCCATCGCGCGCACTCGAAACTACACCTTAATTCCATTCATATAAGGTTGTATGTAAGGAAAATTGAAATGTTGTTAAGTACATTATGTGTTTTAGATTTGCCTGAGTAGACGCACACACTTGTAACTTAGCGATGGGACACTTTTGCGACTTTGATTTGTAGGTGATAGTGTATCTAGGGTATTCTAAATCGATGATTTAGGCCATATATTTAATACTTAACACGTTACGGTATAGTTTCATGTTTTTACCAAAAAAATATCTTTATCTTCATCACCTTACCCGCACCTGCTTAGTTTCTGATGGGCGTTACTTACGGGTCTGGTACCGATAGTTATAGTACAGGTACTACGTCTGGTATCGGTATCACACCAAGGCCAATGGTACCGGTTCTCAAAAATACTGGTATTTCAAACCCTGCTTAGTACGGCTTACCAATGCTGTGATTGCAGCTGGGTGTTGCCCCGCTTGTCAAAATGTAGTCTCGCTTACGTACGGTTTATATAGTGGTTACTAAGAAACGCACCGCAAATCGCTTAGCTTCTGCTGGCAGTTGTTTAGCGATATCACCGCCAACAAACACTGCTTCCAGATACATCCAAAGGTTCTGCACTTGAAGCCATTTCTCTAATATCTCGCTAGTGTTCACCAGTTTGTTAATCCACAATAATATGTTTTTCTTAAATGGCGGATTATATCTATATAGACAAATAAATTATAACACAATTTACACACAGAAAGACTTGATTAAAAAGTATGTAGATCCGTAGTAAATCATATACCTGTTAGAAGCTAAAGAGTTGAGGATCATTAGAGAGTCTTCTAGCAAAGTAATGATTTCAAGCGTATCTTGAGGTTTGATCAAGAGCTCGCCTCTGTTCTTGAAATTAGCGAAAGTCAAATCCACAACAGCCCAGTCTGCATTCACTTGTTTCAATTTAGCTTCAATGTCCTTCTCTTTCACCGCACTAATACAAATGTCCTGAGACACGTAGAATTAAAACAAACCGTTTATTTGCAGAAACAATAAAGGTTGTAAAATACGTAGTACCATAGAGCTTTCTATAAATGTGCCGTACAATACCAAGAGCTCAATCTGTCGAAGTCACAGTTTAGACACACAGAATAACATTGTTTTGTTAAGTGGATATAGATTCTCAGTCGTCTGTTAGAGAAATAAAGTCTACATGATGACTCATGTTGAAGATAAATATTTCTAAGATAAACAACCATGTTGATACATCGTTCCTAGTAGCCAGGCTTATAATTTACCTATTCTTAAACAAAACTTTTAGTAAAAAAAAATTGCAGGTATATTTTGGGAAGCAAACTAAAATGTTTACTTACTTCAACATCTTCCTTGTACATCAACAGCGGTGCCTCCATGATGTTTGCCAATGTGAAGGATTCAGATTCAACATCCAATTCACAATCTGGATAGTAATAAAAAAAATGGAATTGTTAAATAATAAATCGAACGTCAGATAACATACCTACTAAAGCAAAACTACCAAAGTCAATTCAGAGACACAGTTTTATATCATACTTAGCAGTGTTTCCAATCTCTTCCAATGTCTGTCCTTCATAGATTTGTCAGCCATCAACTCCAATAATGAACAAGTTTGGTTAAAATCGTCAATCTTACTCTTCAATACGAGGAACGCAGGCCAATCCTTCATACCTTTCGGTAGCCTTCGACATCTAAAATGTAAGTAGTGTTTCAGTTATTGTTATTTACTGATTTTTTATGGACTAACATTGATTACAGAATCTTCGGAATTGCTTATGTTGTATGCCATAATATTTTATTTTTATTTTTATTGAAAGGAAAAGTAAACAGTTACATTATAAGAATTTACAACTAATTTATCAAAAACATTTTTTTTTTTTAATATAACCCACAACGCTGTCCACAGCGTCATCTTCGTCTGAGTCATATTCATTCTTAGGTCCTACCTTAAATGAATCATCCTAGAGATTTTGATCTATCTTCTGAAGATCATCAGACAAGCTATGTTGATCTCCGAATAATGGAACTCAAATGGAATTGGGCCGAGAATTTGGTAAGGCGCGATGATGACAGGTGGAGTAAGGCTGTGACTAAATTGCGTTCAAGAACTGGATGTAGGAGTGTCGGTCGTCTGGTGCCAAGGTAGGTCAAACCTGTATGAGACTGGTAATGGAGCGTAGAGGACAAACAAAGAGAGACCTGTGTTTAGCAGTGGGTAAAGACTGGCTGTGGATGAAGTTGAATTTGAATCAACAACATACTTAAGTATTTCTGTAAAATAATAATCTTACCTTACATCAAATTCCGCCAACTGTGCAACGATTTGTTCAATATCAATATCCACCCACGGCGTCTCAAAATAGCCATCGATAGAGTTTGTCACAGCCAAGTATAAACTATACCTGAATGTTATAAGATGTAATTTATGCTATTTATTACGGTGCCAGGACATTTTGTCACAAATTACGATAAAAAATGCTAACAAAATTATATTAACACACTTTCTAGCAATTCCTATTGTAGCCTTTTTTATAAAATCCATACACTGCTATGCGCTTACAATTTATTTAATAAGTTAAATTCCTTTTTCTTTTGGTGTAATATCGGATAATCCTGGACTTCCATACCAAATAGCTTTTCACCGCTGGAATACATTTCAAATCGCCTCCACAAGTCATCAAATCTTGATTGGAACATAATAACTCTGTAACAAATTAGTCCCACATTCAGTGCCAAATGCGATAATTGTAAATTATTATTGTAGAAAACATTTATTATTTAAATGCTTACTAAGTTAAATGATGTAAACCTTCATACCTGGTACCGGTGGTAACCGGTAACATCCCAAAAAATCAGTGCAGTTTTTTTTTTTCCACCTAACGCGATGTTTATATCTACGGTGACTGGCCTATACGGTCTTTGGGCATTTTTGTTTTGTTATTTATATGACGCCTTAATACCTATCGCTGGCATCCCGGGCTGACAGGCCGGGAGTCATCGGTCCAGATGTATCATAGTCTACATCGAACTTGAGCACGTCTGCGAGAAACTTCGCTACTCCTTCAGTCAGCTCTGTCTGGAGTGGACCCTGCATGTCTACTATCTTTTGCTGTACTTGTTGGGACTAAAATATAAAAATATAACGGCAATGTGAGTCAGACTTCCGATAACAAGGTTTTTTATATAAAAAATACAACATTTAATTTTTACAAATGTCTTTGACATATATCAGGATCCTGGGGTCCCGGACCTTTGGAAGACGTACGAGGCCGAAGCCAACAGGCAAACGCCCCTTAGACGTATTTAATTAAATGAAGCACCAGCTTTACTGACTATTATCCCTGTTCGCACTATACAAGTGCACCCAAAGACAACCCGAGGGTTGTAGTCCTACACCAACCGAGGTTGGTGTAGGACTATTACAGGATATGGAAAGAAAAATATTGAATTATGAGTCTGGGTGGCTAAGTGAACCGGTTATCTAGAACTATGGAAAGACTACAACATTTAATTATTTTTATCCTTATTAACTATCACTAATTATTCGTATAAATCTATTGAAACGATGTTTCGAATTGCAACTCGAACTGAGAAACAGACAAGGAATGATTGCCATAAATATTCGTTCCTTCTATGTTTGAGGTATTTACCCTCCAGTGGGACAATTACAGACAGGTAAAGGTCGTATGAAAAAGATATAAACATCTTTAGTAAAAGAATGTGCTGGTCAGCTAGGTACTCACAGTTAACAACAAATTCTGAAAAGAATGCCGTAAACTGTATACCATGTCAGCGTCTTCTTTAGGTATATCGATATTGAATTGTGTAAATGTAGCATAAATTTCTTCTACTATGTCAATCTCCATATCCATTCTAAAATATAGAAGAAGGTCAATCAACATAGCCAGCTCACTGATAGACAATATGCCTCCCAAAGCCACATCGCAACACACGATTTTCCGTTTTTTAGGTAGTCAGACACTCAAATAAATAGTTTTGGAGGCACCACATCCCCTGTCTTCATAGCCGGATGAGGTAATATTCTTATTTTAAATCTGGACAATCACCGTGATAGTGTACGTACTCTTTAGACTCCAGTTCAATTTCGCCAAGAGTATGGAAAATGAATAAATGGTCAATGATACTGAAGTCTTTTCGCAAACCGTTTAAACAGTAATCTGTTTATGAAATCTATCCATCATTCTTCAAGCAGTTTGTATACTTGGTTAGCGTACACTTTTATTGATAGAATAACCAACAACATACCTACTATTATTTATTTTCTTATCAATATATATTTAAATAAAGTGATCAGTATTATAAACAATTAACCCGATAAATTCTTCTCTAATAAGTTCGAGGCACATCATAGCTACTCTAACGTCATCCAGATCCTTAATATTCTTGCTCATAGTTTTCATGCGGTCGTGAATAAATTGCATTAACTTAACCACTCGTTCCTTGTACGCATGACATAATAGTCTACCCAAGATTCTTTTCCACTCAATAGATTCCAAATGCAATGCCATTTTGATACGTTCTGAAAATAGTCAGGCATTAGGTAGCGGTTATACCTACATATTATGTAACTGATATTGTGACAAGAAAATTAGTTACTTTTTGCGCACAAATAGAAAATATTCGGTTTATACCTACATAATATGTACTGCAAAAACGAAGTTTATCTACGAGAAGATTTTTTATAAGAAAAATACCCATATTAATTTGAATTGAACCAATGATGTGCCGTTCAGGCAAATTAGATACTTCCTCAGTCTGTCCATCATATTTGTTGAACGTGTCCTTAATTATGACATTGAGAGGATTTGAGTCAACAAATTCTTGTACTTGTTGCACTCGATTCTCGGCCCATAAATAAGCAAATCTTCTATATCCCTAAAACAAACAATTCCACGTTACTATCGATTGCTCGTTTGCCTATCGTTATATCGTAAATCGGGAACTAGACCGTTGACCCAGAAATAAGTAGTGGATATCCTGGGATAAAAATCTTGTTAAATGTTTAATACTTCTTGAGGTTATATACGTACTGTTAACAGTTTTTCTATGTCGGGTTTGTACATGTACATCATTCCTTGCAACGCCATCACTGATCTGACGATGTCTTTATGCTCTGACACCATTCGGAAATAGTTCCTAACTCCACCAACATTAGAACCAGACCGAGATCCTACAAAACACCATGAATAATATCCTTTTTACTGGAAACCTTTGCTTTTTGTTTAACTTATGGTTACAATTTGTCATACCGCTGACGCTACGTTTAGCTATTAGCATTAATGTTCCGGTTAATTTCTCCTTCTTAATTTGTTCTTGTTGTCCCCACATGAATACACAGCGGTGAATATCCATTATACAGTTTAACACTACCTAGGAATCATAAATAAGGTATTTAGTTTATGTCCACTGTAAACATAGAACTCCTTAGATTTATTGTTGTATAGTAATAGGTACCACAGCTAAAAAGTGAAACACTACAAAGTGAAAAATAACTTTAATTTCTGATAAGATAAGATAAGATAAGATATATTTATTTGCTTAAACATGTGTACACATACAAGTATTAAATAAACGTGCATGCAAGATGTCAAAGAAAAAATACAGGTTCAGACATGATTGCCACATACTATGGCGTGCAAATATCAATAGTTATGATTGTTAATAATTAATTTTAGGTCAATATCATTATTTTAAAGTGAATTCAGCAAACAAAAGTAAATTAAAAATGTCAACAGTAAGTAAAAAAAATAATGCATAATAAAAACAATATCAATGTCAAAAGAAATGCTTCAGTCAGAATTTCTCTAATAATAAAGTATCAACAGTATAGAATTATATCATGAATTGAAATTAGAATTATTTAAGTAAAACAATTTATTTAGCTACTATTAAAACACATGTCAAAATTTATCCGTCAAAAAATCTGAGACACTAATAACATTTTTGACATAGCAAAGTTTTTAATTTTTGCTTAAACAAATTAACCTGAAACTTTTTTAGGTCCTTTGGCAATTTATTATAAACGACTGGTGCCATATGAAAAATACTCTTATACATTAAGGCAGTATTCGTCTTGCGAACACAGAGACGACTTTCATCTCTTTGAGTACGATTGAAAGCTTCAGAAGCTAGCACAAAAAGTTCAGGATTTTGTTTCACGAAGACAGCTACTTCAAAAATATACAGTGATGGCAAAGGTAAGATACTGTACTTTCTAAAGAAAGGAACACAACTCTCGGTAGATTTTAAACCAATCATAGCCCTTTTTTTTTTTTTTTTTTTGGGTGGGAAATTATCAAATAACTTCTCCCGCTCTGGGCGGAGCGGGAGGGCGTGTCAGACTTTTACTGACTAAAACCCACCCGTGTTCCTTCAGTTGCCTGTGTGCCAGGGCCACGGTATCCCTTTCGGACAAACCCGCAACCCTGGCAGGCACCGGTCCTGGCAGACCCCGTCAGTGCGTGCTGACATCTCTTTGAGGCGCGCGTGGAACACAACGCGCCATCGACCCGGGCCTGGTCCTTACCGGACGGCGAACTGCCCATAGCTCGCCGTCCGCAAGCCCGCGCCTACGGTGGCCGGGAATCGGCTACCGATTCCCGCCGCCCAGGGCGTCTCCTGCGGCGACTAGGGGCGTGAGGGCGCATAGACTGCCGCTCCCTCACGCGTTCCGCCTCCTCCTTCGCGAGCATTACTACTTCGCAGAAGGAGGTGACTGCTTCCCATGCACTCTCGCTCCGGACCATGGCCTGGACCAGGGCCGGACGCGAGAGATCGCCGCCGCCAATCGCCTCCGTGAGGACACGGCGGTGCTCTGCCCAAGCCGGGCAGACCTCCACCGTATGCTCCACCGTGTCCTCCGGGCGATCCACACAGTGGTAACACCCGGGCGTTTCCTCCCGCCTAATCCGAAACAGGAACCTCCCGAAACACCCGTGTCCAGTGAGGACCTGTGTCAGGCGAAAGGTGAGGACGCCGTGGCGCCTCTCTAGCCACTCCTCAAAGAGGGGACTTATCGCCACAATTGTGGCGTGCCCAGCGCTGGGACCAATCATAGCCCTAACGCATCGTTTCTGTGCCTTAAAGACAAGATCTTTGTTGGTGGAGTTGCCCCAAAAAGATATGGTATTATTTTTATTTTTTATTTTTTCGAAGCGTATGCTGAAGGCGGTGTCTTTGGTTCTGTATATGAATTTTTTGCCACCGACTTACGATTTACAAAATTATCACCATCAAGTAAACTTAAACTTAATTTTTTACCTGAGAAAATGAAGTTTGTATCTCTTCCAAAGTAGGTTTTATTAATATTCTTGGTATTTGTAGGTACATGTTGGTCAACATAAGAGGTCTTAGTTTATTTTGTTCCTCTGGATCCGTTGTCATAGTTAGAAAACTGAAAATGGGTTCCAACAAAACTTAGGTACCTACTTGTTTATCTTTAGGTTTGTCTCACAATTAATTCATGTGGTTACCTAGAAACAGAAGCCCGTCGTCGAAGCCTATCAAGGCTTTTTCTGGTACATTTAATTAGTGCTTCCAAACACTTTGTAGCAAAATATGCGAACAGTTCATTACAATCGTTGATAGTAGGTGTCACGTCGTATCGATCAGTGTTTTCTATCTCCATGAATGCTGTTAAATAATGATAATTCAGTTTCCGTATTGCCAAAAGTCTACTAAGTTTTTTGCTTGAGTATAGTTTTCATTGTATTTGCTGGTATATTGGTGTGTTCTGACATATGGCAAATAATTTAATTTACTGTTTCGCTCGTAATTTTAATTACTTTGCATACCTACTGTTGTATAGAATCAAGTTTTTCTAACTGAACAGACAGCTGTGCTGCTGGGGAGTTTGTTGTGCTACTTGTTCTTCCGAGAAAAAGCACTAGGAAGTGGTGAGCGGGGAACCAGGTTATGTAATTTTGACGCTCTAAAAGTAACCGCCTCTGTGGTCTACTGGTAAAACCACCTGTCTCAGATCCAGAGGTCCCGGGTTCGATTCCCAGCGGGGGCAAAAATTTCTGCTCGGATTGGTTGGTGGTAGGGCTTTTCTAAGTCCGCCTGGCTAGCTACCACCATCTTATCTAAGTCTGTCGCCAAAACAACAATGTTAACAGCATTTGTTGTGTTTCGGAAGTTAGAGGTATGATAGCCAGTTCCTCTGTGGTTGAGGATTCCGGGTGAAGCTCGCTTCCATCTTTGGCCTTATCGTCACTTACCATCAGGTGAGATGAAGGCCAAGAGTTCTCCGTTGTAAGAAAAAAAAAGTGCTGATTCTCAGCCTAATTTGAATTAATGACTTTTTTTTCTGAGTATAAGCTATAAGTAATAAGCTCAGATAGTTGCAAAAAAAAAGAACACCTTCTAATTAGGTCATTGCTTTTGTGCACCTCGTACTAGAAATAATATGATACGCACGAAATGGCTGATGAGGCTGAAGGAAATTAATGAACGAGCTGATAGAGGCACAAGAATGATAATGATTTTACCTGCATCATCGGGAAACACTCTCGTGGCAGAAGTAACTTGTTTTAAGACTTTCTCTATATCCAACCTTAAAAAAAAAACACACTTTTATTAAAAATTGACTGAAACACCGAACTTTACATGTGTATGTCATTTATATTGCAAAGGTATGAAGAACATTAAAATATTATAGAAACAAATAAAAAATCCAATGTGCTAAATATATTGAGATATTTACCAGTTGTCTTTTAGATCTTGTATCTGTTTGCAAGGTACACTATCCAGGAACTTGTGTATGAGTTCCACAACTGCTATTTCAGCATTCCATGACTTTAATTGGATATCTGAGGCTGGTGAATTAAAAAAAAAAACTATAAAATGTATCAATAATATAATAATAATTCAGTTCTAAATAAGCTCGGTGGACCGCATAAAAATATTCGTAAGAATGTTAACATGCCAAATACTGCTTTCACTTACCGATTTCATCGCGCCTTACGAGATTCTCCTCATACAGGGTACCCGGATCGACTGCCTTTTCAGGTAAATAAACAAGCGTTGTTTGTGTTATAGATTGTAATATTGCATCAATGCGAGCTTCTTTAAGGTCAACCACCTGCAATTGCAAAGCTATCGTTATCAATCAATCAATAAATCAAAATTTCTTTATTTAGATAACAATGACCCATAATGTTAGTAATACCTTATAGCTAGTGTTAGTAAGTAATATAATTATTATTAGAGTAACATAATTATTATAAGAGGACCTAGTAAGGCATAAGTTGAAACCTGTAAGAAACTTAATGTACTTGGTCCTCTTCTGTGCAAAATTCTTCAAACTCTAATAATTATTCTAATACTTACTAACACTACCTATAAGTTGTTACTAACATTATGGATCTTTGTTGCCATCCTATCCACAAAATGCCTCAAAATGGGAGAATAGAAAAACTCTGACACTGTTTTCAGAATGCTGTTGCTCCTGGCCCATGTTCTATCTACCAGTGATGCGAAAACACATGGCAGTGATGTTATTTTTTATGAAGCCCTTTGGATTGTAGTCAAATGGTCTTTATGCTAGGTTATTAAATACCTATGTATGAATATGCTTAGATGGTTTGGTCATGTTGAGAGGATGAATGAAAGGCGATTTACAAGGAAGTTGTGAGTGGAAATGCCGGGAGGGGACGCCCTAATTGGTGATGTTCTTCAGAGAGGTCAGGTGCGTAGCACTCGCAACCGGCGTGCATGTATGACCAGATGTACGAATGTAAACGAAGCAAAAGGACTATGTAAGAAGCGTAGCAGGTGGCGCTCTATAGTTTCTGTCTACCCCCATAGGAAAAAGGCGTGAGTTTTAATATGTATGTATGTAATCAATACCTCCTTAACAAACAAATCCACTTCGTCCAGTACTTTTTCTATTCTTTCACAATAAGACGGTATTTCTAGAGAAGTCCATGTTATTGTTGATAAACCAGGCTGAAATGCTTTCTCCAGTTTTATTATTTGCGCTCGAAGTAGTGGTAAGTACAGCTTTGGCATGCTTCTATATAAGAGAGTTAAAACAATATATTTAATACTTTATTGGAGGGGCTAAGTAATAACAGCCGCCCGGGTCGATCGATCAGGTTAAGCTACATTTGCCGCGGTTGGTCCGTAGATGGGTGACCATCTTTACATACCAAGACCCCTTCATGCCTCAGAAAGCACGTTAAGTCGTTGGTCCCGATAGTCATTCATGGATCTTTGGCAGTCGTTACGGTTCGTCAGAAGCCCGAAAGTCTGACATACCAGTCTTACGACCAGGGGGCCAAGTCTACTAATGTACAAGCGTTGCAATGGTCTCTTCATTGTGAGTTTTTGACAGATTTGCCATACAAAATCTGTCAAATACTCACAATGGCGAGACCATTGCAACGTTTGTAAATTAGTAGACTTAGGCCCCAGGCTGAGTAGGCTGGAGCCTAGGGCGGCAGATTTTAGGGGGCGGCAAATTTGGCTCAATTATTTATTTTTTGTCTTCCAGAAATAAAATAAAAACATTATTAAAGATAATTTACTGTAGGTCAAGGTACAGGTGTGAAATGTTCTGAAGAGAGAACTTGTTGACGTAGTGAAGCGAATGTGTTCAAGAGGCCTCGCTTTCAGAGGAAAAAATGAAAAGTTCGGTGATCCGCATATCGGAAATTATTGTATGATTTTGAAACTGTTAGCGGAATCCGATCCTTTTTTAGCCTGCCATATTGAGTAATACATGATTGAGCTTTTCATAGCTCAGAAATATACCTAACAACTATTTCTTGTGTAATCTTCAGTGTGGCTTGTAAAAATAATCTAGGAACTGATACATCGATCGCCTATTTCACAACACAATCATACTAATAACGGGAAAAAGCTGATGTAATGAGAACGATAGTGCAGAAATCATAAAGTTGCAATTTTATTGACAAAAAAAAATGTATACCTAAATATGATTGTGAACTAGGGTATCGAATTGTAGAGGTAAATAGGGGCGGCAAATGAATAGCCTACTGGCGGCAAATGTGTACATCCGCCACTGATTACCCAGTAACTGGGTTGTAGAGGTCAGATAAGCAGTCGCTCCATGTAAAACACTAGTATTCAGCTGTATCCGGTCAGACTAGAAGCCGACCACAACATAGTTGAGAAAAGGCTAGACAGATGATAATTATAATAATTTTCTCAAAAATGCATGGAAATGTTGTCATTATTTTTGAAAAAAGAACACGCGAAGTATCGAATTTACGGACAAAGAAAACCAAATCCATTGCAGGAGCGTTATTTGAATTTGGAACATTACAACGCTCCAGCAATGTTGTATGAAGTGGCGTGCTGCTTTTATTGGATCTCTTTTATCATTCTTGGCCTGTGTTCTTGGCATACCAAAGTAAGTCTCTTTGCTTAGCACAAATTGCGTTCACGTGCCATAAATGCGTTTGCCTATTCTCTCGCCAATTTTCTATATATTATAATAGAAAATTGGCGGCAAAGCTGAAAATTCGTCTTGATTTGTTATTTACATACTTCAGCCATCTACCACTACATTCAATGCCCACCTGCAAACCTCATCAGAAGTTCAACAAACAAACATAAATGTACCGGGGAAATCAATAACATTTTCTTTTAGTAATTGCCCCAATATGACTAATGTAACTTTTAATATTAATTAAATTAAATGTATAATATAAAACGTATGTTTTCTTTCCCTGCATTCTTTTGGGCAAAAAAAAGCACTATATATGCCTCGCCTACGGCTCGCTCTTCATACTCTACTCGACCTGCAATTGCCTATTTCCCGGCCTTTGCAATAATGTACTATTATTCTAAAAACAGTTTTTAGCATTGAAAGTAAGTCAATAAACACATAATATTTTAGCTCGTAGGTACCTATGAATTCCTGGATATTATTTACCGGAAGCACCGGAAATCATAGTCAACCTAACTAACCTAAATTAACCCCCATCCATCTATAGGATTGTTATAGTTCTTGAAAGAGATCTATATCTGCCATGCTATTCATAATATTAACTTATATTTCGCAAATTATACAATTTAATTACCTTCTTATTTGATTATTTCTTTCAACCAAGTAAGTGATTTTTTCAAAATTTCCTAGAATTTTGTCCTTGCAAAATGCTACTATTTGGGCGCTGTCTGGTACGCCTACGAAAAGAAATAATAATTTACCCACCATAAAGTTAAGTGCCTCTTGGTAATTTTTTGTTAACACATACCATGTTTTTTCCATGTTACATGAAGCTATACACCTACCACCTCCTTCAAAAGTTAAATCAGCTACCAAACTGGTCCACTAACTACTACTAAATCAAGATATTTTATTTCACGTAAACCTACATGGGCACTTATTAAACGTCAGAAGCTATCTAGCTACCTACACGGTTTAAAATCATTGGCTTTTACAATATTTTCAAAAAACAATATTAATAGGTATTGAAGGACAGTGTAGGCCTTTCAGCAAGTACCAGTCACTTAACAAAATAGAAAATGGTCAACAAATCTACAGTCTACTGCTAGGCCGTACGTTCTCACATTCAAAAAATAAAAAATATTCTTTATAAAAGATTAAAAAAATATACATATAAAAATGTAAACTTATTTAAATCAAATGATATGTAACAAATCTGAATAAATATCGTGTCCACAAAAGCCACTAATACAATAGTACACTACGCTAAGTACAGTCAGTTACTGAAATTAACTGACCCAATAGTTGAGATTTTTTTGAATACGATTCGATAGAATTTTATCATTCTTACTTTTATTTAAATACCTAGAGGTACGAAATATACCCAAAACTAAAAAGTAATGAAAATCATACGATTTTTTAGTAAAAAAAACCTCAACCATTGAGCAAAGGGGGGGTTCAGATAAATGCAGTAACTGACTGGATGTACTTAGTGGATCGTAATATAAGATTTGGTGATAACAATTCTTGTCAAAGCAACTAACAAAATCAGTAGGTATACTTTGTGAGTGTGGGTGTAAAATAACAACAACTTACGAAGTCCCAACTGCCACATGTATTCAACCTCTCTTATGCACTCCGGGATGTACATGCTGAAGTTAATGATATACATATTAGTCTTGGGATGCCGCATCAATAGTGGAGCAATTAAGCCCAATCGGACCTGCAAATGAAGCATTAGTTAGATTGTACATACTTATGTGAGATTTTTACTGAGTCCCCGTGTAGATATGCGTATTTTCGCGTCAGCTCAGGACATACAGCACTGTGGGGGTAACACGGGTCCATCACTATGCACGCAAGCTGTTTGGTGGCATGCTGACATTGAAGCTTAAAGACTATTCGGTCAAAATGTATTTCATAATACTTACTTATTAGAAGAAACACATAATTCTTACCTGTCCCACATTTTCGCTCCAAGAATAATGATAGATTAATTCATATTCTGTGAATACTATAGTCATAACATTGTGCAACTTTATGCACCGCTGCGTATTCTGTAAAATATATTGAAGTTTATACAAACTGGTCTAAAACTGAGAGTCAGAGACATCGATATTTATCGTTAGTACCAAGTGTCCTCCAGTAACAATACTGTGGTGAAAGAAGCCGGAATTGAGTTCTCCAAATTCTTATAAGAAAATTGATGTTTTAATTAATTCAATATAATGTTATTTACCATGTGCGTAATGACTTCATGATGCTGTTTGAATATCTGCATGGGTACTTTAATATTCCTATGATAAAACCTTATCCACATAAGTCGTCCTGCTACTGGCGGCATATTTCTTGCTAATTCTGGCTGATCCCTTTCTTCGTTATACCTAATTATTAAAAAAAAAATAGAAATGGAGTTATTAAAAAAAAAATGCACTAAATACTTTCAGCCTTTAAGGTGATTTATGCAATATTTGTTTCAACCTAGTTATAAATACTGCAGACGCAATCATAATCGTGTAACTAAGTGCTAACAACTTTTTTCCGTTAATTATTAGTATTTAAGTATATATTAACATAATTAACTAACTATTGCACTATTCATAAAACTTATGTTAAATATTTGTTAAAAAAATCAGTTGTCCTAATAGTAATTGTAAGAACTCAGGCCGCCTGTGATACAGGTTTATCCTAGTACAGGCATCATACTTTGTAATACCTACATTATTTCTAAGATTTATACTGTATTTTTCCAATTTTTATTTTTAAATAAATTTTATTATTATTTAATTTATTTTTAGCTAGTCCTACTAAAAATTATTAATCCATGTAGCATCAACCCTTAATTTTAATGTTCTCTAGGTATTATATAGTTAACTCTGGGGTTCAACTTAACGTAAGTACCGTAGAACGGGGCTATTTGGATTTTCGGGAGTTATTTGGAACAAAGCAATTGTAAGATTTGAGTTGACATAAATTCGAATTGTGATCTTCGTACGAAAAATTGTAAAAGTAAACAAAACCAGAAATAAAATAAAACCTATCTATGGTGTTGTGGTAGAATTTATGTCAACTTAAATCTTACAATTACTTTATTCCAAATAACCCCCGAAAATCCAAATAGCCCCGTTGTGCTGGTATCTAATTGTATCAGATGTGCTTTTCTATTTATGTATCGCGAACCTCTGTAAATTAAACCTTTAAATTACCTGTCTCGTATTGATTCTATCTCAGCTGTGTAGAGAGGAATTAAATCATAATATTGATCGTTTAAATACAGACAGTCTAACTCCAGTTTCTCAAATCTCGTTAGTAGGTGTAACGCTATTTCCGTGGTCGGGCACTTTTTGACACTCTGTAAATATAATTGTATTATTTGGTTTAAAACACACTCGCAGAGCACACTCGCACAGCAGACATAAGATTTTAACTTAAGAGTCTACTCTTAGAACCTCGATGCCCCCAAGCAATAAAGGCTAGTACAGACTCGCGCGATATCGCGGGCGCGGCAGGTACCCGACAAAGAAATTGTGCTAATAGTGTCGCGTCGCGCCCGCGATATCGCACTAGTCTGTACGAGCCTTAAGTCGGTAATGTGCTATTTAATTTCGGTAAGTTGCTGTTACCGACTTATTGGCGTAAATTAATTTCGTGCAGTTCTTAATTAACGCTACCACGTTGTTGTTGTCGAATTATTTTGAAGAAGCTCAAACTGTAATGGTAACTTAATTGATAAATAAATATGTGTGAAATGCAATACCCATTAAATTTGAACACGTCTGGTACCGTTTTCGACAAAAACAATGTATTATAGATACTGTTACTGTGTCAAATATAAAATAACCACAATAACACCGTAATAACAAAATAGGTACATATCGTTTTTAAGATATGAAATAACATTGGAAAAGTCCGAATTGTAATGTTACGTACCAACATTTTTAACAAACCTATATTAATGAAACAATTTACCTATCATAATTTTGTAATATTTATTTTCTTAAATTACAAGGTTTTTCACACACATAATTTAACGTTGACATCATAATTTAATTACACAAAAAAAATACTTTCGTTAGTTGTATCAATGACCTCAATAGTCCGACTAGTTAAAAAGATATTCCACAAAAACAGAAAAACATTTTTCCTGTAAAATTTTAGTTTTACGATTACCGACTTATTACTTGGGAGCGTCGGTTTGTTATATAGTTTGACCGATACCGCTGTACCGCGCCATACGTATGTGCACGGCGAGATTGGGGGGCAGTACAGACCGCTCATTCGTCTACGCTCACGGCATCCCGCCGCCGCCCCCCGCCGTGCTGCACATTCCTATGGCGATACAGCGGTACCTACCGGTCTAACTATAATATAGATATTTCACGTTGTCATTAGAAATAATAAACACAATTCAAAGTTACATAAACTGCTAATGCTACAAGCTACAATAATCATAAATGATTACACTGATCATGAAGTTTTCTAGTAACAGCTCTTGGCTAGCCACCGCGTCTTTATATATTTTGTAATCTTTATCGAAATCGGGCCGCCTGCTCTACAACAAATGATTCAAAATTAAAACTTAAAGCAAAGGACCCTTTATATAACATGAGTGTAATATCGTAATCCGACCTGTGATCCAACGTATCATACGTCTTCGAGGAGATAGTTTTAAACAACTTATTAAAGGTGGCAGCATATTCCTCGATGCCCTCCAAAGTTGTTTTATTCAGAACATAGTATGTCATGTATGTTTGAAAAAGATCAATGATCTATAAAATTAAAGAAAAACTATGTTATTGTTTATTAGGACTCAGCGTGTTTCGTTTTCCACTTTGCCTATTATCGCAATACGTTCCACAACTTTGTTAGAAAATAATTCTTCACAAAAACAGCTGACTACCTTTAATGCCACACGACTTGACCAGGGTTTGACTTTTATGGTTTTTTTAACTGTTCGTCGTCGCAAAGTGCAATGAAGCTGTAGTTACCTACTACTTAGCAATCAAATTTATACAAACAAATAAATAAAATTAAAGTGTCTGTTTCTAATGTCAAAATAACGGCTTTTTACTTCATTCATCATCATTTCAGCCGAAAAACGTCTACTGGTGGTCATAAGCCTCCCCCAATTGGGGGGGTTTGCCATAATCGCCACTTTTGGCAGCAGGGTTAGCGATCGCAGTATGGTGTTAAAAATGCATAGAGAACGCTGCTGCCCATTCTCTAGTAAATCCCTTTAGTCGCCTTTTACGACACCCACGGGTTTAAATGGAGTGGTGCTATTCGTACGTCCGGCACCACACGGGGCTTTTTATTTAATGCATATGAAAGCATATACGGCACTTACAACAAATACCAAATTAAAAAAAAATTGTCAGCGTCTGTCTATCGGTCTGGCTGTCTGTCTGTCAGTCTGTCTATCTGTCTGTTTGTTTGTTCCAGCTAATCTCCGAAACGGCTAGACCGATTTTGACGGGACTGTCACTGGCAGATAGCTGATGTTATAAGGAGTAACTTAGGCTTACTTTTATTTTAGAAAAAGCCATGCGGGCGTAGCTGCGGGCAGTAGCTAGTAATATATATAAGTAATGATTTACCTTCATTAGCCGTTTCCGAAAAGTTTCAAATTTGCCAAATATATACATTTCAGAGCAATCAAAAGGCCTTTCAGTAGATGCCTGTATCATTTCTTCCTGAGTCTCAGAATAGCATTTACGATAAAATTTATATAGACTTAAACAGAACTAGAACATAAGAATTAGATTACTCAAACGTATAACAGATCTACCTGTAAAAAAAACTAAATGCTTTGTGGTTGCAGTAGATTAATAATCATTTGGGGCACTGCTTCGAAACCGAGAACATTGAATGTTGGAAGAACAAGAACTATTTCCACATAGTCCTAGATGGCTAACTCTGTTTATTCCCCTGTATTTAAATTTTAAAATAATTTTCGTCGGATTGGTCTTTGCATAATTTAGAGATGATGATTCCGGTTCCATTTTGCTTTACGTTTCACAATACATACACTTCTACTTACACATCTTCAATTAAACCTACTAACTTTAATGTAATTTAAACCCTTACTTTGGCTTTATATATAAAATTCAGCTTGTCTTGGTTCCAAACGTTCTTCTTGCCACCATTGGTCAGGAAATCGAGGCACATGTTAAGAATCTGATTGGTTACTTTGACCAGCAGCGTCGATATTTGTTTTGTAGTATTATAGTATCGTGACGTCACAAATATCATACGAATGCTGTATAATAAACCCGGAATGAACTGCTGCATTGTGTAAGGATCGCATCTGTAGACGTGTGACACAATGTATTAATAATGGTGCTTAATGACCTGCAACGTCACCAATCTGCCTTACCATTCACGGTTCTAACATGGAGTAAAGGTAAAAATGCAACGGGTTTAAGAAAATTAATCCCTTGCTAAACTAAAAAACATGCAAGCAGTCTGACTTTCATAACGGACTTTTTTTTTTTTTTCTTTAAACTTTGCCCCACACTAGGAATTTCTCCTGTATATTTATTCTCACAATTAATCTCACATACACAAACAGCCAAACTCGAAACAACTAAGTACTTGTAGATCATACAAATATTTGTTCCGTGCTGTCAATCGCTTAGCTACTGCATGTAAAATATATATATATATATATATATAATAATAATAAATGAATTATATTTTGTTAAACTTTACAATAATACCTGTACAGCGGCTCACAATATTTCTCTAAAGCGTACAAGTACCTCACGTTGTCAAAAGCTTCGTTATAATAATCTGTTACGTTATTGTCTAATTGTTTCCATTTCTGAAAATAAGTTCTAAGTTGTTTATAATCTTATAGACATAACATTTCGATTCTTTTGCCGTTTGTATCTAAGACGTACTAACACGTACACACGGCTACATAATCAAGCTATACATTTCCAGTACAAGCTGACCTCTTATTGTACGGAAATCGTATACAATGCGAGATCAGCCTAAACTGGAAATTATAGCTTGTTATGTAGCCGTGTGCAACCCTTCCTATTCTTATACGAATTTAATGAAACTTCACAATTTTAATAACTTGTTATTCATGTCTTATTTTCTAACAGATGAGTGTTTGTAACGCTGCCTAGATACTGCAACAAGTCGTACTATCCCGTAGAATCTGCAACCTACCTTTCAAAACAAGTTTTCCCGAACTTAAAGTTGCACATGAATTAAATTAAGCGATTGGATACACCCGAAAGCTTACCTTCAAAAGCTTAGATTTCGCAGCTATCAGCGTATGTATGTACATCATGGTAGGTTCACTTTTGAGATGCTCTATTATCGACGTGAAGGTAGTGAGCTGACGGCGCCAGTGATCCAGCTCGGCTAACGGTCCAATGTTAGAAGGTTCACGACGCAGTTGCCGACTCTGCACTAATACCTATAAACAAATTATTAAATAAATAATAATACGAATGTTATACAAAAGTATCTACAGCAAAGAGTATTCTATCTATGTATGTCCGTTCTGTGTATACCCCAGGAAAGACCCTCTTTGCTTTTCCAACCTCTAGAAACGTAAAAGACAATGAGGTTCATTTGAAAGGGATGTGGGAGTAGTGCCCAAGTGACTCCAACAAACTCGACTAACGCAAGGTATTATATCCTACATATATTATATGTCCCATCAGTGCCACGGATGGTCATTATATCAATTTCTCGTGATGGTCATTTATCACAGTTCACCGTAGTAGGTAAAGTAAATTATATTAGCTGTAAACGTAAACTCATTCTTAAGAGCGCATACATCGGTCCACTAGCACCACTCCTTTAAAAAAATATTATCTCGTGACTGAGAAAAAATTATGAAAAACGGCTCAACAGCGACCTCGGTGTGTCTATAATGATTAATACCTTTTATAAAATTTCGTATTGAGATACGAAGCAACAAAATTCATTCTAAAGAAAAACGGCCACATTCCTCTGGATCGTATTTTGTTGCTTCGTGTCTCAATACGAAACTTTATAAAAGGTATTAAACATTCTAGACACACTTACCGAGGTCGCTGTTGAGCCGTTTTTCATAATTCCTCTGTCATGAGATAATATTTTTTTAAAGGTGTGGCGCTAGTGGATCAATGTATGCGCTCTTAATAAACGTTAACATTGGTATATCAATTTGTATAAAATACTATTGAGAATATTTAATTATATCGAATAGAGCAAATAGAGGAGCTCGTGGCTAAGTAATAACAGCCCCACGAGTCGATCCATCAGATTAAGCTACGCTTGCTAGGGTTGGTTCGTGGATGGGTGACCATCTTTATATACCGAGCCTCCTCCGTGCCTTAGAAAGCACGTTAAGCCGTTGGTGCCGGCTGTCATTCTTCTATCTTTGACAGTCGTTACGGGTCGTCAGAAGCCCGAAAGTCTGACAACCAGTCCTACCAAGGGGTATCGTATTACCCAGTTACTGGGTTGTGGAGGTCAGATAGGCAGTCGCTGCAAAAAAAATCAAACTGGTTGCTAATTTAACTGTATAATTTATAATTTTTATGATATTAATTTTATTTTCTGTGATTAATATACTTTAACTCACACACTGACTTATTATATCTTAAATTTTTAGGAAAAACAAATACAATGTTTGTAAATATGTGAGCACCATGTATCTATCGCATTTATTAATTTGTCTGTCATTACTTCACTTTTCATTCTTTTTACCTATTGTGGTATAGTAATTTTTATTCTAGGTCATCATCATCATCATCATTTCAGCCGAAAGACGTCCACTACTGGACATAGGCCTCCCCCAAGCACCGCCACCTCGACCGGTTTTGTGCTTTCCGCATCCAGCGGATTCATGCGGCTTTCATTCTAGGTACATGCTATAATTATTAATTAATGTATACAAACAAACTATTGTTAACATTTTATAAAAGTTTCTTGCCCATTCTTCTCCTTAGATAACTACCTTTTGCAAGGGGCAACTAGAATCAATTAAATATTTTTGTAATTTTTGACGTTCAAAAGTGCCTTTTACGTGCGTATTTGAAATAAATAATTTTACTTTGACTTTGACTCCATGTAAAATACTGGTATTCAGCTGTACCCGTTTAGACTGGAATCCGACCGCAACGTAGTTGGGAAAAGGCTAAGCAGATTTTGAATAGAGCAAACAAAAATGTATTATAAAACAGTCTCGCGTAACTAAAACAGACTCGCGTAACAAATCGCTAAATTTTGCGCGGCGTAGTCGCCCAATGATGTCTTAGCCTGGATCCGCTACGCGCCGACGTACGACGTAGCTAGCACATACCTACTTCGATTGCGTAGTCTTCCCTCTATTCATTTGGTAAACATGCAAGTATCTTTTAAGAAATTGCTAACTAACATAGACAGATTGTTGGTATGATAACAATGACAGTGATAACCACAGAACAGATAAAAGAGGTGTGATAACAATGTTAGCCAAAATCATAATCCTTATTCGCATAAAACCGCAGTCTTCACAGATAAGAGCACTGTCCTAGTCTAACTAAATGAAAACGTAGTCATAACAGTAAAGATACCATTGTTATCTGCCGCATCCATTGCTTCACAAAAGAGCATATTTCCTCCAAAACATGAGTCTTAGTAATGGCCAGTTTCATTTTCTCTTGATCAGACAACTCATCCTCATACAGTGACATGTTGATTTTGAATCTTGTACAGCAATCCAAATCTATTTTGGTTGCTAAATAAAAATATTAATATATGAAAAAGAAAACTAAGAGCATTGGTCTCTTTACCTTGCTAGAGTCCATCTATTATGGGTCATATCATATGAATTTCATTACCACTTTAAGAACTTAATACAAAATTTATACAAATAAACTAATACAGTGATAATATTAAATAACAAGTGCGTGCCAGAACACGCACAATGAAGGGTTCCGTAGTTGCGATGAATTTATCCCAAGAACAAACTTAATATTGTAGTTCAAAAACAAACATGTTCTCTCATTCGGAATGTATGTAGGTATGGAAGAACCTACTAAGCTGAGAAAGTTTTCCTTTAAACTACGTTATATATACAACTGCTGTGAATTTTTTTCACATATCCAAATACAACCATTTAGCTGGCAGGACTACTTGACTCTAACAAAAATTTGCACTTTAAAGCTTAATATTACACAAACGGATCCCTGAATCGAAAAATGGTTTCTACAAACCCGCAATATTTTTGAACGGCCTATCCAACGATATCCCACAACATGGTTAAGGCGAGAAAAAAAAAAAAACATCCCTACTACTTTACGTGCAGGGAAAAGTCCCAAAAAAATAATCTATACTCCATTTGTAATAGCATTAGACAGAAGTTAAAAAGGTTATTTTTGATGCACACTTTATAACAAAAGTACAATAAACTTGTTATAGTTACAATTGACGCCAAATCGATTAAAATGAATTTATATATCAGCTATCATACTTAATTGTAATCATTTAAAAAAACAACCATATGAAATTAAGTGGCTTCCATTTAGATATATTATTTCATTCCAATTTAAAATTACAGTGCCTATGCTAAAAACCTAAAAGAAGCAGGAGTCAACAATACTGCAACGCTTTTTGTTTCACTATAATCCTACCAAATCTAAAATGTTACTTAATCCCTTCATAAGCTGTGACAGCCGGGGATTTCTAATTTTACTGGTTTATTTCGTCTGTGAAATTGACTTGACAATGTTCTAAGATTGTCATGTATGTCATTTACTTTTGAATACTTTGTTTGTTATTGTTTAATTTTCGTGATTTTGTTGTTATTTATTAAAATAATAAATAATATTTAGTTATTTCTTTGTTATTGTATTGTTATCACTGTTGTCATTGAGTTGTTTGTACAAAACGTAACTTTTTTTTTTGAGCTATGAGTGATCCCGATGCGGGACCGAGTGGCTTACAACATATAAGTGCTGAGTCTGACCAAAGCCAACGGCGAAAAAAACGTGGTCCAAAAGTTGACTCCGACGAAATAATAATGTTTCCCAAAAAAAAGAGAACGCTGCGTGCTGTAGAAAAACAACCTGTGATAAATATTTTTAAGCAATTGGAGTCCTGGCCTGCAGATACTCCTCATTATAAGACCAAGATGATAAACAAAATCGCAGAAGTTGCCGGTAAGGATGATTCATAAAATTATTACTATAAAAATATTTGAAACTAACATGCATTGTGATAAAATGTATTATATTTTAGAAACTCCGCACTTGATTTTATTATTTACAGGCGTATCTCGGGCTACTCTGTCCAATATTCTCAAAGAGTGCAACATAAAAAGTCGCCTGCAATCTCCCCCTCCCCAACAGAAGCACATGAAACGTGATGATTTTGATGACATCACATTTAGTGGAATATGCAGGAAAATTCATTCCTTCTTCTTTAATAATGAGTTGCCCACCTTGGACAAGATGCTGGAAGCAGTTAACAGTGACGAGTCTCTGCCAGATTTAAAAAAAAGCAGTCTGTATAAAATAATTAAATAAACATTAAAGTTCACATAAATCAAACGGAGCAGAAAAAGTACACTCATAGAAGTCATAGACAAGCAGGAGATCGTCCTTTGGAGACTAAAATATCTTCATGAAATAAAAAGGCAGGAAAATATATTATTATTTAGATGACACTTGGCTAAATGAAGGTACAGTGCTTCTAAATTTCTTAACAGCTATTTATGCACTAAGCAGTGTATGACCTCTTGCATTCAATAACATTATAATTAATTATACAGTTAAACATAATTTCATAAAATTGGTTCGTGAAATGAATGGTATTTAGATTAATAACCTTTTATCATACAAGCAGGTCACACGAAAAGCCTAATATGGCATGACACTAATAATAAGTCTTCAAAAGAAGCATATTGGGAAGGTCTATCTGCTGGTTTAAAAAATCCAACTTATAATCGGTCATACTGGTATGTATTTTATGGACTGTCCTCGCCATAAAAAAATGAACACCCCATTGTTATTGACTATTAATTAAGTAATACATATTATATTGTATTATGAATTAACGCATGCAAAGCGAACTTTTAAAGTTATAAATTTTGTTATAGTATATAGCTATGACCTTTTTCCAGCAGTGAAATTATATAGGGGGTACGGAATAATTGACTTGTATTAATTTTATTTCACAGGGTTTGTGAAGGGTTTTAATGGATGCTGCATTAATATTTGATGCAAAGAAAGGTGATGAAGATGACCACTCCGAAATGGACGCCTTCAACTTTAATAATAATAATAATTTATTTATTTACACTTCAAGACACAATCATCTGTGTAGCCCTGACTCTTGTACTAGGATTTCCTGTTTCATAAGAGCCAGACCTCTCAATTTACAGGGAATTGTTATAGAAGCGCGATAGACAAAAGTGAAAATGGTTCAAGTTAATTTTGTCAAAAATTGAGAGTGGCGCTGTAATTGTTATGGACAATGCGCTATACCACTCAAGGACATTGGAGAAGCTGCCAACCACAGCTACACGAAAGGCAGATATACAGGAATGGTTTAAAAGCAAAAATATTCCTTTTGAGGAAAAAGATCTTAGGGCAACTTTATTAGAAAAAGCAAAAATACAAAGACATTTATACCAAAAGTTTGTTGTAGATGAGATGGCTAGAGAGAAGGGTATTTCAGTATTGCGCCTCCCACCCTACCACTGCGAGTTCAACCCTATAGAATTAATATGGGCTCAAATGATGGGGTATGTGGCTCAACATAACAAAACGTTCAAATTAGACAAGGAGAAACAATTACTCCCACAAGATCTTGATAGTATTACGCTAGAACGATGGCAGTCTTGCGTTGCTCATGCAATTAAAGAAGAGGAAAAGTTAAAGCATAATGGATGATGTGGTAGAAAGATTTATTATTAGGTAACGTCGGTGAAACTTCTTCATCTGTATTCTCTGATGATAGTGACTAAATTATATGATGAAGACGAAGAAGTTACACCAACTATTGTGTGTTGAAAGTTGTTGTTTTAAATAAAATATTGTAAAAAAAAAAGACTTTTATTTCCTTTAATCTTAATTAAATTTAAATCATCACGACGTAATCGTTTGTTTCATTCATTCGTTTTGTTGTAAGTAATGTGTGATGAAGATGTTATTACGACCTATTTATCAAAGTTATGTTAAAACATTTTTAGTTTAATTGTTTAATCTTTTAATTTTGAATAAAATGTTTCGCACTCCTGCTTCTACGAGCCTCTTTTTTCTAATGCTATGCGTAAATGGAGTTATAGATTTAATATTTTTTGCCAAATTACAGCTTTCTAATACTAAGAGTCTCTGAGTTATATCGCGGACAGACAGACAGATAGAGGGACATGGCGAAACTATAACTTTTTTGTTGACTACGGAACCCTGAAAAAGTGATTGATTTCAGAAACCGTTCATACTACCGTTCGTACTTACTTGCAAGATAATCAACGAATAGCATTATTTTTGAAATATAGGACTTGATGATGTCATTGCTTTTAGGATTAGGAGGGTTAATGTGTCCCCAAGCTTTGCAGGCCTGAAGAGCGGGCACGTAAACACGTTGCATAGTCTTGTAAATAGCTGAAACTACATTTTCAGTCTCCTGATTGACATCAAATTGTACAAAAAAGTATTCCTGAAATGGACATTAATTACTTCACTGCTTTTAGAAAACTGTAGGATCAGGTTTTATGGTTGAAGTAGTATTTCTTTAAACCTTTGTTGTAGATACCTATATCGCGGTATAATTGGGTATTCCTGTTACATTAAATTGCCTTATAAAATGAGACAAGCAGTGAATGCAGCCGCCTTTGCATTTACTTACGTTAGGTATTCTAGTACAGTATATGTATATGTAGTACGTTACTTACATCAGCCACGTTCCAACTGTCAATAGCCTTGCTTTTGAATCTGTACATGGCAACGCACTTACCCTCAGTGCCAATCGTTGTTAGATCAGTTATATAAGTCCTTTCCATTCTACCTTTCTGATTAGGAACAAACCGACCCGACTCTATAAAAATATAAACAGTGATAATAGTGTCAAACAATAGAAACGCGTGAACTAAACATGGTTTTCATGTGTGTGTATTTTCTTAGTTTAATGAAAGATAAAGTTTCTACTTGAGGTGGAATAAAACTCGTATGAGTTGGGAAATCTTAACCCACGAAGAGCTACTTATTATCCCCTTAGAGTGAAAACAATTTAAGTCATTTTTATTTAATTACATTTTTCGGAAAGAAAACCTCGCAACGCACATCCTAGTTTCACACAAAAAAGTTTGGCACCCTGTAACGCCATCTATGACGAGTTTGAATATTGCACACTAAAAGATACATGTTTGAAGAAGCTGTGGTAACAAAATTTTATAGGGCGCAGTTTTTTCTTCCTCCTGAATAATGCCTTTTTCGCATATACGAGGTTTTCTCTCTAAGGTGACGTTTTGTACTTTGTGTAGGTACATACAGTATATGTAGGTACAGCTATTCTTTAATCTGTGCCTTTATTTAACTCTAAGATAAAGGTAGCTTAGCGGACAGTCGTTACTACTGTGGTAACTTTATTTTGTCTTTTATAAGGGCATAGTACGGTTCACTAGCGCCTTTAAAAAAATATTATCTCGTGACTGAGAAGGAATTATGAAAAACGGCTCAATCAGCGACCTCGGTAAGTGTGTCTAGAATTTTCTAATACCGAGGTCGTTGATTGAGCCATTTTTGAGTGGCGATAGTGGACCGTATTATGCGCTCTTAATAAAAAAAGGTCTAAGGTTAACACAGGAAAATAAGACGCATACCCATATCGACATGAGGAAGCATCGCATCACACAAAACAATACAATTACTCCCACCTTCAGCGACTGCGCTATCTAATAGTGCTATATGAACATCTGCGTCGTAAACACCATCCTGTAGATTTAGATAAATAAATATTCTTTAGCACATCATTGTGTTATTTATAAATTGATATTAAGTTCATAAGTACACTTCTAGTTTCTTACCAATACATATTCAAGTGTTTTATTCAATATAGTCGCTGCATTATCAAGTAAAAATAAGTGGTGTTGCTTAATACGAAGAACTCGATCGCTACGAGCTTCTTTAGCTTTGGCCTACGAACAAAAACGTTTTTAATTTGGGTCCTCTCTAAAGTACCTATGACGTAATAAAACAATGTTAATCTAATTATTCTGTTTATTTACTTGCTTGTCTTTATAAGACTCATGAGCTTGCGCCAGTGTGCTCATAGACACTCTGCTTCTCCTTTGAATACCCTTCAAACGAGAGCTGACATCCAATATAGCCTCCAGAGCTGTTCTGTCAACCTCAACGAGTACTTCATTGTCCATTAAATTCGTCTGAACGGACTGCTGTCTTGATTCTCTTAAGGTAGCCTCATCCACTTCCTTAGATCTTTGAGCCGTAGCTTCAATTGCGATCTGAGACGCCTCTGATGCATTTGCCTCTGGCAAATCTTCATCCTCTATATCGGACATTAATTTATTTATAATGCAGTTATTTAATTTCGAAACTATAAACACGTGTAAATAAGCGGTTTTACACAAGCAGAAGTGTTACTAAATTCACATAGGTACAATTGTTTCAAGCAAACCGTAATGATTTATTATTCGAAGTTTAAAAATTTTTAGGTGAGCTTAAGTCGGAACGCTTTGCAGGTAGGAAAGTATAAGTATAGGCAGGTGTTGATATTTTTTTTATTCCTTTTGTTTTCGAATTTTAGAACTAGCTGTGCCCGCGATTTCGTCTGTGAGAATGTCGGAAATCATACAGATTTATGAACAAAGCATACCATTTTATGTTAGATTTAAATTAACTACCTATTAGTTATTATACTATAAACCTTACTGACTAGAGAACGTGACACTATAAAAGGAAAAAAATAATCTTTAAACTTACATAATTTTAGCTAAGATTTTAGCTTTACCTACAGCTTTTTTCTAATGACGCATTAAAATAATGATTCTTTTTTTTCTTTTCAAATCGATTATATCTAGAACATTCGTCTACTTAGCTAGTCTATAATGATTGATTGTTAATCAAATTGAATGTTTTCATTTTGATTAGCCTGTTTTCGTGAAGATATTTCCAATGTATTCAGCCCCTGCGACTTTCATAAGTTTAACAGTAGGTTAAATAGAATAAATACATACCACAATCGGTTAGCAGCTCATGTAATAGCCAATTAACATTTTGTTACAGTTAGGTACATAGGTACATTCAAACGTATCTAGTAATATCTGACAACATTCACAAAATTAAATTAAATGTCCCGCCATTTCTAACCATTAATATTCTTTTCACAGATTAGATAGCATTCTTTTTTTACCCGGCACCGCCCGACACAAATATACATAGAGCTTTATAGATTTTAAGCATAGACTTAGAAAACTTCAACCACCCAAAATGCAAACGTGTGGCGTTTGATTTTAAATTCACTGGTTAACCTTTCAGGGAGTGAAAGTACTCATGATTATGAGGAACTTTCGCTATGAGACCACTTCGGAAATATCGAAAAAACTATCAGCGGTTTCATACAAAAATGCAATATTTACCCGATGAAAATCCATGAAACAGATTTTTTTTTGCATTTTGTAGTTGGTCCCACAGTGAAAGTTGTTTTTATTCATAAGCACTTCTTTCACCTCCTGGAAGGTTAACAGTGAATTAAAAAATCATCGGCTCGGCTTGGCAAGGCTTGTGTGGGCTTAAAAATACTAAGCTACCGACAAGGAGGTGTAGAAAAAGACAAAAAAATTTACTGGGAATGAAATAGAAGATCAATCACACAATCAATCACGTTAACTAGCAACTCATGTGAATAGTCTGAGTTCACTTCACATCCCTGACAAAAATCTGGCACTGATTTGACGTGATGTTGACACTATGACAGTTGTGACTTTGAAGTTTGAGAGTGTGATTTGACACTCATATTTATTTACAATAGCTCGCGGGAATTGAGGATTATTTTGAAGTTGATAGAAACTTATTTTTAACGTACAAATTAAAACATAATGCGTCGTAACTGGAGAGGGCGTTATCGTAACAATTGGCATCGTGCTCGAAACAATCAGAATAATAGTTCAGACGATCAAAGTTTAAATAATTCAACGAGTACTCACCGACTATCGAGTACTGCAGGATCTTCAAGAGCACCAGCAAATCAGCTACCCACTGTACTGCCCATTAATGATAACAACAATATTTGGAAGCTATACTTTCCTACTGAAGGTGAAAAAAGTATTTTAATAAATTCCATGAAGTATTTGATTGTACAAGACAGTAATACCTACAATGTCTAAATGAAAATCCAGCCACTTATTATTCTTTTTTTCATTCCATTTCAGAACAACAAGAGAACTCAGATTTATCAAGTCATATTAACTGTTTCAAGCAGTTCATTCAGAAAAACAAAAACTTGTTTGATTTGGAAAAAATTGATCAAACGCGCAGTGTTCCTTTGGATGTAACCAATTTAGTCAATGATACTGAGTTTATCAGTAGCTGGTCTAGTTTTAATACAGAATTATTTGAATATCCAGATAAAACTTTAAGACTTTTAGAGTATAGTTTGCATGAGGTAACTTTTAGTGTATTTATAACTGATTTATCAATGCTAATAATTTATGAAATACATGCTATGAAAGCAATTTTAAACATACTAATAATCAGTATGTAGATCTTTGGGTACAGCACCCAGACGACAGCTGGTACACATATTTTTTTATTGCAGTCTCTCAAGTTTGAATCCAAGATAAAAGTAAGAATACTTAACCATGAACCAGTAATTCCCTTGGCTAATTTGAAAGTTAACTACTTTGGTGAGTATAAAAAGTTATTTTAAGATTCAATCTATAATCTGCAAGGTTACATGCAACTTTTCTTCAACTGTATTTTATTGTTACAAATTATTTAATGCAACATGTCCAGGAATTACCGCACAACACCAATCAATCAATCAAAATATTTTATTTCACATAAACCTACATGGGCACTTATGAAACGTCAGAAGCTAGGTGCACGGTTCCAATACCAAATACCCTTATCAGAATATTATGTTATAATCAAAATAAAAGCACTAAATTTTTACTATTATGTATGAAACGTTGTTTATTTATTAAATTAGATATACTGATTGTGAGAAAAAAATGCAGTCACATTAAAAATCGATGCCTGCACACAGTCGCACACGTATATGGGTCTAATATAGTGTGTAATGTGAAATAATTAATATGTATTGTTTTAATGTATATATTATGAATCCTTGTGTATATTTCTATAATTTGTAATGCTTGATATGGGAATAACTTCCTGAAATAAATGATTATTATAGTATGTATTTTGTCCTTAATGTTAAGATTCTCAACAAACTTCTATCATTATAGGTACTGTGCATTCATTCAGTAAATATTGATTTTAATATCATATTTTAATATTATCATTCTAAAATATTACAATCAATATTTTAGAGCAATTAATAATTTTATGTAAGTATAATTTTTGTGAATGACAACCATGTTTTATTGTATTTATATTTACTACAGGTAAACTAGTGACAATTAAGGGCACTGTTATAAGAGTAGGAAGTGTGGGGCTCATGTGCACATCTATGGCATTTGAATGTTCCAGCTGCCACAATCTTCAAGCTGTTGTACAACCTCAGGGTGTATTTACAGGTATGTGAAACTATTACAGCAATTCATCAAGTTAATTTCATTTGTTTGTTTATTTAGGATCTCCAACAAAAGATGTACACAATACATGACACATAAATAAAGGGCAACATCAGGTACTAAGCAGGTGTACTCCTTCACTTATAGAACTACTGTGCTACACTGTGGTACTGTGTGTGTGGTGTACTTGTTTTACAACATATTTTAGCTTGGTTGGCCATAGGTACCTCTTCGATAAAAATCAAATTTCAGTGTCTGTTTGTAATGTCAAAATAACAGCTTTTTACTAAATGCATATGAAAGTATATATCAGAAATTATTAAAATATATATATATGTATAAAAAATAGGGATGTGTCCTGGGTAAATAAAATAAGAAAAATTGTTTAGTCCATCAATCAGATAATAAAAAAATATTATACATGTATTTTTTGCTTTATATATTACTAGCTTTTGCCCGCGGCTCCGCCCGCGTGGATGTCGGTTATCGCGTAAAAAGTAGCCTATGTCCTTCTCCATATCCCAGACTATATCTCTGCCAAATTTCATGACGATCGGTTCAGCGGCTTAGCCGTGAAAACGTAACATACAGACAGATAGACAGACAGACAGATAGACAGACAGACAGACAGACAGAGGGACAGACAGACAGAGTTACTTTCACATTTATAATATTAGTATGGATATTAGTATGGATTATTAATAAAAAATTACTTAGACAAAACACATTAAACTTGGGGAGTGGGGGCTCGTTACGACACAGCTACGTATAAAATCTAGCGAGTTTCTAGTTATTTTTTAATAATCTACATGACGGACAAAAAAACTTTTTTTAGTCATCATCCCTATTGTCTGTCTGTCTGTTCCGACTAATCTCCTAAACGGATGGACCGATTTTGACGGGACTCACTGGCAGATAGCTGATGTTATAAGGATTTTTATTTTAGAAAAAGCCACGCGGGTTAAGCTGCGAGCAGCAACTAGTTTAAAATTTAAATTAAAGAATATTTTTTGAAATGACAACTTCAAACAAGTCCATTTTATGTCATAACAAGTTGTGCTTTTTGGAATCACATGTTTGAAAATCATTACTCTCTGATAGTCAAAGGTACATGATTGCTGACCCTTGCATCCAATTCGAGAACGGTTACTGCTTAATTAAGCTAGCTGTTTCAATAACCGACTTATATTGAATAATATCTTGAATGTTTCCAGCACCTACATCGTGTCAAAGTTGTAATGGCGGGTCTAAGTTTGAACCCTTGCAGTCATCACCATTCAGCAACACAACAGACTGGCAAGTTGCTAAAATACAGGAAATTCAGTCACAAGTTAGATTCCCTTTATTACATTTACATACATATTAATTACATTTTTAAATATTTTTATAAAAAACATTGAATAATATTAAAATAGTGGCCCATCGGCGTCAGGAATAGGGTACAAGTTGCCAATGGTCAGGGCTCTAGAGAGAGGAACCTCCTGAGTGTCCAGCAATACTGCTTTCTGAATCAAACCCTATTATTATTATTAATACCTACGATTTTTGATTCTACAGAATAATAGTGACCCATTATCTAATTAATTGTTCGTTTTTCAGGGTCTATCTGGAACTATACCAAGAAGTGTGGAAATAGAACTACAAGGTGATTTAGTGGGCTCTGCCTGTCCTGGTGATGTGCTCTCTGTCACGGGAATCGTACAGGTATTGCACTATTAATAGGTAATAGATAATACGGGCTTGTGTCCGCAACTCCACGTCAATGCGCGCAATTTGCGTACGGGTGGGAAAATCCATTATGCGATCCATCCCAGCTTCTCCAGGAAATCCAGCAGTGGCTTGGTGTTATTGATAATCACACGGATGGTAGATAGATAGAATACTCTTTATTATGTACACCATAAAAATTACAGATATAAATGTAGAACTGTTACACAATGGCACAATGGGCGGTCTTATCGCTAAAAGCGATCTTTTACAGACAATCTTTGGATGGATCAAAAAGTAGAAGGAGAGACAATACTGCAGGTAGTCAGTGGTGTACCATTTACATATATACAATAAATACATACATACATACATAAAGCATATAGGTACTTATCCATATGAATATATATATATATACATACATACAATAATAAACATGATACAAGAGCAAGGAACTTTAAGTAATGATGATGTTTAAGGAGAGAGGAAGTGATTACCGAAGTACTTGGCCCTGTAAATGTCGACCACCGGGCAGTTTACAAACACATGAGCTACTGTCTCGTCGTCCTCCAGGCAGGCCCTGCACAGCAGCCTGTCTTGATATTGCACTATTAAACTATGTTATGAAGTTTAAACTACCAAATCAACAAGACTAGTTAGCATCAAAAAGACCAATATCAAAAGTTATTGATGAGTAGAGGAAATATTTGTGTTCTATCTATGATATTAAATAGGTAACCATCGAATGTTCTCTTTCTGTACCTGTGCTTAGACATGTTTTACTCTCTTCTCAACGGAAAAGTCCACCCTTTCCCTATTAGTTTCATTTTAATTTAATTTATTTTAGGTACGCGGTGAAAGCAAAGGTGGCGAAGACGGAAAACGAGCAGCAAGGCTTTTACAACTTTATATTGAAGCTGTGTCCATTCATAGTCATAGAAATCTGAGCAATCCAACATTATCATTTACATTGAAAGATTATTATGCCATCCAGGTAATAAAAATACATTATCCCGCTTGATATTAGCAATAATCGATTAATGTTACAAGTCGACGATTAATTTAATAAGTTAATGATTTATTTATAGTCGACCTTGTTATTGCTTTATCACCCTAAGATTAAATGTCAGTTGCACGTCTTAAGAGGCTACCGAGCGCACAGTGGCACCCTCATCGTTATTTCGGTGATTTCTTTTATTTTAGAATGAAAGTGCAGAAAATAAGCTCGTCAAGTTGTGCTTCACAAGACTATACGTTATTATTACTACAAAAAGTAGTTTTAAATTGTTATGTTTTATTGTAATCATTAAAACGGAGCTTAGTGGCCACTATTTTCCGTTTTAATGATTACAATAAAACAACAATTTAAAACTACTGTTTGTAGTAATAATAACGTATAGTCTTGTGAAGCACAACTTGACGAGCTTATTTCCTGCATTTTCATTCTAAAATAAAAGAAATCACCGAAATAACGATGAGGGCGCCACTGTGCGCTTGGTGCAGTCTTAACATGACAAGGTCGACTATAAATTAGCCGTCCCTCGGTGCGACAACGCTTTGATCAAAATATTACCTACAACTTATATGAAACTTAAAGGGCCAATACGTATATATTTTTTTACTTTTTACAGGTTTTTGTTTGTGCTGGGGATTTATTTTTATATCTACTACTTTACGTCTACTTTTAATCTTTTTCTTTACTTTACTAGCTACTTCTTTTACGAATAATGATTTAATACGACCCTTTGCGCAGCTGTTAATTGCTTAATTACGGGGATCCATTTATTTCACAATATGTTAATAGAAGAAAACTATGTAAAAAGCTCTACAAGGAAAAAAAATTAAAGCTATTAGTTTTCCACTAAATCTGCTTTTAATAGGTCACTCTTCAAGTCGCACACATTTTTATCGTTTAATTTTTATTGTTTGATTAAAACTAGACAACAACAAGAAAAAACACAATAATAACGCCTTAATGAAAGTACGAACATAACACCAGTGCTGCCAGAGGTCGACAATACCTATGATTAACAAAATATTTAGGTCACAATCTCTCTTTCAGGAAATACATGCTTCAGAAGATGTGTTCAGACTACTTGTCCACTCACTGTGCCCTACAATATTTGGCCATGAAGCAGTGAAGGCAGGGCTGATACTTGGCCTTATAGGTGGTACTGAACTTGACAACGGACCCAGGTCCAACCCTCATGTATTGGTTGTGGGCGACCCCGGGCTCGGAAAGTCACAGCTACTACAAGCTGCTGCTCATGCTGCTCCAAGAGGTAAAATAGAACAGTCGGATTCATGGCCCACTTAAGGGTTAAAAAAAACCGGCCAAGTGCCTGTCGGACCACGCATAGTGAAGAATTCCATCGTTGGAATCAGGATTGTTGCGAACATCAGCATCAGCATCCGCAAAACTTCAGCTTCATTTTCAACATCATCATACCATCCGCATTGATCGATGCTGATTATTAATGCTGAAATTCGAGTCGTGACATGATCGAGGGGGCTTATAGCACGTGCTGTGTTCGCTTGCGAGTTTTGACCAATCCAGAGGTCGACCGCGGTGATTGCGATTGTAAACAAACGCAAACTTGTCTCATTACGTTATAATACGTCATTGCGCGTGAAAGTTATTATTATTTTTGTAAACTGTTGAGTGATAAAAATAATGCTGCCTCCGTTGAATAATAATAATTACCATTGTGGTCACTGCTTTTTTTTAAAGAAAATAATTAAAATCAGCATCAGCATCCGCTGATGTCAATGATAAAACATTAGCATCAGCATCCGCTGATGTGAAAAAAATATGCATCAGCAACAACCTTAGTTGGGATGAATATTTACGCATGCACAATATTGATTTTATCGACCGGCAAAATTAGGTTGTATTTCTCGAAAAAACTATGATAACAAAATTATTTCTGCAGTTGTAATCGAAAACATTGATGTCTTAAAAATAACAAAACAATGTAAACATGACGGCGGCGAAATGTAGGTGAACTATAGGTACACCTCTGCCTAATCCTTCGGGGACAGAACATCAAGCCTGTACTTGATGTTCTGTTATCTCAAAAACGATTGAATTAAAATAGAAGTCACTTAGAAACACCATACCTAGTCTTTTTAATTATGGAATCCAACAATACCCTCACGCTTATTTGCATTGAATTATTTTTTCATCCCTCTGTTACACATATGGGGAGTGCCAACCCTAATATTTTTTTACGTAATTTCACTACATCATTCTTTAGCAGTAGACAGAATACACCTTTTTAGGGTTCCGTAGTCAACAAAGAACCCTTATAGTTTCGCCATGTCCGTCTGTCTGTCTGTTCGTGAGCTCAGAGACCATAATTACTAGAAAGCTGTAATTTGGCATGGGTACATATTTATTAATCACGCCGACAAAGTGGTAATTTTTTTTTGTTAGGGTACCTCCCCTACAAGTAAAGTGGGGATGATTTTTTTTTTTCCCGCCTATCCCATAGTGTGGGGTATCGTTGGATAGGCCGTTCAAAAATATTGCGGGTTTGTGAAAACCATTTTTGGATTCAAGAATCCTTTTGCGTAATATTAAGCTTTGAAGTGCTAATTTTTGTTAGAGTCAAGTGTCCCCCCCACCCCTGCCAGCCCTTGAAAAACATGTTCATACATTCCGTATGGAAGAACATCTTTTTCAAGTTTGTTCTTGGGATAAATTCATACCAACTACGGAACCCTTCATTGTACATGGTCCGACACGCATTTGGTCGATTTTTTCCAATTTATATCGATATAATGCAAATAGCCTCACAGAACAGACATTACGAAATTATAATTATAAGGTTTCCGTTTTTGTCATTTGCCTACGGAACCATAAAAAGGAAGTTTCCTCACATTTGTATCAAAATATTTCAGGTGTGTACGTTTGCGGTGCTTCTGCCTCCGCAGGTGGCCTCACAGTAGCGTTAGGGCGAGAAGCGGGAGGAGACTTCGCCCTCGAGGCAGGCGCACTAGTCCTAGCCGACAAGGGTGTGTGCTGTATAGATGAACTTGATAAGGTAATTTTTATATTATCGTTACACTGTTCAAAGTCTGGAAATACTAGTTTCTATAAGTGTTTTCTGCTTGTTTCTCATCTACGGGCTGTTATAGTATGGAAGAGTATTTCAGCCAATCTTGCCATTTTGTAACTACATGGAACCTTAATACCACACTAAGCAGAATTTCAAGGTTTATTTTTATTTTGGATACATAACAATTGTCATTGTTATGTCTTCTATCTAGAAAATCACATCCTGAGCGCCAAGATACAGGCTAACTGTTTAGTTTGGGGCTCACTGGCAATATTAACTATGCAAAATAGGCGATACACTGTTAAGTGTTAACTATAATAATATTATTCATCCATGTCCGGTGGCCAGCACATCAAGTTACTACAAACTGTAAAATTTTCTCGTTCGATTTTGAACTTAATCGTCAACAATTTAGAGTTTAAAATGGTTTGGAGAAATTTGACAGTTTCGTGTAGCTCGATGTACTGTGTGTATTAGCTGGAATTAATATTTCTATTTCTATATCAAACAAGTATGTATGGGTGTACGTTACCCCAGCAGGAAAGTGTCTCCTAGAGTGATATGAGTGGAACGTATAATTAGTGCGTAATCTGCTGTAAATGTGCGCCAAAGAAAAAGTTTGTGCGTTTTGTCGTTTTGGAATAAAATTGAATATTATTAATAATTTGAATAATATTGCTAAAAGTCAAAACGACGGCCGTTTTGACTTTTAGCAATATTATTCAATAACGCATGCATTTACCCTCTTGAAACTTTTTATGGTTATTAAAAGCACCACGTAATACCGAATACAGTTTTCAGCGAGCTTATACGTTTTCTCATTTAGGCGCTACGATATTTTTACGGGTTTTAAAAAAAGCGCGATTACTTGAAAATTATAAATATTTTCTTAAATCTAATTCTGTCACAAATACGCACAAACAAAGAGGTACTCGTATATGTTTATTCTACAGGCGCACATATAATGGTTTCAGAGATACACGATTCTGCAAAACGTTACTCCTGCAGGAAATGCAATATCTCGAAAACCTGAAGACGCACAAATTATATTTTCGGCGCACATTTTTGCACAAATATAAGCGTTCTGCCTATGCAAAATATTTCTCTCTCCGACCTTTCGTTTAGAATTTTCCTGCTGAAAAACGTTACCCCAGCAGGAATCGTTTTTTCCTATTTATTCCAAAACGACAAAACGCACAAATTTTCTATTTGGCGCACATTTACAGCAGATTACGCACTAATTATACGTTCCACTCATATCACTCTAGGAGAAACTTTCCTGCTGGGGTAACGTATACTATGTATGGTACCGTGTGGTGCCGGACGTAAAGAATAGCAACATCCCATTTCCTCCCGTGCAATGGGTGTCGTAAAAGGCGACTAAGGGACTTACTAGAGAATGGGCAGCAGCGTTCTCTATGCATTTTTAACACCATACTGCGATCGCCAACCCGCCTATGTCCTGCAGTGGACGTCTTTCGGCTGAAATGATGATGCACCATAATGATCGCACTAAATTACAGATGACGGCTCACCACAGCAGCCTGCTGGAGGCCATGGAGCAGGGGCGCGTGAGCGTGGCCAAGGGCGGCGTGGTGTGCAGCCTGGCCGCGCGCGCCACCGTGCTGGCCGCTGCCAACCCGGCCGGCGGCAGCTACAACAGGTCGCGCACTTGCTCCGTCCGGATTTGTCTGGACATGTCCGACTTTTTAGCCCTCCGTTCTGACTTTTTCCGGTCTTGTCATTTGTCCCGGCTTTTCGTGTTCAGTGATTTTTTTAAAGGTTTAAAAGGGGAAGCATCAGAGTAGCTCGTGAAATTCAAATTTTCTACAACTATTCTTAAAATATGCTTCAATCAGCTTATTCGAACTTATGGAGTTGTATTACTGATTCTAATGATTATAATTCTATAAATAAATATTTGATACGGCCGCGAATCATATTTAGATCATTATACAACCTTATAGGTTACCTGCAAATTGCAAAAAACGTAAGAAAATTAGATTTTTGCGGGCTGCCCTGACGCTTCCCCTTTAAATAGTTTTTTTTTTTTAATATGTTTATGAAAAGTAAGATTTTAAAGTGTTATTTTCAGACTTTTTTTTGCAACTGTCCAGCTTTTTGTCAGGACTTTTCGAATTTCAAAATGGTAACATACATTTCAGCGACCTTCGGCTTGGCGGTGCCGGCTACCCGGCAGCCTCGGCGTGTGCAAAGGGACTTTGAATAATCTGAATTTTGTATACCTACTCATTGTCCAAAATAAAACATGTTTTTTTTTTTACAAAATACGTTCATTTTTACTTTCTAGATCGAAAACTGTCGCAGAGAACCTAAAATTAAATTCGGCGCTGCTCTCAAGATTTGATTTAGTTTTTATTCTTTTGGATCAACCAAATGAGGTAATTTTTTATACCTATAATATGATAATCGTCATCTTCGATTTAAAAAGGTTTTAATAAACTTCCACCATTCCCCTGCATACGATAGACTCATGTCCGATATGCGATGCCGCCTTGAGGAAATAAATCCTAAATATAAATAATAATCATCAGTAGGTATGTATTTACGTTTGAAATTTTCCCATCCTTTATTATTCAATTATATAAATAGGTAATCATTGTTTCAGAAAATGGACGCAATGTTATCGGAGCACGTACTAGCTCTACATACCGGCCAAAGAGGAAAACCAACACCGAAAACCAGTAATCTAAACGCTAGTATAAATACAAGCCAATGTGAAAACAAAAAGTCACTTAGGTAATTTTTAATGGAATGTTTAATTAGTTTTCAGAGTATTGAGCTACTTTTGAAGCATTTTAATTGAGTTTGCAAATCAATTTCATAAACATAAATCCTAAATCATTTAATTAACGTCGCCGATTGAAGCCAAATTGGGTAACGGGTGTACCTTGTTTATTAAAGACACCTTACCTAATATTATAATTGTATTGTACAGACAGTTACTGCAATTAGGTTTTTTTTTTACTAACAAATCATATCGTCGACCGTAGGTTCAATTGAGGTAAGGGACAAAATACGATTTTTCAGGAGAGGCCGACAAAGTTTTTTTTCGGACTAAATCGCCCATAACTTTTTTTTGTTTTAACCTTTTTCGGATCTGATTTCGGACATAATCTTTTATTTTAGTGCTCTATCTACCTGTGTAAAATTTATTTAAATAAGTTATCTATTTAAGAAAATAGATGTCCCTTACACCAACGTATTCTGTTAGTAATGTCCCTTACTGATCAAGTATCTTGTAGTCCCGTCCCTTACATTAAATTGACCCCTACGTTGGATCAAAAATTGTGGGAAAATTGTGAAAAGATAGTGTAAATCACTTGTTGAAAAAAATTATGAAAAGAAATACAGTGTAAAGAGATTGTTGACAGAAAATTAAGTACACACTTTTGGCGTACGGATATCTTAAATTTGGAAATCGTTACCTACCTTACCTTATCTTACCTTATTTGATTCGATTGGCGGCGGTAAATACACCATTTCAAGTTGCTATATTGCATAGTTTTTCAGATACATTGTTATTATGGGGCTGATTCGAAATTTGGATCCAAAAAATCAGTAGGGTAAGGGACATTTTTCTTAAGCTAGAATTTTTTCATATACACCATTCGAAAGAGCGAAAAATTCTGAACAAAACTGTATACTTAGCTCATTTTGGGTATTTTGTCCCTTACGTCAATTGAACCTACGGCCGACGATATGATTTTCATACTTTTCTAATTTTGGGCAGATTTCGTATCGGTATTTAAATAAAATTAAGAATTATAAAAGTCTATCGATACGTATTCTAAAAAATCTCAACCATTTATGCAAGGGGGTCAGCTAATTGCAGTAACTGTCTGTACCATTGCTTACCGAAAAAATGTTTACTATACAAATAAATAAAATTGAAGTGTCTGTTTGTAATGTCAAAATAAGAGCTTTTTACTAAATGCATGGGGAAGTATATACGGTACCTACTTATAAAATAAAATAAATAAAACAATTTTTTAAATGTTTGTTCCGGCTAATCTCCAAAACGGTTGGACCGATTGACGGGACTTTCACTGGCAGATAACTGATATTATAAGAAGTAACTTAGGCTACTTTTATTTTAGAATAAACCACGCGGGCGGTGCTGCTCGCAGCAGCTAGTTTAAGCATAAAATCTTATGAATTCAAGGTTCTTATTAGCAATGTATGTAAATGAACTTACATATTTAATCTTGTCTTTTATACCTCTTCCAGCCAGAGATTACGTCTGAAACCTGGTGAGGTCATCGATCATTTACCTTTAGTACTCTTAAGGAAATATATAGCTTACGCTAGAAGATATGTTCACCCAAAAATAAGCAAGGAAGCAGCCAATGCTTTACAAAACTTTTATCTAGAGCTGAGACACAATCATCAGGGTGGCTCCCATGATGGGACACCGATAACAACTCGACAACTTGAAGCTTGCATACGACTTGCACAGGTAAAATTACCTTTTTCAAAGAATGAATTGTTTTTTTACCCTCAACTGTGAAGCTCTTGGATTTCATCTCACCTGATGGTAAGCGATGATAAGGCCGAAGGTGGAAGCGAGCTTCACCCGGAACCCTCAACCACAGAGGAACTTGCTGTCTTACCTCTAACAGCCAAAACACAACAAAATATTGTTATGGCTACAGACTTAGATAAGATGGCGGTAGCTAGCCAGGCGGACTTTTTTTTTTTTTTGGGTGGGAAATTATCAAATAACTTCAGACTTTTACTGACTAAAACCCACCCGTGTTCATTCAGTTGCCTGTGTGCCAAGGCCACGGTATCCCTTTCAGACAAACCCACAACCCTGGCAGGCATCGGTCCCAGCAGACCCCGTAAGTGCGTGCTGACATCTCATTGAGGCGCGCGAGGAACACAACGCGCCGTCGACCTTACCAGACGGTTGCCCATAGCTCGCCGTCCGCAAGCCCGCGCCTACGGTGGCCGGGAACTGGCTAACAATTCCCGCCGCTCAGGGCGTCTCCTGCGGCGACTAGGGGCGTGAGGGCGCACAGCCTGCCTCTCCCTCATGCGTGCCGCCTCCTTCGCGAGCATTATTGCTTCGTAGGAGGTAACTGCCTCCCATGCAGTCTCGCTCCAGACCATGGCCTGGACCAAAGCCGGACGCGAGAGACCACCGCCGCCGATCGCCTCCGTGAGGACACGGCGGTACTCTGCCCAAGCCGGGCAGACCTCCACCGTATGCTCCACCGTGGGCGGACTTAGAACAAGCCTTACCGCCAACCAAACCAAGCAGAAAAATTTGGCCCGCTGGGAATCGAATCCGAGACCCATGGGTCTGAGATAAGTGGTCTTACCACTAGACCAGGGGCGTTAATAAATTATGTAAGAGTTCAATTGAGTAATTTTGTTTCCCTACTAACTTTTTTCATTTTATAGGCTAGAGCCCGTATCGATTTAAGAGAAGAGGCTACTGTCCAAGACGCAAACGACGTGATAAGTTTATTAAAACACAGTCTAATAGACACATTCAGCGATGAATTTGGAAATATACAACTGTCAAGGTCTATAAATGGGTCAGGTGTCAGTTCTAGAAACAAGGTGAGTTTACTAAAATGCTACACTTGTAACTTTTCAGTGGTTGTTATTTTTTATCATAAAAATTTTTCAAGTTACCAGTAAATTACCTAAAACCACTTCACTACCGACTAACCGGAGCGTTAAATATATCAAAATATTTTCTTTTTCAGTTGAAGAAATTCTTGGATGCATTAACAAGACGATCACATCAATTAGGGAAAGATGTATTTACAAGGCAAGAGATGATACAAATACATAAAGCTGCTGGTGTGGCTGGTGATCCAAATGATTTGATTGAAGCAATGCATACACATTCATACTTATTATTAAAAGGATCAAACACATATCAATTGATAGCAATTTAAATAAAAATAATTTATGATTTTCTATTTTATTTTATATTCAATATCATCGAAACTGTCGCCAAATATGACTTACAGTTAGTAAAATTTCTGCCAACAGAACTTCTATAACTTGTGCAATTATTGAAATGGTCCTCGAGAATCGTGAGAGCAAATGGAATAAAACAATCAACTCTGTACATACATCATAGAGACATTTTGTACTTGGAATTATTACGTTTTTTTTTTTTTTTTTTCAATGATTTTAAATCATTGTCCTACCTAATTTATAATACTGGTTTCAGTCAATATTCAAATGAATAGGATAAAATATTACAAAACAGTCTTAATTTCAATTTTTTTTACATCAGTTCTTGATGGAACATCATTTAAAGCTATAGCAACATGACAACAACAATACAAAGACATGTAGACAAGCACAAAATTATACAGTGATGGCCATTTAAGTAGTCCAAAATACAGATTACCAATATCACTACCAGCAAATAAATAAAAGTTTGAAATTGCTGACATACATAATAAAGGTGCACATAAAAATGCAGTAAATCGAACTTCCATTGCATTTGTTTTTAGTACTTTAGCTTTAAACAATTTGTATTTTTCACTTTCTGCAACAGCTTTACCAATGTACTCAACTACAATACCCGCATAGTTTAAAACTGACCATACAAATATATTCCACATAGTTCCATGCCACATAAAAATAAACATAAAAGTAATAAGTGATGAAAGCAACTTGTAGGAAATTTTGGGCATTTTTATATTATGTGACAATGTGAAGAAGACTGGCTTGTAAATGTACCTGGAATTAAGATATAAAACAATATTATACTCGAGCAAGCAGCAACAAAAATATTTTAAAATGACGAATTAGGTTTATGCAGTATTTAAACATAAACTCACTTTAACAAAAACCTGTATAGACCCACATCAAAATATCTCCACATTTGTGAGTAAACATGGATTCTGAGAATGCACCTTGGTGTTGGTGGGGGATCAATATTGTCTAATCTTGAGTATGCTGCTGTAGTTCCATAAGATATAACATATTTCATGTGGAACTCTAAGCCCATCCATAGTCCTCCTCCACAAAGTGCTAGCGATGGTAACTTACGAATAGCCTGAAATTTAGTCGCATTCAGATTAGATATCTAAGGAAATATATTTAAAAAACAAATAAATAAAAAAAAATCATACCTCCATATGACTTTGCATTGCAAAAAAATATATATAGTGGAATGTAAGTTCCAGTAACATGGTATAAATTAGAAACCGCATCATATCCAGAAAAAAACTTTTTAGCCTCATTAACAAGTTTTCGTTTCTCTTTTGGAAACTACTTTCAAATTCTTCATAAAGAATAACTGGTCCAACAAATAATAGTGGCAAGTACAAAACATAACTGAACATATTTATCAGTTCTTCAAATAGTGATGCTTGAGGTAATTTTGCTTTATCCCCAGCTTGTGAGTATTTCTCTTTTTTGTCTACATAATCAAGACAAAAACTAATACATCTCAATTCAACCCAGGCTATTGCATATAGCATGACAAACACTTCTTCATCTTCCAAACTTTCAGTATCCAAGAAACGCCAAAAGAAATATTTATATTTTAGAGTATTGTACCCAGACAACAGAAGAATGCTTGTCAACCATATACTTATTTTTTTACCACCTGTCAACACAATAACTGCGAATATTACAGGCTGGGAAAAAATGATTATTAACTGTCTGAAACCCATATACTTTAGTATATAAATTACACTTGATATGGTGTACCAATATTTCAGTAAGGATGTATTTGTTCTACGTATGACCTCTGATACAAAAAATTGAATCAACATATAAAACCATGAGGTCTGTATATGATACTTCCATGTACTCCATTCAACATCAGACTCATCTTTTAGCCTTGATATAGAACGCCAACCCGGATTTAAGTCCCTTATTTCATATTGAAGTTCATGGTTGATTTCGATTATTTCTGAAACAGTACATAACAGTCAAAATTAAGAAATTTATCGTAAATCTCGTACAGTACCTTTTCTAAATAAACAAATCGTTTTTTATTTATAAACTACGAAATAAGTACGAATTTCTAGCAATAATATATTACCTGTCTGAGCACGAACTAATTTGTGAATAGAATAGAAACAAGCTAATGTCCATAAGCTAAAATGGATAAAATTTTCAAAACGATTTAGTTCACTTTTCATCTTGCTAAAATTTTAATTCCAAATCACATTACATCCTAAAATAAAATTAAAACATGATTCAGAGACAGAAACACACAATTTAGACCTTTCAAATTTGACGGTAATTGAATGAATGCAGATGCACCGATTGAATGTTGAAAACGAATGATAGCTAAGCTAGTGCTGTACCTAATTTGATTGGTCAACCGTGTAATTAATTAAGCAGCAACACAAATCCAATCAAATCTTTTATTCGCAATACTAAGGTGAATTAAGTGGTACACATGGAATTAGTATGTACTTTAAAGCTTTAAAGTTCAAACTGGAATGCTTACAAGCACCGATAAGTTGGTCTTGAAAAAGAAAACTGAAATATAGTGTATCCGTTTTTAGTAAGGTGACCACACATTATAATTGAAAAGTAGGAAACGAGGGAGAGTTAAGAATATTACGTTTTTGACGGAATGTATGTAGGTGAGACATTGACATATATATTACTATTTATATCAATGAGGTGAGAAGTAAAAAAAATGTCAGTTGTCAAGCACTACGGTGGGTGGTAAGTTACCACAATCTGTCAAATTTTCTCGTTCGATTTTGAACTTAATTATCAACATCATAAAGTTTAAATTTGTTTAGAGAAATTTGACAGTTTCGTGTAGCTTGCTAAGCTGACCACTGTACCTACCTTATGTACTTTTTTTTTTTTTTTTCGGAAATAAATAAATAACAACGTGGCAACGGTTAGTTTAAAGGTTTATTTAGTTTTTATCTTGTCAGAAGTCTCGTAAAAAAATCAGATGGAAAGAATGGATTATATATCTACCCTCATATCGTAAATTTCAAAACGAGTTTATAACTGACAAACACAATACCGAAATTTCAAAATAGAATAATATTACAACACTTTTTATCTAACAAAATAATGTTAAAAAAACATTTTTTTTTTTTACCATTACGATACAGGGCAAATCAAAGAAGTTATCCAAGAAGTTTCTATTTATTTATTTTAAACTTCATGTTTATTAGTGGTACACAAATAATGGTTCTATTTTTTTTTTTTCTAATGGAATGCCTTAAATTGGGTCCACACACAGTTCGGCTTCTATAATATGAGTGGCACCAGGCGGCAGGTCGCCAGCTGTGTGTGGATCTAGCTATATGGAACAAATATGCTGTGCGCGCCATTTTTATTACAAAAAGTTTTGATTCCAATTTTCACTTGTCTGCACAGACCTTATAGTATTCTTGTCTGTGGCTGTGGTCTGTGGCAGCCCCCACTTTAACGCATGCGCGGTGATGTGCTGGCTTTTGGCGCCATACGTTTTGCCGTAGGAATTTCTTACGCTTTTAACTTTGATCTCTTATTTAGTAGGTTCAATCCCAATGTATGAGAGTAGATAAAGTATTGTATGAAACTGCACATAACTAGGTTTCATAAACTACTTTAATCGTTTATAGGTTCAATAATAATCGGATTTCATCAAAAAACAAAAACAGAGTAATATTTAACAACTTAGAATAAACATTTTGGCAAAAGACAGATCGGCAAAAGAGTTCACCAAATTCTGGAAGGCTTTGGAAAGCATGATATTAGGCCTGGCCACCCGGCGAGCGTGGAGCGGAAATGCGAACCGGTATACGTTGCGAATAAGTTCCAGGGAGCATTTTAAAGTGCGCTCCCCGCTGAGCCCATCAGCGTCGTCTTCTATTTCAGAGTCCGGATGTGAGGGGGATGAGTCGTCTGTTTATTTTACAGCTAGTCAAGTATGAGTCGTTTTAAAATGACAGGCGGTTAGTTAGTCCCCCGGTCATGACGGGCTTAGTGTTGAGCACTTGCACGCTAGGGTTCACCTGCCGAGAATCCTGGCCATGTTCTTCACAATATGTATTAGGTATAGTGCCTATAATACTGTGAAGAACAGGACAGGAGATATTTCGGATAGGAGGGACTTTAGCGCCTATATCTCTAGTAACTGCGTTTGGTAAGGACGTGCTGGACGGTTTGCTTGATTCTAGCTTGGATAAATATTTAAAACTAGCTTCTGCCCGCGACTTCGTCCGCGTGAAATTTCGGCCCACCCATCGCGTCAAATTCGCAACCCGTCGCTCGCCCGCGCTAAAACTTCGTTATCGCTTTGCGTTCTTTCTGACTTCCATTCTTTTCGCTTGGCTTCTAAGGATCGTAGCGTAGATATATAGCCTATAAGCCTTCCTCGATAAATGGGCTAATCAACACTAAAATATTTTTTCAATTCGAACCAGTAGTTCCTGAGATTGGCGCGTTCAACCAAACAAAGAAACTCTTCAGCTTTATCCATACTAATATTATAAATGTGAAAGTAACTCTGTCTGTCTGTCTGTATGTCTGTCTGTCTGGCTGTTTTTATGTTACGTTATGTTACGTTTTCACGCCTAAACTGCTGACATCCACGCGGGCGGAGCCGCGGGTAAAAGCTAGTACATAATAAATGAGGCGGATTACTTTATTAGAAATAAGACGGTTGCACTACAAAAACCAAACTTACAGCTACGAAATAAAGTCGTTGTCAATGTCAAATTGTAACTACTGAACAATTCAACAATTTACAAACAAACCTAGGTACCCAGTGGCAAAGAAATAAAATATGTCTTGTGTAACGTATAAGTTCTACAGTAGGGCCTCGATTATCCGAACCCCGGTATTCCGGACGCCTCTGTAATCCGAACGACCGCCTCCCAGTCGCGCAAGCCACTGTCTCGGGCGGATCATAAATAGGTATTTCGGTAGTTCAATAAAAAAAAAAAATTGTACCTACTTAAATTGAGGGATAAAGCACTTTCTTTGCCATTAATTCATTATACACACTCGTCAAAGTACAGTGGCCTCATCAAGCTACATGAAACTGTCTATAATAGTCAATGATTTTAAACTTTAAAGTGTTGAAAATTAAGTTCAAAATTGAACAAGATAATTTGACAGTTTTTGGTACCTTGATGTGCACCGTACCTACTTACTACCATTACCAGTAAGTTTCCCTTTGTAAGTTATCTAAATGAAAAAAAAAAACAATTGTTACGGCTCGACACAACTTTGTCGCGCCGGCGCATCACGATGTCGCGCCAGTCAGCGCGAGCCTTTAAGTTTAACATCTCGGACGAGAGTGTGAATGACATCAGCTGTTATTATTTTGTAAGACTCGAACATACCTCCTAAGCCAAAATATACTTTCAACCTACCTTTTTAAGATCGATATTAGCGAAACACTCACTGTAGAAACTAGCGGTCTTTCAGACACGTTAAGTCGTCACTCGATGACTCGACTCTTAGCAGAAACAGAGTTGAACTAAATAGGTAATCTTGGTAGCGCGGTCAAGGCAGACGGTTCTGTATCAAATCATAACATATGTGTGCAATACGGATGTAGGTAATGTTTGTGTTCGTATTATAGAAAATATGAATAACTGTGCAGCAGTTTTGTGTGGAATTTTATTCGTTCTGCAAAATACTTCGGGTAAGTTTTCTCTTAAGCACATTTTTATATTGCATTTATTAATATTCTAATGACAAGAAAAAAAATATGCAAGTAGAATAAAGAGAATCTTATGTATGTTTCGTAAACTATCTATGAATAAGTACAATTTCTTTTTACAATGGAAATCGTTATAGAGCTTTGTCTGTGTAGGTAAGTATTCTGGTACTAACCTAAATAAATATATTATGCAAAAACTGGTTTCCTTGAAAACATTGAACTAAGTAAAAGTATGATTAATACTTAGGTATTTTGTCTGCTTATTTGCTAACAAATATCCCGCGAAATTCAAAAGAAAAAGAGTTTAATAGTTGTGATTATATCTTACCTACTTGTGTAGATAAGTATAAAATTATGTATGTAAGTAGGTACCTAAGTGCTCAGTTTTAACCGACTCATGTAGAATAAAAAAATCATAATAAAAAAATGGAGGCAGAAAGAACTACACGTAAAACATCATAATGATTTAGGTATACCAAACACACATATTGATAAAGAAGCTTTCAACAAATGGCTGGAATTAAGTGGATTATTTAGAGAAACAGCAGGATTTATGCTGGTCATTCAACACCAAATCATAAACACCAAAAAATATTGAAAATATATAATTAAAGATAGCACAGTAAGAAGCGATTTAGGCAGAAAATGCCACAGTAAACCTGAAACTATACAACACATCACAGGAGCTTGTAGCACAATCAACTTGTTAACATTATACACCAAAAACTCGCAACAAAACACAATCTCATGCAGGATCCATATATGTACACCATACTACAAATACTCACTTATACTCCATTTATTATAACATTAGACAAATAACTGTTATCACCTTTTCATTATTTCGATGTAAACGTTTAATAAACTCCGTTATTTCACGATAAATACAAAGCATTGTAATCAATTTACCATTTACAATAAAAAATAACTCTAAAGTGCAGTAATTTCAACAATATTACACAATAACTGTTATGCTATAGTAAATGGAGTATAGGGCTGTATTAGAAAACCAAGCTTACAAAATAAAATATATTATGACCGAACCATAATCACAGATCATACAATATATAATAACAAACCCGATATAACACTTGCTGATAAAGAAAACAAACACACATACATAATAGCTATATCAGTCCCAAACGCAAATTTCTACGGTTAGATTTAGACAATAATTTTAATGCAGTACAAAATACCTAATCTACCTACTCAAACTTAAAATCTCACCTTGGCTTACACCCGTGAGATTTTAATAAAATACCAGGTTTTATGAACCTGAGAAAATAAATTTAAAAAACAAAAATAATAATAATAACTCCACCGCCGTATCTTTAAGTTGACGTCGTGATGATGGGGCTTGCGCGCTCCGAACTCTGCAGCTGTGCCGGTAGAGTTTACTTTGCTGGAACAGGTCTAGGGTGAGGAGCCAGACCGAGAAGAATAAAGAATCCCACAGGGCAGCATGTGGCGAGCTGTTGGGCAGTAGCGACCCCACGGACCCTATCTCCAGGGAAAAGTCATGTTCCTCATCTCTGGCTTGCCTTTCCTTGCCGGCTGGAGTGAGAACTGACGAGGAACTGAGCTCCCACTTCATTCTTGCCTTTATTGGTCGGCTTGAGTGGAGATTCGCAAGAGCAAACGTGCTCGGAGGAAGGAAGTATTCCAATAAGTGCTGGTAGGGATCTTGACCATCTTCCGGGCTCTGGGATTGTTCTGATAGCCGCGGAATACTTCTCCAGTCCTCAAGCACCTCAAGATATTTTGCCTTCTTGTTGGTACGATTCTAAGTGCTAGCGACCGTTTCCGGGAGCCAATTGAGTGTGCAAGTCACCCCCCTGCCATTTTATCCGTGTACAATAAAACATTGATCAGGCAGGGACCATAGTCCCGCAATAGTTTTAGGTAACCAGTCCATTTTAACCACCCAAACCCATAGCCCATCCCACCTCCATGTTTGTTTCCATATCCTGCAATAGTCCTACACCAACCGGGGGTTTTCCTTGAGTGCACTTGCATAGTGCGTACAGGGATAATCGTCGGTTGGGGCCTCATTTCATTGAAAGCGTCTAACGGGCCTCTGCGAGTTGGCTTCTGCCCCTCGTACGCCTTCCAAAGCCTTACACCTTACACGCCTTGCATGCAATTGAGTGTGGAAAGAAGATTTATTTAACTTCTTAAATTGAAACTTTGTATATCATGAATGCGAGAAGCACCGAACCAGTCAAAGTGGCAAGGCTTGGGGGAGGCCTATGTCCAGCAGTGGACGTCTTTCGGCTGATGTGAAGTTGATGATGACACCATGGTCAACGTCACTCATGTTCAATATCAATCAACACTAGTGGTTTTCTTGAAATTCTTACTTTGTTATTTTTCCTGTTTGTTTTGCATGCGATTTGTACCCAGCGTAGACACAAATGCATAGGTTGGAGTGACTGACCTTTAAATTTGTAGCTTATAAAACCTACACCGAGGTTAGCATTAGCAATAGTTAACGTGACTAGTCTAGCTATAGTAGGTAAGTAAGTTATGTTTATAAAATAATAGCAAATCAAAGCACGTCGAAGTAGCCACTCATAGTGCGCGCGTCTTAGATTCAGGGTAATCTATTGACAAGTATATATGTCTTGTCTAAATATCTACAAATTTTTTTTTTACTAATTTCAATCCGATTCCTTCCAGGTTTAGAATATAATAAACACCAATGGGTTAATACGAACACAGACTTCTTATTACACGAAGGAGGTGTACCAACTGGTGGAAATAAAAAAGATAATGTAGCGAGTCAACCATCCGGCAGTCAGTCGCAAACATACAGTAACCAAAATGGAGGCCTTCCTAATTATGCCGCCCAATTTCCAGCGCTTGGCCCCCCATCTACATCACAATCACAGACGACTGCGGCCAATAACGTAAATAATGGGCGACAAAGCAATGTCCAATCATCGAACGGGAAAAGGGACTATATTGCGCCTCAATTTCCAACTCTTAAGCCTATACAACAGAATAACCAGCCGACTGGAGGAAAAAGTCAGACGCAAATGTCTCCAAATCATCAAAATGGTGGCGGATCTAGTTATGCTTCTCAGTTTCCTTCACTCGGTCCACCATCTCCATCACAATCACAATCGCATACCACTGCGGTCAACCCTGCGCCGCAACGCACCCCCCAATCGTCTAACGGAAAAAGAGACTATGTTGCGCCTCAATATCCAACCGTTAAGCCCATTCAACAAAATAACCAGCCTGCTGGAACTGGCGGCAAGGTCAAAGATCTTGTAAAATTTTATGATAGCAAAAGTCCGAGTCAAGGAACATTTAGCTACAGTTCAATTTTACAAGGTAACTCAAACAAAAATGGGCCAACTTCGACGGTGACCTTACCGTCGACACTGGCGCCTTCATCGGTCCACACACCTAAACCAATGACCTTCAGTTCAGCTGTCGGGGGTAATAGACCTAGTACCTATTCTACCGTTACGACGCCTAAGCCTACAACGCGAATTCCTAGCACACCAATGTCTCGGCCTGGAACGCCAGTGCTACCAAGCTCCATAGTAAACAACAATCGTGGATCTTCAAACACGAACAGCGTTACTGATGCTGAATTAGAAACACTTAGCGAAGAGTTATTAAGAAAGGATACTAATAATGCCGCTAGATACGTAACGATTAACTATCAAGCAAAGACTACGTCACAGTCAACAGTGGACATGGCACCTCTGCCGTAAGTAGTACTCCAAAGCTGCAAAGAGATGCAACTGCATGTGTACATGCTATACAAGGTATTTTTTTTTAATGTCTTATAATTCTAGGGTATGAATGAGACTAAATCAAAGAATCAACTGGCATATGAATTATTTTTTCAATCATCATTTTCTTTTATTTAATTTTTCATAAAAACTAATTCGACAAAGTCACGATTATTAATGTAAAACATCCTTACGTGAAATATGACAACGTTGCATTTTCTTAGCTTTAAATATCAATGATTGGTTTGAATGAAAATTAATTACTCATATTTATCAATGAAACTTAGATACCTACACACATCGAGGGTCACAGTTTCATCAGTTTGGCAACGTCGCAAAAGTAACAATTCGTCATACGAGTGACAATTTTTGCCCAAAATAAACATGATTTATGATAATTATCTTCGAAACTATGCATTTGTGGACCACATAATCTAGAACTTTTTGTATAATTTTTACTCATAGAATATAACCCTAGAGTTATGGGATATGAAAAAAACACGTTGTATAAAGTACCTACTTAGTGGTTTATAACAGCATTCAGTTATGACCATGATTAATTGATGACATGATGAGTAATATCCTGAAAACTATCTATGTTATCTTTATGTCGTAGATTAATCACCGTAACTCCTGAAGTGTGGAATATTCCAACTATTCAAAAATTCGTTCCATTATTGGATAATTACGAAAGGGACACATTGGTTAATGAACATGTGACGCCGCAGGTAATTTGTGTTTCTTCATCATTTTATTTGCTGCATACAAAAATTTAGTAAACAATCATCGAGGTAGAATATACAAACATTCAAACTGATTTTCTGGCCTCCCGAGTCCCGAGCATTCAATCCTCAAGGGACCTAAATAAACACAATAACAGAATAATATCGCGGACTGATAGTTGAACTATTGAACTCATATCCAAAGATAAAACTACGCAATTATGATTTTAGCATGCTCTTAAATAAAAAAATACAAATTTTAGAATAAAGATCTGAAGTAAATTGAATGATTAATTTATTAATTTATTTAATTAAATTAAAATAATTAAATGCGAGTAGGCACTTATCACCTGTTTACTCCAAAAGAGTCACACTGCCGATATGATGTCTAATTGTATAACTATTTGCCGCTATGACAACAATATTCACCTGCTTTAAGGCGAGGTTCTTCAAATTAACCTCTAGGAAATGTAATTTAAATGTCATTTTATTTAGTAACGGTTATGATTAAACACGTGAAAAATTATATGTTGCTTTTGAGACCTTTCTGTAGGTACGTCGGGTACTCGTTATATAATTGGACAAAGTTCGCTCGATAGAAAAAAAAAACAAACATTATTTTGTAGATTAAAACTTATTTTATTTCAATATTATAACTACTTTATGTATTGTAAATCACATCAAAACAAACGTCTATGATGATGTAATGTCCGTCGGATTTAACATTGTTAATATCGTAAAACATGTAATTTTCAACTTAAAATTAACGAAGTTCACGGCACAATTTACTCGCGCCTCGCTGCCAATGAACCACCTCAAGAACTAAAATGCACGTTTGAGGAACCTCGCCTTAAGTCTAACGCTAGCATAACCTGACATAATCGGAGTTTGTTCTCTAGGGCCAGAAGTTTTTAGTTTGGAGTGTAGGTATCATGGACACTAGAGACTTACATTATTTCTAAGTACCTAAGTAGATGCCTGTACCTCAGGAATCTTACATTATTTTATTTCAATTTTTCAGGAGAGAAACGAAGAGAACGCTTTTATGGATGCCGTAATGTCTACTACTGTTATGAGGCACTTAATGACGTTTCTGAAGAATAAAGGTAAGGGATTACTTAAAACATAAGTACAATTATATAATTTTGTGCAAAGCATAGCGTATCAGAATTTGGGGGTAGTAGAAAACGTGAGAATGGTCGTTTTCGTTTTTATTGCTAGCTGTACTATTCTCTAAATATCTGTCAATTCAGACATAAACAACTATAAAAGTTATGTACCTACAGTCGCCAGCACATCAAGTTACCACAAACTATCTAATTTTCTTATTCGATTTTGAACTTAATCATCATCAACATTTTAAAGTTTAAAATCGTTTGGAGTGACAGTTTCGTTTATCTTGATGTGCTGGCCACCGTACATTGTTCTGAAAACGTTTTCTATGACGGTAGCGTTTTCTATGTAGAGTACCCGCATATTGCTCCGGTCACGCGAGCAAGCGAGACAGGGCGGCAGGAAAAAGGCTCCAAGGCGCCGATAGTTTAGGTAATTTCTTTTTACGGTGAAAATAATGGTAACTATAAAAAAGTAAATAACATAAGACCTGCTTTAAAGTTAGTTCAGTTAATATGCAAAGTTTCATTATCTAATTTGAAGTATTTTTTGAATACCAGCGGTTTATTGTTCGGTTTGGATTTTTTTTCTATCGAGAAAACTTTATGGAATCGTGTTTTCGGCAAACATAGTACTTAACATTAATCCTCAACTTTACCATATATTGATTTCAAAATTAATGCTGCAGTATTTTCGACATAACGGAGGATCATGCTAAGCCATTTGAGGTAGTATGGGCCCTTAAGTACTGCCCAATGAGTGATTCGTTTTTAGGGATATTTAACCGTAGAACTAAACTTAGAAGTTAATCAAAACTTTCGTATGAGTGCTATTAGTGACTAATCAATACTAGTACATCCTCTAAAGTCTGAGAATTATGTCTATCCCGTTACAGGCTATGTGACCCCAGACCCAAAACAACAAAGAGACTTCTTGAAGCAGCTATGGTTCGGTTTATATTCAAGAGGAAAAGGAAAGATAAGCAGTTCTGGCTTTGAACATATTTTTGTCTCAGAACTTAAGAATGGAGGTGTTTCGGGTATGTTTTAATTAATTTTCTGTGAATATGAATCTCATAGTAGGCACCTAAAATATTTCTTTTTTATAGGTTTGCATAACTGGATTTATTTCTCAAGAGAAGAATCGGCCAATAGAATTAATTATTTGGGATACTTGAAATACGCGGAATTAGGGGACGTGAGTAAAATTATTTTATTATAATACTGATAGGGCCCGCTGAACGGGTAATCGTTAGGTACCCGCTTTGCACCCGACTCGTGTTAGCAAGAGCAATGGTGGGATTCTAGTTGGCCTGACACTAATATTTTATGGTAAATTTTTAAACTGCAGTTACAATAATAATTTATATGTAGGGTTGGTGTTATTATAATATCGTCGGTTTACTGCAAGAACTCATTAAGGCCTGTGATCACCAACATTCAAACCACCAGTTAGGTATTTAAACAGTTGGTTTATGTCAAATTTCCTAAGAAATTTTGAGTAAACAACTGATTAAATATCTAAACAGTTGAGTTAAATTTTGGTGAACACAGGCCTTAGTCACATATTCAAAACTTTGAAATAAGCAATTAATTATTTAGTTTTATTTGTATTGATTGGCCTATAACATTTTCATTATGATTATGTTAAAGAAAAATTAAACATTATGAGTTTTTGCATTATATAAAACTCGCCAAGACGAGTTCAAAGCGTTATAAACTTTAAGATTTTTTGCCAATAATGGGTTCTTGCAGTAAACCGACGATATACAAGTTTTCACACAGAAGAGGAAAATAAAAAACGTGTGCGGTCGGGGGACCCCCGTCAGGAACCGTAGTTCCCGGGATCTCGCGTAATCTTTTGACACTTCATACTAACTTTTTTTCGAAGTTTTTTTCAGCTCACATAGACTGTTTTCAATACAGAGCCATCTAGTGTAAGTTTTTAGAAGCTCTTTATGAGAGCTTCTAAAAACCACACACTTGTGTTTATTAAAAACGAGTACTAAATTCACACTTTCTCTATCTCTCTCTGTCTCTTTCTATTATATATAATAGAGAGAGACGGAGAGAGAGAGAAAGTCAACAGTCAACTCCAACCGCAAGCCGCGTTAGATAACTTCGATCCAAAAACGAGGCTTTTTGGTCTCTTCTATACACGCAGTGATTTTTTCTAGGTTAATAATATTTACCTACTCTACATTTAAGTAACAAATTTTTTATGGTTTTTCAGAAAGGGGCTGTCATGAAGTTCCACTTTAATCAACAAGGTGTTGATAAGCCTGTTAACACCATCTTTATTGGAACCTCGCCGGAGCTAGAGATGGCACTTTACACTCTCTGCTTTGTTACTCGAGCCGACAATGACTGTAAACTGAAGCTGGCAAACAAGGATGTCAGCATTACAGCATATACCTTCCGTTACCGGAGTAAAAATTTAATTGGAAGCGCTTTTCCACAAATTTAGTTATTATTATATCTACCTACTAATACATTAGTTACCTTACCTTTAAGATTATAAATAAAAAAAAAATACTGTTATAATATACCTATATAGTTCAATTAAACGGTTCCTGAATCGTCAAATAAATAGACTACTTACCTACAATTTACAAAGAACATAGTGACATATCTACATAATTTTCGAACAAAACCAAGGATAAAAACAAAAATATCCAATGCAGCAGCAGGTTGTGAATTCCATGCGCTTAATTGACGCATTCCACCAGGGCCTCAAGTCTGCTATTACAATAGTGTCAGAATGGTCTCGCCATTGTGAGTATTTGACAGTGTTTGTATGGCAAATCTGTCAAAAACTCACAATGAAGAGACCATTCTGACACTATTGTAATAGCAGACTTGAGGCCCAGAATTCTTACGTCATACTGCATCGGTTCCTCATTGCGTTATCATAACGGTAAAGTTAACTATTAAACAGCTAACTACTCGTAGTTACCTACTAGTAGAAAGGTACAGTCATAATTAGCAGTCACAGTGCTAGATTAAGCAAGCGCGGGACCCTTAGGAAATACTATCGAGGGGCCCTTGATCTGCTATGGGTTCTCAATTATAAAGTGGTAAAAAAAAATAAGAATTTTATATGTGGAATATTATGTGGTCTTTGGGATTTTACATCTGGTCTCACAAGCACTTTACCACTAGCGCGATACATGTTTTATAGGAAATTGAACGTTCTATAAAAAAGGTCTCTTATAATTTTTCAACAAATTCACTTTTTCAATAAATTCACTTTTTCAAGAGTTATTCGAAATTAAAGTTGGACATACCCTAAGTTGTCAGTATTTCTTTCATGTGCGTGGGCGGGTTTGGATACGCGGGCCCCCTTTTGCGCGGGGCCCGTAGCAATTGCTGCTCTTGCTACGTGGTTAATCCGGCACTGAGCAGTCACACCAGACAACTGCAGTAGACACTATCGAATAACGACTTTGACAAGATCTTATAGTGTTGAAAGTCAACTAAGGTAGGTATCTACTTAACTTAGGTAGGTACCTACTAAAAATTACGAGGTAATGTTAGTTCAGATTGAGAGAGAATCTTAAAGTAACTCAGTCAAACTCTAAAATACTCGATATAGAAAATAGTACCTACTAAGACAAATAAATATTTTGTTACGATATGGTTTTTAATTGAATTTGAAAACGTGTCCCTTTTCAACAAAAAAACTTTTATATATATAAAAATTGGAAATTTGGTATATATGTATTATATTTATAGTTTGTAAGTATCTATAAAGATCACATGATATTCTTGGAATAACTATAAAGTTATTCCAAGATTTTTCGTAATTGCACCTACCACTGTTTGTCTCTGCATCACCCAAAGGTTGACTGGTAGAAAATGCCTATGGCATTAAGTCCGCCTCTGTACATTTATGTGCTTGAAGTATTAAATAAATAAATATATAAACAAAAACAAAACCGATTTCCAAAAAAAAACACTACAAAGTGAAAAATAACTTTAAGTTCGTAAGTCGGTGTCTTTGGATCTGTATTTTAGTTTTTTGCCACCGACTTCCTAAATTAATAAAGTTATTTTTCACTTTGTAGTGTTTTTTTTTTGAAGTTGGTTTTGTTTTTGTTAAAAAAAAAAACGCTTTTTAGTGGGTCTGTTTTTATAATTTATCTAAATTACAATAGCCTAATGTCAACTTGCTCATCGTCTTTTACAAAATATTGCTTTTCCCGATGCAGGGACGTTAATTATTGAGGAGTTCTCCTGGTATTTTACCATCAGCTCCTAGCACCATGCACGAGTTACTATAAAAAACACCCAAATCACTATAGGTGTGCCTATAATATTTGAAGAGTTCCTTCGATTTCTCCAGGATCCCATCATCAGATCCTTGACCGGATTACAATGGGACCACCTGGAAAGTATATCTACCCTTTCAAACAAAAATATTTTTTCAAATCGGTCTAACCGTCTTCGAGTATTTTTATTTAAGTACTCATGTTTATTTTTTTTTTTTTTTTCGAACAATCGGGGTACATACATTAAAAAAAAAAATTGATTCAGATGAACTGAGAACCTCCTCCTTTTTTTTAAGTCGGTTAAAAAACGTAAGATTTAAATTGCGCGGGGAAGGCTACATTTTTTTTGTACATTTTAACAGATTTTAACTATCCTTTTTATAGACGAGATTCTATACTTTTTTTAAAGTGGCGAATCGTAAATAGAGAAGTGTTCACAGCCCAAGTAGTACGGAGTACTTTCTGCTCGGGCGCACTGTAATATTTTTGCCGCTACGTATTAATATTTAGAGACTTAAATACGTATACCCAGTCTTTAATTCAGGTAATTTATGTAAACAAAGCAATGTCAAGAAATGTCACTGTCAAAGTGACAGAACAGTGGTGCAAAACATTTTATCATTATTTTTTTTTTGTAAATAATCATCTATAAAATTAAAGTGAATCAATTTTAAGAACTATGCAAACAAAATACCGTTGCCACACAGTGTTTTGTGTAGAGCCATTTTTTGTGAATTACCATTACGAAGATATTTTTTTGATAGGTATGTTATCCCTTTTGACAGTGACATTTGATGTCAAGAAATGTCACTGTCAAAATGACAGGACAGTGGTACAAAACATTTTATCATTATAATAGGTTGGGGAAAAGGTTTCTTCGCATTTTTTAAGAAAATTCAAAACATTTTTTAATATAGTTTATTTACATTTAACTTTAGTATGTAGGTACCATTTTGTTCGATAACTTTTTGCCATCTTGTCGGTAGGGACATGATTCCATTGCTATAGAAATTTTGGGACTTCTGATCAAACTACCGCGACAAGTGGTTTTGGCAGTCCTCTCGTGATGTTAACTTGACACTGCCTAAAGAATTCTGAAGAGACCGAAACAGGTGGAAATCTGAAGGTGCAAGGTCAGGACTATACGGCGGATGCATTAACACCTCCCAGCCAAACTCTCTTAATTTTTGCTGAGTGGCTAAAGATGTGTGAGGTCTAGCGTTATCATGGTGAAAAACCACACCCCTTCTGTTGATTAATTCCGGCAGCTTTCTCTTAACTTCTTGCTTTAATCTCATCAGTTGTTCGCAGTCGAGTTCAGAATCGATGGTCCTGCCTGGTGGTAACAGCTCATAATGAATAATGCCCTTCCAATCCCACCACACACACAGCAATACCTTGTTGCGAGTTAACCCGGGTTTCGCCACAGTCTGTGAAGCCTGACCGGCCTTTGACCACGACCTTTTTCGCACGTTCTTGTCGTACGTGATCCAGTTTTCATCACCAGTTATCAGCTTCTGCAAAAATGGTTCGGTTTCATTACGTCGTAATAAAGAATCACAAATGAGTACACGGTTCATTAGGTTTCTTTCAGTGAGCTCGTGAGGTACCCAAATATCGAGCTTTTTTGTGTACCCAGTTTTTTCAAATGTGCCAAAACTGTTTTGTGATCAATTCCCAGTTCTTTAGCTTGTCGTAACTACTGATATGCCGATCTTGCTCCACTTTTTCAAAAATGGCATCCATTTTATCCGTAATAGGGTGACCAGAGCGACGTGCGTCTTTGACATCAAAATTTCCGGATTGAGAAAGCTTAAACCAAATTTGTGATAGTCTCACAGACACTGCACTAGGTCCATAAACATCGCAAATTTTTTTCGCGGCTTGCGTTGCATTTTTACCTTTTTTGTAGTAAAATTTTAAAATGTATCGAATTTCTTCATTAGATTCACTCATCTTGACAGTACGAAAAACAAATGAAAATCACACATTTTCCTAATTTGAATTTAGAATTACATATATTCTTTAAAATTTAAACTTTCAATGATACCAAAACCAGCCAGATACAAATAGTCAAGCCAAAGAGATTTTATTACAAGTTCATACATACTATAATGCGAAAAGTATTGTCTTTTTCCCCAACCTAATATATATATATTTTTTGTAAATAATCATCTATGAAATTAAAGTTAATTAATTATAAGAACTATGCAAAAAAAATACCGTTGCCAATGTTTTATGTCGTGTATAGAAGACACGGCCTATGATCGTTATAATCAGCTCTTTTAAGTCCACTGCTAGACGTAGACTTCCCAAAATCGATTTCCACTTGAAACAGTTTACAGCCGTTTTCATCCAAAATGTGGCTAGATATGCTACTTACGATATGAATCTATGAATGAGAGTTGTAATATTAATGTTGTTGAAGATGTAAAAAACTTGAAAATGTTTGGATCTCCTGCAATGTTACCAGTATCATAAAATATTTTATACTAGAAAATCTCCTATTTTTAATAACTTTCTTTAAAACCGAAAATTTATAAAAATAATTACGGTATGATTATTTTTTAATTATTATTTCTTAAATTGAGTACTTAAATGTAAATGGAACCTTTTTTTTGCCATTTTATGTGAATTACCATTACGAAGATATTTTTTTGATATGTTATCACCTTTGTTTACATAAATGATCTGAATTTGAGACTTTGGGTACCTAAAGTCTCAAATAATTCCATTACAATTTTATCTGAATTAAAATGTTACCATTACATTTTTATCTGAATTAGAGACTTGGGAATAGAGCTACACTACTAGTCCGTCAATTCAATTGTCAAATGTCGGCAAGCTGTCAATGCTGTCCTGTCATTGAGCAAGAAGTACGAAAGTAAAACTAGCGTGTGTGATGTTTATTCGAATTATGCAACGATTTTATAATTATTAAAAAGCTGACAGTTACCTAATCTATTTTTGTTGTTTTAATGCGTAAAATACTAAATCCATGTGTATTGGGTTCAGTTTTAAGTGATACATTTCGTCTGGTTTTTAATAAAAATGTCATCTCTGATGAGTTTACGTAGTAATTTAACAATAAACGGTATACGAAGATGGAAATGCAGTGTATCACAGTTACCAATTAAATATCCGGAAGATTTATTACGCAGAAGTTTTTCTACACGCGAATTATTAAAAGAGGCATATTGTCGTACAAAACTAAAATTTAAATGTAAGTTTATGCAAGTTTGTATTTTTTATTTTGTTGCATTTCAATGTAGGTGCATAATGCTTTACACATTATTCACTTTTTGTAGCAAAAAAATTACCTCAAGATGTGAATCCACGGGGTGTATTTGCTTGCAATGAGCTGGATCT